>OX451209.1:3028778-3721278 GCA_949628255.1 Macrophya alboannulata | reverse complement strand
TTGAAAAAAATTGAAAATTTACGCTATTATACCGTCACAATCGAACGATTACAACAGAAAATTCGTTTTAACCGAATTTTATATACCTCTTTCATCGTACACAAGATTTTCCCAAAGTTTAAAAAAAATCTGAGAAAACCCATGTCGGTATTCAAAAAACCACCCATATGTATAATTATATATATAATTATACATTACAAAGATGATGTCAGGCCAGATCGTGTTTGATCTGGCTAGATCTAATCAGATAAAGTCATATCTGAAATTAGATCTAGTTTGATCTAAGTAGATCTACCTTATATGTTTAGCCACACCTGGAATTAGATCTGGCTAGATCAAATTCGATCAAATTTGATCCAATTTGATCTAGCGAGATCTAATTTGATCTGAACTTTTTTTCCCGGGAAGACTGTAGCATTTTGCATCGAGACGCGCGCATTGCACTATCATAAGTGTATATTCATCATATGGAATCTAATATAACATGAACAGTAGAGTTGAACAATGGAAAATTTTTAACTTATTCTAGTAATCGAGCAAAAAAGTTAAAGGGCTTCTTTTCTTACGTGTAGTCAGGCCGTCTGGCATGACGAACTAGTGTGCCCGGTACATGGCTCTGAGGTGAATGGTCGTCGATGGGTACAGCTTCGACTACTGCGCCCAGAACAACAATAAGTACAAGTAACGACACCGTGGACCACATCGATGTATTGTATGAAGAACGAGCAAGTGAATACGGCGGGATCTTGCGTTACAGATTTTTATAGCAGCGAATTGACATCTTGACCTGCAGTTGGTATCACATTCCTCCCTGTTGATTGGTCGTGACAAGATAGCCGCAACAGCGTTGGTTCTCAAAAATCTGGAATAATCTGGATCGGGCAAAATAATAGCTAGGCTTACTCCGTATGAATCTCACCAAGATCTTCTGAAAAGATGTAACAGCCCTATACCCATAATTTATGTAATTAGTTAATACTCTATTCTACTACAACTATTGTACAAAAGTTACACCTCGTCACCAGTTTCTGGAAATGATTTAGGTCTTTTGAGGCGTACGATACAGAAATTGAGAAAAGGAAAATACACAGAAAAAAAAAAAAATTTCTCGCTGCAGTGATAAAAATTCTTGATTCAAGAAAATAGTTAGGAAGATCGAAATCATTCCTGGCAAAATAAAAAATTTTCTTGAATTAAGAATATTTCTTGGTTCAAGAAAATACTTACTTCTTCATGGATAATTTCGATTTTCTTAATTGTTTTCTTGGTTCAAGTTAACTTTTTTTTTCTGTGATATATTATGTAAACGAGAACGTGCAATCTTCATGGGGTGCGCGAAGCTTAGGACGCTGATATTGTGTGGCATACCGTTTACGATTACAAATTTTCTTGCAAAATACGTCGGGTATTTTTTTGGGATCTACCAAATTATCACACGCTAACAACGCTGAACGTCGACTGTAATATCTCGAATGGCCTGTGACCCTAATGCCGATGTTTTCTGCTAATCATTTTGGCAAAACGTTCTGGGATGTGAGCGAACAATTGTCCAGTACCAAAATTAAGATTTTCTTAAACATCTCATTCACAGCGATCAACCATTTCCAGAGAAGCTATCAATTATTGCTCTCTGCAAAACGCAATGGAAAGTTTTATATCAAATAATATTAGTATTGGTAACTTTAATTCTAGCTTAGTTTTTGATAAAGCGCCGTGTGGGCGAGAATGGGGCTTCAAACATTGCCCAGCGAGATCGCAGTTCCCAGTACGCCTCATAAATAACTGGACTGCAAAAATTGAAATTTAAATACGGTAAGAAAATGTAAGGTAGTATTCATAATACAATCGGCAATTTATTATAGTTAAGACTAATGAGACTGGTAGAACTAAGCCGACTAATTCTATTAGTAGATAAAAATCAATCATACGAATATTGAAGAGAATTTCATCTTCCGATCTGTCTCTATGAAGTTCTTTTTGATAAATATAAAATAATTTCGACAGTCTTGACTTCAGTGCTGGGTCATGTCAAATGATTGGTACATGCTTCAATAATCCCGAATTAATGTTTCGTACAGAACGTCCGATTTTGACGGAGTGTGAAAGCACGGTGCCTCAACATTTTTCCTCGTTTATTTATCAGGTTTCGCAGCTAATAAATATCTTATAATTTATCCAGTTGGCGTTGCGCAAACTGCATTGCGAAATACCTCAAGCATTTCATCAGAATCCACCAAATTATAACACGATGATAACGGTGAATGTCGATTGTAGTATCTCAGATAGCCTGTCACCCGAATGCTGAGGCTTCTTGCTAATCATTTCGGTACGGCGTTCTCTGATAATACGGAACGACTCTCCGCTATGTTAAATTTCGAGAAATTAAGATTCTGATTATCTCAATAACACCGATGAAACATTTTTAGAAAAGTTATGAATTATTGCTTTCTGCAAATTCGTGAAAAGTCAGTCAAACATCAAATAAACACTGTATTGGTAGCATCATATGCCACACTTTCCGTTGCTGTGTCTAAGATACAGGTCATCTAACAAGGCGTGCTACCGCCTGCATATAGACAGCCAACTACGCAGAGCCGAACAGTGGGCGGTCTGCCCTAGGCGCGCACGACCGTTGAGCAAGTCACAACGCACTGTGACAAGAAAATCTCTATTTCCCTTGAAAATCAATTTCCCATAGAAGTTTGCCCGTATACACAGTCTCTTCTGATTATTTTCGCATAGTTGACAAGACTTAAGTGCAGCATGTTCGTTATCATCTGCATCCTGCGAGCTTTTCAGAGCTTTTACAAAATACATTTTGCAGTCAGCGACAGGAGCGACTGAAGATGATATTCTTGAATCTTTAATCAACGGTCGGTACAGAATAACTAATGGAGCACAGTACGGCGGTTAAGACGCACCATCAGACGACGTGATCTTACAACAAGCGCTGAGGAGTTATCCTTAAGCTTGTTGCTACAACAAGTCATTTTTCAACAGAAAGCCCAGGCTGGTAAATTGGAGACAAGTCCTTGCCGCCCGCTGCTTGCGGCAAAAGTACCTAGTTCGCGAAATCGCAGGATCGTAGAGGCGCCACCTTCTGGTCTATATCGTAGCGTCGTTTATCAGACTGGTCAGATACCAGAAGATTGGCATGCAAGCTGCTTACAAAGAGATGCTACTAATGAATAAATCAATTGCCTGTATGTTTTTCATTCACGTTTAATCGAAGGAAATTATGGAAATAAATTAAGGAATCATGCAACCACCTCTCTTAACCATATGAACTCTACTCTTGACCAATTGGTAATTCCATCTGTTGTTTCGTTTAGAAACCGTCATAAGGGTGCAAGGCTTACGAATTGCATTTAACAATGTTTCAAGTACCCATCGTTTTCGAGTTCAATCGGAGGAATACTTTCAGTCTGCGAAAGTAGACAGCCAAATGAGTATTGCCACTTGCAGGATCATGCAAACTGCGTTAAATTCGTAAATAGTATTACAAAATGAATAAAAGATAGAGATTTCTTTATCGAATCATCGAACTTGACGAGCTTATTTTTAGTTAGGTATCATAGCGCTGTAAAAGCACACCGTTCGATTCACGAACACTTCCCTAATATTTTAACACAATGGATAATTTAAAGCGATATTTTAAAGGTAACTAGGAATTAGTTAAGGGTAACAACTGATCCTGATTTGCGCAACAGAACGAACCCTCGAGAGTTATGGCAGGTCCCAACCAGAAATATACGCACTTCTATAATATACCATGCGTACCCTACAGGCTTCTCCGTATTCTTTAGGAGATTAGAACGCATTAAGTTAGTAAATTATTCATGGCCGAGACGAATGGGTTAATAAGCTGTAGTATAAGCCTATTCGGCTCTACTCCCACACTGTAGAGAGATCCGTATACTCCTCGGAAAGCACAGATGAATGATCGTAAATGTAAATCAGGGAAGCTCACTTGGTTCGAGTTTCGGTTGGCTGACAGATGCGCGTTTCGTGTAAAGGCGGATCTCGTTTTCCCAGCCAGGCAATCTCTGGAAAGCCTCAAATCGATCCTGGGCGTTAAATATACATGTGCATATGTAGGTGGCTAAAAATATTTCAAAATACGTTATACGCGAACCGAAGTATTTCAAACGATCCGTTTCCTGCATCATCTGCATCACCGATTTATTTGATCCTCAGGTAAGTCACGATAAAATCAATTAACAAATTTCCACCTGGATTAAAAGATGAAAAAAAGACGATCGCAATCGATGAAAATCATTGCTGTCGTACATCAAGGCTATATTTCTTCGATTGCCATCAATCTTTCCTCCGGTTTCCCACTCTACGAATTTTAGTTTGACAAATGAGAATTGGGCAAAGGGCACAGATGCACGTATAGCTGTCCGCGATTATAGACGTCGTTTCACGAGTGCCACGTACAACCGTTATACATAAGTTTAGGATACGTGTCATTGAAAATTTATGATTCCCTTCCGTACCCTCCCCTGCTTATGCTTCGTCAATAAGAACAGATTCCGTTCGTCATTTCTCTAGCGAATTTTTTACACGAAAAATTATCACATAATGGATATAGATACGTTTTTACAAGAAACAAATGGACAAATATATAACAACTCGCAGTTGAAACAAATCGATATGCTAAGACGGATAAATACCTCAAAATACGACAGTAATAGCAACGGGTAAACGGGGTAATAAAAGGTCCCAAGATCCTAACATCGAGCCTCTGAGTAGACCGTAGGGATGAAGTGAAAACAATAACAGTTAGTTGTTCGTAGATAAAGGCCTGGTCGATCGTTGAAGGGAGGGAAAAAAGCAGGAAGAGAAGAGAGAGAAAGAAAGAAAGAGAGAGGGAAAAAAAAGAAAAACTAATATAAGCTGGAAATGGCGAGGTGGTAGCAAAGGACCACCTACGAAGGTGTGTTAAACAATTATCCTTCACGGTCTGCTGGCCAGTCTCCGTCAAGGATATAACGCCATCTCCTGCTGCCTGCAGGTCTCAGGAGCTTTAAGAACGGGTCTTCCCTCAGGACTCACGTTCTACTTCTCCTCTCCACTGTCGACAAAGTATACGAACAACCCCTGCAGCCTTGTAAACTCTCGTAACGAACGTATAGTAGACACGCATACATACATACATCGCACATGATTTGCAGTGTTAAGACTTCGTCAATCGTATATGTGTTTGTGTGCCCATGAGCATGCGTTCGCAGGTTCGTCACGTTGTCTGACCTGGGTAGGCATACCCACGCGACTAAAAGTTCGTGATTTACATGAAAAACCGTCGGTAACGTTCACCGAGGCTCCCCGTTGTATCTCTACCCCGTATTTTCTCACCCCTGCAGTTCTCCACCCTCGGTTAACCTTTCGTTTTCCGCACCCTTTCTCTATTTGGCGACTGTTATTATGCAGGGAAAGAAAAAGAACTCGCTTTTTCTTGCCACTTTCAAGACGGGAACTGGGATCCTTAGAAAAATATCTTCTTACTTTGCCGATGTCATAGATCGATTCCAAATTCTGCGGTTTAAACAAACAAAATTAGGCAGACCTGTAACTGATATTAAATTTTCAAACTGCACTCTATACCGGCGTTGACTTTCTAATTAGGTATTTTATTGTATAGGATACGTTAGGATTAAACAAGATTCATATATTTCCACTCAAACAGGAGTTTCCATTGCGTTTCTGCGTTACTTTGACAATAAACGAACCGTATCGTCGTCACCCTCAAAAGCAGCTGGTTAAGCCGGGACTAGTGTACGTATAATGGAGGTTGACAACGATCCATTCTATCTTAGCAACAAAGCCAATTATCCGAAGTTTCAACTTTCAGACGTCGCTTAAAGTTTCAGTTGATATTAAACTGACGATGAGAGGCGTTTGTGTTACGTAGTCGAGGTACAACGGAAACTATTCACTCCGGTGCATCACAGATACCTTCTCCAATCGTTGGCTAATCAATATAATCGTCGATTAATTAATATGATAAATGAACGAATGATAATTAACGACCTCAGCTCCGGCAAAGAATATTCCGAAGTCTCTAGGTACAGCTAGACACATGGAACATTTCCTACTTCTTAGAGAACGGTACACGGACATTTATGCTTTCATTACGCGAGCCAAGAAACCGCAACATTTGCAGTTGAGAAAGTTTTCATGTTTTTATTTGCTTGTTAGCCTGCAACTGCAGGCGTAAACTTTGCAGAATCTTAAACTGAGCCCCGGCTTTGTTGAAGTTTGAAATCGTGGCTAGTTTCAAGACTGTCCTAAAAATTATAATCTCATACACATCAAGAACGGGCGCTATATCTGTCGTCCAATTTATACTAAGAAAAAAAAAATTCTTCTTTCTTAAACAGTAACTGAAACATCTAAGAATAAGAACTTCGTTCGATTCTAAGATTCTTCATTATACGTTAAACAGTCGTAAGAGTCTCGATAGACAGCTGGTGGATAGATACCTACTCTATGCAGTTCATGTGTTCCAAAAATCCGCGAAAGGACGTCGTTAAAGGAAAGAGTTCCAAAATTCGGCATGATTTATCACCTCACCGTTACTTATTCACCCCAAAGCTAGCTAATCCCGATCTGGTGAAGTGTATCGATGTCTGATGTGGGTAGAAACCGATTTTATTTCAAGTTTTTCTGTGCAGAAATAGCCACTGGCCGAAGTAACATGTAATTCTTGTTGGTTCAAGGTAACCACAGAATTCACGAACAGCACAATTTCTATCGGGTATTGAAAAGTTTCATATTTATTTATTTGTTCTTCACCATTTTGGCGTCTAATATGTTTCTCAAGAGCAAAAATCGGAGGTTTCTTTGGTTTCATATCGGAAAAGTAGGACAGTCTCTACGAGAATCTTTTCAGTATATGAAAACAGAAGACTTCACCTTTAAGTACTAGATTTTGGTTCTTGCAGGACTGCTACCTCTCGGCTTATTACGGTTTATTCGGTACCTTGAAATAATTTCACTGCCAGCTGCCAACTGCCAGGAAGTTAGCAAACTAGTTTGCCACTTCGACTAATAAACGTATAGTGCTAATCGTATATCAGGAAAGCAAGTTTGGTCGTACGTTTCAATTTATAACCCAACAGCTGGCCTCCTCCCTCTTTCTTAAATGCGCAACAAATAAGGCGCTGAATAGGTAATTCGGTTATTGTTTTCGGTTCGTTGTAAAGATCAAGAGGTCCTTCGGGAACAAAGACTTGTATGCAACCTTATTACAATGGAAAGGACTTCGTAGCTCGCGCAAAATGTGATCGCGATTCGAGAGGGCAAAATTTACAATATTTACAAGGTATAAACTTTTATCATATAAACTGTTGAGTGAGGTGAGATGTATTTACGGAACAAGTTCGCAATGAACCGCCTGCTCCGGTCATAAAATAATATTAAACATGAAATTCACAGTTTCTTACTTCATCCTCTCTCAGTACTCTCGCGCCTTGGCCCAGCTGCATGATTTATACCAAGAGATAACACTTTAACATGGGAACCCTCAGACCTGGTACAAAGTGGCGGAGCTTTCGGAAGACGAGTTCGTGTAACGACTCTCTGACAGTGCGATCAATTATATCGCAGATTCTACATTTCTACTTTGAGATTAAATGAAACAACAGCCTGGAGGCTTTGCTCTTCAATTTCATTATCTCATTCTAAATATAGGAGGATAAGTTGTTACACCGATTATTATCAACCTCGGATCAACAGTATAATTTTTTTTCTACCTTCTAACGCTAAGCTAGGGTGGGTATCCACCCCTCACGGTTCTTGCTCACACAACCGTTCCCATCAGCAGTAAAGAGAGTATCCATTATACGGCTCTCTTCGTTTTACGATAAGGAAGAGAATCGCGTTCAACAAATTTAATTTCATTGCAGTTTAGCTGGCGAAAAATCCGTTCAAAGATCGAAAAATAATAGTAGATTATATCCCATACCCCATGGTCTAGGGTTCTGGAGTTGAATTAAATTTATCTACCTGTTTTCAAAATTTGTTTATTGATAGGGGGACAGAGAAAAAAAAAAAAACAGTAGGATACCCCTAAATTTCGAGATTTCGAGCCCATGGAAAGAATAATGTTTCTTAACGGTCCAGGAGTTAAATTATTTATTATCCCACAGGATACGGAGTCCCTCAGGGGTGACGCGTCCCCGGAAGGAAAGCATTATGTGTCAGCGAGTTACGCTTGCGGGCATGTATAATATTTTGTACAGGCGTATATAGTTTGGCGTACATATATATATATGTATATAGGTATAGGTATATGTTTTCCTGAGAAGCGTACCTACCCACCTACCCATACCATTCCCGGGAAACCATTAACCGAACAACCTGCTCGCGTATTTCGTGGTCCGTTGTTAACCGTTTTAGGTGTTATCTACGAATGATTAATCGTCGGCGAATTGAGAAAGTCTCTTAGAATACCCCGAGGGACAACAATCTAATTTGTGGACGTCGTATATACGTAGGAACGATAGTCTGAAACAAAGCATATACCTACACGATGTATAAACTAACCATTCGTCCAGAGAATTACTGTTTATCAAAGATAAAGAAAGAACGGCCCTTATATTCAATAAATCTTCATGGATCAAGACCCGGCTTTTTCCGAGTGTTTTACTTTCCTCTCCTTATTCCATCATTTTATTTAATTCCTCACGTGTATCCCCAAGGATACATTTTCCCCACTGGTCTTTCCTTAATATTTGATACCTACTTCGGATAGCTGCAGGGGGCGAAGAGAGGTGAAAAAAAAATATTGTCGAGCCTCGTTAACCCTGTGCTCTATGTTCGTACTGCGTGACAAGCTGCGAGTGTTTCTTTTTTCAACATTCTGATCACGTAGTAGGATAGTGCAGAGACGCGAAGTGACCGTACTTTAGAAGTTATAGCTTAAGGAAGCCAGCAAGCTTTTTTTGTTTTCCTTTTTTTTTATCCCGGTATCTTTTTTCTTTTTATTTTTTACCAAACTCGCATCCCCGCGTCAATGGGCTACGAATACGTCTTCTTTCGTAGGCAGTTGTTGTCCGAAAATAGGATACCGAATATCCACCACCCACGCAGGACATCTTTGGAGCCGGTGATCCGGGTAGCCGGTGAGAAGTGGAAGTGTAGCGAGATAGTGTTTGGGGAAAGGGTTGAAGGGATCCTGGTAATTACTTTTGTTTCAAAGGACACGCCGAGGCAAGAGACCGTACGCTTTCATTCTCCAGAATTTTAATTAGCAGCAGGACGAGAATACGAGAATACGGGAATACGGAAAGACAGAACCACCGCGGAAGTACGTACCTACCTACAGCAACGCCCTGTTTCACTTCCCCAGATGCTCTAGCCACGAAATTAAAAATTCCTTTCGGTGACGTAGCCTCTGCCTTGTGGAAACTAAAAACAGAAGGTCAGAAGTAGAAAAAAAACATGAGCTAGTGTCCGATACAGAGCCTGTCTTTGGCACATCCTGACTCCGGGCCCAACGTCATAAAAACCTGAATCATTTACATTTTTTTCTTTTTCCGGACACCGTCGTCTCATCGCTTCAAAAAAATTTTTTTTTTCAAATATATCACCACGTATATCTCGACCTCAAAGCAGCAGAAAATAAATGAATAGGAATCTCGACTGAGGGTAAAACTTTTATTAGAAATAACAAAAAAAAAAAAAGAAGAGGTGATTTTATTTCTGAATCTCGCAAGCATTCGAAACGGTGAATTTAATTCGATCAGCCTTTTTTGAAAAGATTCGAATATCCGTAGCTCAGTAATGGTATCGACGACAGATCGACTTACATCCTGCGCTTTTGACGGATTTGAATTTTTCCCTGTCCCATTTCTTTGCCCGAATCATCCCATCGCCTTTTCCACATTTTCTTTTTTTTTTTTCTTTTTCGAAAAAAAGCCTGCCTATATATCTCTCGGCAAAAGACCCTCGTATTCGATATATAGAAGGGATTATTAGGAGCATAGTAGTAGAGTAGCCTTGTAGTGTAGGGGTGGATTTCTCTATTACTGGGGTGACTTTTATTGCTACTCAAGTCTGGCTATCCGGGTGGTCTCGATACTCGCTCTCTCTCTCTCTTTCTTCCTATTTCTCTCTCTCTCTCTCCTGGTGCTGAGCACCCGATATTATTATATTTCCGTCTTCCCTCCAGGTCTCAGCTTCAATATTGGCCTTCCGAAGAGCTTGGGAACCCGTAAGTTATACTCCTGACTTATAAACTGCGACTAACCGCGATAGTCGAAGTTTCGCATGCATAAAAGGGTCTGACGACAAGCCGTGTACATGGATAAAGCTTTGACTCATTTTAAGCAAAATTTGTCATAGAAAAATGGTATTGTAATAATTTTTCAACGATACATGGTCCCCAAGAGTATCACGGTCCACAAAATTCACCAAAAATCGTTACAGTAGTTTACTGATATAATTATTTTATCAGGATTATTAATTGTGGTTAATAATACCGGAAAGATCGTGTCTCTCATATCTCTCTGTGACATTGCCAATGCTCGACACTTTATTTTGGATTCCCGTACCGAAAACTCACAGCAATATCCGTCTACCGTGTGATTTTAATGAACTTTCGACTTTTTATCGAAAATCTCGCAATGATTGCCAAAAGGAAACTGTTGCGGATAAAATTCTGATTAAACCCGTATCGAGTTCGTAAGAAGTTTATTAAACTTTAGTGAAAACCCAGTGACACATATATTTGTAAAATCCTTTAAAGTTTCATCGAAATCCCTGCAATCCTTGGAAAATTTAATCAATCTTCATTTCAAATTCGAGGGAAATTTATGAAACGCTGCAGCTGCGTAAGAAACATTCACGAACTTTCGGTCAAATTTCTTATAGAAATATTCTTCAACTTTTGTTAAAAATCACGGAAAATACGATTCAGATTAATAGGTTCTATGTGATATCTGAACTACGAACGTACATTTCGCTTCTGACCTAGTCTAGTAAGTATCGCATATTTTCTGATAACCCCAACGGAGCTCTTTACGAATTTAGAGCCTGATCCCTAGTGGTCAAACAAGTGTAATCATTTTCTTTTCAATTCTCGTTTTTTGTCTTTGTTCTATTTATTTTATTTTATTTTTTCTTTAAAATGGAATTACGATCCAGCAGGGACTCTGAGAGAATCTGTTGGCGACCTCTCTTTGGCCTGTCCCTTGAGAGGTAGTTCCTCCTTATTTAAACACGTCCCAGTACTCCCGCGGGACTCTCTACATCCCGATTCTACGTCTCCAACTCATTTTTTTTCTTTTTCTTGTTCTATTATTTTTTATTTTTCTTTAGTGATAGTCTAAAGAAATTCTCAAGCATAAAATGCTCCGCCTTCCGGCTGTCGCGCGTCTCAAAAGACAACTAAGTGCCATTATACACAGGTATACTTGCCTACCTACGCCACGCCGCGCCGTATACTGCGAAAAGTATCATCTTTTAAGAATCTTCATTATACATAATTCTCACTCTAATCTAACATTTATAAGCGGCCCTGAGTGTGAATAAGCACAATAAATTTTTTAAAAGACAAGAAGAAGAAGAGCGACTTTCATTACTGCAAATGATAATTCTCTATTCTTGTATAAAAAAAAAAGCCCAATAAATGGACCTGACTAGCTCGTGATAGACGGAGTGAAAATAACGGATTCAAAGCACATTCTATACACGTTGGGCAGCAATATAAACTAAAATTCATGGGCAAAGCTACATGTATCTTAGAGCTCAGCAGGGAGCACCCTGTATGTGTCTAGTGTCTAGCGTCCAATATCTTGGCCATGTCATCTAGTGTATTATGCATGTAGCCATGTAGCCATGTAAGACTAGGCACATACGTATATGTGTCTGGCAAGATATATACTCATATATAGGTATATATACAGCCGGGAATATACGGTGTGTAGGACTCCCCAGGGAGCAGTGCTCTCCCAGAGGACCTCGGGCTACGCTTTCCTCTCTGTATATTATAATACGGATTCCCAGCTTTCATATCCTGCGAGTCCTGCCCGGGCACCACTCTTAGCTTAGCCTTTGTACATCGGATTCCAATATTCGAAATGATGGCGCTAAGAATCTCTAGGAAGTATTTATACATCGTCGAACGTCAAATGAATATAATATCTGCAGGAAGGCATTCGTCAATGGTGTTTAAATATCGTATATAACTGCTTCTATTCTTTATTGGTATACATATATACATATGTACAGATGAATGCCTATATTAAATCCGAAAATCTTATTAAAGATCAAAGAGTGTATATAGATGGTACAGGCATACTATGTCCTGCAAGTAGCTACCGCGAAGAGATAACTTCCAGGGGTGAGTATCGATCCGTGAAATTCAAGGGTTGTAAAGTCGTACCTATACAATCCATACAGCGAAATCTTTTTCGTTTTAACAGTTTTGACCCGAACGAAACTCTCCCGTCTCTGGTCTAGAGCCGTAAAACGAATCTCAATGATAACTTTTTACAATTCTTAAATCCCATAGGATGTGCTTCGCCACGTATGCATGTACCTACATCATCTCCTTATTCCGATTCTACACCACTGAGACCACCTCGGCACGATGGGAATTTGAAGCTGAATAGCTATCTGAAAAATTATTCATAAGAGGATGTGGCTAGTAGTGTACCTCGATATTCATAGCGGGGGAAACGCTCGTGAGGAGTTTAAGTAAACCGCAAAGAAGTTATCAAGAATTATCCTTACATTCGCTCAGCTTCGAAGTAGCTTGAAAGTTTCGTAGGCGAATAACATTTTGAAAATAAAAAAAATTACCAACGATAATTTATCCTCAAACAATAAAGCTCTAATAAAATCTGTATACTTCCAGGATTCAATATTTATAAATATTTCGCAAATTCGAAACCGCGTCCCTCATGGTACGTTTCGGGAGATAAGTTTGCGCCGCATCGCGTCGCTGGTCGTAGAGTTGAAAGTTTATTTTCTGGAAAAGATAATAGCGCAGCTCTCCGTTGGGAACCGCAGGCCAAACCTACCTCAGTATCCAACATCCACCTTTGCGTTTATTTCTTGAAAGGATTTTTAGCCTGCCTCATGTGCTGGTCGCAGTGCGATATTATACGTAGTTTTCGATGGTGAGAGAAATTTTTTGAATAATATTATCCTTATCTCGATTATCGCGGTTAATAAACTTGAAATTGAATCATAGTCGAGCAGAAGTGAAACGTGAATGAAAGAAATAGACGTAATTTTACGGTTTTATTGCAACGAGTGCAAGCGTGGAATTAGAGCAGCGAGTTTGAACGCCTGGTAATTAAATAATTGGATTTATCATCGTGAAATGCTGCAGGGGTATAACTCGAACGATATTTTAATTACTCACGGAATTTTCCTTTATTGAACAAACAATTATACCTACTTTTAATCTCTCTCTCTCTCCCTCGCAGATCTGTTTCCCTAGAAAGTGATTAAATGAAAGCTCATAACAGTGATATTCGGCATTTGAACTTGGGCCACAGTTATCGAAGCAATTATCAAAGATTATTTTCTTCGCGTCGGAATAATGCCATCGGGAAAAAATAATGTATATGAACATACACATAAAATTGTCATTCCTATTGCTCAATTCAGCACTACACCTACCTAAGATCTTATACCAGCCCAGTCACCGAACCAAAAAAAAAAAAAGTAGGGCCGTCTTGGCTCAAAAAACTTAGAGGAGTTTAGATTTCTCGATGAAAGAAATATTTTGGGGCTGAGTTTTTCATTTTAGCGAGTGTAGTTTGCCCAATGTTCCAATCTCGACCACACTTTCGATTATTTTCCGTAATCATCAAGATAGAGCAAAATATTATGATTTTTATATAAGACGCACATATGTGGATGAGGCTTAGAATCGAAACTATTCTGGCTCTTGTAAACTAAAATTATCTGGCGACCGGACTATACTGCCAAATAAATTAGCCCACGATTTACAAAAGGAGATTTTTGCTGAGTGATGACGGTGAACGTTGAAACGTGGCGAAAACAACAACGTCAAATGTTTACCCAAAGCTCATCTTCGCCATCGTTCTATAATCTTGACCCCAGCAATATATCCTGAGAATATCGCGACGTGGCCTAAACAAACTGGACATCAAGGATGAAAGGTATAGGGATAGAAGGATGACCAGAGACAGCAGGGAGTGTCCTAACTGTGGGGCTCGACGACGACAGGAAATTTGATAAGGGCTGAGCGAAACAAAAGAATACATATATGTAGGTGTTTGTGTGGGAGTTTTCGCTCTGTAAATAGGTATACGAGACCCTTATACATCTATGTACATGCAATAGTAAAATTGAAGAAAATCTTCCACGGAGGAATAGACCGAGATCTTAGACAAAAATGTCAGCACTTATTCAAGCTTGTTTCAGCAGTGTAGACACGAGCGTCAGTCGTCCAACGAATAA
This sequence comes from Macrophya alboannulata, assembly GCA_949628255.1. Classification (NCBI taxonomy): domain Eukaryota; kingdom Metazoa; phylum Arthropoda; class Insecta; order Hymenoptera; family Tenthredinidae; genus Macrophya; species Macrophya alboannulata. Next base: position 3,706,833 of record OX451209.1, on the reverse strand, counting down.
AGTTTTCCTTGTAAGAAAATGCCTTGATAAAGACGAGGTTGGAATACAAGAATTTCTTTTCCTAAGATATTTACCCTCCAAGAATTGGACGCTGTCCAGCGACTGTGTTTTCGAATGTTTTTGATGCCAAAGACAGATCCAACAGCCCGCATTTGTCGGGCATTGACAAAAGTGAAAAGAAAGTTTCATGTACTCGTTTTCTTTTTTGGGTTTTAAGGTTTTCAATTTTTTCCCCTCTTTCACATTCGTTTTCCTCATCGATAAGTGATTGAATATTACCTTCTCTCACCCCGATTGACCGATTGTAAAAGGGCTGGTTTACCCCCTGTCTATAACCTCCGACCAATTCTATTCCAGTAGAATTTCGCCCTCAATCTCAAGAGGTTAAGTCTAGCTAGGCACTATGTCGGTCATAACAGTTTTATTCCCTCTTGCAGCGTAGTTTTCTTGGGGTTTTTATTTCATCGTCAGAGAGAAAGAGGGAAAAGCTACGGGCAACAGTAGCGGTAGTAGTTCTCACCCCCGTTTCACCCCCTTTTTAGCACAGCTTCAGCCACGTGGCTCGTTTATTGCAATGCTAATTGCAACAGTCCGAAACAATAGAGCGAAACGAGCCTCGAAATACAAGAGCATCAGGACGACCCTCGCTTCTAGTCCATGCAGCAATCGCCAAAGAGGTAGAAAGGATATGGGTGAGTATCCCATTGTCCAATTAAATCTATTTTAATCGCTATTTGCTCAGGCGGATTTCGCTTACCTCTATCGCTAATGCTTTAACGGTTAGTGCTGGTCAAGAATTAAACTTTTTTATGAAACCATGATCTTCAATATTTTTTTTTTCATCAATTTTCAGCGACCCAACGTTACTTGATGGACTCCGACCAGCGGATCAATTTTTCTTCCCCTGACTCTGTATTCATTCTATTAAATAAATCCGCGCGTACATTTGGGGTGATTTTTTTTATTTTTCTTTTTGTGGTGAGATTTATCAAAGAGGGCATTCGGAATTGCTATCTTCGGAGGTCGTTCGAATATTTCGAATCGACACGTCAAGTGCGTTTTGATTCCCCTCTTGGGACTTGCCAGCCGCGAAATTGGACACTTGTCATGACGTGGCAGCGTCAAACTAGAAGGTACGAGGGCTGGAGGGTGGAAGGAAGCGCAAAATTAAAGAGGGACGGTTGCGGGGTCGGAGCGACGGCGACGGCTACGGCGACGGGTGAAGATTGTTACGGCAACCCATCAAATCGTTTCTCGCTTTTGCTCCATGGCTCCATCCCAGTTCATCTTCTTCCCTCAGTTTCATTCCTCTTTTCTCACCTTCATTCTACGCTCTATTCTAACTTCAAAGCGGGTCTCCTTCGTCTTCGTCTTCATCTTCTCCTTCTTGTTCGCCATCGCTATTCCTCACCTCATTATAATTCTGACAATAACTGAATTTCGCAAATATTCCACTCGGCGAAGCAACGAGAAGAACATGAGGACGTCGTCGCGGCGAGATGTGGGTGAACAGTTTAGAGTAAGAATTAACCAGTTTACGTCGGTAACTTCCACCTCTGTACACCAGAACGTAAAAGTTATCGTTATACAAGTTCGCTCGATCGTGTTCAACAGTTAAATAGATTGTTCTGCAAGCTCTGAACCACTGGGTACCGTACGAAGCATGCATTGTTCAACTCTCTATCTATACTATCTCCAGCAAATTCAATTCTATTTTAAAGAGTCACGTGCGCGCCAGAGAAACTGTGCAGCAACGGTAACTAGATAATGAGTTATCGCATAGCGAATTGAGTCGACGCAATATTGACGTGTACCTACTACAATGAAATGATGATGAACAATGAAGCTACGAACCGATAAAAATATCTCGATACTTTTAAACTGAATAATACCGCGCTTTGGAAAAAAACGATAATAAAATATCGTCAGCCTGGAGGTTTCTGTCTGATGCTGTAAAGAATAGGATACACCCAATAACTGATTGGAATTAGACGGCTATTGTGTCTACAATAGTTCGAGGTTTGAAAAGAGGCGGTCAAAGGGCCCAGACGACTTGATCTGCACTCAGCCCAACTTAGCCGCCTTCGCATGGACAGAGAGCTGTTTCAGTTCCATTGGGGTGAAATTGTGTGTGAATCCAGTTGTCTGCATTCAGGTTCGACCCACATCGTAGCCGGAAGAGAAAGCGGGGAGAGTTAAAACGGTGAAAAACGATTAAAAAGAATGAAGAAACATAATAAAAAGTTGGGGAACGTGCGTGGTTATGTGCATTAGGGGTAGGTACAGGTATATGAGAGGGAAATGTAAGACAAACAGAGTTTGACAGGTGTGTATCAAGAACTTTCCTTTCCACGGTATATGAGAAGGGATCTAATTTCTCAATATATTTTGAAGATATACCTACTTCACGTACCTACCCACTATACCCCCAGCATAATTTTGAAGTACCGTATAGCCACGAAGAAAGTTGTATATTGATCGTCTTGTTGATAATGCAACACGCTGTTTGCCGAGCTCAAGATAGTTTCATATAGGATACCTACTTTATACTCGAGATGGTTCGCTCTGCGGTATGATGATAAAAAGCATCAAACAATATTCAAATTTGTATACCATACCTATCCCCGCACGCGTGATTATTTTTCATATTTATATGGAAATTAAGTAATTTCGTTTATTATACCTAATTTGTCTTTGTCTTTGTAGTAAAGAGGCAACGCTACGTCTTCCTGTTCCAAATTATTAAAAAAAAAAAAAAAAAAATAGAAGAAGAAGAAGTAAATGGAAAAATATAACAAGGCAAACAGAAGAGGGAATTATTATTTCCGTTTTATCTCTGCAGTCAAAGCTGTGCGGTGCTTCCGTAACAAGCCTTTTAAGATCTGTGCGAAATTGTGCGCTTTCGAAGCGTAACAATACGATGTAAAAATAAGGTGGTTAATGGGAGCTGGTAGTGAGAAATTTTTTACAACCTGGAACTGTGGAGTCATTTAATCCTGACCCCGGCCCAACTATTCCGGTATGTATATGTGTACGTGTAGAATGTACACACACCTCAATTCGCACAAGAGTGCACGGAACTGTGAGAACGACCAGCGCCGTGTTTAAGGCGCGCAAGTCATCCGTCTCCTTCATAGCAGCTATTTCCGTGCGGCTTTTGTTTCACGCAAATGGCCGTGCAAATGTCTCTTGTTTATACAACGGAGTGTAGGTGCGCTCAGTGCCTTCTGAATTTGGCTAACTCTCGTCAACGTTCGCTAAACTGTGATAAAACCTGCCTATTATTCAGCCTTTATCCGAATCCGCGAGTTTCCGCGTTTCGCTAAATTTCTGAATTGCGGTTCTGAAACTGACGTATTATGCACCCACCGCGCCCAAGGGGGTTGCTGTTTTGCATTCACTTTTTACACATACACGTCATGGGATATCCTTCGAATTTTACTGACAGAGATTGCTCGCCTCGCTATTCTGCAACGCCACACACATTTTCACCAACCAGATAGGTATACATTTGCATGATATTACACCACTTCGTATGAAAAAAATACCCAAAACTTTATTCCCGCCTTTGGAAGCGGCGATGTTATTTCAACGATGGTTAAACGTCTACCCCACCCTAGCTTGTTCACTTCATCGCTCGCCGTACCCTGCACTCTTGAGGGAATACTGATTCCATGATGAGGAAGGGGTGTAAGAAGCATGTACAGAAATGGTCCCGATCCTCCCGAAGTGACAACTATTTCTGGTGACAACGGTCGTTTATCAAGAGACGTAATTAATCGCTTGTAATAAGCGGCTCGCTTTTTGGAGCAGCTCGGCCGAGTTGAAATATTAAGGAGAATCCGCGTTTTTATTTTTTTTATTTTACGTTGATAGTAGCTGATGTATCGTAGGGCTCGAATTTGGGGTTTCTCAACGTTGAATTTCAAGCCAAACTATCGACGAATGCTGTGAATCCAGAATCAGAAAAGTGGGATTATCGTGACCCGGTCTGCAGGTTTATGTTCTTTTGTTTAACGTACCGTCTTAAACGAGGGTAAACGATTCTCTCAAAATGAGTTCCGAGTTTAGAATATATTAAACGGAATCTCTGGTGACGAAGATAGAGTAGTATATTCCAGGAGGGTAAAGGTATAGTACGGGATGAGCTGCTAGCTGAAGGTTTCCACCTCAGTCAAGAGCCATCTTATTATTCCTTCGGTTTGACTTCCGGTAAACCTTCTCATAGGCTCATAAGCACGTTCTCACCACAAACAACCCGCCGTGCCTTATACCTCAAACCTTCTACTTTGCAAACCTATGCGATATTATCGGTATATCATGCGAGCATTGCAACACATCACTCTTCGATTATACTCTTTCACTGAATCATTTACTCCGGAAAATGAAGCTTTCATGTTATGAATACATATTTTATTTTGCCCCTCATTGGTTAAGTTCAACGTACTACATACCTAAATGCGGTTTCAGGTATATAATATTGTATAAGAAATTCGGGAGATGCTGTTTCGGCTATATAACCATGAGCTCCGAGGTTGGTGAGCAAAACACAGTACCGGAGTACGGGAAAGCTTTGGAACTCTCTGCAAGTGTGCTCAAAACGGTATGAAATATTTGCAAACTTTGGTCATTTCGGAGGACTGATGTAGTTCCGAGTGTTTTCAGCTACTTCCGATCTGTTTCGCAAACTGTTATTAATGCAATGCAGCTTTCGAAGTAGGTGTGTATCTACGGACTGGAGCTCTATTTTAAACGGTTTTACTATTTTTTTACTTTTTCCAAGCTTTAGCAATATCGTTAGCACTATTTTCTCATTCCAACTTTAATACCGTGATGGAAAATCCGAGCTTGCTCTAAGCAGATGAATCATATAACTGCAAAGCTCTGATATGTACTTTAAAACTGATAAAGTACTTTTTCTTTAAACCAAACACGTGATTCGTGTCAATTTAGGGACGAAATTGGCTCAATTTTTACTCTGAAATTACAAAATTTTTTCACAGCGACGTTATTTTTCCTACCAAAGTCAGTAGCGGAAGTGTTATTACTATCTGCTTTCACCTATCTTTTGTTCGGCTGCGTGCTTCAAGAGAACAAACAGCTCTTGTTCGATTCTCAGATGAAAAATGTCGGAGAATGTATCCTGCACCGGTGTGTGTAACAAAGTTGAGTAAGTAATGGCCATGGCTGGAGTGTTGAGAGTAAATTTCTCGATTTTTAGGGGCAACTATTTTTCGTAGTGTTTACCTGAACTCTGTGTAATCTCAAAGCCGGATCAGATCTGTTCGTAGTTCCTTAGTACGATCAAGAACGTTGTCAAAGGTTAAGGCTTTGTGTTTGTATGTACCAAGGTACATAAATCGGTTCGGAATCTATCGAGGAGTGGAGTAAAACTAAGATAAGTCGAGAAAGAGAACTAGAAACGGTCTGGAAGACAGTCGGAGCGGAAAAGTAATTTCTTTTTATCTCCATCTCCTTCGGATTCGAAATTCCGGTTTCCGTTCAGGGAAAAATAACGTTCTTCCGGGACTTCCTGGAGTAGGTAGGTATGGTATATGGCATAGGTAGGTACGCCTCGCGCAAAATTCAACCCGACAAAAGAGGGGAGACGAAATTTGGTTTCACGAAGTTGGTGGGCTTCAGCAGCTATAGCGAAAAAGTGTCGGTAGCGGAGAGCAGAAGGGAGGTAGAGGCGTTGTAAAAACTAGTAATTCGCATGGGGTCCATAAAAATGTTTATCACAACCAATAAAAACGCTCTTTCTCCCAGCCTGCCCGACACCCTCGCCAAGCCGCGTCCCGCAAGTCACGCTGTTGGGGAAAGAGGACTCTAATCTTAACGACGTAACGTTGATAAAGTCCCTCGCTGATTCTATTGTTTTACTTTTAAGTAGGATTTTTAGTTGAGGACGAGGTCGAATTTCCTTCTCGGTGAAATTCAACAAAATTTGACGTGGGCCTAAGTAGAGGTATGATACGATGATTAATTTTCTCTTCATTACAGGAAGAAGGAGAATAAGAAGAAGATGGAAAAAAGTCAGCTGACACTAAGTTTTTACTTTCAAAGAAACGTCGACGTCTAGCTACGTAATTCGCGTTATCACAGAATACGAAGAATAATACAATAGAAATTCTTCTTTTTTTTTTATTCTCGTATAATATATAAGGAATGATAAGCCTATAGCAAGTCTTTTATTTTCTTGCTTCTTAACGTGATTTCACATCTCATTGTCTCGCGACGCACACCGTCACGACGCCCTGAAAAGGTAAAGCGGTGTTGAATTTTAATACGATCTAACTCAGTAGCAACGTTAAGTCTCTCCTTCGCAGGTAGGCGCGGTGTATATACGTATAGGTATACTACGCCAAAAAACTTGCTACGAAGACTTTATTTTTAAATTTTGATCCCCCTACTTTCTGGCTTTTTCTTTTGCTTTGTTTTCACCGTTAACTTTACTTCTCTGTTTTTTTTTTTTTTTTTTTCTTTTCTCGTTCTGAAGAGAGAGATCTCTCGAGGACGATACATGCTCCGTTCCCGAAAGTTCCTTCTATTAAGCTGATCAAAGTCCACTTCTTTTCGAAAAGCTCGCTTGATCCTCTTCGTACAGGACTTTATTTTCCTCTCTCATTCATTCTACGTATATTATTATCGACGAATAAGCTAACGGCTATAATGAATCATCTGAATTGGATCCGATATCAACGAAGTAATTAGATTTGATAAAAATAAATTAGTACACGTTTGAATAGCTGAGAAAAAAAATCAAAATCATTTTTTTCTAATCTCACGACAAACTGGATCAATTCATGCTCTCCGTCAAATCAACTGTTGAATCTATTGACGAGCTCTTTTGTGTACTTTTCAAAAGTTCGGGTGCATAAATTAGGGGAAACTTTATGGGAAACGTGAATATACAAGGTTACTTACCGAACTGTTGGCAAATTTATTTGAACACTGAATACTTTGATATAAAGTGACTTGAATTTTGCGAATAAATATTACCTGTCGAAACTGTACGCGAACTAGGCGAAAAAAACGGACTTATACGCGGCAACTTTCGTCTTTTCAAAAACCCCCATGTTATTAGTTATTACGGGACTGATCAGAATTTTTTTGAATTTTTTGAATTCATTGAAATTAGCGAGTCACTTTCCACCGGAACCAATACTTGTCTTATATCGCCAACGGTACTGAAAAGTAAGAACCAAGGAATGCAGAGAGAGAACGCAAATCAAGAACTATTCTATTCACACCGATGTCGAAGAGTACTGGAAAGTTCCTAATTTCCTACTTGAATTCTGTGGAAAACAAACGACACAAGCGATAAGCGAACCCTACGCTTCCGAGTCCTCAATTTTTACGATTTACCATTGAGGGTGTAATCCTCGTAGTTTCCGGCCGACTCATTGTCGGTTTGCACACCTATACGGCTGCTGTTGAAACGTCGAAACGGACGACGGTAGGCGAGTAATCTGTTATAAGTACTCCAGAACTTTCAGTTTTCCATGTTTGCTCTGGTTGTGGGGTTCGCAGAGCAAATATATTGCCAAAAGACAAAGCCATTGCGGAGGTCAGTTTAGAATGATCCAGAGCTTCATTTTTGAGCCATTAAAATGTAATTTTCAAATCCATCTTTCCCTAAAATGAAGTTATTCGACGCATTTGACGGTTCGGAATTCGCACCAGAGTGGAAATTATCGACACATCTTTCGATACGATGTCAGACCAAAATGAAGAATGGATGCTTATCGCGAAAAAAAAAAAAAAAACTGTTATTAGAAAGTGTTGCAATATTTTTACTTTTCATTGCCGCGTTTCGTGATATAAGAAAAGTTTTAGGAAAATAAGTTTTTCGACAGACGTCGATTTTTATATGAATATTTTTTATTAATTTTACGCTCGTACCGAGCTCGGAGAAGTGAGCACCGTCGTCGTATACACGAGTATTGATCAATGCCGAGATATGTCTGATAGAGAAGATCCACTCTCGAGCTTGGATAAGTGTAGATCTTGAGTTGATTTTCGTCTGGAACAAGCAACAATCCCCGAAAGAATTCGCGAATAGTATTGGAGCATTGAAAGCCGTCTTTACAAAGAAATTTCTTCGAGAAGCTTTTAGCTTTTCTGGTAAAGTGAAGAGAGGTTTTACGAATTATAAGAAATTGAGACCAACGCTGATCGTGGTATCGGTACACAAATTTAAAAATGGGGGCGATATGAATGTTGAAGAAGCGGTGAAGTCGAAAACAACAATTGCCGTATCGGATAGACGAATAAAATATCGAACTTTTATTTCAAAACAGAAAATATTTACACAGAAGCAGCCCACACCAACGCGAGGAAAATCTACAGTGAGATAACCTACCGGGATATAGCACTGCGCGCATCCCGTTCATGGACCAATCGTGGCCCTTTCAATATCAAAAATTGATTCTTTAGATGCGACGCCGGGAAATCGAGATATTGGACTGCTTTGAGTCTGAGATACGTTGAAAATACGAATCAGCCACCTTTTTAGATCTACGAACTCCAATGCGTTCCGGTTTACCCGGATTGAACAAATTAGATTCTAAAATAATCGTCACACTACACAGTGCCGTTGCCAAATTCGTAAAATAAAACATATTCGGACTCGTGATATTTTTCAATGTTACTTTTCAACGTACCTATATAAATCTTCGCCCGTATATCCTCTCCCTATACGGTCTAAAAGATGTTATTGAAAAACCGCTTTATTATGCTGTTGTACAAGAGCACAGGTGTACTTTCGGCACGGTATTTTATCAAGAAGCGTGTGTATCGAGTGTCAAAATTCGTAATCAATTTTCACGCTACGTGTTCTCGGCTCCTCATTGTTTATGGTTAGGTACGCCGAAAAGTTGGCGAACCGTCTACACAACGAACTCGCATAAAACGCCTGGTTACATCTAGGTGTCATGGGTTAGGGGCGCCCTCCGCTATACCTCCACGGCTTCTCTTATACCGGGCAAATACCATGATTGATGGGACGGTAGACACACAACCCTTAAATCGTTTCCTCTCAAGGTATAGTATATACCCTGCACTGCAGAGTGAGCTTTACATGAAGTTACAATGGCCTTCTGATTCTCCACTAGATCCCCATTGTTGCATTGTTTGATCGTTCAATGGGATCCATGGCTACCGCACTCAACTATCTCACCCTAATCCACATCCCAACACTCAAGATTTCGACGATTTCTTAGAGCAGCAGGTGAAACCAGACACAACTTTTCAAGTATAATTAAGTATCGCAAAGGTGAATTAATAAGGTTTGGACTTGTTCTTCAGTTTTTTCATGTTTTTTTTTTTTCGGTATCAGCGTTAACACCGTTAACACCGTCAAAGAGGAGGCAAAGTTACGGAGATTGCTCTGTGGCCATCTATCTCTATAAATTTGCACATCAATGAGCTCCCGGCTTGAGTCCGTAGACATAGGAAGGCTTACGTCGGTTTAATTGAAGTTCAAGTAAGTTCGAGTTTCTCCGTGGAAGTTTGCGATTTCGAGGAATATCGCGCCACAGCAATCCCTGGAGCGTGAGATGATTCTTGTTAGCATTGTTGTATGTTAGTCTTTGCGTTGTCGATCACTTCCCTTAATTAGGGTGGGTACAGCGCGGCTTTCATCGCGAACGCCCCATCCTCGTTATTAACAATATATTCCGTTCCAATATCCACAAGACAAACGCACCCCTTAAAGATGATGATAAACCGAAAAAGAAAAGTCAAGACAGAAGAAAAGGAATTTTAGGCTCGACGCACATTCGTAGATTCGTATCGTCGACCCTGCTCAGGGATCCACGATTTAGTTTACTTTAGCCTCAGTTTAATTCTATGATAATTCGATCGCGGAATTAGAGGGAGCGCAGAGCCACCTAGGAATATAGATAACTCGGAGTACCTACTTAGCCAGTCAGCTAGCTTGGCAGAGTCCTTTAACGTTCCTTTGGGTGGCTATTATGCTATATTAAGTCCCTTACGCATCCCCTACTCTCCAATTTACGCCTACCCCCTTGTCTCGCCAACCTTACTCGGATCTAGTCCTCAAATTCAAAGCTGCGGCTTAGCAAAAGCGTTTCAATAAAACGTGCGGTAGAATCCGGCCTGGGCTGCACGGGGATATACAATCAAGGACAGTGAATTAAAAGTGTAAGATAACCGAGGAATAGGATCTCGGAATGGAAACGGGAAAAAAAGAAAAAAATAATTGTAGTTGACGATACTGGAAATCGGAATGGTAGGCAGGTATACCCACTACAAGTCACCTATTGTACTCTTTCCTACAGTGTAAATGAATTACCACTTTACCAGGCAATTCCTATCTCTCTTCTCTCAGCGAAATAAAAGGATATAAAATATCCCGCTAGACGTTCACTCGCTAGTTGTACCTTTGGCCGCACGCTATTGCATACATATAAAATGCAGTTTACTTAGGTATATTCGATGTTGGAGACTAATTTGATCCTGGGCTGGGGGAACAGACCTGGAATAAAGTAGCGGAGTTGTTCCTCGTTGGTTTTTTAGTTTTTACTTATTTTCTAAAAACCGTTCGCGGTAGGTACGTTACACATGTTTCAATTTCATCCCCATGTCGGGCGGAGATGTGGGATATAGGTATACATACGTATGTATGAAGTAGGTAAATTCGATACATTCTGGGACAGATATCTCTCCGCGGTTGGAATGTAACCATCTCCAATGCCACTTCGCTCCCATATCGAAACCCCGGGAACTTCTGAACCCGCAAACCACCTTTCGGCCTACGATACCGCCGTACTTCGAGCACCAAGGAACCTACAATACACGTGATATCTTCGGATATATCCACCTCGCATTTCAACCTCTTCGTCTTCACCCTTCACCCTCCATCCTTCGCCCTTTACTCAACGCCCTCCTACCCCCGTCATCCAATACTTTGGGGGAGGGCGCCCGCGTGCTCAATGGAGCGAGATATTCATCTCGTATATATGACGTCACTATATCTAAATTGGGAATTGATTGAACTTATATACGGTTGGATATGCGGAGGTTTAGTGTCCGTGTGAGCGACGAGAGAAAAATGACGAAGAGTAGCAAACCGCGGTAAGTTTATGGAGTTTCTTCGCCTAACGCCGTACGAATATATTCTATACGTACGTGTTAAGAATACGAGTAGATTTCCTGTCCGAGTATCTATTTATATACCTATATATACATATACATATCATCTTCTCAATTTTATATGGTTTTAAAATCTTGGATTTGTTCCGTCGTCGTCACGTTTAATTGGCAATCAAGTTTCTCCGAGGCACGTGAATAGCTTTAAGCCCGACGCCTATATTTTCTTTCAACCGATCACTCCTTACTTTCTCATCGGCTAAGGTGCGAATAGGAAAAGAAATCTCATGCTGGGAATTCGATTTGCCAATTTTCTTTTTCAGGAAATGCGAAATTTATTCAATCCAATTTCCCAAGACGCTTTTACTCTTCATTATCAGACTATAATTCTAGTATTTAAGTTAGAGGCGGTGAAAATATGGCCGGAAATTTTCTTTACCATATATATATGTATAATATCTAGTCGATTTGAAACTCTTCTACGTCACTTATTCCAACACCGTGTCGAATTATTGTACAAAAATATTCAGACTTAAGAAAGATTTTATTTTAGGGGTCAAACCCTCGCGTAATTTAATTTCTATTCATCGGATCATCAGCAATGGGGAAAAAAATGATAAACAGGGGATGAATGAACGGAGCATAATATTCACCTCCGAAAAGTTCAATCTGTTCAATGAATTACGTGCCATTGAATGACCAATTAACTGGAGTGAATGAAGAATAAATAATCCCTGGAAACCGAGGACTTCACTGAACGGTACAAAGCTGCCTCATTAAACGTCAATTAGTACGATTACATCGTTTCCTTTGTAAAACGATATTCATAAGGAAGTGATGCCCTTGTGACTGGTTGTGAGTTCTCGGTTCATCATATTAGAAGACACTGAATTTTCTTTCACGAAAATCTTTGCTGAACGGTGCAGAAAAAGTTATGAATTTATCTCGCTTATTGACGAAAGCGATACGTGTGTACCACGGTCAAGACGTAGTCAGAGCCCGACACGATCACAGAGCGTTAATATATTGTTCCTAGTAGTAGTAATAAGGAAAAATGGATGTCAGGTAATATTGGAAGTGGCTTTTAGTATCTGGATAGGAAAATCACGTAGAGATAGTAACTCAGTATCTGTGCTCGTGGGCCATAAAGGTTATCGTTATTACGCCACATACCTTATACCATATTATACACTTTGTGCAAACGTACAACGTACGGTTAGGGCGCGGTTGGGACAATTCCAATCCCGTGCTTCTCCGTTGGATAGAAATACGGGATAAAATAGGAACTGATTTAGGGAACGTCGAGACAGCGACGAATACTCGTACACCGCGAACCCGAACGGTTCGAGCATTACTGAACCCAGCCAAACTCAACTCGACCTAATGTTACGTACGTTACCCAACCCTGACCCTTATACGGAATCTAGCGATACTGCAGTCATAAGCGAAACCTACGGACTCCACATTTGCCACACCCCAATGATCTGGAATAAAAGTTCACATCGCTGCAAGACCACCGCCGTGGGTTCGACAGTATGAGGAAGAAAGCTTTGTCAAAAACCGAATAAGGATTCCCGGATTTTCTAGACTTCTTGATTTCTTTGAATTATTTCAAAGATTCGGTCCAGAAAGTTTGAAGATCGGGTGGCTGGTGTTCACGTCAATAAATAATTACGCGAAGAAGTTATAAGCAGAGCTATACACAGTGCTGGTAGTCAGATTAATAAACGATCAAGATATTTGTCTGAAAATGTTTGCAGAGTTCGTGAATTTTTATTGTTTGAATAAAGTTTCAGGTGGTTAACGACATCTGGCCACCTTTTCGCGACTTGAAAAACAGGTTCGAATACTTTCCAGGGAATAAACCAAAGTCGATAAAATTTTATGAATTTTGCGAAGTAAGGTGTGAGGAGAAACCGTTTGCTGAAATCCGTAGCTCTGTTAGTAGTAGCTGACGAAAGGCGAGAGAAGACTTACTGGCAAAAACACTGCAGACGCAGGGTTTCCCGCGCGAATGAACAAGTAATTGGTGCGCGCCAAGTGGTTGAAGGTGGGTCTTGCTTTGAAGCCAGAAATGTCCCGGTGCTCATTTATACCTGCAGACCTTTTTCGCTACTTCATATCTTTTTTTTTTTTCATTTAACTTTTTGAAACCACGCGTGTTATCCTTTCGAGAATGAATTTCCGTTAGCCATTCATCGAGTAAGAAAATCTGTGGTAAGTTCCAACTAGTATCTACTCCAACTTGAAAAAACCGATAAGAATCCAAGACCTCAAAACGTTAGGTCGTTAAAAATGAACCCAAGTCACCTTCTATCGACACACGTCGCTCCCAGATGATAATACCTCGTCATATCGCTCGTCTAATCTGCCAAAAAGTTTCCAGACTCCTTACAGATACCCGTTCAAACTTCGAAGATATCAACGTTACACCCGTTCAGGGCGATACGACGGGACTTGCGAGTAATTTGTAAAGCAAGATAGCAAACATTTACGTGCAGGAAATTTCTGCCTGCAGTTTAGCCAATGATATTACCTCGCATTGACAATGTGATGGTGGTATAGGTCGGCACTGTACCAGCGCCGATTCTGACCCTAGTGAAACGAGAGGGATCCGAAATACATCCGCTTCGTTGTTGTCCTTCCTATGAGAACGGTTTACGACCATATGCGCACGTTGATACAATATGCGAATTTATCAATCGATTTTACGTAGGGTACGTACACACAAGTCTGCAGCGTCAAATATTTGTCCTCGTATTTTTATGGGATATAAATTGACCGCGGGTAGTTATTTAAACTGCAATCATCGAAGGATAAATCGAATAATTGGGTTTTAAATACCGTGCGCCGCCTTGTTGCGTACATCAGCCTTTTTTTTTTTTTTTTCTATCGAAAATCTATGACCAACAACGAGCTGAACTTTGTCGAGGATTTAATTACCACTAGTACCGCCCTATGCAACATTCGATAAATTCAAACCACGCAATATGCAGATTGAAGTACGTACGTACGTACATACATGGATGAAAGGACGTTAGACGACACGTAGTATAAAGGACATTTACCGCGGTGCAGCACCCCGCTGACAATCGCCACTGTTACTGAACTAAACCGAACTAAACTAAGCTGAACTACGGTTAAACTACTGTTAAACTACACAGCAAACGAGAGACGAACTCTGGCCATCCACCGACCTAATGAGCCAGGCGCTTCGTTGTTGCTTCGGCTGTATGACTCAGTGACTGAACTGTGATACAGAATCCGAATTGCAACACCGTGGCTTTTGTTCTGAACACCCAATCCAGCTTATGCATATAACTTTCAAGGCGGACCATTTATTTGCTTGTTTTTTCAACAGCCCCCTGAATTTTTTGTGAAAATCTTGCGTTGGTTTAGAAATCTGATGAATGGGAACTCAGGGATTTACTGATGTGATTTTACAGAACCATCGATCGTCGAAAACTGGTGAAAAATTTTTGCAATTGATTTTCCAAAGGACCTCAAAAATCGATTAATGTCTTTGCCAGAACAAGCTGCGTTCGGTCGTTAAACGCGGAGGACCCGGACCAAACCGTGTCCAAAGTAGTTGAGAGGGTGATGAAGATGCGGCTGGAAAACCGGAGATCATTACTACGCAATCCAACGCAAAGCATCGCTCTTACTATTATGATCATCGCACTTGCAATTGACCCAAAAGCTGAGGAATTTCGGGCCGAAGATATTATGAGGAAAATTTAGACCGCGTTGAAAGAGTGACCGCTGGTACTTAATACATGGAGCTGAACTCTGCATTAGGCTGAGCCTTTTGATCATCGATTCGTCCGCTATTCGTTTTTCTTTTTTTTTTTCCGAAAAAGAATAAAAAGGCGTTTAATAATTCCGAATTACCTCGCCTCAGGATTCCTCTAACTCTTCTTGTTCACGCGACTGACTGCCGCAGGAGTTCGGAATTAAATTCAGCTTCCTGTCAGACGCAGTAAGCGATCAGATAAACAGAAATACATTACTTATTCATTTCTTCTCTTTTCCATTCACATTTTTTTCCTTCTCTTCTTCTCGACGTCGTGCGTCTCTATCTCCAACGATCCAGACCTTTAATGTTAGAGGTCGTAAAATCTGATCGAATTTCTGAAAAAAAAAAAATTTATTCAGTGATAACAGCTGCCGGTTGAAGTCGCGTACGTACGCGCGATTTTCGCTTAGCAAATAATGGCCTTTGCAGGGCTTCCACGACCGAGGGGTAAAGGGGTGGCGATGGTTTCCCAATTTAACGGACCAGCACCTGCAATACCTATTATAACATAATTATATAGAACGCTATACGGGGTGTATATGTGTCCCAGGCGTGCAGCGGCGTCGGTATAGCGTCGGTGGCGTCTACGGAGGGTTAGATTTTGCCCACGGTTATGAACGGACGAAGCGGAGATCGGGGGTGGAATTTTAGTTCACCGTTTCGTCGACAGAGAGGGATCTCTTTCCCCAACAGGGGTGCGCGTGCTGAGAGCAGACAGTTCGCTTCTGGCTGTCGCGTACGGTTAACAGTATCTCGTCTTCACACTTCTTGTTAAAAACGGATTCGAAATAACGGCGGGAAGAGAATATTATCGCCTACGTTAAACGTGTGCGACAAATTTTTAATTACATTCGTCAATAGAGAGAAAAAAAAAAAAAAAAACTATTCATTCATCAAAAATGTGAACTCACGATAACATGCGCCGCAATGTTTCGTGGCGAATGATAAATATCGACGCTCCAGTTTTCCTCAAAATTTTTGTTCAATTTTTCTTTCTTTATCAAAACTTTTTCTCAAAGGTGTGACCATATCTAATTTTTTGACAGATCGAGGCCATCGATCCAAACGATCTTTATTCACTTTTATCATTACCTATTCCAATCTTATGATCCGGATGTAACATGCAGTATCCGTCACACGGTGTGAGAGTATTTAATGGGATTAAATCTTACGCGTATAGTTTAGAGTTAAATCTTAATCTCGGTGTGAAAGAGAGAGAAGGAACGAGACGGGGTAGTTCCGCTCGTTGGTGTGATTAAAATTCAGCCCATTTCATCGCGTTCAGTTTGCGCGGTAAAACGGTGTATTATAATTTGGATACGTGAGATAATATTATATGAACTAGCGTTTTAAGTATGAAAACTGTCGGGAACAATTTTTTTTTAAACATCACTGACTGGTCTGGTCAATTAACTCGTCTACATTCATTGATTTTTTCCGACTCCGAAACAATCCAAAAAAAAAACATCAAAAAATTAAAACCACCAAGAGATGGAATGGAGCTGCAGCTGCATATCGAGAAAAATTGATATACTGCAAATAAAAATAGTAACAAATTCTGATACAGAAAATTTTGAATTGAACCTCGCGGCTGCAGATTGAAAAAAAAAAATTTCTCTATGCACATAGGACTTCCATTAGATAAAAAAAAAAAAAAATGCTATTTTCATGTCATAAGGATCAAGAGGCGATAATTAATGACTAAATCAAATACAATAGCTCAAGTTTAGCCCAAGTAGATGGAGAACTTGAATATGAGGTATAACGCGGGAGAAAAGCAACGTTGACAGTTGACGCGTCCCGTTTTGAAAGGACCTTGTTCACCAGGATGCGAGTTTGGGTACATCAAAGGCAGACAAACTAAAATTAATTTCTAAACGTCGAGTAAGTTGACGAATAGGATCGTGGACTTTCTTGTACTTGCGAAAAATTAAATTAGTCAAGTTATAGATCTCATTCAAAGCTATAACTGTTCATGGAGAAATTTGACCGGTGAATTTTTCTCGACCCTTAAATCTTGGAGCTTCAATTGTACGTCCTGTGCTTTTGGATATCCGATCATGATTTTTGTTCAGACGCTTTCGCGATGTGATCAATTTCAATAGTTCCAGGCGATTTGTTTCCGAATCAATGATGTTACGAAACATTTCTTCTGAAAAAAGTTTTACGGATCGTCGACGTCAGCTATCTAATAGGTCATATAAACTTTTCGAGCTAATCTCTGGTTCCAATTATTTGAGCGGACTGTGATTTCCATAATAAATATTTAACGGATTGGAACAGAATCGAAAAATCACCGTGGTACATCAGGCTGAACCAATAATTAGATAAGCATTAAAAATTTTACTGGCCAAAGTTTTTAGGACACAAAAATCTGAACGGCCAGATTTTATTCCGAATCGTTTTTTCGTGCAAGAATTGAGCTTCGAATGTAGATAAAAAAATATATATACCTATATAAAGCTGCTCTATATTCGCTGACCGTTGTTCGTTGATGCTAAATAATCGGCTGTTGGTCTGCCGCGATTTTTTGTAATCCCTGTCTCGTTTTCTTGCAGCAATTAACACCTTTTTCCTTTTATCTCGGAGTTTTATTTCTCTCCATTCTTTACCCGAGCTCGGCATACGTGAGGTTGATTTTATACGGGCCGATTCCGATCAAGATAAAGACGGCGATCTTTCATCCCCTTAAAATCGTGGTCGGAACTTTTCCGCGGGTAGTAATTTTCCTCCGTAATGACGTCAGTCAACCTAAACAAAAGAGCATCGGGGGAATAAACTGAAAAAGTTAGCAAACAGAAATAAAGCTACGAGTAGGTAGGTTGGTAGGTAGGTGGGTAGTTAGGTACAGCCATCCTACAAGGTTGTACATAATACATACCTATATATATATATCTATATTTATGTAAGGTACATACACCTATACCGAGGAGGGGGCTAGTTCCTTCGGGCGTGAAACGTGGTCGAGCTCAACTTTTAATTAGCACTTAAAAAGAAGGGTGAGGGTGCCTCGTTCGACGCGGTACAAAAAGAGATAGGTATAGAGTGAAGGAATACTGAGAGAAGAAATGGGACTGGAGATCGTGCTTTACTTTTCAGCTTCTGAAATACAAAAATTGTTTAATTACAAACGGAATCAAGCAATCTCTCAAAAACTGCCGATGACAATTCGAAAATCCTTGATCCGCGTATATAGTGAAGCTGAGGAATTCCTGTATTCTACTCTTCAGTTTTTGAAATCGAAAAATTGTTCAATTGAAAACAGAATCAAACAAATCGGCCAATCTCTCTGAAACTGATCGCCTTTTACGATTAGAAAATCCTTGATCCGGATATAAATAAGCCAAAGAATATCTATCTGACCGAAAAGGTGTTACTACTAATAAATTTTTTAACGAGAGACATTTCGGCCAAGAGTTTTTAAGAAGATTGAAAGTGCACCTGGTCAAAGTTAGGAAAAGAAGTAGGTATATAGGATGGTGGGTAGGTGGACGATTAAAGTAACGAGGAGATTCTTTTTACTACCCCCGAGTCGTTGAGATTACCGGGGGTCTATTTTTATTAACTCGGCAGCAATCAGCTACCAGCTATAAAATCGGGCCAGTTGAAATTTGACATGATGTGTCGAAAGTTATATACCTACAGCCACTCTTTTACTAGTTTTTTTTTTTTCTTTTTTTTTTGCAAGCTTTTTTTTTAAAGGTGCATACGACAGACTCAGACAGTTCCCTTTCACTCGCTCAAGCTCGAGTTTTACTAGAAAAAGCTTTTCTTCCGAATTCCTCGCGAATGATACGCACGCGGTTCTTTTTATCTTTGGTATTTACTCGCGTCAAATCGTTGCGAGAATCATGGGAAGAACCTTTTTTCAGTGTCGCTCTCGTGTCACAGGCTGTTTGAAATGTCTTCTTCGCGTCCCGTTTTATCCCTCCCGCTTTTATAACTATAACAAAATCTCCTCCTCCGTGCGGGCTTACTCGGAGAATGTCAAATCCAACTTCCTTTTTCTCTTATACGCTTTTTCACGTCGTTCAAGATTTAGCCCCGAAAAATTTTCACAATTCGCGCAAGATTTTCTCAAAATTTTCTCACCGATAATAGAATAAAAAAAAAAAAAAAAAATGTTAATAGGGTTAAACAGTTTTACCTGCGGGGTAAATACTTGGCACACTCCCAGGCACGCCTAACTCGGAAAAGGGCGAACGAAATTTGAAACGAATTAGCTAACGAGAACGATGCGGGGATCAAAGGGTTTCCTGGTTTCCAACGTCCAAGCGTTTTAGGGACGTGACTATAGCCAACGGGTTTCAACAGATGCCTACCTCCTGTCGCCCAGATTTTGGAGAACACTGAAATCAAGTTGGATAATCGAGATTTTTTATGAAATTCGAATAGATGATTATAAAACGGATTATGAATGAAATTATGATATTTATATCAAGGTTTTGGGTGAAGTTCTTTTACCTTGATTGCGGAATCCTGTGAAATTTACTAACCGTTTAATGGCTTCGGGAGTAAATGAGTTCGCGGTGTTTTGATTAATTCCAATGAAAGCTGAAATTAAATGGAAGCAATTTTACGACTCGCACAATTCTCATCGAGACTATCGCATTGCTGTAGACTATTCGTTGCTGTGGAATTAAAAATCTATAAATACGCGATTGATATACCTTAGCCACAATCGTTACTTCCGATTAGTAAATCTCATATTGTATAACATACGTACCATACACTTTCGTATTTGCCGACTCATCTTTCCCCGTTTTTGGTCTTCTCTTTAACTTTTCTCGCCAGAGTTCATCTGACCGAAAATAAGAGAGAAAAGCTCAGATCGTAGCGATGAATCACCCATCCGAACCTAAAAGCACAGTTTCCACTTTATGTCGTATAACGTCGACGCTTCGCTGTAGGCAAGGAAAAAGTAAGGATGAGGGTACCGCGAGCTGGGAAAACTATTTTCAAATCTTATCGAACATTTGTGATAACAGTTTTTAAGATCTGATCGTACCCAAGCTAAGCTCACTTCTCGTCTCGACGTATAGTATACGCTCGTAAATTATCGAGCTTTTCTCTTACTAATACTTCACGGTTGTTAGGGTCGTTGTCGCTTGCGCACCCTTGCAGTAGCTGGTGTCTCATCCATCTATCTAAGTCAGAACAACAGGTGAAACCTGTATAAAGGCTGGCAGTTATGAAAGAGAGCTTATAGGGATGAAAACAAGAATTTCTAAATTAATTAACCGGTCGATTATTTTGGGTGGTTTTCGAAAGCTCTGGAAGAAAAACTCTCTCCTTATTGGTGTTAGCATTAAATCTGAAAACTGTGACAAAACCGGAGCTTTTAATTGACGGAATCTTACAACCGCTTTACATTTACCTGTCTGCCTTCTACCTCTTTTGTTTCAGCTATATTCACTGCGGCGATGGGGAAAATAGAGTGTGATACAAGCTCCGGAGCCGCATATATACGTGTGTATGTACATATGTAGATACATACAACAATCGCCCCATGTGGGGTGCTGTTTCGTTGGGTGGGTGGTTGTTGCCACGAGAGTAAAGTAGCGAGGGGGGGTTTTAGCACTCAATGGGCTAAGTGCCGGTAGTTATATCGTCACTGCGCATTTATAATGTCGATAATCTCCGGCGTTGGATAATCCGTTTCATCAAGATAGCAATTTGTAACGGGTACATTTTATAAGAGCTTTTCCTCTTTTCTTTGTCGAAGGAACACCCTTCTTACGAGGTGAAAAAATTTTTCTCCGATTTCATGAATTGTACATTTTGTTTTTAGGGGTTTGAAAAAACAATGATACTTCTGCTAGCAAGCCGCCGTATAGCTAGTCGCGTTTTAATTGGATTCAGCTACCCCTGCACAGATTCGAATTGCGCCGATTTTCTCTTGGTCAGACATGCGGCAGTTTGGAAAAGCTTCAGACACAATGGGGTGTGATAATAAGCCATTGAGCCATCGCGCCACCGCGACGTACTGTTCCGAACGAATTGGCGAGTGATCCGGTTCGATTAATTGCCTATAATTATCCAATCAACGCCGAACTTTGCCTGTAGTACAACGATATCACGATTTTCTCTACTAAAGTGGGAATGATTTAAGGTCTCGTGTGGTTAAATTTACAGCCATATCAGACCGTAAGCGTATTAATTGGCCGTAAAACTTGACAATTCTGTTGCAAATCGTTAACCATACACAAGTCGCGTGAGAATGCGAACAATGTTGGCTTGCGGTAAAAACAGATAATCCGATTCGCGTAATCAAGTTATCGAGTTTTATTGAGTTTGACCAGCCACCTCCACGTGTTGCCTGTGCCTGCAGGAGTTTAGTTCAGTTGGATTTACACTTCCGTTACATCCAAGGTTTGAAATGAAATGAAATGAAACAAAAAAAATTAAAAATTAAAGGTTGCTCGTTGTTTCGTACGTTATTACAATTTGAAGCGTACTGTATAAAGTGATTGCAACGGTTTATCGTTAAATAAATTTATTTTCTTCATTTTCCGAGGTATTATTACATGAACATGACTTTTTCCATTTACTGTCTGAATATAAATACAGAAAATCGGTTATATTCCTACCCCCGGGGAAATTGCAGTCGATGTTAACACCTGACACGTGACTTCGAACTACCCCGAGTTGCATGATGAGTAAATCGGAATACAATTACCAGTTCAAATGGGGCGAATAGAATGCAGAATGAGCTAGTTTTAATATTAAATAATTCACTCCCGCAGCCAATAGTTGAATTATGGAAAATCGAGCCCTTTAACCCCCTGTTCGGTCATTTCCTGTTTCATGCGTCGAACGAAATCAGCGATATTTTGATAGTCAATTAGAGAGAGAAAAAGAAATTTGTAAAAAGATCTTTAACCGCTCTGCAATCCAGCTTATAAAAATAAAATCAACGAAACGAAAAAACAAACCTGAGGCATAAGCAAATAAACGAATTTTATAACCATTCCCATGCATAACCGATTCGATTACCATTATATGTTTAGCTAATTAAATTCTAAATTGGTATTCGCTACCCTTGCCATGGCAGAGTCGCAGACTTTTGGTCTGACGTTGACGCGAAGGGGTAGTCGTTCGTTAGCGAAGGGTCAAAATGGAACAGAGGGCCGGAGAGATGGGGTGAAGGATATGGGAAATGAGAGAACGAAAAGAGAGGCAAAGCACGCACGAAGAACTCTGAACGATTGACCCAATTCTAACCACGAATTCTTGCCTCCCTGTAGCCTGTACGCTTTGTAATTCCAAGAAGAAATAGCAATTAGCATGATCACCTTAGAAAGTATTTGATTAAAGTGATAAAAATTCAAGACAGCATCACACTTCCGCGTGCCTTTTCTACCCTTTAAATATTTCCCTCCGCTTCTTGATAGCAATAATTCACGTTTACTTGTTGAATTACTTTCAACGAGCTTCAAGTCAAAAATTAGGTACTTTTCTATCCATTTTTCAAAATTCCAAGATTGATCAGTATGTAAATTGACTTTATCCCAAAGTCACTACGGAAAAAGCTCTCAAATCAAATCCCTTGATCATTGACTTTGGTGGAAGTTCATTTCGACAAGGTTTCTCGACTCGGGATACAAACGTAAAAATTTTCGGCGAATATTCCGCACTGTGTGACGTTGTGTAAGCTACATGACTCGCGAACGAGATTACAATGAAATTGAATGCTTTTATAGAATCGATATGGTCCTCGATCTGCATTAACCCAGTACTGGCTTCATGCTATTATCAGAAACCGAAGCAGTCAAGTTTAAACGTGAACGAGTGAACGACTGAGTGTTAAAAGCGGAGGTAGTCACTTGTGGTTGGTGAAATAAAGATAAAAAGTCATTAAAAGCACTTCCGTGAGGTGCAAGTAAGCCCGGAATTTAACTCCCAGTATGAGATAGGAAGAGAGAGAGATTAAAGTTGCAGGGTCAGAAGTTCGAGGAAAGTTTAGTGGAAAAAATAGAAAAAAAAAAAAACGGACAGCCCAGGCATCCACATTAAACGATGACCAGTGTACCGCCTAGGGGTACGTTTTGAGATGTTTTGCTTACACGACAGATACGAGACGATGAAAAAAAAAGCTGGGCGACCTGGCAGTTTGCTCGTCTAAGAAGTTATATTTCCGACTCGTTTTTATAGACCGTTAAATCTTAACGGTCGGAATAAATTCCTCCTCAAGGAAGTGAAAAATACAGGAGCTGGTTATTGTGACTTTTCAACCTTATACTTAACTGCAGATCTTGCTATCTCTCTTTTTCGCTCGCCTCTTTTTTCTGAGGGTAAAAAAAAAAATATCAAGAGAGAAGGAAAATCATGTGAAATGACAGGCGGTGGTGCGTCTAAAATACTGTCAGACAAAAAATATCCGGTTAGGATTTGCAAGCACGGTTGAAAACGAAAAAAACTAAGTGAAAAAAAAAAAAAAAAAAAAGGAAAAGCCCAAATATAGAAACGCAAGTCAAGATCCATTATGACAAAAAACGTGGCCACTATACCCGAGACCTAGGAAAAAGTCCCAACGGGAGAAAGCTCGTCGGGGCAGTAATACAAATAAAGAGAAAAGAGATCCAGGCCAAGAGGAATACGAAGACCAACAAGAGACCCAGTCCTGAATTTAAGCATAAGAAATGTGCTGTTCTAGCGAAGGTCCCGGCGGGTCCGGAGGATCAAACATGACCCGATGTGGGGTGGTTTGCGGCTTGGCTGCTCTAGCAGCACTGACAACCGCGCTGCTTGGTCCAGCTTGGCTTCATACTGAAGAACGTCTGTCTATTACTGACTTACCGCAGACGCTTGCTGCTTCAGTTACCGTTCGCTTCAAACTTGGTTTATTCAGAGCTTGTCCTCGGATCATGAAACCAGCTAATATTACGAGGCGTAAGTAGCCATTTTCTGCTATACAATATCATCGCATGAATATACCTAAAGGGGCAAAGTGTGCAACTCACCTGAAAATTGATAAAATTCTTATTTTTCCACAAAAATTTTTTATCTCCAAAAATTTTGACTGGGTTGAAGTTCCATATTTTAAAAGTCCATAACGGTCAAAAAAGGGCCGAAAAGCTAGATAGTAGTTTCAAAAAATTTCAAATTGAAAAACCCCGGAAATTCAAAATTCCCAGAGCTTCGATGTTTCTGAAAATTCAAAATCTTCTCAAATCTATTGACCGTTCAGAACTTTTATAAAGTTCGGAACTTCGTACCAGCGACGAAATTTTTTTGGAAGAGAATTCGAAGAAAAAATATTTTTGAGGAGAAGAAAAAACATCGTCATCTTCAGACGAGGTTTCCACTTTGACCTGGGTCTCCTCTACAATATGTCCAACATTATTTTTGTCTCTTGTCTCAAGAATTATGAATCAAACGAATCAGAAACCGAATCAGTGGTCGATCGAATTCCTTACGATAGCCAATTTTTTTTCTTTACTCC
Source organism: Macrophya alboannulata (assembly GCA_949628255.1). Classification (NCBI taxonomy): domain Eukaryota; kingdom Metazoa; phylum Arthropoda; class Insecta; order Hymenoptera; family Tenthredinidae; genus Macrophya; species Macrophya alboannulata. Next base: position 3,682,477 of record OX451209.1, on the reverse strand, counting down.
GTGTAAATTTCAGACCTGACAGCTTAATCAAGTCCTGACTTTCACCTGAATGTAAAAATCTCTTTTTTAAATGAATCAGGCCCTTCTAAAAGCCGGAAATACGTCACCTTAATGAAAGCTCATTGCGCTGCAAGGCAACGTTGTCCATCTATACTCGTTTGCATAAATTCTCCTGAAAATATTCCGCGCGTAGAATAGATGTGATGTAGATATACGGGTATAGATAGTGATACATGACGTATTTCCACCGGGTAACGAGCTCCCTTGTTATTTCAATTGTACACTGATGTAATTTCAAACACAAAGCAGTCACAGACGAAGTTGCAGCAATATTTTGTGATCTGGATCCGGATATTTCCACTACTTGTTTATCGTGCAGTCAAAGGAAGTTGGATATTAGTGAAACGTGGTACTGTGACACAAGCATCTAGTTCCTAAACTAAATCCGATTATCTTGACATTTCATTAATTAGCGACACTCCTCGTTAGCAGTATCCAACTTCATGGGAATATTCCTTTCGAAAGCCTGCAGCAGATAGAAAAAAGGCAACGACTCCTATTTTCTTTATTTTTTGTTTAAATTATAATTGTGAAATATTCAAAGGATGAAAAGCATGCCTGAAAAATCCCTGCTAAATTCCTCTGAAAACGGCAAAAACTTTTTGCAAAAAAGTATATAAATTTTTTTATTTTTGTCTTTTTTTTTCCCTTCAAACAGCAGCTGAACGATGATACGTTTTGTGTAACTGCTCACGCTCGTATAACCAAGGGCTAATCCCTTCTGTTTCTGTTTTGTGTTTGTTTTTGTTACCGAGCCAAGCGTATAGCGGTTAAGGGGATTTTTGCGGCGTGAGATAGAAAGAAGGTATGGAGAAGGTAAAAGGTAAAAATACAGAAATGACAAGAGACGTAAAAACGAATGACGACAGCAAACCAAGATGCGCACTCCCTCTATGTATAAAGAAACCCATGCCTATAACCGGAGGTGCACCAACCCCCAAGACGATGACAATATGTGTTTTTCTGTTTCCGTTTTTCCACCTTTTCTAAATCCTCTAGCGTTTCTCTTCCACCTGTCATCCCATTTCCTTCTCTTCTATGTCTCGAGAAACTCGGAAGGCTGAGCAGCTTGCCTCTGCTGCCTCCTTCCGGTTTGCCATCTATTTTCGTTCGTCCACCGTTCCTCTAGGTATAAAGATATCTTCTGATCAACTGGAGTAGCAATCTTTTCTTTCTATTTCTTACCTTCCTCCGCTCACTTATTGCTATACTTATCTGAACTGGCAAGGTACTTCGCAGTACCAGGTCTGCCCTTTTATTTTCTATACGGCAATCTCCTTCCTCTAATAGAGAGCGAGATCTTAACGAAATTGCATCCGTTTTTCACTGCGTACTGCAGGTATCAGGTACAAGCTATATGTACTATTAAACGCTGAATAATGCGACAATTAGCTCGCCTAACATTTTCGCTAACTAGAAATAGAATTGAGTGTTTCAGACGTCAATTCCATTCGAATTCGGTTCTTATCCTGCCCGAGCTTAGGTAGGCTGAGATGATCACGAGCGGGAGCTTATAACTTTTCTTCAGGGCAAGTTCTGATCGGCTAAAGTAGCAATCTTTTGTTTCTTTTATTCGTAAACTTTCCCATCTCTGTTTAGTCGTTTTTTTTCTTCTTCATTTTTTTTCTCCTCTTTCTTCTTGAAGAAGAAACTCCGCTTATTCGTTTCTCGACATCTTTTTACAAAGCTCGCATTGTCGTACAGCTTTAGTCGTGGTAAAGGTGAAAGTGTATATTCCAAAGCCAGCAGTAACGAACTATGTTTTCCAAAGCAGGTGGAATTAATTATTGAACAGTGACCGAGGTGGGATTGATTTTTTTCTCTTTTTATCAACCTCTCCAGAGAGCAAAAAGAATTCTATTTTTCCATCCCACACAGAACTTCAGATCCGCGGCGTATCTGAACCACGGAGATTCGCGCGTTTCACGGTAACGTCGTAATTATCAAAACCTTTCGTGACGTCATAGCAGGGCAGAGCACAGCATAGTACAGTACAGGTGCCGTCGTGTCGCGACGCTCATTAGTAACCGCGTGTCGCGAAGTATTTTAGTCTAATTGGGTGATGCGGTTACCGTAATTAACACGAAAAAGAACACTTCTACATAGCTGCAATAAGGTTAACAAGCAAAAGCTTATACCAAGCTATACTGTACGTAGATCTCTGTCTCTTTACGTGTTAATACGTATATATGGTGTTCTTTCAACTTTGTACGGATAAAGTAGTACCTAGGGTATCTAGCGCGTATTATTAACACCGACTAAAGTGAAGTAAACGGGTTTGGGTAGTATGACGAAAAAATTGAGTCCCACTTTAGCCGGCGCTCACAAAATTCAGACTCTATGTTAAAACCAAGTTTCTTATTCACTCTCTCGGTTCTTCATCGGGGGAGTATGAGGTGAGGGCGCGCTTTGTTGATCTTAGCGTTATTTCCCCGGGGCAAAGTGGTTTTACACTACCTTCAGCGTGACCTAAGAAATCTGGGAGGATACGCAGAGAGGCGGAAAATAAATGACGAATCACTGCCGAATCTATGCCAAGCTAAAAGTAACTGTGATTTTAAAAATTCAACAGTCAAATCTGGGTCACCTTATACCCACCTACCTAGCTACCGGTCCCCAAGAAGGACATATACTAAGCTTAGAAAGTTTTGAAAACGGACGGTGTTTTACTCCCTCAAGATTCCTGGGAGACTTCCTGTTCCCGATGTTCGGGATTCCCGGACTCTTGGGACATGTTTCTTTCGGCTGTCGAAAGACGAAAACTTTATTCGATCCAAAGTTTTTTTTTTTTTTCTACTTCTTTTACGCGGTCAGGTGCTAAAGAAATCGCGGACAATTAGATTCGGGTAAAATCATTCCCGAGAGCTACGCAGCCCTGTCTTTTAGAATCGGGTCTTTATACTTTGAATTTCTGAACTCGGTATTGAGAAGCGTGGTCCATTCGTCTCAGTTGTATTTCTATAAAATGACCGATTCTAACCACGCACTTTGAAATTCGCCGTCGGTTTATTACTTATTTTTCATACCCCACTCTGCCGACCCTTTCCACGTGTTATTCAGGCTGCAAACGACAAAACCATTAATCTCTCTCACCCCTTGTACCTATATCGGTAGGAGAAACAATTTATTTGTTACTCATAATTTCTTCCTGACCGTGACAATTTGACAGCATGACCAATTTTTTTCTTTTTTTTTTTTTAGATTTATTATAATTTGTTTGAAGAATCTGGAAGAACATTGGATAAGTGGTTTTCATGGTCGAGGCTAAACTATTATACCCTGGTGCAAAGTTGTGGGATAAATGAGAAGCTTAGCAGAATACACGGCCAATTACCTATTTTTTTTTTTTTTTATCATCTATTTATAGATTTTTTTACTCACCCCCTGAATCGTTTTCATGATATAGTAAAAAAGGTCCGTTAATCCGACGATCCATTCCCGTCTAATCCCGAACGATGTCAAACGCGATAAAGTAAAACAATTGAATCTAGACAGCGGGGTTAGTTTGAAAACAACCGCAGGGCACGAGAGAAACACGAGGAGATCGAAGTAATGGCCGCTAAGCCTTTCAGACTTCTCGTCTTTCCGTCTTCTCGTATACCTATTCCCGTTTTTCCTTTTTCTCAATCCTCCTTTTCCCGATCCTGCCACTATACCCTCCCTTCTTCCTCCTTTCCTTCCTTCGCCGGTAGGTATTCTTTTTATTTTTTATTTTTCCGACGCCCCCGAGCGTCGTCTGCTGCCCTAATCAGCTAGGACTTAAGCCAATTAAACCTAGTCTGAGGATATCCTTCCCAGCAGTTATTAAGAAGGACATGTTTTGCTACCCCTTGAAAAGGAATTTCGTGAATTTCATTCTTCGTAAATAGAATTATAAGAAAACTTATCGATCTTGGTGTGATTTTCAAATTGTTTAACCCCTTTTATTACATTTTCATAAAATTTAATGATGAGATATGTAACGATTATCATCCGAAGGCCTTAATGCGGATGGCTTGGCAGCAGCTACGGTATATAAAATATTCAGAATTAACCAACGGAGTAAAAGTTTTGTTGGAAAATGGTGATGTTCGTAAAGGCGAGAGAAGGACTTGTCCCGGGCAAACTGAGCGTCTAAACTAAATGAAATTTCAAACTTTTGAGAAGCGGTAGGTAGTGCGCGTGTAGGTATAAGAAAACATTGTCAAAGTGTACGACCCTCACACAATTCGTGAAGTTATATTTCCTGAAATAAGGGGTGAAAACAACAGAAAAATATTTTTAAACAAGAAAGAAAACCGCGTCTCTTATTCTACTCATCTTTTTTTTTTTTCTCACCGCGAAACGCCGGAGAATGGGATGCGAATGAAAGAAGAAAATGCTGTTTGTGGTTGTCGGAGATGCTTCGTGGGTTGGTTGTTTGTTGGTTAGCTACTTGCTACCTGATTCTCCCCAGAAACCAACAACGGAAAAATTGCTTTTCTTATCTACCATTAAATTCGACACACTCGATCCTCGTGCTCTTTTCTGCAGCGGTCATCGATCTCTCCTCTCGTTTCACACTGGACTACAGATTTGTCGAAAGATGAGATTGAAAGGATTCGTGTTTTTCAATAATTCGCGAGCTTCGTTACCTAAATTTCGCGTTTTTATTACTTGGATAAAACGTTTTCTACCATAATTAGAAAAATTGACGATAAAAGTCAAGAAACGGTGAAAGTGATTTGGGGGATAAGGATCGAGTGATAAAAAACGTTTCTGCGAGATTGACTCGTAATTTTTCTTTTTTTTTTTTTTTTGTTCTTTTATTAGTCAACTCCCGTCAAATTAGATTCATTAGCACGTCGCTTACGTATCACATTTAGTGAGACTCGTATAATTTAACTGGTGAAATAATTCGCTGACAATTTAGCGCGCCAGAAATTTTCATTGGCATTTCTATTTCTCAACAGCTAAACGTCCCGGTTTCAGGAAACACGAAATCCTCAAAAGGATGAAAAGCGGCGTGTAAAAATCTCAACCGTTAAAATTATATCCCCTTTTCACTATCGTCGCAAAAATTTCAACGGATGGAAATCACCGTGCATAAAACACGATTTTTAGCTCTCTTTATCTCTCGCAATTTTACTTCGAGCATTGCCAGCTTAATAATAATAATAATGACAATAATGATAATGATACCAATAATAATCGGAAACTACTGCTTCTATTCGATGTTTTATGGGTCTGCTCGATCAGCAAGGTTTTCTCACTAACGGATTGGCTTGGCTTGGCGGATGTCTCAGTCCTAGGGAAGGATAATCCGTTAGAAGTTTGTTTTAACGCTTGGAGGGCTATCGAGACGATGGAAAGTTTTTATTGAGAGAATGCCTTCCTCCTCCAGACCTCGAAGACTGTTTAAGAAAAAGGTTATCAGAAAAGGGATGGGAGTACAATCTGTTCGTTAATTCGAAATCGTACCTTATACTGGATATAACACTAACACCTATTCGGTTCTGTGTATATATACATATATATATAGATTTGCAAAAGTCACGTTCACGCCGGATGTCGTAGCGCAGAATAGCCCGAGATTTTATTCGCTCGATTTGCAAGCACAGGACTTCCCTTCTTTTCCCCTTACCCTTACCCTTGCCCTTACCCTTACCCTTACCCTTCCATTCCCTTTACCTCGCTTTTCGCAACGCGAGCGATTAACATTAAATTTCATTGGCTGGCTTTTAGCAGTTAGCAAAACGAGCTTACCGCCGGGATTATTCAAATTTTTATTTGTCCAACATAGGCAGCGTGCTCGTTCGACTAGCTGGAAGGCCTTGCCTCCCCCCGTTAACCCCCGGCTCTTGCTCTCTTTCTACCACCATGCTTCTGTCTCGAATCCAAATAAAATCCGAGCCAGAAAGCCGCATTCAAATGGCCCTCTTAGTAGAGCCAAGGAGTGGCACACTCCGAAACAAAGGGCGATTCGGGGGGTGCGATAAGGGATCATCGCAAAACTAAGGGATGGAGAAAGGAGATGAGACTTGGCCGTTTTATACGGCACGCCAACATTCAACGAAAACTTAAAGTGGCCAGTCAAATAATTGTATACTAGAACGTTTTCCACTAGCTGGCGCCAAGCGAATTGTTATTATACTTATATATACTTACAATTGTATTGCCTACCCCATATTTATATTATATACTTAAGTAAGAAATTTTTCAACAGCCTTCAAGTACCCATACAGTAATATACATTTCTTATCCTCTTCTTTAACTGCGTTCAGCCGTTGGAACTGTCCGGAATATTACCTACTATAAGCTATACATTTTTTTTCGGCTGTAACAGCTGGGATTATTTTCAATTTTTCGAGCCGTTTTTGGTCGATTAACATAAATGTACCTTTCCTCCGTTATATTATTACTTTTTTTTCACCACATTCAGCGATATTGCTTACACAGTGTGTATAGGAAGGGTTGCGCGTCAGCTATGTCCATTTTCTTATCTTGGATACCGGTTTATTCAGTTCTTCCTATATGTAACGTGCAAATTTTCATTTCGAGCCCTTGACCCGTTTTTTATTTCTCTTATTTTTCAAATATACTTGTGACTTTTATCTTTAGTTTTTGAGTTTTTCAGTAGGTGTAAGAGGGTGGCGTTACGGCATTACTTAGCTCTGCTCACGTAGGTCGTTTGGCGAATGGTCTTCTGCGATCCGTTCTTAAAGCAATTTTGTTTTCTGATTGATATTCCGAGCAGATGTCCTGTCTTTCTTAGAATTTATTCGGAATTAATACTGTTCTTGCGTGTTTAACATTTAGCCCCAACCTCGTCTTCGACGATCGGGTGGGGCGTAGAATTTTAAGTGGGCGATTTCGGAAATTATGAAGATTTGATCAGCCGCTAGAATTACAAATAACCTCATTACGATTTGGGGGTGGCTTTGCTTAATTTACTTTTCGAATTTCCGTTCTGTTTGGACTGGTAACGTCACTTTCTAAAAGTCTCGAACCAGAAGAAAAGAAATTTATATCTTTCGGGAACCGGGAGAAAACGATTCGTTGCTTTCACCTTATATGTTGGACCAAGTGCAACCCCTAACAAACTTTATTTTCTTCTACCGAACGAGGATCAGAAGAGCACATCTCTAACTGTTTCTTTTGAATCTTGACTATGAAACAATTTGAGATAATCGCCATTGGCGAATTCTTTTTTTTTGCTAAGCAAAATTTCTTAAATCCAGGATTTACCGAACCTCTGAATCCGACTGTTTTTATATCGGCGAACGTACGACGATGCAAATACTGCGGTAGTCGATTTAATTTTCCAGCTCATTCAGCGCTTCGTATATCCGTGTCTATACTGAGACCCGAGTACCGGTTAACATGGAGATTATTCTGTACTGTATTTACGTTTCCCCGTCCCTCAGACTCCGCCTACCAACGAAGCATTAACATAACATTAGCTGTTTGCATTAATCTGGAATACATCAACCACCAGAGCTGAGCGAGCACTGCCTCGCTGGCTGGCTGGCATGGCGCTGTTCTTTTTCACCAAAAAATCAACCAAAACGACGACACCGCCGCAAAAACAGAAGAGCACACCGTACTCTCGTAATATCTATTCACCCTCTTTCCTCACCCGAAGTCATTTGCACCACATAACCCCATACGACCATCGTTGCTTATGTGAAGCGGACTCAAACAAGGCTCGGAATCCCTAAACCGTCTAATTGGTTGCGGAATTAAAACGTGGATTAAATCGTCGGGCTAAAAAACGAATGAAACTTGAATACTTGAAACTGTTGTCTGTTAGTTTTAGTCTATCGTAAATATCTCCCGTTTTCACACTTCAAGGAACACTGATAATACGCTGTTCAATCAGCCCTGGTCAATAAAAACTGTCCTATACTGAAGATTCTGCTTCAGCATTGCATGTATTTTATTGCTCACTAGCAATTCAGTACCGCAGTAGTGCAGAGATGGCCAGAAATGATTGCTATCCGAAGCGAAAGGTATAAAAGTATGGTGAAAGATTTATTTTTTATGTACCTCTGAGTTTGGGGAGGTGGTTTAATTACTTCTCGATTTTATTGGAGATAATAAAATACAGAATTGAGAATGTACCACTTTTTAATCAGCCTCTGATTTTCATCAGCTTTGTTATATTTCCGGAGTTTCAGTAATCCCGCCCGTTCTCCGCAGTAGCAGGGTAAGCGATAAACTCCGTTCCCAATCTCACAAGCGACTTCGAAGGGATGCTGGATCTCGGCCTCAAGCAATTCGCGGACTGGTTGGACGGAGCAGCTCTGCAATAAGCAGGTTATCGCGTAACGACCTCTCGTCGTGCCACTTCTGTCCTCTTCTGCGGGAGTCGAATCCCGTGTAATAAGACGGGAGCAAAAACAACGCGGAAAACTGGAGAAGTGGAAAACTGACTGCAATATGGCTGAGAACTACCATATACCATGAGAGAATTTGAAAAATTGACTTTCAAGTATGAGAAAGAAATATTGAAGCTAATTATCGCAAAACTGACACATCCGTGCATGGGGTTAAAAATTTTGGCAACCAGTTCCACGTCCAGAAATACGACGAAAAGTCACGTAGCTCGGAGTTTGTCTTTCCCTTTTCTTCCCCCAGCTACGGATTGAGAAATTCGTAGGCTTTCGTGCGCGCGTGAATATGTTCCGTGTGAAATGGACCAGCCGTTTCTTATCGCTACCTTCACCCCCGGGTCGAGTTCATCTTGATCATTTTACTACTCTCCAGGGTTTTTCCTCACTCCCAGGACTATTATGTTATATTAGACTATCGACCGCACGCGCACCTACATTCAAAAGGAAACATCAAATGAACCGAAAAAATTGTACAAAAAGTGATGTAGCTGGACACTGTCATCGTGTTTTTTTTTCACCGAATGTACAAGTTATGTTCAAATTGGATAAAGCGAGTGATACTTGATCACTGCTGCGATTAATTTAACCCATATCACGCATTTTAGTCAGAGTACATCGGTCACCGTTAAAATATCCGCTGAATTCCAATTCGATATCGATTTCGGTTCGGAGTAATAAAAGATGCGCATAACTTGGTATGCAATAGTTTATATGACGGAACTCGTAAACCGACGTGTCGTACGATACACCGATCGAACGAGGGTAGTTTAGATTAAAAAAAAAAAATTAGACGAGCTTTGAAATCTGTATCAATGCCGAGAGGTATCTTTCACATGGCTAGACATACGCGTCAAGTACACCGTAAAATATGCTGCTAAAAATAACGATCATCGTTGCAAATTCAGTTTCAAGTTTACACGCTGCTTTCTACGAACAAAAAGACAAGAAAAAAAAATACAAAATTGTACGATCATCATGTCCTATAACGAATTTAGAAGAATTTTTCACTCTTTAAGATCCGTCTAGATAATCCTCAGCTTAAAAATTACCCCTAATTGTATGTATAAAGTGTCTTGCACAGAATTAGTTCTGAACTAGGACTCACAGCGTTCAAATCTTTCTCCCATTCCGCAATACGGATATATACATAAATGCACATCTACTGCATGTGTTGAGTTTGGAATAGCGTTGGTTTTATAGGGGGTTGTAGAGCACCCTGGTTTCTGATAGCTGGAGCAACGCTGTTCGCTGTGTTCATTGCAATCCGCAATCATACTGAACCGTGTCGAGTCCAGACGATGAGGCAGATGCTGCGGCTAGCAGCCCGGCGTGTTCGTGACTACATATACAGTTCACGTATGCAGAGGCTTACCGTACGTGTGGCTGTACTGTTTGTTTATTTAGTCTAGAATTTTTCGAGCTCTGAATTGAACGTGGTATACGTTCACGCCTTGTTAGTGCACGTACAAACGTTCCGTTCGAATCGGTAAGGATTCTCAGTCGTGGATTAACGTGATAAGAATCCAACTTTATCTCGAGATTGAGTGACTTAATATTCCGCTAAAAGCATCCTCAGACAAATGTTTCAGCTGATATCGATGTTCTCATCGATGTCGAGCTTAACGATGTTCCATATAGGACCTAGTCAAATACACAAACCGTATGATCTGCGTACACGCTAGAAACCCACCCTTGCGTAGCTATTCACTCCTCAAAGTCACGCAGAGAGAGAATATGTGGTTTGAAACTCCTAGACCGCGGAGCTTTAATAATATGCCAAAAATTTTCATCCTTTGATGTTTCGGATAGCAACAGCAGCAGTTTTCTTGCTTTATTTAGATAAATATGTTCCCGAGGTTTAGATATTAAACATGCACATCTATCCGTCTTTTCAGTATTTCATTTTTCCACCGTACAGCTCTCTTGACCTCCCTTTTTTCAATCACGGATTTTATACGACCCAAGTCAGCAGGCGCACTACCCGTGCTACATATGAAAGGATAATTTTTTTGACAAGCGGACGCTCGGGCAAGCTCACATATTAAAAGCTTTAATATATCTCGGGGGTGAATAGTAGTAGCTGGTCGTAGGGTGGCGGTATGAGGGATAGGAGCAGGATGAGGATGAGGATGAAGAGAAGGAGGAGGTGCAGTAGGGGTGATAATTTTATTAGAAAACGGAAATTACGAGGAACCCCGTTGGTCTTCGGTCGTCTGTCTCGTATAGTATAGAGCCCTGTATGAGGGAAAATTTTTATGCCCCTTTTACGACTAATAAAAGCCCTGTTATCTGCTCCCAGTGTTTTTGGAGGACAAGGAAAGATGCGGATGGATATATTTCTACAGATCAGCACACGTCAGGAGGCATCATTCCCGGTTGGCAGTCGGTACTTTTCATAAAGACGATCGGTTTATACAAATTTTTTCAACATCTTTTCTTGACCCGCATTGAGGACCAGCAGGATCGAGCTTTCAGAGCCACGAAAGTTCCCTTCGTCCTTGTTGCTTTGGAAAATCACGTTTTATCGTTCCCTGGCGCACCACTTTTCTCGGCAGCTTTGGACGCCGGACGTGTCCTCGAATACGACCACGCGGTTCCGTTCAGCGTTTCGTTCCCTTCAAGTAGAAGACTGATTTTTCGAGTCTTAAATCCGAAAATCTCTGGGATGGGGAATCGGTCCCTACAGTCCCTGAGGCAGAAACGTCTTAATTATTAAGACCGAGTGTTGAAATGGTGAAGAACGTTCCATCTCATGTCTGATTCAATTCCTGACGTGCCTTGACTCACATTGACGAGCAGGATAAAAGCCTGAGTTTGCCAGGAGGGTAAAAAAAAAAAAAAAAAGAAGAAAACATGCAGAAATAACAAACCGTACCGGGAAAAGTTTGACTACTTAGTTTTTCTTTTAGTCAAGAACAATCAAATGGGAGACGAAGAAGGAGAGAAAAAAAATTCAATATTTGTACATGGCGGGTCTCACGCTTGGTTCTATATCCGCAGAAGAAAGCAGCACGCTGATGGAACTTTCTGTGGGAACAAATAACTGTCCGAAAAAAAACCCTACAGTGTCAGTCAGCAAAGGTTGCAATATATTTTCACCACCTTTAGTTTATTTGTGTCGGTGTTTTATACACACATTTTATACGGATATATTTCGGGTCGGGGCATAGGGGATGCTAGAGCAATATGGGCGGTTAACTGTCAGGTATCGTCAGGTGGGACCGGAAGAACCAATAAAGATCGAATTCCGATATACGCATCCACTGATTGGCAGGCTGGAAGCGTCAAGAGCGTAGAGTAATGAAATTCCAGACGCTTTGGAGGATTCAGTCAGCGGCTTGGTTGTTTTGAAGAGCTTTAACGGAAGTCATGGAAGGCTGAAAAGCTTATGGCTCGGGGTAGTACAATAGCAGACTTTAGTCGTACACTTTTTTTCGCATAGGAACCACTCATCGAGTTTGAAATAACAATTAAAGGTGAAATTTATTCGAATCAGTTTAATTCACAGCTTTCACACAGAACGGAACAGTCCCTGCATTTGCCCCGGTAATACGAGTGCGCGGTAAAATTAATCGAAGTGTATTTTTTGGGCGAGTATAGCGAGTAAAATTGCACATACATTGACTCGCCGGCGAAAGGTGGAGAAATAGAAATCGAGATACAGAGATAGAGAGGGATGGAAAGAGAGCTAGAGCTAGAGATTACTGGCTCAACGTTTTTGGAGGGATCGGCTTAATTTGATTGAATCACTTTTTTTTTTTCTATCTTATTTTATTCTCTTTTACCAATTACTGTAGAGTTCAAGTCCCGTTCAATCCCAGAAACGGACGAGTACAGCAAAAGTATGTCAAGTATAGATCTATATATAAATTGTCCATTATTATCATTACTATTATTAATATTATTACCTACCACCCACCGAAGGCAAAAAGCTTCGAAATGGACTAAAAACTTAATTACAAAGCTTTAATATCCATCAATAATTATTAATCGTTAGTTGATGTTTCGAGTTCGCGCGGCGTGCAGAGTATGGCAGCGTGAGGTTGCCATATTTTAACTTTTTAGGTACAATTAAAAGAGTTTTGACGCTAAGTACCGGCGTTGGTGGTTTCTCCCTACAGAAGTGGGAATGAGAGCTCGGTGAATCAATTTCAGCTCGAAAGCGTGAAAAATTATCAAGTTGTACAAAAAAGTAGAAAGTATAAAGTTCGGGGCAAGGTATATAGAGAGCACCAACAGCGTGGGTGAGTAAAAAAGAATAATAAAAAAAATGGAGAAGAAAAAAAAAAAATGAGAGGCTTAAATTGATTGTGCCTTTTCCGTGCGAAAGTTTCTACCATGCGTCATCTTAATTGGCTTAACGCCGACAAGTTACAGCGTGCGACATACTTTTTTAAGTGCGAAGTTGGAATTATTAGAAAATTTTTCATCCCCGCAATAGCATCGGGATAAGATTTTTTTTTTTTCAAACTTTTCCAAGGGTAGTCTAGAATAAAATACAGTGTTCGACATTTTTATCGTAAAAATTGACTAAACGGTCAACCGTAAATCTGAATCCGCTATTTCGTCGGACGAAATCGTGCGAAGAACCTCTGTAGTAGGTACTTTTCTGGTAGGTCTTGTGACCCTCCATCTCTAAGAAAAGGATTTCTCTGTTTTATTGGCTCGCCTTACGGTTTAAAAAAGTTTTTTTTTTCCGCGGTTATCGAGCTTGTCTTGCAAGTGTCAAAACTTTTGCTCTGTAACATCCTCTCAGATTCACCTCCATCCACAGTCGCTATTCCATTCCGTCCTCCGAAACTCGCCACCCCCCACCCTCCACGCCACATCTTTTCCCTCGATTCCCCAAGGAGAGTTTCCCCTTTTTTGTTGGAACCCGTCGAAATAGTTCCTTCTTTGATTCGTCTCACCGAACGAGCTCTCGAACATCTTCGAATTCCCAAACTGAAGCATTGCAGGGTCAAGGCTTCACATTCGCTGAATTTCGCCCTAATTATCTTCGACTCAATCCACGTCTTGGTACCGAAACTCTACATCGTGGCCTTAAAACCTAAAAGCTTAAAAGCCTTGCGTACAACGCGCACGACGTCTATTGTCAGCACAGTTCTTCGAGGAGGCTTTTCCGGAGTTGTATATACTCTTCGAGAGGCAACCAGCGCAGTTCGTCAGTGAAGTCATTAATACGGCTGAAGCGAGAGGGCGAGGTATTGTTTGAAGTTAGTCTATTAGTTTGGCTGTGTAATTAGGGCTGTCAGGTTCGTGGCGGGGTTGAGTTCAGGGAAGAGGGAATAGGGAATAGGGAAGAGGGAAGAGGGAAGAGGGAAGATGGAGGCAGCGCCTCTGTCCTCTTGGGTTCAACTCGGTCCACTGATTGATGATCCAGGGAGCGCGTGACAACCTTACAAGCCCCGGAGGTACGAGACGCCACCGGGCGTTCCGTCCAAGCGTCACCAGAAATTCAGGCAATCTTTGGCGTTTAAGCGTCGTTATTAATTGACGGCTTACTAATTGCGCACTTTCAGACCGTTAACTTTACTTTTCAATGGGAATACCTTGGTCATTCTCGGTTTAGAAGCTGCACCAAAGTTATATACCCACTCTCGTTAAATATTACCGTCTTTTTCATCCTCGTTCGGTTTTATAATTCGCTAACCTCGCGGTTCAGACAGGACAGTTTAATTAATTCACCTTCCATGTACGTCATGTGGTTTTTAATATCCGTATCCAAAAGCCAAAAACGATTGAAAAAAATTCAGATACGATATTATAGATTTGATGAATAACCAGAATGGCTCGCTGTCAATTTGAGATGATCCGGGATTTTGCATTATACATACATTCACTTTAATATATCTTTGTTAGAGCCGAGGATATACAAGGTACGACATGTGTGCAGAGCTTAGTGGTAAAATTAATATAGCTTATCGACCAAACTGGCACACACGCTGCCCCCGGCTTCTGTAAGAATTTATGTTTCTCCTAATTGAGATAAATGTATAATGTTTCCCCTTTTTTTTTTACCCTTTTTTGTTTTTGTTTTTTTTTCTCTGTCCTTTTTTCGTACAATTCTTTGTTAGCATCAGTTGAATTAAAGCTAATCCTAAAAGGCAATTAGCCGGTATAACAAATATTAAAAAGTTTAAGTAAATTTTAAATTTCTACAATTATATAACGCGCACCTTGTATATATTCCTGTACCCTACCCTTTATCTGGACTCGGAGGGAAATTACACTTTGACGGAATTTCGCCTTATCTTAACCTTAGCTCGGATGATGAAACTTTTGTATTTTCACCAAATTGAACTTTACGAGTGAATTTTAAAGTTTCTAGAGAACACCGCCACCCGAAGTGTGTCGTTCTTTCTCGGTAAAAAGGGAAGATACTATCCTGGATCCAGATCCAACGAACAAGAAAATATACATATGGTATATAGTAGGCGTATGTATATAGTATCTATACATATAGTTAAATCAAAGCTTACCGTACACATCTAGTCGATCGGCTTGATTCGAATCTAGCCTCTCCTGCACAACTGAAAGTTCAATAGTTCAATAGTCTCCAGAACCGTAACGATCAACAAGAACAAACTTATGCAAAGTTCATAACCAGCTGGATCAGTTATATCATTGGATCCCTTCGTAGTTATAAAATCTATGATAAAATTGAAGGCTTTGAATCAAGTAAGATTACTTTCATTTCAATTCTCAGTTAGCTTTCCAACATCGCGAAGTAAGCTCTTAAGCTACCCTTAAATTTGTTTTGTTTGTCTTTTATGCTTCGCTGCAGGAGTAAAGCACGGAACGACGGCAGACAGAATGCAAACTGTCTCGTAGGAAACCGTCATTTCACCTGAATCTGTTCATCTCTAAAGTCTCCGCGTCGCGTTGCCAATTATAAACTTTGTCTTTGAGCACTGGGCGTGTCCATTCATCGAACAAGCGTAATTAGTAGGTACTTTAACAACGTCTCTATGATGCATCGAGTGTTACGGTAGGTATTGCCCCTTCCCATAATGTAGTCACAGTGAGTTTCACATCTATACCATGTATACCAGGGTATACGACAACAAACTTCATACTTTGCTGTAGGAGCTTTCCCCCTAACAGCTTATGATTAAAGCTCTCTGTAAAATTTCCAACATGGAGTATATTTCCTCAAGGGTTAATTCGGGAATATCCTATTTGGTCGAGAATTATCAAACTGTACCCGAATCCCACTATAATCTATCCGCTTCACGGCTCGATGCTTAGTGGTAGCTTTGAACTCGGTTGGTCTACACCATCGGTGTGAGTGTGATTAATTGAGATGTGGGATTAATTACTTAGGATCGAAGGTGACCCGAGTTTAACACGACCATTTCGGGGATGGCTGATCAAACTTTTATTGCACCATGCTGTGCAGGGTCGCATGTGCTCGCAGATATGTCTAGATTGGATTTCTCTGTAAATTATGAAGTGTATTGAAGTTTTTTTTTCTTCCTTATTCTTCTTTCCGTTTTTTTTTTTGTTTGAACTTCTTATATGTTCGGAAGAGCTGATGTAGCGAGGATGCAGAGAAGCACGGAAAAAATAAACGTAAAAAGAAATAAGATGTAGCGAGTAACTGCAGAGGACCGTGAAGATACCGAGGGTGGGTACGAGGGAGCAGGGACGAGGCGGCAATGTCGTTTCGTAACGACAGTTTAAAAGTTTCCCAATGTCTTAGCGCTATAAAGAAATGCCGGCGTTGTCTTATGTACCTTCCTTACCTTACCTTACCTTACTGAACCAGAACTCTTCTACATCCGCGTCCCTCCCGTCTCTGAATTTGCATTTTATGTAGTAGCCAGTGTTATGTAGGGAAACTTTACGCGAAGGAATTTTCGTTTGCTCTAAGTATACAGAGTACATAGATCTCCAGGCTGGGATGAAGCTGAATCCTTCCGGATATCCGGAACAATGTGTTCTGCTTCATGTAAATTTCTACCTCTGTATAGTGATTTGTCCATGAATTTCGATAATGGAACCATCCTGACGACTGGCAAAGGAAAGAGAAAAAAAAAAATAAAAAACATTGACAAAAGCTCAGTTCTTCTTCTTATATAATAATGATCCGTCATTTGTTCTGAGTGGGTGCCTATAGTATCCGAAACTTCAGTTATCTTTATTCTTCTTATTATTATCATTATATGACTTTTGTCAGAGAGCGAAGAGAGGAGGCGTACGGCCGAGTAAATAGGTGACCGTTAAGAACCCGGAGGGTGAAAAGTTTCTCGAAGGAAGGAATGGTCCACCTTCACGGATCCAGTGACTGGCGGTGGGTTGAATTTCAAAAAGTCAAAAGCTCCTTTGAAGCTGCCGGCCGGCATGCAAATCAAATTCCAAAGAAGCGGAGATTCAAAGAGCTCTGGGAGCGACCGGAGCTAACTTTTCAGTACAGCCAGCTCACTTCTTCCTTGACACGACCGTAAACGAATACGTATAATACATACCTGAATTCCGCCTCTAAAACTGTCGATATTTCCCTCAGTTCTCAACGCGCGATTCAAGAGGACAGAAATAAAACACCATTTCACGCAGAACAGAGAACAAAAAAAGGAAAATAAAAAATCATGAATCTTCGCTATAATTCTGTTACAAAGGTTTGTAAATCCTTTTCAGAACTCACATCGAGTGTATTCTTGCCGCTGTATCGATCAGCCTAACTTCAGCCATTCAAGATCAAGATTCAGTCAAAGTTGAATAGCAGAGGTCAACACACATAGCCAGGATGAGATAGCCAGTTGCATTGCATAATGCATGTAGCCAAGATTTCACCAAGCCTTTGCTGGAACTCGAGCCAACGTCTTTACAAAGGTGATCAAAAGATCGACCCACAATCCATGGCCCGACCATCTGACCGTAGCTGCATTCAGCTAAAAGCTCGCTTAGTTCTCTTAGTGCAGCAAATTGGAGTTTCCCATTGATTCGTATCAAGAGTTCTAATGGAATGATCAAATGGAAAGAAAAGAAAAAAATTAGACGCTGCAACGTTGCTCGGAAGTTTCCTTGGCTATATTGGACAATCTCTCCAATTTCTGCATCGTAATTCCATCGCCAATTCTTGATTATCGTTATTACCCATTTCACGATAAAGCTTAAGGTATATTGAGGTTCGTATTTTATCGTGAAACGAACAGACCGCGGATAAGATCCACTTGCAATGGATGTAGGATTTCGAGTGGTCATGCACTGGGCCAATATATATCGGCTACACTTAGCGCACTTCCGTTTTTCCCGAAACCTTTCGTATAGGATATTTCCTGTTGCCTATATTGAACCTTGCACGATCCTCGTATTGCCAAAGAAAAAAGTAGATCGATAATGATAAGAGTCGAAAAACTCAATAGTTGCGGTTTTTTTTGTAGCACAAAATAAAAAAAAATACTGTTGCCCAGATAGAAATTATTTTGGTTTTATAAAGAAGTTTCAAGACCAGCCTAATAAGTTTGAGAATGTTAATCGTAATCATTTATTTATTCTCAGTAACGTGGGTAGGATGTGTCTCAGGAGAGAAATTCTAAAGTTTCATCATTTGAAAGTTGTGGGATGTTGGTGTTGCCCCTGCGTTTTTTGTATATTCTCGTTCCGTATCCGTCGTTGGTGGTAGCCACCTGCCCGTTCTCCGTACCCTCTAAAATCTTCATGGGTATAATAAATGATTGGGAAAGCCGCGTAACTGTCCAATATAAAAGTATGAAAATGTGAAAATATGAAAGGGAAGCAGCCCCTTAATACAGCTCGCTCTCCGACGATACAAAAAAATGAATCATAATAAACAAGGTATATAAATTTCAATACATTTGCCCCGTCATCAATTTCCATCTCCCCTCAAGTTCCTCAAGTCTCCCCTATTCCCTTCTCACTCACTCCCTCACTCTCTCTCTACCTCTACTCTACTCTACTCTCTCTCTTCTCCATCTCCCTTACGCTCCCAAGGCTTCCTTGGCATTTTTCCTAAAATTCCTCCTCAGCCTTTCAGCTATATTCTAATAAAATTCCACAAGGCAATTGTTGGGAAAAAGTGCTTAAACAGGGTAGACAATGTCTGTTGTCGTTGTCAAAGTAAGGCGACTGTCAACCAGCTGTTTACCCCAAAGTGCCTGAGGACATGTATTACGGGCTCGAGTTTCCCGCGGATTATATAAACAGAAAAGCTAACAGGTGATAATCGTCTCTACAATTTGCCGATCATATTTCACCCCATAAGCGAAAACTAAACAGTAATCGAGTGAAGAAAGAGATCGGTGGTAGGTATAAGGTATAAGAAATATATGAGTACATAATAAATTCCTGTTTTTCGTTCGAATTTCATCAGCCAGTATATCACCGGCGCCTATTTTCATTCAGAAAATTTTCAAGCGTTTTCAATCTATCTTCCATTGGTTAAAATTTTCTGCTATGTGGGTTAACCGAGCGTAAAGTAGTGCAGCACAAAATCGAAGAGAAATTTATGGAAAAAGGTTGATTGGTCATTCCCGCGTAAGTTTTAGGGGCGTCTGTCTGTCTGCAGTTCTTTCAGTGCGAGTCGATAGCGCTGGCGGATGGCTGATCGGTTCAAAGTACACAAAAAAATATATATATTGAAATTTTTTGTATAATAAGACGAGGGTCTATCGCCCTATCCGTTTCTTATGATCGAGGAATTTATTACAGCGATGCAGCGCGGAGAGAAAGTGAGTTGGAACATCGAGACGGATCTTGTCATTTCCTTTCAAGCTCCTTTAATATCGTGCAAAATACATTTCGCACCGTCTCGTCGTAGCAGCGTCGCGAGGACGAGGCGAGGAGATGCGGGTGTTTTTCCTTAATGCAGTTTTCTTGTTGACTAAAAACGCCCCTCTATCATCCAACTTTTGTGTGCATTACTGGATATCTTGCACCAAAGTGCTGCTCCCAAGGCTCGTGCCCACCCCTCAGGACTTTAACAGCGTAAACAACCAGCGATGAGTATTCGATAGATTCGATGAAACGTAAGATTGAAATCGTTAGATCTGATCATTGACCAAATAATCAAAGTGAAAAGTGTCTAGTAGTTCCATTTCTATTTTTGGATAATCGAAAGTCTGTGCATCTAGCGCTGGGGTAAGACCGGAGTAAAACTAAAGTGAAACGAGTCACTGAAAGCTAGGAATGCGAAAGACGAGGGGTCTTGGTAGAATGGAGACGGGGAGGGTGGTACTGAGGGGGTATTGATTTTGCAGCAACAACCAGCAGAGGCATTTCATAGCGGCCTAGCCAGCCTAGGGCCGGGTTCGATGGCTTGATTAGAAGCTAGCGAGGTGTGCGAACGCGATTTGCCACGAGCGACGTTTTACGATCAAGAACAACCACCACGTGGAGTTAGAATCACGTGGCAGCCAAGTAGCTTCAATTCTTTATCCCGTGCCGGACCTTTTTATCCAAGAATTTTTTCCCACTAGAATAAAAAGGTCTTCTCTTTCTCTCCATAAAATAACTCAGCATACGAATTTTCTGTGATACCGTCACCTCATCCTCCTCTTCATCCTCACAAAACCAAGTTAACGTAAAAAATTATCCAGTTATCGAACTGATCTTGAGTTCCAGTTTGTTTGCCAACTGGACTGCGGACGTTTGTTCAAATCTATCCCTAGGCACGAACCTGGTAGGTACGACAAGGCTGAGAGAAATATGATCGGTAATATATGTGAATGGGGTAGAGAGTGAGAGAGATGGGGATAGAGTTAGGCGAAAGCGGAAGGTGAAAACGGGTTAGGGAATTCGAGGCTAATAAGGAGATTATATTAAGCACGATTTCCTGAGGTTTAAGTCACGCCAGGTAGAATAGTTCGTTATTAGCGTTAGTCTTAGTTAGCAAGAGGCCGGCTCTAATTATAATAGGATTTTGTGCATGGTTAGTTAAGACATACGTGTGACGTCGCAGTGTGGATCATCGGTTCCCAATATACTGCGAAATCGGATTCTTTTAAACGGGTGGTTAACCGCGGGTTGATAAGTCGACGCTAATCACAAGAAAATAAAGAGCTTCACGGTAGGGACTTTCAGCCAGCATAAGATATAGGGTAGCGCATCTGTCTGCGTCCATCCAGCATCCATCATCTTGTATAATACAGTGTTATAACCCCGAGGCTATCTCTCGTAAGTCTTAATTCAAAAGAAGAACCTCCGCATATTCAAAACGTTGATAAAAAATTTATGTAAAGACTTAATTTCTTCTTGGTTTACCGGGGGGAAATTTAGTTCATCCGATCGCAATCTGTACCGCAAATAACTTCTGCATTTTTCAAAAATATATGCCACTAAAGTATTTAAATTGTAAATCGATGTTAATCACTACAGATAGATCTCATTTCCGAGAACGAAGTAATTATTCATCTGAAAGGAGAGGAGTAGGGAACGGGAAGGAGATAAAGAGGGCGTCAGAGGGGGTGAAGGGAGTGTGTGTTTTACCTCGATGTTCTAAATTGATCAAACATTATTGTTGGATTTCCTGATTGTGTTAAAAAGTTTTGATCTAAAGTGTAACTAGAAATGTTCGTTGATAGGAAGTCCGGAGGTGTAATTTAAGTTAAACTTTAGTTGAAGTGAAAACTTTGATGGCGTTCATACTTTCACATTATTTTCAGGTAAATGAAAAAACTGAGAAAATCTAAAGCTTTCTCCAGCTCCCCGGCACATATGTCGTCGTATATTTATCCCGAAGTATATAACGGTTTGAAACATGGTTAATAACAGTCTCGGGAAACTCTGCATGACATATATAACCCGGTTCTGTCTTACGGGAGCGATTTCTCTCAGGGAGTATTAAATATAGATAATAAAGCCGTCTTTAGGACGAGGATGAGCTAAGAGTTGATGCAGATTAGGTTAAGCCATGAAGCCCTTGGTAAACAAGAAAGGCAATTGCGAACGATTAAGTTTCAAAATTTCATAACACAGCTTTCGGTGAATACCCTGGCATAACGAGGATCCCCTCGAAGATAGGTACCCATCTACCCACCTACCTACCTATACCTACCCACTACGGGGTGAGGCATATCATATCAGGATATATAGTTTCCCATGCAAGGATCTGTAGGAAGGAGTCCTTAAGGGCGCCGTTAACAAGGAGCAGGCAGGTCTGGGTTTACCCTTACGAGTTTCCGAGGATGACAAAGGGGCCCAGAGAAACGACGGGGGTTTAGGACAGACGAAGAGGAGCACCAGTGAGACCAGACCCACCATCTTCTACCGCATTGTCTTGCATAATTGGCTTAACCAAGCTGCCCCGTTGCCCCGTTCTGGCCAACCCTTAACCCCTGCAACTACAACATCCAGCTATCCAGTATCCATTGCTAGCCTTTTTATTCAAAACTCGAAGGATTGCCGAAACATCTGCTTCATCATTGTTCCATGAACTGCCAAAATTATTGATTCTCTTCACTGTCCGCTTCGTTCGAGTTATTCGAGTTCATCGCCAGCAGCAGCAAACTGCGATTGTTCAATGTTCAGATTGTGTTTCAGAGCTGCATGGAAAGGGCTAGACATGAAAGTCCCGGAGCTCATTAGCAACGTAGGAACGTTGGCAAGCTTTGGAAGACTGCGCAGTAACTAACCGCAAAACTGCGTTGTTCTTGCCACAAATGTAGGTAGGTAGCTACCCACCTACCTGTGTACCTACTCGTGTGTCGTCTGTCGTAACGACAACCAACAATTTAATCATGAACAACAAACGCAAGTGTACATACATACATACACAGCGTTGCACTGGTTATTTGAACAACCGAAAATCAAATATCAATCCCTATCTCCCTTTCCCTGTTCTCCCATATTCCTCACGATTTTAGTATTCGCGAAAATTATCAACGAAAAACGTAGAGCGGTGATCAATTTTTCAGTAGTAAAAGCCCTAAGAGAAGATCGGAGGAATCTAGGGGGTAATTTCGTCGATAAAAGCTCGCGCGATATCGCTTTAAAATCAGGCAATTATCGGGGTTAATAATTACTCGTAGCTCACAGTGGATCTCCTTCTACAGTCATGGGCAAATTAGTGATTATACTGCTTGCTAGACCGAGCAGAAGACGCGGTAACCCCTTCAAAGGTGAATATGTCTTATGTAATAAACAGCGTTTCGCAAATTACAGTTCTCCGGCCATGTTTGATCTTGCAGAATTGGTTGGATTGACTAAACACGAATAGTTTCTCCCTCGACGTGTATCATGTAATGATAATTGTTATACTACAGCGTAATACCCCGGACGATGGACCGAAACGGAACGAGGTTATTTGTTTCGAAAAAAAATATCTGTCGTTTGTAAAACGCAATAAATTTCACAAAAAAAAAAATTTTATCAAAGTGTACATCAAACGGTCAATACGGTACTAATAAACCGAATCGAACACCCGATCGAGAGTTTTTGAATAAAATCCAACGTTTCTATGGTACCAGCACCATCCTGGTGAATTTTTTACATTTTTCATCCTAGGTTTCCACAGTATTAATAATGCTGCGGAGCTGAAATTTCACGGTTTCACAGAACCAGCTCATCGACGAGATGCAAAATGAAAAATTAAGGGACCTTTGCTCGTGTTTCGCAAGGGAATAAAATAACTGCACAGCCTATATTATCGATATACATGGTTGTATTCAATGCGAGAAGGTATAGAAATTATTCTGCAGCCCTTGGTATTTCTGGTATTATATATTATTGAACTAAACTAGTTAATTAAGGTATGTCTGTGAGTTTTTTTTTTTTTTTCTTTTCTTTTTGCTTTTTTATCTTTTCGTTTTTACTGAAGAGAAATAGGTACGTCACGTGCAGCGTGGTTTAATATAACGAGGCAAATATGCTGCACCGACGATATTACCCCCCCAGTTTTTAATCAGAATCGCTGATCGAATATCTCGACGACTTTTATAATCTAAAATCCGCGATTAAGGGATCTCGGGGTTCATAAGATCGCATATTTCCTGACTCGAATCACTCGTGTGTTAAGTTTAGTGCTTGAGTTTCAATTCGGGATATGTTTATTAGACCCTGACACAAAGTTCAGCGAAATCATAATAATAGTCCAGTCGAGATAGACATAAAAATAGCTCCACCTGGAAATAATTCGGGGCTGTGATTTTTTTTTTTAAACTTCGGGGGGGGGGGGGGGGAGTGTAAATCTCGATTTTCGGGAAAATCTCGCCAATGCGTTCGCCGCCATCTTGATTTTAAGGTGAATTTTTTTTGTTTTTTTCAAAATACCTCGCCTATTTACAAGTTCAGAGCGAAAATGGTGAAATCCAAAGTTGTTGGAAATTTGATTTCCCACAACTTTGGTGATTATCACTTTTACCCTAGGATCGATATTTGCAGAGTTAGACTGCAAATAGGGGTGGATTTTTATTTTTTTTTGCATTATCTCGTTTATTATCAAGTCTACGGTAAAAATGGTCGAGGACAATCAGGTAGGGAATTTTATTTCCTTCAACTTTGGTTATCCTAACCCCTCCCCCCCCCCCCCGAAGTTTAAAAAAAAAAAAATCGCAGCCCCGAATTATTTCCAGGTGAATGTCTATCTCGACTGGACTATAATTGATGCACATATTCACGATGCATGGGCTCTGCTGTCTTTTTTTTCTTGCAGTTTCTTTTTTCATTCATTTTTTATTCATTTATTATGTGTAAAGTTTGATGTCTTTTTTTCTGTTACTGGTTGGCCGGCGAAAAAAATTTTCTGCATTGAAATTATAGAAATATAAAAGTTCATTCTGAAGATTGGCTTTCGCCGGAGGCTGAAAGTTTACGCGCAAGGCCTTGTATACATATACATATACAGAAGTTCAACTTTGATTAGTCTCCTTCCAAGTCTTGTCGGGCATTCTCGTTCGGCTTTGATTATTTGTTTACAGCCTCATTTTTTTCGCCACGATTAGTTCCAAAAGTTCTTTTATTATTCTTAACGAACGGGAGCGCTGCAAGGGGGCGATGAACGCCGTCGTTAACGAACTTTTTATTACTTCGATAGCCGCGATATTTTAAACTGTGAAGAAACGACGCTGTGTGTAGGGGATTTGAAAAAAAAAAAGAAAGAAAAAAAAAGAAAAATTCTTTCAGAAATACGTAATTTTAAAACGGCAACGATATTCCCATAGAACCGACTGCGAAAAACTGATTTCTGAAAGCCACATAATCCTGCAGTCTCGTTAGCGCCAAGCTCACAATCAGATTTACAACTGAAAAGGTTGCGCGTGAAATTTATTCTCTAACTTTCGCCATTGACTATGTATATAGGAGCACTTTTTCTCCCCTAAAAATTTCCTTTCGTTCTTTTATTTTCTTCTTTTTTTCATCCACACACAGCGTCCCCGGTGTTTTCTGTTTCTACGAGAATGTTAAAAATTAGATAAATATGTATTAGAGATATTTTCCAGGAAGCAGCTCTTCCGTATATGCAGGGATAGCTATAGAATAAGATGTTTTAATGAAAGCTATGAAAGCTGATTTTTTTTTTCTTCTGCCCCCGCAAGTCCGTAATTCTGGACGATTAAAATCCCGACATGGAAAATCGAGAGCTGAAAGCGTCGCAGCAATAAAGTGTTGAATTTGAAAAAGGAGAAGAAAAAAATGAAAGAAAAAAAAAAAACTTAGGTACAAAAAAATAGAATGAATAAAAATGCAACGCATCTGCATAATCTCCGGTGATTCTTCATCGTTGTAATAAACGGCCTGATTCCAAGGCTTCCAAGACGCGCGATTATATACTGAAATTGTTATTATCATGGCTCGGAACAAAACGGTATAAAATGGCAGAAAAAGTCGAGCAAGAATCACCGTCTTAAATCATTTCACCGCTTTTATCCTCTGCAATTATCATAAAACCCTTTGCCTACCGTTCACTCGTTGGCAAGTATATCCATACCACCCACCACATGCATACACACACCTACTCACGGCTAGGTTTTTCCCACCCCTTCTCCTCGGTTTTTAGTCTCCTATTTTTTCACAAGAAGCTTTTTAATCAGACTTGTAAATCATAATTTTTATTTCTCTATCGGTCATACGACCGTTATCAATCCTTTCTATTTTATCCAGGAATAATTATAGTCTGCGAATTTATAGATTCCTATAAAATCTCTTTCGATCAACCGTCTGCAATTTTTTAGCTCTCTCACTTGTCCATTTATAAAAAGTAGCTTTATCTTTATCCAAAATGAGAATACTAAAATATTACAAAACGTAGCTTTCATCAGCTTCATCAGCACGAAGTGCGATAGAACTCTCTAGTTTACCTGTAAACAATGAATATTGAGTGACGTTTAAGCTTGTCCAGCTTTTTGAGACTTTTGTTTCACGGGGCGAAGCGATATTCGATATTAAGTCGCGCCTCCGGATCGACAGTCGATAAATATTTATCGAAGTTCGAAAGAGTGTGTCGGGTAAAGTGAGGCATAGATATATCTAAGCCATAACTTTTAAGAAGCTTTCGCAAGTTCTTTGTAGTTTCTTTCATTTTATCGGTGCCCTATGAGGGTAGGTAGGTATATCCTTAAATACGAATTCCCAGAAGAGATGCTGACAATAAGACGATCCCGGCTGCCATTCCGCTTATACTCTTGGCTTCGAGTAGGATTATACAAACAATGTGAGAGTACCCGGAAACAGGAGGAGAGACAAGGGATCGCTCTGCGAAATCCCCACTCAATGTGATTTTCATCAAAGATTATACTCTTTGTCTGCTGCGCTGCACGAATTAAGCCCGCCTCTACAAGTTCTAGTTATACTGACGTTAATAACCGCCTACATTTGTTATCCTCATGCGGAGGTTAATACTGCAGACAATTCTTGTTTAGGTACTTCAAACTGTTATCTACCTTTCTAGCTCTGGCAAATAGGTTTGTTTTAATTGATAGTCTGTTGTCACGGTATACATTTGTAGTAGATTTGAAACGGCATACTTGAAGCATTCCCAACGTATCGCGATCAGCGTTGATGGTGCTCGACAAAAGCTTCGTAACAGACTCGATCAGAATAGACAATTTTTTTATTTTTTGGCTTACAGAACTTTTCACGACTACTTAAAATTTTTCGTTCAATCACAAATTCATAGTCATTATTCTTAGCCAAAGAAAGAAACGTTTTCTCGTAGTGTGATAAATGTTCCTGTTCCTCTTTGTCCTCACATCTTTTAATTATTTTCTTCCCTTCCCGCCCTTTCAGCTTCTAGGATGAGCTTAATTATGATTTGGCGTATCAATATAATGCCCAATTCCGTTCGTAATCCGGCGGTGGATCTAATAGACGAAAAATAATCAACGTATATGTGCGTTTGATAAGCCATGCCTATTACTGGATCGCAATAACCATACCACCGCGGCATCAACGAGGATCAATTCATCTGTGGGAGGCCATATCCAATATGGTGAAGCTCGGGTTCATGTACTCGACCAGATGAATCGTTGCTGCAGGTATAATCAAAAGCCACTCGCGATAAATGAACGTGCAGACTTATAAGCTTGTGGTGGAATTGAAACGAGAATAGCTGCAATTAAGCAGGCAGACATTGCTGACAGTCTTGTTTATCTATTAAATTTTTTTTTCCTTGGTTTTTTTTTCTTCTTTCTTTTGGTGAATCTATAGAAAACTGTGGGATTTAGAAAGCATAGATTATTTGACGCGTTAGGATAATGAAAATTCGCTAATTGTCATTTAAATATTAAAATTCGTTACTTCAGTCGGAGCTGTACAGTGGCGGACTAATACGAAAGCGAATATAAATTTAAGAAGCTTATATAAGAAGATTCTGACAGAGACTCTGGTATAATTTGAAACACCACCGTGAGCTGAGCCTGAGTCTTAGCCTGAGCTTTTTGACGTGGAATTAATTAACTCGAAAGAATTAATTTATAGTATTGCTTATCGCACTGCGGTATTTTCCTTTTTTTTATGGTAGAATTTAGTCAGACGTATAATTTTATCATAATCTAAAAGGAGATCTGTCGCTATATTGTATAATATTCTCTTTATAAAATCGTGGAGAAAAAAAAAGAAAAAAACTGAAAAATTGAAAAAAAACCGTAACGCGATTTAATTCTTCCTCACGCCGTGCGAAAGCTTCATTTTCATCAGATAATAACCTCGTAAAAAAAAGTCTACACGAATTACTCGTGAAACTTCAAAAAGTACAAGGTAATATCTGACTCTACATTAGGTACATACAAACGTGTGTGCCTGGCCACTGGGCCAAAGCGTTTTATATCCCAAAATTACGCCTCAGTGCTTAGCAGAAGTTCAATGCGTTATTTCCAAAAGATTAGGCACGACCCTCTACCGAGTCCCGGAATTATATTTAAACTTTGCCACGTAAACGATTCAACCGAAACCCTAAGAACGCGATTCACACACCTAAGAATGTCTGTCATTGTACAATTATATTAAATTTTTCCGGAGCAAATTGTCATGAACGAATTCGTGTGCTCCGATATGATAAATAATTCACCAATCAGTTTCAACTAGAGTCTAAATAGTAATACTAAAAAAAAAAAGAAATGCTGAAGCAAGTTCTTCACAGATTCATTAAAGTTGCTGCAGTACTCAAATTCATGAATTTACATTTTTATTCGAGGTATTTCTTTGCCCAAAGTCCTCATTACTACGTTATTCAATTACAATTTACAGCCGTACCTACCGCTTTTCGAAAGGGGACTCTGAAACGGCTGTAACCGTTAAGAATTAGAGTTGGAATTTTGATGAGAGTTTGGCTCCGAGAGGATTGTTTGAATTCTTCACTTTATCTTATATACCTGATTCGAGGAAATGATTCTCTCCTCCCGATCTAATCTAGAATTAAGGGTCACACCGCTATAATGTGATGTGCACGCAGTTTACGATTTTGAACGGGACAGAATTTTTGCTCGAAAAACAGTGCTTTTTGGATCATGGGAACAATGTCTCTCGTATGGAGTTGAGGCACATCTGTACTTGGCGTGACGTAACTGACTTTAGGTAAAGCAATTCGCGACTCATTCTATGCCACGTTCCTAGCGAATATTACTCTACTAATATGGCATTCTCGCGAGGTTTCTATGACCCAAGATGCAAGCTAGGGGAATGTTATATGATATTCATCCGGCAATATTGCAGCTCGAGTGGTACCATCATATCAGCTTACGAGCAATTTCGGTTTATTCGTAGTACAGTGAGTCGTATCTCATAGATAGACGATTAGAGTACTTGAAATATCGAGTTTCTCCACCATATACTATAGAACTTGAAGTGTCTAGATCCTGAATGGGCGATACGGGGGTTGAATCTAATGCTTAGCGACGTACGGAGAATCGGATGACCAGCCAAGTGTGACTTGAAAAAATATTTGGCCTCCTGACGTGATCCTGAGTGTCCTGCACCGACACTCTGAGTCCTGGCTTCTCCTTTTCTTATTTTTATTCTTCTTTTTCTTCTCTTGAGAAAAGTTTTAGTATTCAAGAACCGTTTTCGCGGGTTCAATCCTCACCCTTCTGAACTAGGATCCCTCTGGATCTTTTGCCGCGTCTCGCGTGCCTCGGCGAACGCCGTTATATCTACCGTTCTTATAAAGCTTCCACGGGGCGTCGTATTAATACCTCTTTCACCTTCCGCATGACGAGGAACTAGGAACGAGGAACAAGGAACGAAACAAAGCGAGTCACCGATCTCGGAATAGCTCGCAGATTATGAAAGAAAAAAGTGTTATATAAGTTTCCCGCAAGTTCAGATATCCGAAGAACAAAAAATTTGGAATGAAAAAAAATTGATTAAATATTTTAATAAAGATCCAAAATCGTGGCACACGTCGGTGTAGCACAACCGCTGTCACTAAGGTACGGGTCTAATCGTGTTGGCCTTCGAAAGCGACGAG
Source organism: Macrophya alboannulata (assembly GCA_949628255.1). Lineage (NCBI taxonomy): Eukaryota > Metazoa > Arthropoda > Insecta > Hymenoptera > Tenthredinidae > Macrophya > Macrophya alboannulata. The sequence continues at coordinate 3,653,200 of OX451209.1, read as the reverse complement.
AAGAGAACCGATAAAAGCTTTCGGGCGGGAAGCTTCGCGTGGAACCAGGGAGCCTCGAACGTTCGGTGACAATTTAAAAGCAGTTCGCAATTACGTGAAATACAATTTACCGTCCTGGTCCCTGCAGGAAACGCGAGGCCTCTGCGATATTCGGAAATTCCCGTTTCTCCTCTGGAGTCGAGTCGAGTCGGCTCGGTTCCTTCGCGTTCCTAGGTATAGCCAGCCATTTCGCGCGCCAAAATTGACGCCTATTTTCTTCGCCCCTTCGCGATTCTTCCCCATCTTCGCCGTCTAATGGTAACGAAGAATTCTCATCTCCACAGAAACGGCTATATATCTGTCAGCGCGGTTGCTGCCATGATTTCACGTATCTAACAGAAGCTTTGTCACACTATGGTTTCGATTCGTACCTATATTTTTAATTGATTAATCTTTGTCCTCGCGGCGATGAACATTTTTTAATTATCCATTCTTTTTTTTTCTAATTTCCATTTTATTGTCTATTTTAATCTCTCGCAGGATTCTACGTCGAGGATTGAAAATCACGCGCAATAATATTCCATGTGATGAAAAAAAGCTGAGCTATGTTCCAGTTTAATTCCATTGTAAAATGAATGAAAATTTTTTAATCACAGTAAATCGATGGAACATTTTAGGCCATAGATTATATATATGACTACAACTATGTATCGGAGCCGGATAATTTCGGGCTCTAACAATTTCCAATCACACGATACTAGGTACTGCAGTATTGCGCAGCTTACACAAGCCGACAAATGGAATAATTAATTACCTACCCCCGATTCGATTAGATGATGAAATTTGCTTTGACGCGTCTGGAGACCGGAGACCGGAGACTCGCAGTGTCGGCAGGCTAGCCTAATTTCATTGTCAGACATTACAGAATCGCGAATCAAATTGTATGATCACGTGCTTCGTGAAATAGATGTAGATCCCTAATTAACGAGACTTATTTTGGCAAAATTTTAGGGCAAAGATCAGAGAATTTTGGAGCTTAGAAACTTCGTAACTTGGCTTTCAGGAATATATGTAGGTAATAGCTAACTGAAGACTTCAAAGTAGCTGACATCGAGTCATATTACGCTTCAGGGTTTACTCATTGTCGCTCGACGATGTACATCATCTTATATTCCCTTGGGGCATAGCTGTTCCTGCGGGCTTAAAATGAACTATGTTTGTTCATCGTTTTTAGTGCTTTTAAGTCAGCTCTTAAACTTTCTACTTCTGAGAGCACTAGTTTCAAAACGATGAAGATTTTCGACAGATCTTCTCTAAAGACTTTCGAGAAACGCGGCATACATCGTGCGAAAGCATATTTTTGAATACGTATGTATTCAAAAAAAATTCTCCATTTTCAGCTTATAGGAGCCCACTTTGCCCCGGTCTCCCCTAAATATTTTGATTCACCTACTCATACACTTTGAGCATTACTAGCATAATGCTTAAAGCAGATTCAGGTCTGCACGTAGATAGTAAAGAGTGAAAACGCGAAAGGAAAATAGTGACGTGGCCAACGCGGATGGAAACTCGCTGAGTGAAATCTGATACAAAAGAACATCAGCTACAACTGCAGGCTGGCTGAACAAGGTGGGTGACGACGCGTCGCGACGCGACAGGACGTTGAGGGGGATGCACCATGGCCACTGCTACGGGAAAAGAGGAAAAGTAATTTTCTATTCTTTTGTTTTCGTCGCCGCGTCCTGCGATTGACTCTCTCACCAGCTCTGGATTTTCTACAGTCTATACCATGGCTGCCAGACTAGTTTCCAGTTCTATAAAATGTTTTTTTTTTTTTCAGTTCTAAAGCCCGGCGTAGGTATAGGGTTCCTGAGTTAGATACCCATATCACCAAAGTCACGATACTTCAAAAGAAAAAAAATAATTCACAGGGCAACTGCTTCAAGTCGAAAGTTTGGACCGTGAGGTTCCTAACGTCGAATATTTCGAGTTCTGAATAGTTCTTAGCATATAATTGACCGATGCCCAAATTCCTTGGCTCTAAATCAGGAAAGCTCGGAGAGTAGTTTGGACTTTGGAGATGGAGACCGGAGCCAGCTCAAAGTGGTCTGAGAATTCGTAGATGCACAAATAATTTCCTGAACAATTATTACCGACTCTGAATAGTTGGATGGAAGATTAAGCTCTATGTGAAATTACTAGCCATGTAATATCGTAACACTTACGTTTACCGTTATTGTTAATAATATTGTTTTATAATTAACAAAGTTATGGATTATTTTCCACAGCGCAAATGTTGACGAACCAAGATCCGCGGTGTTCCATTAAATTTGAGACAGATTACTTTAGCTCGATGTATATAGGGAAGCTTATATACATGCTATAATGTGGACCTTAAACCGACTCTGGAAAAGATCCGTATTAAAACTCATTGGCTTTAAAATTAATTTTTTTTACTGATATTCATATTCCCTGTCGCTCGGATTGTGCGAAATTCGATTCTTCGGAGAAAAACGTTACTCGGAGTCTCATTTTATTAATACGAAGAAATTTGATCACTCGTTGATACCTCGGTAGTAGGTATAAGTATTGATCGAAATTTCTGTTGTGATGTGTTCGTTTGTCATTTCAGCTTAATGGATTGACGGTTCGCGAGCGTGTCTGCAATTCTCGATTATTCAAATATGTCAGTCTAAATTTCAGAACGTAGCATATCTACTCTGAAAAGTTGTTCCGATGTGCGAATGTATTAAATAAAAGAAAAAGAGAAAGAAAAAAGAAAGGAAATCCATGTACGTATACCTACGTACATATAACGCAGCGTGTACCTTCGTCAGATTCGAAATCCAGGAAAAACGGGTTTTTCCATTTCCTTAGATATAAATTTGCACCTCTGACATAATCGTTAACCCGATCTTCAAGCCATACGTGATGGAAGCTCGTCTCATCTTCCTGCCCATCGCGAATCTCCCTTATACATATATGTATAACACACATATATATATATTTCTGCAGATATTATATATCCATCCGCAATATATGTGTGTAAATATTTGACGTGGTATGTGAATCCAATACAAGCTCGCACACAATCTGTCTGCCTCGCCTATAGTATCTCCCTCCATATCCAATATGAACCTTTTTTACCCCAAGGTTTTGCTCTATATATAACTTTTTGCATCCCTGCTGGGTAAATAGATTACAGGAACGTCGCATATTACATATCAAGTCCTCCGTGGGCGAATACTATATCTAGATATACCTACAGCTGTATTGCTGGCAAGTTTGCATTCCTACAGGTGCAGAATCTGCGCGCTGATACTATTCAGAAAGATAAAAACTGAGGTGCAGTTAGTATTGTTTCCTGTATTAGAGATTTGTTTTTTTTTTTTTTAGAGGGAATGGCATTGATTTTATTGGGTTATACATAGACATATAATAAAAGTGGGATTTTTATAATGTGGTGAACGATCAATTTTCACTTATTGTTATACCCCTGAACAAAGCAGGGTGTCAAATACTTGATATTAACGGAGCCGGCTTTGGGACAATTTATTGCAAAATTTCTGCGTATATGAACGAAATTACGGCGTATATTAATTAAATTCTGTTTGCGGGCCTGACGCAGTATTAATGGGGCTAATTATTAATAAATAACGAGCTACGAGGCGTTACCCCATGTGTCGAATTCAGATAATGGATCTCAAGGAAGTTAACAACCTGCAGCTTGAGAAAATTTCCGAATCATATATAAAAACGTAAAATTTTACCCTCGCTTTAAACAATTTCGACTAATTTCAACGATACACATCCACGAAATTCAAATAAATAGAATGAAAATTTCTTAATTTCAGACATACCATCGCCGGGCTGTAGCAACGTCAGATATAACAGCACCGACGATATCAAAGCCCAAGAATTGGGTTTTAAGCAACTGGATTTTACGCCGATAGTAGTCTCCAAAATAAGGTAATTACTCATTACTATTACTCGCATCTAATTAAAATTCAATGAAGAAACCTGATCAACTATTCAATATTTGCTCTAAGAAATTTGTCACCCTTTTATCATTTTTTTTTTTTGTCTGCTTTAATTATAACGTAGATTGAACGAGATAGTTGGACAGACAGTGGGATATAGTTACGCATGAAAGGGTTGCCGTTGTTGTTGGTTTAAATTAGTAGCTAGAGTAGTATTGTCCCTGCCTCACTCTGAGCTTTTATCCCTGTCGCAGTATCTCACTTCGTCGCTTGTTAGCTCGGTTTAACGTGAATATTCCATAAGTACCAAATCCTTAATCTCGAAACAATAGAAAATCTTAGAATGAAACCTTAGTCTTATAATGCAGCAGGACAACTTGTGGGGTGGTTTAATCTTATTCTTAGCTCTATGAAATGTCCGACTCTGTAAGTAAATCGCTCGGTTAATAAAAGTGAATTTTATAACCTACTCGCGAATCCTGCCCTTTGTTATTTTCCTTTAATTTATTTTTCTTCTTCTTTTTTTTTTTTTGGTCCGGTGAAATGTACTCGTATATTTTTGTTCCACAACGCAATATCTTCCCTTTGGCTTTGCGTCTATACACATACGTACATATCTATACCCATGAAAAGAGAATGGGAGAAAGAGAAGGCCAGGACCAAAGAGTGGGATGGAAGCGAGGGCATTAAAGGATAAACGGATTTAGGTAGGACGTATTTTGGGTGCAACTTCGAACCCTCTGATTCGCTGGGGAGAAAAAAATTTAAGTCGAAAAAACTTTCTAGTGGATCGTCACGACCTAGGCTGCGGCGCGGGACCGTAGAATATGGTTCGCACGCATCTTGGATGTGGAAACACTCGAAGACAAGAAAGTCGCGATTCAAGGAGTCAAAATCTGACTAGACGTATCGACTCCGAAAAAATTGTGAATCAAAATTCTCCCGAGTTTTTTCGATCCCCAAAAAAATTATTGCCACCGCTCTTCTCTTCCTGCACCATTCAGTCGAATTACTTTCGAAATAATTTTATTCCTTTCAAGTCTACGAATTAAGGGTGAAAAAAATTCAGGTGGAGGACGGGAGGGCTTGGCTGTTGGTGGTGAAATATGTGGACAGCGGTCGAAGACGTATAGTTACCCTCACCTCTGGACCTCAATGATTTGTACCTCATACGGGTGGTTAAGGGTAGCCTGGTAAGAAATATGTTAGGATATATATATATCTATGTATGTATGGTTTATTTTGTGGCCAAGAGATTTCCAGGAGCGAGAGTGAAATATTGGTATACGCTATGGGACGTACGGCGACGTCGGTGTTTGTGGAAAGACAAGAAGAAGACGAAGAGCAAATTTCGTGGTCATCCGTAGTGGGTCGATCGCAAGTATTCGAGAAACATGTCGAGTTTAACAGAGAGACTAAATTCGAAATTTTTCACATCCCTTTACAATATTCGTTGGTCCTAATATCTCGGAGTACCAAATACTTATATCTTGATGATATTGTATTCCGTAATGTATTTCTTCCATAACCATTTCGGCACCGTTATATTTTTTCCCTCTACTTCGTTTATCGTCTCACCCAATCCTCTATATTTCGTTCTTACTTTGGTAAAGCTTTCAGAAAGATAAGAATGATATAATACAACGAACACATGGCTTTTCTTGATCTTAAGATAACCTTTTGTGTGCCATCTGCTGATAAAACACAAGTCCTGACCGAGATCGTAAAGGCGAATACTATATCAAAATGAATAAACGCTATACACTGCAGGCTGATCAATTTATCTAGCCAAAAATATTACTGGATTAGAAATCGATCGATTTGCTTTACATGAAAATTGAGAAAAAAAAATCGATAAATTGCCCGAAGATTTCTTTGACAAGTTGCTATAGATATCCGCTTATAAGGTAATACTGCAGTCATCCTGATGTAAATATAATATTGAATTTCTGAACCTGTTGCACCGGGTGATACTTTCCTTTGAAATCCGCGCTATACACTTGAGCCATTTCAATTTCTCTGAAATTTGTATTGCACTTTTTTTTTCGTCACTTTTTACTTTCTTTTCATTTTTATTACGTTTTCTTTCAATTCTCTACACCTCGAATCTCGAGCTCCTGATCATAGCGGGATAGAAATTCTTCCCACTTCATTCAACTTTTCATCCCCCTTGGGGCAGACTTTGCAAGTGAATCGTGGGGGAAGGGGGGTTCGGAGATTAGCTTGGTCGAGCTTGTGCTACGTTATGAATAATCCTGAAGGAATATTTATGGGATAAAGAGAGAGAGAAAGAAAAGGATATCTCGGAATAATGTGAAAAAGAAATTCGATTTTGATTATAATTATTGTATTATAGCCTTTCGCGGATAGATTTTCAACGTGATTCTCTTCATCCGGGGGAATGAAAAAGAAAAAAATTCCCTATACTCCAATAGTGTCACTTACAAATAACGAAGAAAAATATCTAACCATCGCTCAAGTCCTGGTTGCGTTATAGTTTGCCCGTGTAGTTCGTCCTTTTGTCACGTTAAGCTGCCGACTGATTTATGTCGGGAGGGATTTCAAGGAACCTGAAGCCATCCCACAACGTGGACGTACGTACCGTTGCCTCGGGCTCGATCGTTTTTGGGGGATGAAAAAGGATCGCTGCAGGATCGCCGGATATCGCGGTGCTTCCGCCCCCGCGCGCGAAACAAAACGCAGACGAACGCATCGCGTGTCTTGACAAATTCCAACGATTCTTAGATATTTCCCCACCTTCAGCCCCGTTGCTTGCGCCTTTCGCAAAGCTGTACGCGAAAGCTACGTCCGTTTCATCCCCCTTTGTCCCTCCGGCGTAAAGTTCGGCGGCAGACTTCTACGGGAGAAATATTGAAGTCGACGTGGAATCGATTCCCAAGCGGTGCGTCTGACGGTTATGTATTTTTTTTTCCGTTTTTTTTTTTACTCTCCTTTCTGCCCCGACGTTTTTTTTCTCCCTTCCTTTACGTCAGATGACAGCCAATTTTTATCTCTTGATTGCATTTGCAATTCTGATTCCACTCACGTATGTTTCTCGCCCTCTTATACGCGACAGGGATCTCGAAATCTCGTCTTTTCGTTCGCAAGCTTAACTTACTTCAACACTTTGTTGATCCGTTCGCTTGCTGCAGTTTCTACTTATACTCTACCATTCCGTCATCCCATTCCCATTTTCACCCCGAAGTCATTATCCTTACCAAACAAAAAATGATCCTTCAATTATTTGTGACTGTTAAAAATTAATCGAAAAGGGAATCCCTTGTCGAGAATTTTCATTTCCTGTGGCACGTTTTAGGGTGCAAATGATAATAATCGGCTTTTGCAGTCGGTATCTTCGTTCAAGTATAACCGGAAACTCGAAACTCTGTATTTGACAGACAATCAGAGACACAAACGAAGAATTGAAAAAGTACAATCTGCAAAAGATATTAGTATAGGTACACTATAGGTAGCCCGGAGTTATTGCCTGTAGTACTTTATTGTTTTTAAGAGTATACCGTTAAAATGACAAAGAGCAAGGACAGAGACTCTTAAAAATATAATTCCACTTCCTTAAGAAGCAATTAATTTCGTCCTCGAAGGAACAATAAAGGGCGAATAGGGGTTGGCTTCGCTGGGGTGGAAGTAGAGCATTTAAATTAAGTGGCTTCCTTCGAAATTACATTGGGAAGAATGCACTAGACCAACTCTCAAGGTATTCATTTAATTGCACTTTTTTTATTACTGAAATAAGAAGAAATAAGACAAAAAAAAAAAAGAAAACGAAAAGAGCGTTACAACCATCACAGGCAGATTTTCGAGAGATATTATTTGCCATGAGTACAAAAATTGGACAATGTGAAATTTTTCGTCTGGTTTTTATTTGCTTATAATAATTATCTACAATCGTACAATACCGTATACATATACATAACATACCTACATACGTCAGAGTTGAAAGAATGTAAAGTAAAGAGTGTTGCTGCGTTTAAATGAATCATATATGTATAGTGAGAGAAGGAAAAAAAAAATGAAAAAATACAAAAAATAAAAACAAAAGAGAAAACGATGAAGAATTGCTTGGAAATGAGGAAACAAAAAGAAAGGACTGAGAATGTGAGAGCATATTTCGAAGCGTTCCATAAAGCACCCGTTTTTCCAGCACCGCCTGCACACCTGCTTTTCTCTTTTCGCTTGGTTTATTTTTTAATCAGGTTCCCTCGTGGCTGTACTAAGGGCACCGAGGTGGGCCCACCCCCAGCAGACATTTGTGTTGAGTGTGATACTCGGTAGTGCAAGTAACCGCGTTATGCATACCCATATACACACACGTACCGCGTACACGTATAATATACAGGGTGTCCCAGAACTAAATGTCCAAAATGAAAGGTGGCCTAGAGGAGGTCGAACTGAGTAAATTGTCCCGAAGAACATGGGGTCTGCGAAGTCGCGTTCGCGAGATATCACAAGTTAAAAAAAAAGTATCGCTTTGCGACGCGTCGCCGCGGCGCAAAGCGATACTTTTTTTTTAACTTGTGATATCTCGCGAACGCGACTTCGCAGACCCCATGTTCTTCGGGACAATTTACTCAGTTCGACCTCCTCTAGGCCACCTTTCATTTTGGCCATTTAGTTCTGGGACACCCTGTATATTATACGTGTACACAGATACAAGTAGTTGATATGAGGATATGGTATATATAAGGACTCGAAAGCTCCATTTCGGAGTCCCGTCTGGCCATGCATCAACTCCTGTGGTTCGTGGCCGGCAAATATGTTGAAAAGTTGAATTTTATGTTCTGCCACAGTGCACCGAGCAACGCCCTTATATACCCATACCCGTCTATATGTGTCTGTGTCTCGAAAATGCAGTACACAGCTAACGGGTTCATGTGCGTCTGCTAACTGCAGTCGCGTTTTAATGCAATTAAACGCTGTTTACGGCTCGACGAACAATTGTTACACGAATACTACCCCTCGTTTACACTGAAGAGCACTAAATTAATTAACGAATCACTCGGGTGATACGAATCGCATCAAAATCCATCAGAGTTATTCTAAAAATCGGCAAATCGAATAAATTTCGGAAAAAAAAAAAAGTAAAACAGATCAAAAACGCTTTATTTTATTCTCGAAAAGTTCAGGCGTGGCAATGGAAGGGCTTGGAGATAATCGAAGAGGGTCTGTTTATACGGGGGTATCGTTTAAATAGATCGCGAAATATCCGATCGGTTTGTGTATCGGGTTGTGTGGCAATAACTCTTGTTATATGGCGGTCGAGGTTCGCGGAGGGGTGACCTGTTCGAGGCAGAAAAGAGGGGTAGGTAGGTATAAACGAAAATTGTTTTTCGTTTCGGGCAGTTGGTTCGGGTAGGTATATAAGGGTGCAGGGTGGGTAAGCTTCTCGCATCTATTTTATGTTCTCTAAGCGATTTATAACGATACTACCTCTTAACTTTCACCGGAAGTGAGTCTTTGAATTTTTTATTATTCGCACCCCACGTTCTTCTTCTTTTTTTAAACTTTATCTACAATCCAGGTTCTCAATCTCCGGGATCTTCTACTTCGTGGATTAGACCAGACGTACTTTACTATTTACGATGATGCGATACTCCGAATTCACCTACGCAACTTTACGTCACATCAGTAAAACCGGAAAAATTCTTCGTCAAATTTTATTCAACAATTTCTGACCATACCAAATATCTCGAGAACGTACGTGAAAATTAGGGAAATAAGGTGCAAGATAATAATTAGAAAAATAAATTCATTTTCATCACTGCAGTACCTCACGTGGAAATTAAACTTTTATTCCTGTTTTCACAAAGCTTTTAACAAGTGCGAGTCGCTCTTGACCCCTTCACTTTTTCGCGGAATTTCTGTCACTCAAAAAATAAAGAGTGAATCTTTGTGCAAAAAAAAAAAAAAATTACCAAAATGGAGACATTACTGATAAATTCAAGCTCATATATGGGTATTCAAATTCTATACATTTCAGAACAACAGGCTATCTTGTTCTCCCTATTCAGATTTCCTCCTTTATGACATACTTCTGTCCAGCTGCAGAGACTTTCTTCGTACATATGCAAGGCGATTCACTGTACGTATATATACGGGTACCCATAACATTGCACTGTGTCGCAGATTACGGTGTCATCAAAGCGTTGCATATGCTGTGAGTATTCACGTCCGTGGCCGTTACTACAAATTCAGGGTATATGAAGTTCCCGCAGTTTGATATTAAGCGTTTGTAATTTAAACTTTCTTCACCCATCAGCTATATAGCAACGTTTGTAAACATGGGTAAGGGCGAATGTTTTTTCAACGCAAACACGAAGAAGAAACTTTCCAAAATTTTGGGCAATTTTTAATGTTTATTTATTTTTTTTCTTTGGTTTCATAATACATGTATCGTAAATATTTACGGAATCCTGATCGCTGTTTTTTAATCATCGAGTATTACACGCGGACCCCCATTGTATGTACATACATACATACCTACAATGGAAATAGGTATTTCACAGCTGACGCACGCCCACGCTGTATCAAAAATTTTGTAAAAACAATATTGATTTTGAAGCGGAAAAAAAAAATTGTTTGAGATTCAACCGAGTCATTAGAAAGCAATGAAAATACGATACAAATCTGGGTAAATCAGTTGGATAATACCGTGTGGAGTTTTATCGATGTGTTCATAATTCTTGCTCCTTTTTTTTATTTTTTATTTATTTATTTAGTTTTTTGTCAATTAACAAGAAGTACATCGTGAATCATAACGAAGAAGTGCTTAACACTGAGTAAACTTTTCAACTGGGAAAATAGTCGCTTTTATATGAACAAATAGCTCCGAAAAACTCCCTCGGGTATCACCTCAACGTGCTACTATACGGGTAAGTACGATTAATTGAATGATAATTAAATATTCCTGGCGAGCGTTGGTAGTTATTATAAAACATACGTTAACGAAACGCGATGGGACTTTGTAAAGAGCAATGAATAACAATGATTTCTGTCCACGTTAGGGTATAAATACAAATCAATTAATTATCAATGTTGAGAAAAAAAAAAAGAATTGGATAACTAACGCATCGACTCTTGATAATATTTCCTCTTTTCCCGTTTTTAGTCAGTCACAAACCACCTAGGGACGGGAGATATACAACCCGAGCAGCGAAATGTTTCATCAAGCAAAACAAGGAACCAGTAAAGTTCCATACTCGTAATTTTACCCATAGCACATCGTTTTTGAGGTGCAACAGCTGCGACAATTCGCCGTTTGGTCCTTGCTCTAAATCAATATAGACGGGTATTATTTTATAGTCAACCGTTGACCTGGTTCTTGCCACTATTGTACAAGGTATACGTACGATACAATACTACCTACCTATTTATCTATCGGGAGGTGAAAATGCATGACTTATCGTTAGTGGGAAGACGCGGTTCTATACATGAACTGAATTCAGTTCAGAATGTACCTAGGAATTGTTCAGCATCCAGGTCGAAAGAGCATAAAAGTTATCTAAAAAATTGGCCGATATATTTCAAGGATAATTCACATGATATCGCGTTATACAGGATGTCAGAAGCTCTTTTTTTAATTTGAAGACGAAGAGTGAGGTAAGAATAATTTTGGCCTAGGGAAAAGAAATAATATCTCGTTGAAAAGACCACGCGATGAATTTATAACCTTGGTGAGGATGGAGCCTTGCGATAGTGAAATGAAAAAAAAAAAAAAAAAAGACGAATAAATAGTTGAAATATGAAACGCATCCCCAGTTTCATGCCCTGATTGGAGTCTTACCGCCAGTTTTACGCCCGGGTAGGTTGTTTGAATCAAACACAGTATATCTACGTAGTTATGTATAGCTGAGAGTAGGACATTCCATCTCCTAGTTTCCATTCACGTGGCGATCATACCGCGCTGTGCCTAGGCTTCCGAGACAATGAAGTCGACGAGACAATGCTCAGAAGAGAATCATACCAGCACTGCGACTGGGCCATGGATGCAGTCAACCTGCTTCAGGTCGATGATGAGTCTCGTCGCGCAATAATCTAGCCCTACCCTAGCAGGGTGTATAAATGTAGATGTGGATCTGGATACCCGGTGCTAGAATAGAGCAGATATGCCCGAGGGAATATCCTGGTTCTTTGCCACTCTCTAAATGAGGATCCCGGGAATGATGGAGTGTGATAAAAAGTCCTTAATAATTACGTGTACCTACCTAACCATTTACCTCGTCTCTTAGGTATAACAGTTATCGCATGTAGCGCAGGATATTCGAGGTTGGTTCAAAACGGGACTGACCATAACCTGTGGAGTTAGGTAGGTGGGTACATTGCGACGTAGATAGGGTGCCTTTATGGTATGACCATCAACTAGCCGAGGTGAGGAAAGGGCTTGGAAACTGTGGATTCGTGGAAGCCTCGTAACTCAACTAATTAAGCCACTACGCCGCGAGTACCTACCTACTATGGACCAGCAACGTCGTCGCGCTACTTTACGCAGTTCTGAAAACGCCTGTTGGACCGTGAATAGCATACGGAATATCCACCCCTGCAAACAATCTCAACATTAAACTCGCGCGTGCCGGTAGGCAACTTGCGAACTCCTGTTCCTGTTCAAATTTCACAAAAGGGGGGAATCAACTCGGGCGAAAGAAAAAATAAAAGAGAAAAAAAAAAAAAAAAACGAATCACCTGAATAGTTTCGAATCGACTCGAGCATGAGATAGAGAGAGAGAGAGTACATATATATTTTTGACATTTAGCGATATCACCAAACCCGCAATTGTCACCTGCACGAGTTTAATCGTGTATCTAATTGTCGACGCGATGCGAGGGACCGTGACGAACCGATTGCCCAATAATTTGCTAATCCGGGACACGTAATTGATTCGTTTATTGTCAATTATCCGTAAGCGATGCTGCAGGGAATTACCATCTACCTGGAAAACGATGCCATTATATTATCATTGGAAGAGTTTCCTACCGAATCAAAATTAACAAAAACTCCAACGGCTATTACCGTAAAACACAAATGCTACATAATTAAGGGTTCAGTTTCACCTGGATGGACAAAAATTCTAATCCTCTAGGCTCATAATCTGGAAATGTATAAGACTCGAGGCAGGGTTTGCACCAGCAGCCGAGTTTAGGGTGTGATGTTTTGGGTCACGGTGCTGGGACGCTAAGTGGAAGGTCAGGAAAGGTTAGTTGACAACAAGGACACTTGGGAGTGTTCCACTATTTGAGCCTCACCCTTCTCTCTGATCCCTTCATACTATATACACCCTTGGATGTTGATCCCTCTGTGCAACGCTCTGGATGCACGATTCGGTGCTCGAGCCTGTGATGATGACCACACTGCAGCTACGTGTATCCTGGCACTAATTGCATCGGAGCTATTCCACGTTTCGTTTCATTCGAAAAGTAGAACTGTAAATACGATGGTTCGAGCGTCAGCAAAAAGTAGGTGAAAAAACCCGCTTTGAACTGGCTCCGAATATCGAATTACACGTCTAATTCCTGGTTTTCGTCATCAGAAATAACGTCTACACGCGTACGGTATCTCACTTCGAATTTTTAGCTTCGAAATAGAGATAGAGTGGACGTTGAAAATTTTTCTTCAATTCAGGGAATGAAGGAAGAACGTGAATGATGTTCTGCAAGGAATTAATCATTGGCTTTTAATTTTTTCTTTCACCCCCTGAAAATGCTGACCCAGGATCTTATCGCTCCTCGTTAGAACTCCCAAGAAACTGATGCACGTAAGAGAGCGGTGGAAATAAGGGGGGCCACGAGTGAATGTTACATAAATGAACTCATCTTTGTTTTATCAAATATAAGAGGTTACAAATGGTTCTCGAGAGAAATACCTTCCGCTTCTTTCATTTATTTTCACGGAAAAATAAGCGAGAGGTGGTGGAGTCGGTGGAGGTGGAGATGGAGATGGGGGTGGAGGTGGAAGTAGAGATGAATACGATTTTTGAGCTCTGAAAGGCCGTGTTCCGTTGGGAACTCAGAAATCTCTACCTAAACAATAAGCAGAAAGGAAGTATGAAAAATACTGGGCAAAAGAAAGTTCAATAAATGAATGGGCCCCTCGAAATGCGTTCTGAAGCCTATTTTTTTCTCTCTCTCCTCTCTCTCTTTCTCTCTATCCCCAAGGGCTACAATTATTTCTTGATGGGAACACTTTTGTTCTGTATCTCCCTCCGCATTGTTTACACTCGTTCAAAGAATACGAGCTTGGAACAGGCCCGGGTTCACTGCCCATTATAACATCTCATCTCCGAATATCTCCAGGAGTCGATTCCCGAAAGATCGCACATTTCGATTGTCGGCTACTCAAGTACTTCCTCAATGATTAATAGGCCGAATCTACGCCCTCCGGACTCTATAGGACACGCGAAAGCGCCGACGAGACTAAAGACGGGGTACACGCCTCTTTCCAAGTCCCAAGTTCCGGTTGATGATTCACGATTTCCGATATCCGATTTACAATCCGGTGAAACGGAAGTAAGGCCGGAAACCGTTGGCAAATACTTGTTGATGACCGTGTTTAATCAGAGAGTATTTCTAAACAGGGAACGTACCGTGTATGTGCAGTTTAGACGATTAATTTCAATGCCTCGTATACCTACGTATACCTATGGTGGGTATGATTCATGTGTTTATTCTACGCCGTTGGTCCACGAACAATGTTTTACACTTCAAGTTGAAATTAAAATACGAGAGAATTCGAGCTTTTTTCCCCTGCAACGGCGTATAATACGCTGGAGTAAAGGAAATTAAAAGTACTTTAACTTTAACGAGTACGTTTTTAATCACCATTAACCTGACGACTTTGTGACAGTAACAAAGCCTTGACACTTTGAGTAAACAATTAGGCACGTTTAACGATAGCTAGCTGCTCAATTTTCATCTCACGTTCTTTCTTTTTAACTTTTTTTTTTATGTCATAGTATTTTTTCTTCTTTTGTTTCGAGTCAAATCTCCCTGCACAGGTAATTATTCATTTACCTGAGAATTCCATGCACAGGTACTTCACAGTCTATTCTATCAACCGAATGGTGGAAGGAAGCATTGAACATGGGAAGGGTTCGTACCCTGCAGCAAGGAAGCACCGTCTTCCTTCCTATCTACATAGTTGTTACATGATTATGGGCTTCGCGTGTGAGATCCGTTACCATAAATACGCCCTTTACCTCCTCATCGAATACCGTTGAGATAACTCTCAGAGGTATCTCGCTACTTCATGGACGACTGACTTCGTAGTCAAATTAGCCAAGCGCAGAAAATCAATGTTTACTCAAAGTATATATACAAAATATTTCATAGACAATATTTGCAGGTATAATTTCTCTGTTTATACTTGCATTAAACTACCACTTGAATGAATTAATAGCAACGTTCATATTTTTGAATCGCAAAACTTCACATTTTCTATTTTTTTTTTTTTTTTTCATAAATTTCGATGGAGAGTAACAAAACGGTCGACAAACTTGCAGACCCAGAAAAGCTTGGGAGAAGTATTCTCTATTCGTTTACCCCCGCATCTTTAGTCTTTTACTGGTGGTAACAAAGGAAGACAAGAATTGCGACGTTAATCACCCTTATCTCTGAAAAGCTTAGCGCTAGGGCAGTGACGAAGGAAAGATCAAGCTGACGAGGTGATAACCGAAAAAAGATCGACAAACCGTTGTGACCTATGAGAGGGAAAATTTTCAGATTAATTCCATGAGAAATTGTTATTATACGTTTAATCACGGACAACTCATATGACTCAAAATGTGTAGGTACATACCTACTACGTTGAGTGGAAACAGAAATTATTGAGGGAGAGATGAATAAGATATCACTAGGTTAACGAGAGTGAGAAATGTTGATTATAATTGGAAGAGAGAGGAATGGGTAATTGATTGGTGTATTGTGATCGAGAGGGTGACCGAAAGTATAATTTTCTCTCGAGTATTAATTACCCATTTTGGCAGAAATCATTTTCTCTATAGGAGGGTTTGATTACGTCGCAATATGTAACTGTGACTAATTATATTCCAACCCCATGACCCGATAATTACCTTTCTGATAATAACATTTAATCAAATAAATACACTGCGGAGATCTAACCAAATTATATTATAATTATTGACCCGAAGCTATTCGGGCATGGTAGACAATTTGAATCCCTTATTAACGAAACTGTTCTGGCAAAGACTCTGTCTCTTAGTCTTAGACTTTCTGACTTTACTCTACTTTGAATCTTGGTACGAATTGGATGTGCACTATATGCAGAATAAAGTTGAAAGATTATTGCTATCCTTGAATTTCGTTCATTTTTTCATCCCTCATACTGATCACGAGTCGTCGATCACGTGACAAACAACCTGCAACATTTCTCGAAACAGAAGTGACGTATAAAGTTGAATTTGAAATATGCTATAATTATTTATCCGAAGCACAAACTCTCCGCGTTATTAATTGACAGTATTGAATCTTACAAAGCGGTTGTTTTATCATTTGATCGGAAACCGCTGACCCCTACGGAGTTATTGGAAATTTCTATCATCCGATAACCATCAGGACAGTTGAGGAAGTTTTCTATAGTAGAAAAACAGTTTACTGTCAGCCTAAAAATTGGATTATTTCGAATAAATCAGGGGCTATTTTCTTGGTGAGATCGTGAGATTCTTTGTGGCATATTCATCAAATAATAAGTAAAAAAGAAGAAAAATTGTATGAAAAGTTAATTTTTTATAAAGGTATATTTATCTTTTCTATATTCGGATTTTTCGGAACATGATCGTTATAGTAATGTATTTCGAATCAACTGACACAGTTCGTAATTGCTTGATCATGCAAATGGATATTCAATCTGCGACAGGGGCCGAAATCTGGAGGGGATGAATATAAAAAATAGCCTGTCTAAAAATCAGCGCAATCCGTAACGTCAATTAACAATTAGCAAATCGCTGTAACGACCCAAACGCAGTTCATACGGCTGTAACGAGTTTGATTTTATTAGCACATTAGCGTCTATGAATTCGTTTAGTGCATACGCGTGGATAGCAAACTTCAATATTTGAGGAAAAAAAAGGTTTGGTAGCAAAAGTGAAAAGAAAAAAGGTTGGGAAAGTTTTGAGCTTAGTATGGTTCAGGCTGGCGTAAAACAGGGGGCGGGCAAACGTCATCTTAAAATTATTAATAAATTCATCCCTTAATCGTTTCGCTTATCCCAGAGCATTTGAGATAAGCGTGTTGAATTTTCATAACATCCCTTCTGGCCAGCACACGCCGTTGCCGCTTTTCGACCCGGGTAAGCCAGCCCCGACTAACCCATCCCAATCCCCCATTCAGGTTTTTCCCACGCCAACGTCCAGGGGTGAAAATATTAAACGATCCCCATTAGACGCAGGCGTAGGCCTCCTGTAGGCCCGTGTTTTTGCGGAACGAAATTGCTTTCGTTATTGGTGGAAATCGATTGCAATCGGTTGGGACGGGGGCTAATGACCTTGTAACAGGACACATTTCGTGCAATTAGATAAAAATCCTTGGCCGGATCGCTCTTGAAGGGAAAAGTTTGCCGGCCGGTTGCGCCACGCCGCACCGCGCCGCACCGCGCCGCTTCGCTTACCAACCCAACCCCCAAACCCCTAGCCCCCCTTTAGCCCGATAATACGTTATTACCGGAGTGGAAATATTAAATTGCTTCTCTGTTATATTTTTGGAAGAAAATTTCCTTTTTCCACATCGTGCCTGCAGGGTAGGTTCTCGTTGCATAAAATAAATTCATCGCTTTTTATTTCAGCAGATTTCATTTTAGGGAATAAATATACGCGCGTTACCTGTTGTTCGCACATGGTTCTATTTGTTTTTTCCTATAATAATAGAAAACTAACCAATGATTTTCACCCGATAACAAGCGAATAAATAAGTTGTCGCTGGAAGCTGTGTATGGGTAGTTCTAGCTGTTTTTCATCCTGTGTAACGCGAAAGAGGGAAATAATGTCCCGGCTGTACCGAGCAGGAAAACAAAACAAGAGAAACTGAACGAGTTCCGTGGTTTGGTGTTGCTGCAGTGGGGTTTCCAGAGAAGAGAGGCAAAATATGCTAGGGAATAAATAAAATCCGTCCCTCGAATTAGTGCTCCGTGGCAAATGCACGGTTGCATAAATTTCATGTTGCTAACTTGTCGCCGTACTAAAATGCGCCTGCGTCGCGTTGAGGGTGCTAAATATATTGTAAAATATATCGTCCCTTGTTTTATATATTAAGAATTATATCACCGCCTAGCTCCAATGGCTTGTTCAAAAACGCGTGAAACCCCAAAATGTACGAAAAAAATTAAAGGAAACCTCTTAGCCCCTCGCAGAACTTTACTCAAAATTTCGTTTAATTACTCTCGGCTATAACTTTTTTTCCGCTTTTTTTTTTCCTCAACCCCTGGGCTGGGGGCCAGCTCACTCATATTTGATTCAATTGCAAGGTCGTTATCATTTAGGCTGCCCATCGCGATACGAAAAAGGGGTGGCCTGCACGTGTAACGTACCGTGTCCCTATTTCTCCCGAAATAACTACCCCTCCCATTTCTTCTCACCCTTCGATGTATCCGTCTCTCTGTTTCCTCTTTCTATCTCTCACTTTCCTCCTATGAATATGCGTGGATACGTTCGCAATAAGCCTTTGATTTCGTTTCAGAAATTGAATGGCTCTTCTGTGAGCTATGCATAGGCATAGTTTTCCAGCCCGTTGTGTGTACCGAGGAATTTAAAAAAAATGACACAAAAATCTCGAAATCTGTAATATCCAATTAGTTTGATGGTTGAAAACCGCCTAAATACGAGTATCGAGGTGTTATGCATGTTGAGTAGCAAGTCTTGTCGTCGTTCACGCCCTCGTTCGCAATTGTACATGTTCATACTCGAGATTGTAGCCAAGTGCAGCAGAGTTCTATGCATTTCAATCGGCTACTTAAGCGGTAGCAGAGGAACGGACTTGCAGTGCCGGTGAAATTCTATGATATTATTTCCGCTTTGCGAGAGACAATGGCTGTTTTCAAACTTGCTTCATCCTTATCGTTGTTACAGGGGTGGAGGGTTAAAATTTCCACTCTAGAATATGATACATCGCTGTGGATAATCCAGTTACCGTAGGTATATAATGTGACCAAATAATAGTCAGTGGATCAGTCAAATACTGGAATATGTTTTCGGTAAACCGAACTCGTTATTTGTCAGATTTTTTTGCAATGTATTCACATCCATTTGTGTGTGACAACACTCTCGTTTTAACAGGGGTTCTAAAGTAGCTATAGGAGGTAAAATCATCTCGTTCTTCTCTCTGAAACAGTCAAAATAGGACTGTGCAAGTGCCGAGAAGCTTAGTCAGCAAGGCAGACAACTGTAAACGGTATACAGAACACAGAGTCGTCTTGTATAGCTGCTTTCATTTCCCGCGTACATTATTCATTGCCAGGAATTCTGAGCTACTACCGGGTCATTCTACGTCCTCCTCATTGTCGTTGCACAATGTGCACCATTCAACTTTTCAACCGATTGTTCTTTCGCTGGCTCAAGTCCACATGGAATTTTCAGATTAATACTGAGCCAGTCAACGATCATTAATTAAGTCTCTGATCATCGAGGGTAGGATGTAATCTGAAGAAACTTTGTTTCTATTTTTCAAGGCCGGAAACTCGATCGAAAATCTCATAAATCGGATGCGTCGACGAGCTGAGGGAGATAACGGGTACCCGTTAAGGCGAGGGGTGGAATTCGAACGACTTTTTAAATCCGTAAAAGGAACTGCCACCCTGCGGTTACAGCAGCTGAGGACATCCCTGTTCTACGGTTTCGTGGTCTCATACGTTTTTCAGCGCGACCAAAAGCGCGTGAATTATATTACAGCCGGATCAAAAGCTTAATTTATTTATTTTGTTTTTTATAAAAATAAAAGAAGAAAAACGCGACTAAAAGCACCTCTGTGCACTTTGTCATCAGAGCAGAGGTTCGAAAGCGTCTCTTAACACGAAAGTGTATTGATTATGTACACACACACATGGCTGTACGATTAATAATTCAAATAATATCGAGAGAGAGAGAGAGAGAGGAGGTTTTTAACGAACTATAAATTTATTCGTTTCGGGGAATACCGCGTTGGTCAACGAACCAATTTCCGGTAAAACCGCATCCCCGCCAACCAACGATATTATTTACTAATTCAATGTTGGTCCCAGAATTGAATTATGCACCAAACATGGCCGGCAGGCCAAAATTAATAGTTTTCACAAGCAGGGAACATAGCTGAACGTCCATGCTGCGGTAGTTTCACAGTATGGATATTGGCCAGTGACTACCACCGTGCTGGACGGCCTGGCAGCTCGAACGGCAATGCATCAGACCTGTCCAGTAGTAATATACCGCTTGGTCAGCCTGTTTAGTAGTAATAAACCGTGAATTCAGGCATACGGCTATGCAGAGATTCGGCGAATGTCAGTCACCAGTTTTCTTCAACTTCCTGGAACATATACTCGCTTCAATAATTTTCATCGGAGTGGTTCAATTTTAAGGCCTTCCAAAACCCATATACTACATTATCGACTAGGCCAGGATCTATACCGTATCTCTTTTTATCCGCTGCTTTATCTGCTCCGGCAAGTTCTTCGCTGCGATTTGTTTCCTTTCGATTAGTATCGAATCCACGTGAAGCAATATTTATCGCAAGGCTCTGGCTGCACGGTCTTTTTCACGAGGATAAATTCCACCCTCGATTTGTTCCCTTGTCGCGCTTTTTCCGATCGTTTTATTCCTCTTCTCGTTCAGCTTTGTATATATGCGTGTGAGAAAAATTAGCGAAAAGTTTCGTAATTTTTTTTTTTTTCAAATTCAATCTTCACTTTCTTCTCGATTGAATCGACTCGGATTTGTTCTCGAAGTTATTCAATGCCAGATGTACGTACGTACGTACGTCACGGGTTAGATCAGAGGGAAACGAATTTTGCAGTTTGAAATTGCGGCGAGAAATATACCGTCGAGGTAAAAGTTGGTCGAACTACGATAATTCAACAATAGCCGTCTACCCATGCGTGCTTTGGTAATATGTAACCCCTGCATAACTGGTCCATGCATTACGTGGTTGGGTGTAGGAGTGCATTCACGTTTATATATGTATATTCTGTCAACGACTGCAAGGCAGAGCTAGTGGTATGTTTTTGGCTGCAATCCAACACTGGTAACTGTCCTATTAATGAAGTTTTATTATTATTTACTACGACGCCTTGTAATTAACGACAAAACTCCGTGAAATTGGTCACTGTAGCCCGCTTCGGGCTAAAAGTAAGTTGAGTTGAATGAAGCCATTGTGTGTACACAGTTGACTGCAGGTTAAAAACTTTTAAATACCCATATATACATACCATAGTTCAGATAAATACGTATATACGTTCTAACAGCTACTGAAAATCATCTTTTCATCAACTTCAGATAATAAAATTTTGCGAACTTTTAATCTCGATTCTATTTGGAAAGTAAATCTTTATTCTTGAGTCGCGTGATTGTAGGAGTAGGTAGATAATACCGCTTCTTCCTACAGAATAAAATCTGCTAACTAGGTAAAGTTATTCATAATTTTTTTTACATTGAAAGATGCAGTTTCATAAATTGCGGTTTATAAATATTTCGTATATTCCGCAAAGGACACAAGGACGACTATTTCCGTTCCTCGCTGCTGGTTATACCATAATTACATACCATTTCTTTGAAAAGAAGTCGCGATCTTATCCTAGCGCTTTTTATTTTATTTTTATTTTTTCTCATTTAGAGTTTATAACGAAGCAAGTTAATAAAGTAATTCACAAACTAATTTACTAGATTATAATTAAAAACAATTTTAGCCGCAGAAATCTCAATCTATTCATTTATATTATAATAACCTAATTCAAAACTTTTTGATCGTTACCTGAAGTTTCCGGGTTTATCGAAATATAAAAAATCGATTTCAATGTGACAGAAACGTTGGGAGTTCTCTTGTATATTAAAAGAAAAAAAAAAAAAAAATACTGTCTCTGTTTACGGTTGACTTTAATCTCGCAATCAGCCGCTATTGTCGCGGGATCGATGGGTAAGTGCTTTGCTTCAATCTCTCGGAAAGAAGTAGACTTTGATGAGATTTTTTTTTTATTGCCAAACAATCTCTCCCTCTATATACTTACCTATAGATAGAAATAAGATGGAATCCTCGATATTCTTTCTATTGTACCTATACTATACAACTTTTTTCTTTTTTCTTTTTTTTTTCCAAACTGCTTATCGATGTCACAAAACTTTTAGCATAATCTTCATGGCTACTGTTTAGCTACTATACTTCTCAACGTTCTTATACTCACCCGCACTTATATCCTCGACCGTCACAATTTCTGCTACATATAACCTCTGCAAATTTGGCTACATATATGTATGTATATACACCGGCTTATGGAGTAGGTAGTAGCATACATATGTATCCGTGTTTATACATATCTACGAATATATACATACATGCATATATAGGTATATACGTAAACGCGCGGCAGCAATGCAACGTGGCGTTCTTGCTTAATGCGGCGTGTCTAGTTTCTGCATGTATGTATGAACGTGTGTATATTATATACATACATACATACCTACGATCTATGTACTACTATAGTGCCCGGGCTCGCTTATACATCTATCTCTTCGCCTCGGAGCTAGGAAAGTTTTGATTTCATGGAAATCTTAATGAAATAAATCGCCACGCCACGAATCACCCGCAACTTGACTTTATGCGTTTTAATAACCGGGTAATGGTGGTTCGACCGGATGATAAATACCGGCGATTATAGCCAACCGCTCGAGTTTCTCGTTAGCAATGATAAAAACAATTCAAATGATATGGTTTTAGCGGTATTCAAATATTCATTTCTTTTTTCTTCTTTTTTGGTCTTTTTTTAACTCAATTTATACAGATGCTGCAGAGAACGATCGATGTTACGTCGAACTCGACGTGAGCCTAATTTTCGAACCTTTGACGAACGTTATGTAGATGTTTCGTGAAAAAATAAAATAATTAGGGAGGCAATTAATTGGATTTCTAACGATCGATGTAATTATTTCAACAATTTTATGCTCTATCGAATCCAGTAATTATTTATACATCACGACTGGTGTTTCTTCGAATTCAGGAATTGATCATTTGCGTGCTTTGATTTACGTCAATTTCAGAAACATGTGTAAAACAGGCGAATCAGAATATATACAACCGAAAATATAAGCCCGTGTCGAAGACACGTGTCCAAAATATATCCGTGATTTGCTTCACCGCAGGATACGCAAAAACACCAACCCATCTCCACGCTTCATTGTGCAAAAAAAAAAAACCCCACGGGGATAACGACGCCGAAATTACCTCCGACGTATACACAGAGCTTGGATCTATTAGATACCTATAACTGCTAAAAAAAAAATTCCTGAAGTGAAAATATCCAATCAGATGAAAATTCCGTCTAATGGCTTTTTATTGTAAACTGAAAATCGAAATTTTGGTTATTTAATTAAACACTCTGCTGTCTTCCTCTCTGCCTTTATCGCGTATTTCTATTCTCTTCGTCGTGCAATAATTATCTATTACCCGAAGTAACATCGCTTTCATCTCTATAACCAACGCGTTCTCTCACCCTTTTCTAGTCCTCTGAAATCCCTCTGCAGAGATTCTCTCGGCAGTACGCCGAGGGCAGAGATGGTTAATCAAGATTTGTGAGGGCGACGACCGACGGTATGGTTGGCTCTGGGTTGACGTTGGCATAGGGTTGGGTTTTGGGGGTGAGAGGGCAGGACATACACGGCAGCTAAATTCTGATTGATCTTCTCTCTCCGCGTATCTGAATTGAGGAAAAACCTCAACCTCGACTGTTAGGTTTTCGTCTCTTTTATAAGGTGTGCATGATGGTTTATAGGAGAGGGTAGGTATAGAAAACGGGGGGGGAAATGTCTAAGTTGAATTTATCACCGTCTTACGTGCGCCAGGAAGCATGACGCGAGATGACGCGCTCGGTAGAGTTTTAAAATATGAAAACCCCCTGCAGATAGAACCTAAGACTGGAAAATGGAAAATGGAAAATGAGAAAATGGGGGAAAGAGAAGAAGCCGTATGGACTTGAGGCCAACGTGGCGTTCATGGCTTATTGCTATTTCTTTTGTCCCTCGAACACTTACTCTCTGCCTCTTTAATAACGGACAAAAATTTTGATCATCTGAACACATATGTGTTTCCCTGTTTAAGAATTACTTTACTACAACCAAATGAGGAAGAGGATAATAATTCTTGACATCTTTTCTTCCAGGTTATCAGCACCGTTCCAAATTGTAGCAGTCGCGATGGTTTTGGCAGGAACCATCTTCGCCCTTATCGGACATTGCTACTCTGATCATCGGACGCTAATTGCCTGTGGTCTGTTTCTTCTCGGTGGTAAGTAACAAAGAACGCATTTTTACAGTACGAATTCATTCTCTGAATAGAATTGAACCAAACATCGATATCAATTATTGAAGAAAAAGTATTATTGTATTTTTTTTTCAATTATATAGACTCTCGTTCGTAAATTAATCTACTTCTTGACGGATCCTATCATATTTTGTTGATTAATGATATCCGACTCCGGATACACTCTTCAATAATTTCTCTCTGGTCTATATTCCTCGCAATTCTTTAACCGACAATGAAACGGGAGGTGTGTGGGTACAGAAACCGCAGTATTCCATCAGAGCTATCAGCCGTCACGCAGCGGGACCTAAAAAAATTAAAAAAAAAAAAAGAAAAACTGCAAAATCGACTATTTCCGTTGCAGAAACGAAGTAGGTAAACTAAATATAAAGCAAAGTGAAAAGAAAAGAAGTTAGCTCGTTGTTCTTCGGGTCACGTTTCTGCTAAAACCCAACCCCCGTTAGCGATCCGCGTTCTATCAGCCTCACTTTCAGTTGTGGCCGCAACAATACAACACTTGATCTCGCACCTAGGTATAGGCTACTCTTTTGTATGCCATGTTGTGTCCGCGAGCGTGAAACGTCTGTGTGTATTTTACGACTATAGATGTGGAGGAAACGTAGACCAAAGTCCAAGGAACAATACTTAATGGTCTGCCCATACCCCCGCACAATAGATCCTAAGTTAACCCTCTGAAATAGTGCGGATCAGAACCGGAAGTCGAAACATTTATTCATCCTTTGAAGCCGAGCGAAATTCTGGTCCGCAGAAATTTCGTACAGTTTTAAAGAAGGGTTTTGAACGCGTCACAGCGTCGATCCTCACCGATGTGAGTTAATCAGGGATTTGGTTAATTATTGTTGTTATATGTGTGGAGGAGCGATGGGTTAGGAAGACGTGACGGTACCGAGCAATTGGCATTTTCACGGGTCTGAGCTGCTAATTGTGTTTAATTATTAATTGGAGAGGTTCGGAGGTTGTCGTGGGGGATTCAATTTGCTGCTCGCTCGGTATTTAACGATCTGGGATCACTTTATGTGTACGCGTGGAACTTACCTGTTCCGTTTAATTAGTAAAGCCTCGAATCATCCGAGAGGAACCAAGCCTAATTATGTACGCCGGTTGGTTTGAGCGATTAAAACCATTAGGAGAATAAGTGGGAATAGAAAATCTGTTAAATCGAAGATTTTTCAACCCCCCGGAACTGCACTCGCCCGTCGTGTCTTCTTCATTGACTTCAATAAAATGATTAACGACCTCTTTCGAACAGGTAATGTTCGCTTTCGTATTTCCTGAACCGTTGCCTTCTTATTCCCATTGGGATACCGAACTCACTGAAGAATTTATCTCATCTCATTTATTCAAATCCTCAAGAATTTCAAGTACAAGAATCCTCGTAGCCAAACCTTGTATAACTTGCGACACTGCAGCTTACAGCCGTAGCGTAGTTGGTCAACATAAGTTTTTCCCAGCTTCCGCAGTTTCTTGGACCAGACAGAATCGTCGTTTGATAAAAAGTAACGGAAAAAAGAAAAAGGTGAAAAGGAAAAAAAAAACTTTCACCTCAGTCTGCGCGCTGTGTAGAGTCCGAAGAGGTTCTGTAAGGGTGGAGAGAAAGAGTCTGGGGGAGTGCCTACCTAACTCGATAAAGTTAATCCTCGGAATCCAAGAAATTCGGACACAATTCTTGCGGACGGGAGCAAAGGGGCTGAGGGAGAATCCTGGGGAAAGAGCCACCCCTTAACTCGCCTCTACCCACCCCTTGGCGGGTGGTAAGCTTGATATAAATCAGACCGGCCGAAGCCCCGGCGTCTTATCCGAGTTGGGATACAGTCCAGTTTCCGTATCTCCGTTCCCGACAAGAGAAATAATTACGAAGACACCCTGCGGGGTTGTGATCGGAACTGTATCGAAGATCTTAGAGTTGTAATGATCTGTTAATTGGACGGGGTAAATTTGTTTCCCTCAAGTTTTTAGATGAAGAAAGAAAAACAAAGAAAAATTCATACATAAATTCAACAAAATATACTAAATAATTGTTTAATTTCAAGCGAAAATTTTGGGGATTAAACCGCGGCGTGAGTTTCGAATGAATATTCAATTTGTTTGGGATTTACTGTGGCTGAGTTTTTACAGTTTCGAAGAAAACCACTCGCGAAAATCAAAGAGACTAGCTACGTACGTACGTGGTACGTTGTATAAATCACGTTGTATCATAACTTCGTATTATAATATATTTAGAAAACCGTGCAGGAGCATTTTCTTCCTACATTTATATCCCAATGAAAACGTAGCTGAACTACCCCCTTTGGGCCATCCATTTGAGCTCATATATTTCAATGTGCAAATGTTCCAGACCAAAGATAAACGCGAACGTTTTCATTAATTCTTTTTCTCTTTCTCTCGTTGGTGTCTCTCCTCTCGTTATTCTGTCTTTTTCTTCTCTTTTTTTTTTCTACTTCTTTCTCTCGCTATTATTTTTGTCTCTCTAATTTATTCCTCTCTTGCTTTTTATAGTTATTATTAATATTCCTCACAGAATCTATCTGTACGGTCCAAAAAAAATTTTGTCCGCTCAAATATATTCAATTTCGTATCAATTAAAGTCAAATCGAAACAAAATAAAAAATGATTCAAGCCTTTCTTTTCTCTCTGTGCAGTTAGCGCATCTTCATGCTTAATCATCGGGCAAACTTTTAGCTGACGAATATAAGTGTATTTGAATGAGGTAGAATAAGACCGAGGCCGTGAAGCAGGTATTCTCTAGATTGTCAGCCATACGAATTTCGAGAAGTGTGAAATTACCTAATCGAATTCCCCGTCCGTGAGAAACCTTCACACCGATTCCTGGGGGACATAGAAGGACGAATTCGTCCTTGTTAAGTCGATTAGTATTTGACAAACGAATTATCGAATTAACTCTCTCGAAATACACAAAACGTATTATATACGTATATATTTATATCAGCAGAGTAATTTCTCGAAATCAGTAAATCAGTTTTACCAAAACTTTGGTTAATGTCGTTAAGAACAGGAGACGATTCCTTAACTTGAAAACGTCTGTAGCTGTTCGTCTCCGAGAAAGCAAATAAAATTTAACGGAATACTTGTTTTTCCATTAATGCAAAAACTTTGAAAAAACTTAATCGAAAGATGAAAAAAAAGGGGAGGAACGTATATACGAAGCTAGAAGCAAAACGAACTGGGATAGAAATTTACGATTTCGAAAGAATTGGCGCAACGTTAGGTATGGCATAGGTTGCAACTTGGGAGTCAGTTTTATCTGCAGATAACTATAACTTTCCAGTTGACCTGTATACTATTTTGGTCTTTCTGGTCGTTGGATGCCAGCCTGTTCCTGGACACAATGCTACCGCGAACTCTTCGTTGTTGTACTACACCAGCGCACAATGTGGTCCAGCCGAATGGGATGAGTGCAGTTCACATCCGCACACGATGAAAGGGCACTCTACTCAATTGTGCAACATATGCGCCAGCTCTCACATGTTTCATTCTGTTCTCAGTCAGTCTCCGGACTTATACCGTCAAGTGAAATCTTGATAAGACCGAGTCTTGATAGAACCAGCTTTACTTTTATTTGGGAAATTTTATTCCCATACCGAACACATTGTCACCGTTAAATGCAATACGTGTATCGTGATGTTGAAACGATGACTGCGGTACGTATTTTGCGCGGAATAAATTGGCAAGAAAATGTATACCATATATGTAGGTATGTATACCTACCTACACGCGAATCGCTGGAATAGAAGGCCGTATGCTGTCCATACTATACGTCTGCATGTATGTATGGTAATAAGCTTATTCGTTAGTATGACGAGTACACGAGGCCATTGCACACCCTCGCTAAGCCCCGCACACGTACCGAGGGTAATAAACGCAAAGTACCTACACGTGTACGCGGAGCTTTTCAAGTTCCACGCTTAAGCGTCAAAGCTTGTATTAAAAAATTCAACTACAGACTCATTGTCGAGTGTGTAAACTGCGGAGCTAAGAGCTACGAGTTAGTAATTAATAATCTGCAACCCCCCTTTCACTTTCATTTTATCAAACAATTTTTTGCTTTAATCATTTTTTTTTTTACATTTTTACTCAGAGATTTTTGGGTTTTTTTTTGGGAGGGTTTTTTTTTTCACAAATTATTATTCATTAATACTTATAACCCAATTGTAATGGATTAATGGCTATAGTTTTACAGTTTTTATTTATGTGCGTGTTGTGTGTTGCCGGGAGAAACTCGGGCGGCACAAACGAGCGGAATTATATCTACGCGGGCAAAGTAATAGCGCTTAGCCGAGCACCTCTCGACGCAGGGCGGTGGTTGAGGCGTGGAATTATAAATTGTTTCAGCATAGTTGCAATTGTTTCTGCTGAAGGGTGCGAAGGCGAATGTGCGGGTAAGGCGTTGTATGCCGTTCGAGTCTCGCTGATTTCGCGCGAGAGTGCGGTCACGCCAAATTGATGTCTGTTTGCGTACTTCTAATAGCTAACCGTAATAATGTTACTGAGCAAATTCAGACTGCGGTTTAACCGTGACGCACCTCGATCACGAATAGAAAATTATATACGGTACAAGATCCAGAAATTCTGAGTAAAACACCTCACTTCACGTTTCTCGGTATAATCAGAAAATTACTTCTCCAAAATCTTGTATAATTGAAACAGATATTCGACAATTATTATCGCATATTTGCTATCGGGTCATTATATCTGTTCCTCGAACTCGGATCAGCATATTTGTTGAACGATAATCAGCTGGATATAAGCTAGGTCGAATTAAGCCGATATGCACAGGTCTGATTGACCATTCCGGACAAAATCGTGGCCTCTGAATTTGCGGAATTAACGTATTCAATTTTCATTCTCCGTTCATATCCCTTAATTTCGAACAGAAGTGCAATCAACATGCAATCAGATCACATCGGCAGTCGAATTAGATCTGTGCTATATGTATATCTGATGATTTTCAGGTTCTCGATTACCCCCAAAGGATTTGATGTTGTTTCGTTATTGATTGATTGATTTTTTTCATTTTTTTTTCTTTTTTTTTCACATACCCACATTTTGTTAGAGAATGAAATTCCTGCACCGAAGTAGATCGGAAAATGGAAACAGCCTGCAATTCAATTACGGAGAGAAATTACGAGTACAGGTACCCGTATGTGACGCATACCTATATACTATACACACCCACAAGCGTACACATACGAGTATATCGTTGTGTCTGGATTTTGAAAGCGAATCCGTTCAGAACTGATGCGATCAAAAGCTTTTTAAATACGTTCAGCTACAATTTCGGGTCATTGTTACTGCCTTATCGACTTATTTTGTGGCTATTGCCGATTTGAAATTACTTTTTTGTTTCTGTTTTGGGCATTTTTCACCCATTAGGATATATTGCAGATGCCATTTTCCGCAAATCAATTTATACTCGACGGCTTTTCTATATGCTGTAATTAGTGATTGAATTTTGTGACGTATGTCGCATCGTCCTATTTACTATTTAGATAGGTACTAGCCGTTTGAGGACCGTGGTTTCCTGCTAGGTAAACAGCTGTGATTGAATGTTAACTTCGCAGAAATTATCAATAATTTCGTGGTGCCAGACGGACACTTCGAAAAAGTATATCGCCGTGAAATTTCACTACGGAAATAAAGTAAAACAAAAGAAGTATACTTATTATTTGCCTCGAAAAATTACGTCCGGTTAAACTTCCTTCCGGTTTTAAGTTCCTCGCCGGGATTTTCCTCAAGGAAAAATTTCCTCAAGCGTTATATAATTCTTGATTACTTTGCCTTTCGCTGTCATTAAACCCGGCCCACGATCATTAACGATCACGGTCCATTAATTTCTAAAAACTCACTGAATCACTTCTCCTGCTCTCGTTCCTTCGACCGTAACAGCTGACCACAGCTACTTCACACATTACAATTAATAGATTCTCATAAATATTTTTTTGACGGGTACTTGAGGCCGTGAAAATCGGGAACAAAAAAACAGAATAAAGAAGCATCTCTGACACGATTTTTTGAATTCTTTGAATCGTGCTACAGTGGAAAACGAATAGTAGATATGGCAATTCCGTGGCATCAAGGGGTAAGTTGCGCGCGGCTGGTGCCGACGAGAACCCTGGTGCGATGCGGCGATCCTTATGCTGTGTAGATGCTCAAACAGACGGTGCAGACACCAGGAGTCCAGGTTTTCGAGTCTAGACTCCGTAGATAACTGCACGAAACCGCTTAGTCATGAGATACTAGGAATTATTACCTAGGTAGGTACAGTTGACCGGAAAAGCTACGAAATTTTCGCATTTCATCGGAGCAAAAAATATTTTTCATGAAAATTATTACATTGAAAAAATTTTTTGGTATCTGTAATTATTAATGGCTACGTTTTTTCATTTTTTCTTTTTTTTTTGGAATATAAAAATTCGAAAAAGCATCTTCGCTAAACGCGCGTCGCCTTGTGGAGTTGTCACGTGATTAAGTGACCAAAAACCAGAACTATACAGGCCATAAAAAGAAATTCGTTTGAGTCAGGGTATACTCTGTAGATTCGGGACGGCTAAAACACGAGGAAAGGTATAAAAGCTGAAGTTGTTACCATAGAAACCACTGCGGTCCGATTCGTCCCTCGGATTTCTCTCCTTTATGCGTTAATCCTTACCACTGGCATTATACGCCTCGTGCTTGAAATAATTTCTATACCGAACAACCTCCTTCTTCATCCCGATACAATTTCTTTTCAATACATATCATTTCTCGCGTTTTTACCCCAGAAAAAAAAAATCAAAAAATCTGTAGATCTCAAAATTCCATTCCGAGGTATCTTTTTCAAATGATCAAGAAAAATTATGCTCATAAAGATCTTCGAAGTACAGTCCTACTGTCTTACCAAAAATCTACGAGCTTTCAGTGCACAGAGTTCTTCGACTTCACCCTTTTTTTGCAATCCCCATAATTTCCATCTGGCGGAATTGAATACGTGCAGGCTTTTCCCAATGCATAAAAAGTTTGGTGCAGTAAACTTTCTTGAGACTCGTTTGACCATGTAATGAGCTAATTGGCGGAGTTGGAGTTGAAGAGCTGTCGTGATCTTGTTCCTGAATGTTCTACATTGTGAGGGGTATTGTATATACATATAATATAATACCTGCGGTATCGATATTCGATAGGAATTGAAGTATTCTAGAAAATTTGTTTGCTGCAGTAAAGCTCTGCGGCACGGTTACACCGCGCGTTTACTTGCTCATTAAACTGGAACCGTTTTTCACCCGAAAGCACAAGCTCTCACGTAGTTCGGTTAATCTTAGAGCGGAGTCATTACCAATTTTTTTCCTCACTTTTCACCCGCCCGTCCCTGTCATCCCCTATCCCCAACGTCCTTCCCATCCCTTCGCCCCATTCGTCTCGCACACTCTGCCCTCACGCTGAGCACTCTGGGTAATGCGCTTCTTGGTACATTAACCTCGGGTGCTACACACTCGCACATGTACAAGGGCGCGCCTCGAACTCCACGGGGAAACGGCACCCCTCGAAACAATCGGGGTGCTTTCAGGCCCGAGCAGGCCAACGTCGACCTGGGTCTATCTAGACATGTATATATCATGTACTACGTGTGTATTACATGAGAGAGCACACACGCATGGGGAATACTTATTTCTGTTAACGGGTTTAATTGTTCGGCAAAAATGACTAGCCCGCCTTGCGACCTAACGAATAATTCGGTTAAATTTCGTTCGCCATTAAACAGAGATAAATGATAAATATTTTCCGTCCCCGATTATTCACGATACAATTTAGATGCGTGGCTGAGTTACAGACTTGGTATTGCATTTGCTATACGGTTAATTTCCAAAAACCAAATTTTAAATTGATATCGTTATCAGTAATCGATTATCGATTGTCCTTACTTTTATATTAGTGCGGGAAAAGCTGCGTGGGATAAGCGCGTGATTTGACATTAAACATTCGATTAATCTAGATTTTGACAAGTGAAATATGTGCTCTTGTTAATCACATATAGTACGCTAAATATACATATGTAGCCGTTATAATGATAATCGATAATCGATGCACATGTGGGACGACGATGTAATCGTCGGGCGGAATACAAAAAATAATGAAAAGTAAAAACTAAACGTGCGATTTTTTTTGTTCACCGTTTGCGCTGTAGTAACAGTGCGTGCAGATGTATCATCCGGTAGATACTCATTGTCAAAGCCAGATAAGAGTCTTCTCGTATACACTTTGAGCCGAGTCTTAAAAATATCGCTTGTTATTTACTGCCAGTGCGGAGGAAAGACTCTTTTGGGAATCTCTAAAGCCGGAACATAACAATCCCGGTATATTTATTACACAACTTCATCGTCGTAAGCTCAACGCGGTGAATACTGTAATGTTAAAAGCGAGTCACTTATCTACCTACCAATCCACTTCTCGCGACGAATTTTCTCCCCGCATGTTGATGTGCAGGGAATCTGACAGGAAATTTTTTCAATTAAGAGAAGAAAGCTTTGGCTATGTGGAATTTGCACAGGTATCTGTATGCGGGGATGATACGTATACCGACCATCAGAAACCTCAAGGTCATTGTAATAAGCAAACCCACCCGTCAAGCCCTTAATAAAGTCCGCACCCTTTTTTATAGGCATCTTTGAACAGCATAACTTTACCCTGCGACGTTTTGCGAGAGACAGTAATGCCCACGATTTAACATTGCGAAACTTATACCGTAGTCGCCTTTTTTTTGGGTAAGTAAATATCTGATTAATTACTTATCAATTATTAAGGTTCATCGAATCGAAGAGTAAGTCACTTTTGTTAACGGTGAAAAAAAAGAAATGACTTAAAGTTCGTATTTCATTTCGGCCATATTTCTCATCAGAATCAAGAAAAATGAAAATAAAAATAAAAATTTCTTCCGTGTAACATGGTACCTACCGTGAAAAATTCTCTTCACTCGGAAAGTGCGCAGCTGAGGGTCATCCGGAGGGTTGTCGATGTCTAAATCGTCGGTTTTGTCGTTTTCGTTGGTTGTGAGTCCCGAGTAGGTACCTACAAGAGGACCTGCTGAAGGACCTTGGGGCAAAATAACGCGGAGGGGTTCCGAAGGTTTATTTTTTTACTCTTACACCCTGCAGCATATAAGTGTTCACGTAGATGACGTTCGTTCCCTTTGCACAGTGTAGCCAAAGAAAAGCGGACAACGCGTTTCGTGTAACGTCTTCGAGCCCGAAGGTGTGGAGGTAAGCTGTGGGGCTGGAGGGACCAAGGGAGTAATAGTAAGGGGTTTCAGTAGAAAAGGAGAGAAGGAGAATCTCTAAAAGCAACGTGCAGTGGACCAAAAGGGCTTCGCGTCTACGACGGCGAGATAAAGTAGGAAGAAAGCTAAAAAAGTCTGCCCTGAAGGAAGGAAAAAACTAGCTTCAACCTCCGGCGGTATAAGAATCGCGAGGGAGAAGTTTTCGGGCCGTGACTCTCGCTCCCCTTTCTTCATCTCGTCTCGTAGTTTTTTTTATTTTTTTTCATCGAAGAGGTTAAGGCGTATGAAAAATTTCTACGTTGTCAATTACGGCGAGACGATAATTAGACCGGAGTGCAAAAGTTCGATGTAATTGAAAAGAAAAAAATAAAAATTGCAAAATAAAGAAAGAAAGAAAAAAAAAAACTCTGAAGCCAGGAGGAAGAAAATTTTTATCTTTTATGAATTTATCTTAAGCGGCGGTCTGTTCGAACGAAACTACAAAAGATTACGGACGGAGTAAAGAAAAAAACACAAAGAATAAATAATAAAAAAAAAAAGTTTAGTATAAGAGCTGACTTCGAGGATCAATAATTAATTTTGGCCCCAAAAGAATTCCTCCGTTTGGTGTTGCTCGGCCGGCAATAATTCGAACAAAGTTTAAAATTGTATCGGAAAAATGTGGAGAAACGGTTGCTACCTGATTTACAATGTTCGGCGTCGAATATTAATCTAAAGTTCTCAACACACCGGCTAAGCCGACGTTCCGAGGTTGCTTCCTAGGAAGTTCGGCTAAATCCTGCATAATTGAACATTCTTACTATACCGAGTTCAGTAAGGAAAAAAAAGAAAAAAAAAATGTTTAAAATAAAGATTTTCTTTTTTGAGCCATGCTTCTCCGCGAAGGATAAAAATCGACGGATGAAGAAACCTTGATCGATGCGAATACCAGTTCCATTTCTTTTTTATTTTTCGTTTTTTTTCCATTCCTTTCATCTGTTTCGAGTCGACTTCGGCATGACTCCGAAATCCGTGATTCAACCGAGTTGAAATGTTTTAATTACCCTCCTTCACTTCGTTATTACGTAACTTTTGGCCAATTTTAAAGATTCTCGAGAATTGTTTGTCCCGAAACTTATATAACTTTTCAAAACTACGTTCAAACAATTGTGTATTTTGTGAATAGGGAAGAGCGCGGACTGGCTTAGCAGATTTTGTAAATCAAAAAATATTTCACCTCGTTTGAAAAGGTGATTTTTTAACTTTCTTTTCCTTTTTTTTATTTTTTAATTACACGAAAGCCACATAGCCGTGGTACGAAGCGAATATAAAACATCAAAAGTAACTTTTTTACCTCATGTAGCTGAAAATAATTATGCGTAAATAATTGCAAAAAATAATAATAAAAAGTGAAAAAAATGAAAGAGAAAAGGGAACG
Source organism: Macrophya alboannulata (assembly GCA_949628255.1). Classification (NCBI taxonomy): domain Eukaryota; kingdom Metazoa; phylum Arthropoda; class Insecta; order Hymenoptera; family Tenthredinidae; genus Macrophya; species Macrophya alboannulata. Next base: position 3,618,045 of record OX451209.1, on the reverse strand, counting down.
GAAAAACTCCAGACAACGCGAGATGAGAGTCTTGATTTAATAAAAGTGTAAACGGAGCCGAAAAACCACATCAATCAAAGGAAGACTAGGCAAGAAGCCCTGCTTAGCATAGGGAGCTCATTTCCGTGAAAAGACGAGGGCACACGATGCCAAAGTTTCGGTAGTTTCCTGCCAACCAACCTAAACGTCGTGCGTGCCTTTGCCCAGTGTGCCACGGACCCAGACTGGGATTCCGCGGCCTGGTTCCCGGCGACAAAACTGGAGCCTTTTATTAAAATGTTAAATCCAGGGGTTTCATATTGGCCCAGTACTCCCGAAGAACCACCAATTGGTTTTGTCTCCCTCTCTCATACACAACGTATATACGTATACATTTTTGTTTTTTCTTTTCATTTTTTCCTTCATTTTTCGACTTTTGCGTATTGCGGTGTTTGCCAGCGGTAGGTATACCTATCTTAACGATGATCGATAGACCGAGGCTTTACTATACACTGTCTCTACCAACCGCCCAACGGTGTGTTAAATAAGAATGCAGGAGCTGGGTTGAAATAAAACTACCCTTGAGGGAGGATATATATTATTTCAGAAACTGCTGCGCATGAGTTTATTATCACCTGAAAAGTAAAATGTTGGCTTTTCCAAAGAGGAAAGGAGATAAAAATAAAACTAGAACAGATTTAGCAGCTAGCAACACACCATACCTATGTGCCCTGGGTAGGCTATTCAACCTATACAGAAAGCCCATTTCCTTAACTCTGTAGATGTCAGACACAGCTGTTCCTCTCACAGCCAAACAGCCCGTGAACTCGTACTAATCAATTTTCATTTTTCATTTCGTTTTTGACGTCAAACCATTACGCCATTTTCTTTAGAATAAGATAAAAAAATAAAATCAAAAAAAAAAGCACGAAACTGAACGATACTCTTTCTTCCATCGAATATTCAACAGTTTTGCGGTACCTACCTACAACAGAACTAATGTACATTGCCTTTTGTGCTAAAGGGAAGCTTGTTAGGCAAATGGGTGGCTCGTCGCTTGGTTACACACGTTATTATCCGCATTGGCACACTCGGATGCCTCCTGAAGCATTATTTAGTCGTTTCCTTGCTCGTCCTCTGAACAAATGCCATTTGAGACTGTATGAGAAGTTTAAATCACGCCTCGATCAGGGTAGGTACCACTTATTTTAAAAAATATAGATTTGTTCGCCAATAGGAAGTGATGAATGGTCGCCGAGTGGTTGGATTTTTTTTTTTTTTTTCTTTCTTGCCGTTTCATTCGATATCTGACAATGTGAACGTAATTCTTCCCGTATCTTGGGATGTACGAAAATCGTTCACCGGAAAAAAGATATAGGTAACCGCGGATTTTAAAGAAAACGGAATCCAGGGGAAAACGATAAAGAGAAAAGGAGAAAAACTAGACAGAAAGACGGAAAGAACTGCAAAAATTTTAGACACATATTCAAGCGGTGGACCTATGGCCAAAAGTAGCTAAAGGTCGACTTGCTCATCTTGAGAGGGTGCAAAAGTTTGTTGACTAATTACAACCCGGATAGCGTAACACCGCCGGGCAAAGGAGTCTCCAATCCCGTGCCAAGAGACTTCGTTATTATTACTATACCTACTTGCCTACTCTCCATGCGCTCGGGCAGAAGTAGAACTCTTGTATCGTTAGGGAAGGGCTGAAATGCCTCGTTAAGAATTGTAGCTAACTATTATGAGTCGTGAGTTACATGTTGCGAATTTTCTACCTGGTATAACGAGCTGCCTCATAAATATCAAAACAAATATTTCACCACGCAATATACAGAAGCTGAATTTTCCGATTGTACGGTTTATACATTTTTGAATTAGAACAAAGACGCACAATTTTTTTTGAGTCCTTCATTTGTGGAGAAATAACAAAATAAAGAAGTCAAGGAATTTTTTTAAATAATTTTTGAACTTATCTTAAAAATTTCGCGTTATAATTACAGCCACTGCAAGCTCATAATCTAATAACAGTACTGCAGGAAACAGACTTTCTTTTGACGTCAAGGAAATACTTTACTCAATCTCGAATGCATCAGGAATTCGTAGCGCATGTTCTCCGAAGATTAAAACGATATTTCGATAGTTTGCAGCATTCTCACGCACGAGAATATATCACGCTTCCGGAATATCAATTTCTACAATTTCAAAGCTAGGAATTTCCTGCGTCTCATAAATGAAGACTGAGATTCGAATAAGAAGGCTCTTTGCAAGTAATGAGGAAATAGAAATTTATGTAAGATACTATAATCTACATCTTGATTTGAGAAGAAGGAAAAAAAAAAAGAAAATTGCAAGAATTGTGAAGCTTTCAAAAATTGAGATTCTCCATCGATCTTTACGTTCCGTAAATCAATAACTCACACGTGTCAGCCATTCGATTTCCCAAGTCTTCAAGGGTAAGTAATTATAGGTATATAAAGGTGAGATCTACTCCACGGTTATCAGAAGGGGTCCGTTCCACCCTCGCACTTCCTGTCATCGTACTCTTTGTCAAGCACCCTCTTGAAGAATCGCATTGAATCTTTTTCAAGTGTTTAACACGCCTAGCTAATTTATTGGCCTTTTTTTCCCACAATGTTGAAAGAACATAGAGTGCTGAATTTTGAAATTAAGAAAGAAAAAAAAAGAAAAAGGGAATATCGTTTGGAGATAAAACTGAAACTTTCGTAAAGTGAAATAAATTCAAAAACGTTGGAGAATCGAGTCAAGTTTTCCGGGTCCATTTATCAGGTGTTCGATCGGACTTTGTGGAACACTTTAAATAGAAGATATACCTTGCCGGTTCTTAGTCAATGCATAAGAAACTGAACCGCCTGCAGCTTCCAAACGACCTTTGCGAAATTTACATGCTCGCGACTTGTTCATGAATTTCGTATGAGACTGCAGCAACTTTGAATCAGGTCTCGTGGATGAGCCTCGAGCCCGTGTGTGCGGGCATAAATTTCCCTACACCGGTATAGTTTATGGTCCACGGGTTAAATAACTTGACCCAGGAGCTACATATCACAGGCCTATAGGTACGCTGCCGCCTCTCATCTTTGCATACACCGCCTACGTAATTTATACCTCGGCTACCCGTAACCCACCAGACTCTTGTGTCCCGCGTATGTATGTACCTACATACGTACGTTCATCCGTCTGTTCCATTGCCGGTGCGCGATATTAGCCACCGGGTATTATGACCACCTATGCAAATCTGAATTCTCGACATTTTCAAGCAAACTTGACCGCGAATTTTGGTCAAAACCATATGAAACACCAACGAAATACAAAATTTCACGTTCACTACTCCGCACCGTTTGAAATACATTGCAAGAAAAAAAATGGAGCGAATTCTTTTCTAGAAACGCACGAAGACACCTCATCACAAAATAAATGATCGATACGAACCGTGAATGAAATTTTTAGAGGTGAACAGAATTTTTTCGATCCCTTTTGAAGGAACTTGCAGGTATATGGCACAGTGAAGAATTCAGCATTTTGTTATTACCTCAATTCCAAGATGAGAGCAAGTTTTTTTCGCGTCATTCCTCGGTTCAAGTTATGATGGAAAGCGAACGTGTGTGAGTTTTTTAAAATCCTTGGTTTCATCCAATCTAAAAAACGTCAAATCCTTTACTGACAAAGGTGCGGTTGCTGGCTAGACCCCTCCTCGAGTCTATCAAAGCTTAGAATTTTTCAAGGGATAAAATTGACAAAATCAATAACCCCAACGACTGGCCGAAGGACATTCGCGTTTTCTTAGTCCTGTAGTAGTCCTTACCCCATGTAGAAGGTTTTCCCTCCGGTGGGGTACCTGCGTATATATATACCTATACAACAGAGCTAGTTTTCACCCTGCGGTCTGGGGTAGAAGCAAGGCTCAAGAGGTTCCCCCTGGGAGATATCTGTGGCTAGAGGGTAAGGAAAGTGGAGCCCAGGGCGTCAGCAAGAGGTACTGCACCAGAGACTCGGATAGAGGTCGAAAGCTATACGTCGCCCTAGAGTATAAAACTGACCGCGTGGTCTGCGGCCGTTGCGGTCTCCCGAGGTGCATGAAACCGGGGCATTACTTAGCGGAGACACTGACGATGGGTCCTCGAAGAAGTAAATCGGATCCAGACATGGGTGCAGATCTATGGCCTTACCCTTCTCTCCTTTAATTTAAGCGTCACGGGATTTTCGCGACGGTTAAAAACTTCGCGGAAAATCAAGACTGGGATAAAACTGGAGACGACAACAGACGTATACAAGCGGGGTTCCCACCCTCGCAAGTCACAAGCTTGTTTTCTTGTTTTCTTCGTGATCTATTATGGGCTACCCTCCATCCCGCAGTGGCTCCACAAGTTTGATTAGGTAAGATTGCTGGCCACCCTGTCCCCAGGATACAGCAGCGACCCTCAATCTCCCTGTAAAGGGGCGGGGGAATCAAGTTTGTCAACTTTGATCATAGGAGCTCACCCTTACGCAAGCTTTTCAATGAAGTGTGCTACTACCACCTTTCTACAATCTGTGTGGTCCGTAGTCTGGTGAATGTGTAAGTCCCTTTACACACGTTGAAGAGTTTTGTCCAAAGGATAAATTACCTGATGGTATCCACTGCCGGTATGCCTATAGTTACATCCAGTTTCCACTAGCTTCTTCCGTGGTTAAGATCAGATGTCATTAGTCCTAATGAAATTGATATTAACTTACTTAGCTATTAATTGATTGATTAAACTCAGGTACCCCTTAATTAACGGCCGAGCCAAGAGTTTTACCATACCTGATCGGGTTCTCACGATGTTATAGAACTCTGTGCAACAATGAAACTTGGAGATTGATCCGACGAAGATCAAAGCATCTTTAACGATGGATTTTAATTAACGTGCTGCAGCTACTTGAGAAATTCATAAGCTCATCATGTATAATGTGTATCTTACTTGATACTGTGTGTAGTAGTGGTTCGAGGGTGGGTATAGACGGCAGCAACTCGCGTGGTTCATGCCTTGATTAATTTCCGTTTACCTAGCTTCGCACAGCTTTAGTAATCTCGGCTTGATTGATCCGGTGCAGGTTGTCACTAGATGAAACGAAAGTACCGTTTTTTTTCTGTTCTTTTCGGGGAAAAGATAGTACTGCAGTGGAGAAGATTTGAGGCATGAAAGTAGCAGGAAAGAGACAAAGAAAGAAGAATAGAAAATAAAAAATAAAGTAAATTTTCAATTTCCTTGATGTATACCTGGAAAGTATATCAACTGTATGATTGTAGGGGATAATGAAATCAAAAGCGAAAGCTCGGTAGGCGGGTTGAACAGATTGAAACTGCCGCGACGAACCTTATACGTACGTTGCCTTATACCGTATATAGCCCCTTCACGAACACCCTTAAACGTGCTACTCGGCGCTACGATCTTCGCGTTTCAGAGAGTATCTATTAACGCTATCGCGGGCAGCAACCTGAAACGAAACATCCCATTGGTAGCCCTCGATTGCCCATAGCCGGAATAGGGGAGACAGGCCAACTCTACCGATCCTTGAGAGATCAAATTTACCTCACGCAACGGGGCTGCTGAATATATATATATATATATATATATATATATATATATATATATATATGTATATACTCTTCAACAAATAGGAGAACATTTGGCAAAACCACTATTTTCGCAAAAAGCGTTTTTGTATTTCTTATATTTTGTATAAAGATACTTTAGTCGTCGATTCAATACCCTCCTATACATTCTGGGGAAGAAATTTTTTTTATATCTATGAAGCCGTACAGAATTTTGAAGAGCGCATTTTCTGCGGCGGAAGCTCGCTGTCTATGAGGGGGGAGGGGTGAAAGAAAAATCTAAAGAACAGGATGGAAGGGTAGAGAATTTGAATAAAGTTCGAATGACTGGCGTGGCACTGGACGAGGCTGTGGAAAGGTGGCGGGCAGGGTGGTTATTCAAATTGAATGTGACACAGGCTGAAGGCCGAGGGCTGTGAGCCGAGGACCTAGGGCCGAGGGTTGAAAGCTGAATGCTACTGTCACCACGCTTGTCAACTTTCGACCTCACGAAATTTTTATCCGCGTAGATACATACATTCACACTTTTGTGTAACTACAATTCTGCTTATGGATATTCAGCGAATGTACCAAGATGAATTTTTGAATTTTTTTTGTGGCCTGTCTGTTATCCGTTGTGATCGAAATGAGTACAGAATATCGTTTAATTCATTTATCGTATCGTCTTTTGCTACATATTTCAATAATTAATAATTCCGCGGATCCCTGAGTCGGGTTTTCAGTCAAGGATTTTGCAATTAAATTCCGTTCATCGTTCCTTAACAATTGACTTTTTCTTTTGTACCCATGATATTCTTTGATACAGACCTCTGCCCGGATAATATCTTATGAAAGATTTATGACTAATTTTATATAGCATTATGCGAAAATAAATTGTTCGTACATTATATGCATCAACTGTTGCCGGGTATTTTATATTATATCATGTATATTTGTATTTTTCGAGGCTGAACATTGCGGTTATAAATGCACTGGGTAAACCGCGATCGGTGGTGGCGAGAGGTGGCCCAGGCTATACATATTTTGTAACAAATTGCATCGCCGACAAAAGATGCACCGGGGTAGAGCATGCAATTATTTGCCTGTCATAGCCCATACTCATAGAGTCGATATTCCCGTCGTTGAAGTTTATAGCGAAGTGCAGGAGCGAGTGTTTGTTGTTGAATATGCGGAAAATTAAAGGAAAAAAAAATAGACAAAAACTGAAAAGAAAAAAAAAGGTCTGTTTAAACGGAAAGCATACGCGCACTTGTACGAATTGCAGTCGTTGACGATAATTGGCGAGACGGGGCACGGTCCTGGGGCATATTCAACTGAAATAATAATGACTGCCACAATTTACCCGCTCTTAACTTCCTTCCAATTTAACACACGGTGAAATACACAAATTTAATAATCTATATCGAGCTCCAGTGAGAAGAAACAAACTGGAATAATACGAGATGACAAAAAGGAAAAAAAATAATCGAATCGGGATAAAACAACTTCAACCCAGATAATAATGCTTTACCTGTCGACTATCGCAGTCACTTTATTATACCTCACTCAAATCTAATTTACATATTACGAAACCGCGCTGATAAATCCTGATCAGATCTTTAGCCACTGTACTGGTCAGTCCCGCGACTCTCTTCTGTATCGATAAAATTTTCGATACAAATTCTCTCGGAGAATCGCGTGTTCGTAGCGGAGCAAATTTCTGTATGGCATATCTACCGCCGCGGGAGAGTCCAATTAGTGGCTAATCTATTGGGGCAAGTTTTCGCCAATTAGGGGTGGTGAACTATGTACTCTAACTTACCCGTAAGAGTTTCTCCACTTGGCGGATCAGAGAGATGCGTTGTAGTTCCAGTGTCGGAAAATTAAATTCTAACCCCGGCAATGGTGAGATTCAAAATGAGTAGGAATATTTGGAGAGTGAATCGACGGAATGGTAAACGAAACTTTGAGTGAGAAAAATGTTTTTCGAATCATTATTCATGGCGATTTAACGTATCGAGCTGAAATATTTTACCAAGAAAAAGACTGCTTCTGCTCGCTCGCTCGCTCGCTAGATGCGAAAGTGGAAATGGATGAATTCTGTAAAAGCACCTAGTCAATATGTAAACTGCGCTGAGATGTATATCTAGTCGATACACAAATGCCCGTTATACATATATCATTCACGATAAGCCGACGCCGTTGGGATACATCGACTCTTTTCTCCATTAATATTTAAACAACCTGCAAACATCTACCGTAAAAAATGTACGGGCTATTAGAGTGGCCCCGTAAAGAACGAAGAAAAAACAAATTAATGGTTGCAATAAAGCGACACGAGAAAAAAAAATGAAGTACAGAAGAAAATTTCAAAATTGCATCGGCTACGTAAATTTATACGTATACTCGTATGCCTGTAACTACATAGATTTTTACAACCGTATCGTTGAAATAAATATAACAATGACCGTATAAATGCGAATGGTTTCCACACACTCCACCGGGAACAGAACTAATTCTCTGCGTAATTGAATTGCCTCACGTCTGACGGACCGACTATTTCTCTCGATCAGTTTCGTCGGTCCATTATAAAGTCTACGCGGCGATAAATTGGGCGTAAAAATGATCGTAGATGTTTTTTTTGTTGTTTTTTTTTTTTTATAAATTTTTACGCAGAGTTTCGATGTACAGAAAATCGAAAGACTGCAAACACGAGCAGAACTACGGGATGAAAAGGGGAAGGTTAGGGCTGCAATATATGTAGGGCCGAGGGTATAAGTGTCGAGATATTGTGATTTAGGGGGTGAAACGTTCGGCTGGTAGGCCGCGGCGTTAGGCTCACCGTAGTACGAGGTGAAGATATAGATACCACCGCCCGCCCGCACGCTGCTTGATATTCAAAACCACCCTTACCAAGTAATACGCGTAAATCTTACCCCTATTTACCGCAGAGAAGGACACCGGTAACAGGGCACCTGCATATCGTGTCAAAGGTTCAAATCCAACATACCGGAAAATTTCAGCGATAATATCGCTATCGGTGAAGATAAAATCAAACAACGAACTCCCGTGCCTTAAAAGCGGTCCGATTTGGCGAGGATTTTAATTCATCGATACCAAAAACTCGATTTTTTGTATTTTCGGTTCATTCTGTTCCCTCGACAGCTCGTCAAAACTCAGTTTTTATATCTAGACGTGTAACGGCTCCGCGAGAAAACAATGCGATGGCATCCGATATCATAACATTGATGTACCCCAAGGCCGTAGGGGAACGATATAATGTTGGATGATTTCTTTTTTTTAAACCTCAACGTGTAGGTACCCCTTGTCTGTGAAAATATTCCAGCCTATACAGAGGTTCATTCGAGTTTTAGAAAAGGGTAGGTGGGCGTACGTCCTCTACACCAGGAATATAAATTCTCTTCCAACTCTTTTATGCCCTTAACATACTCGACTCCGCGTGTACCAAAAACTCAACGAGTATACAAAATCTCAGTGTGTCATAAAAAAACCGCGACTTTCTGTAAGCTGGCGTTTATCTATAAGAATAAATTTCGAGATTTCTTAGACTTCTTTTTTATGCCCAACTCAAAATATTTTCTTCGTCTAATTTTGTATACACTTGCAGATAAAATTTTCCGAAAATTCCCCTACTAATTAATCAAAACGAAAAAATTCGTGCAACTGATTCGCATTGGTCATGAACCCGCGGTTTTAGTGCGGCTGACTCGATATTGAACTTTACTACTAGACCGTGATACCGTGCCTATTGTAACGTGCTAAAAATGAATCTGCTGAACGAATAGACACGCGATAGGCTTTGCGTAAAGCGAATATAGGTGTATGGAAAAGTTTGGTAACCGTAGAGGATAAACATGTATAAGTTGTTCCCTTGCCATGGCATCGGACGGATTTCAACGGTGGTAAAACTTTGGGATGGCAGGATAGAATCAATTCGAGTCGACGTGACGCAGATTCGACGTTCCAAGTTTGCCTTTGTGATGACGGCAATATATATAATTTAATTTATAGATATACGTCGGATGTGGAACATGTTTAATTTCATTTGTGTGCTAAAAGAGCCCGTCAGCATTCTCCGAAATTCACTGTCGTTTTTTCACGATTTCTCCACTCGAAATGACTGAATATTTTTTTTCCTTTTTTGTTAGACTACGTCGCGTCATGGATTCAGAGCGGACGAATTCTGGGTTCAAAAAAATTTAACGAGCTGGTATTCCGGGAATTTTTAAACCCCTGAGTCTACCCATGATGTTTCTTTTTGATCATGAAACACTCGCGCTGTTAGGCTGAAGTGTAAAAATGAAAGATAAAAGTCGTGATTACAAAATGCCGCTAATGTCATTATGAACTTTGTTTGAAAGAAAGTTTCAAACGAAATTATGTATTCGAGCTGACAGATATTGCGAAAAAAAAGGAAAATCCCCGAGCGGTACGAAACGAATGAAAAGACTAAAAAATTGATATTATTAAATTATAAACCACGTGCTTTACTCGTCATTTTATTTCAAGGATACCGAGTCGAGTGGAAGCATTTTTTAATGCACTGTAAAAGGTTTAATAAAAACAAATTCACATATTTCAAAATTTATGTTTGCTTTGATACAAGCTCATGTATAACAAACATATTTTCAGGGATCAATCGGTTCAATATGTTCGGTATATATTCGTTACACAGCCATCTGATGCCTTTGTTTATATTTGAAATTGATGCCTTTTCACATGAGTTATTTAACAATTTTCACCACCATTTTTCTGATTAATAACAGCGCTGGATTCCGGCTAAATTTCATTTAATCCAATTTACTTGTACATCGTACAATTTAAATGCATAGAATTTTACATTCAACGCTACGATTCCACCCCCGCGCCATTGTTAATTATTGCATCAAAATCATCGTCCGTGATATGCTGCTGCGAAAGGGTTTTAATTTTCATCATTAATTCATTTAGTCTGTGCCGATCCGCTGGGATATCACATTGCTGCACTAAAATTTGTCACGCTATTTGACAAAAATTTGCAGCTTTTTAAAGCTTGCTAATAATCCACGACCGAAGAATTTCGAATAAAGGGCTTTCGGCGAATACCAATTCGCTGAAATCAAAACGAATAAAAAAATGCCAATCGAGCCATGAACTTATACAAGCTTCAATCGCACATGTAATTGCACACGCTAATCATTTTCTATAAATCAACCCAATGTCTGGCAATTACGTGAAATCGAGCTAATCGAATGTTTCTATAATGTCCCGGATTACTAACCGGACATTAGATAGAAATAATATTAATGAACTAGTCACTGAGGGGTACGTGAACGAATTATGTAAAGCCAGGAATCAATACGATCCTGTTAATTAATTGAAAATGCCTAAAGCATTAATTAATGCTGTTTATATACCGCCGTGCTGACAATGAGATCGGGCCATTCCTATTGATACAAAAAAATCAAAAAATCCATAAACAAAAGTCTGAAAGGTCTCTTCAAATTTTTGAAAAGATTCTATTCAGAAATGGAATGATAAATAATTGGAGAATACTTTCTATGTCGTGTGAAAATTACTTGTTAAACTAGCACCGGGCATTATATGTACATGAATAATGATGTGTCTGGTAAATAGGACAAGCCAAAGTGTACACACATATATTTCCATATTTATGAATTCGCCGAAGAGAAACCCTCCGCCTCGAACAGTGTGACAATGTTTATCGTGGTATCGACGAGGCCGCTAATTACTTTGGTGACCTGGCTAGGATGCAGTGTGCACCTAATTATTCATGTTCATAATTAAAACCACACCGACCACTATCAATTGATAAAGGGTGGTTCTATGCAATTTTGATTGCTTAATTCATTAATAAATTCGGAAATTCTGGTGAAATTGAATCGACAGCCTCAATCAACCCGGGATTGATAATCCCGATTTCTTTATCGGGATGACCTCTATCTTTGCCAATCTGTGCAAGCTTTGAAAATTCTGCAATGACAGAGCTTGCATAAACCGAGACAAGAGTTAGCTAGAATTTTTCTCACGCCTCCAGGCTTCCATCTTCAGTCTGGTACGACCTGTGCTTCTACTACTCACGAGTCAAGACCTTCCTGACTCGTGGACAAGAGTGGATTTGCCAACAGCATGATAAAACCAAATGACAAGAATTTTTTTTTACAGCCTCAGGGAGTCTTAGTCCAATTTTATTCCACGGTTCGATCTCGCATGGCTTGAGAAACTGCGGGGAAAAACGGCATTAGGTAATTCAATTACCCAAGGGAAAGCGTGCGGAGCACCTCTTAACCTGATATAAAAATCCCGTCTGACGCAGACAATAACTCTCACGTTTTGATCAGCAGAGAAAACAATTAGATAAAAATAGTAACCTGAGACTAATCGCTCTGTTTAATTGCCATCTAGCCAGCACAGTGTTTCAACTTGTACCGCAAATTAGCCAGGGTTGACATCTGTGGCGACAAACTGCAGGCGCCGGAGCATCCCTCTTCGCACCACATTCAGACGTCGGGAAACGCTTGTTGCAAGTTAGGCTGTCAGTTGTAGACATCGATCGTGAATCTGCCGGTTGAATGGCGTTTTTGAATTTACACAGTGGAAAAACTTTACGGGGTATTTTTCACGCTCCCTTGAAACTTGGGGATTATTTTTTTGGACTTTGGAAACTGAGAAACTCCAAGTCTGCAGAAGTTGGTTTATTAGCTGCGGTGTCTGGTCCTCGATCTAGGGTGAGACTCGGAATTGAACTTGAACCAGTTATCAGTTAATTGACAGTAACTCTTATTGACCGTGCGGCTAATTAGTCGATAATTTACTTAGGACTTGACTCAGGAAATCCGCGTCCTGTTCTACTCAAGATAGATATCGAGGAGGGAACCAGTTGAGATTATTAGAAAAGTTGCTTGGAGATAGAAATTTTCCTTGACGTTAAGACATTGAGGCGAGCAATCGATGATGGAGTATGTGCTATAATGTTGTTATACCATGCCGTGAGATAATTAACGGCATTGATATGGAATTGAAAATCTCATAGCGTGGAACTTTGAAGGCCGTTTACAGTCAATCCTTCTTCCTCTTCTTCTTCGGGTTCTGGTTCTGGTTCTCATTCTCCTCGCCTTTCTGGGCAAGTTTTTACACGTTGGTAAAAAGATGTAGGGTGTACAAATTGAAACTTGAATCCAGCTCTCGTTTGAAAAGTGATCGATCATTCTCAAGAGCCTTAGAAACGAACAAAGTTTGTTGTAAGAACCCTTGAACGAGACTTAGCGAGATATACTATCTACATTCTATAGTACCTACGCGGAATAGCAGCTATGGTAGGTTATATAACAAATACAGTCACCCATACCCTCGCGTTTCGTCGCAAGTGCTCAATTCTGAAGCTGGCAGTTGACTTGCAAAAAAAGTTATTTACTCTTAGCGAAGAGGGGTTAGAGTCGGGTTGGGTTCGAGGGGTTTGCCACCCTTGCAAATATTTGCCGTAAGATTGGGGAGGAAACGGGTTGGGGATGGCAACGAACAAATAAAATGGAATATACGAAACGTGTGAAGAAAATAAACAGTGCAAAGATAAAAGGGAATCGAGATATGTCAGCCCGGATATACTTTCAATAAGGGAAGCTCTTTTTCCACGAGTCGACAAAAAACGTAATAACCACCTATACCTACCACCTCCATATTTCATTATTTCGTTTACTTTTACTCACTCTAGTCGCGTCGGTCCCTCGTCGACGTTTCTTCCTCATCCATAATATATCCTTCGTGATCGTTTCTTGATCTCTGTACCCCATGCGGATATCTCAAAGTCCGAATAATGCAACGATATTCATTGACCGTGTTTAATTTAATTAAACATTTTCCTCCCTTCTGTAAACCGTGGTGGATTGTACACGTTATACGTATACCTTTTCCTTGTTACATTTGCTAACAAGCTCCTTCATTTCTTCTCGTACAATCAACAAGAATCAACGAAACTGTTTTACTGACCACAGAAACGAGATTTACCCTCATCCTCTTAGCTGCTATCCGAGCTGGGCGTTTCTTGTCGACTACCGCCGTCGTTGTGTAACCCTGCCAGGGTCCTCAGGATGTATGCAACCAACGTTGGTTCTCATCAGTAACCACAGACACGTGTAATACTAACTAGAACTAATTGGTAAACAGTATGAGAATCACACACTGTACACGTGTGTCATCCATCTGAAATTAAGCCTTAAGGTCTGGTGGAGATATCTTGGTGAATCGTCAATTGATAATAGAAAGGAGATGAATATGGGCTCGAAATTCCCATGCGAATTCATTCAAAAATGTACGTCTGACAAAATTTCTTGTGCTTTTATTGAATATCGATTTTTTTTTTCTTTTTTTTTTGGGGGGGGGGGGGGGGGATATCTTTCACGCATTTGACGTCACGAGGCTTTTAGCAATTGGGAACCGCTGAGATCCTTGTCCAAAGGATCGTTTGCTAAGGGGACCTTTATCGCGAACGAGCGGCACCCGTTGCCCTCTGGCAAAATGATCAAATAACGAGGTCAAATTGACTGGCGACACCCTGAAACACTTTAATCAGCTTTACACGCCGTCGTTATTTGTCACTCGGGAGTTGTGACGTGCTAATATTAACACGAATTATCATTTCCAATTATTTCTGAATTTCACATTCGCCAAAGTAATTCGCAAGATTCGTCCTTTATTCAGAATAAATACGAGTTCCAAAAATTCCTGTACTCAAAATTTCGGAGCTTTTTCAAGTTTGTTGATTCGAAAAATTGAATCAATGACATTGCACGCCGAAATTCGCGTGTCGGAGACCGTTTCGTTGCTAATTAGTAGCGTGGCGAGTTATAGCGTGATGGATATTCTAGTTCGTTCGACTAACTACCATCGCGATTTCCATAAAACACTGAGTCTAGCTTCTTGGGGTACCGAAGCACAGCAGTGGCGCATCTCCTTTTGTTTTCTTGCCGATCTAAAAGTTAGCGTTTTCCGGTTCAGTTGGTGCGTTTCCGTTTGCGAGTCGAGATAAAAGCTTGGGTTTTATTGAAACTGCAAATTCCTCCCCATATTTATACCGCGGTGAGTTCGTACGAAGCTCCGCGAGCCCCGCGAACACCGCAGTTGTTATTTGTTTTTCAGTGACGGATGTGTTTCCCCAAAAGTTTACCGTTCCCGAAGCGCTTGTCACCGGTAAAGTGCCCGCCATTTTCTTGATTGCAAAAAATCAACGGCCAAAATTTCACACCGCGAGGAAAATCCACCAACCCGATCAGAAAAACATACCTACCCCGAAAACCGTTCTCGATATCACCCTAAACTCCCGGCTCCTGCACAGCTCCAGGGTTTTGTTACTTTTACAGAAATTCCCTTTTGTCAGCTTTAACCTACCCTCTTTATACCAATTCTAATTTAATTTTACCACTACCGAGAGGAACTCGGTTCCTCTGTCGAACCGGAAGTTCAATAGGTAAATCATACAACGTAGCAGTCCAAACTTTTATCTGCAGAGAATGCGAGACCCCTGTGAACGAAAAAAAAAAAAAGAAAAGAAAGATATCAGACTTTGACGGTTGAGCTTGAATACGTAAGATCCGAATAATGCAAATGAACGGCTCGGTTGAAAAAAGAAAAGTATATGATATCTGGAGGAGATCGATTTCCAGCTACGATTCCGAAACGGTGATTCGGTCGTAAGCTTCGTTTTACGCCTATGCAAATTTCGAGTTTACCTTCACCTTCTTTATGCGTCAGTTGCTTCGTCGACTAGTCATGGTTGGCTACGAAGTTCTTGGTGACTGCGACGGGGTGGAAATCGCGTTGGCAGTAAGCGAGCGGGGTTTTTTTTTTTTTTATTTGTTGCCCCCGATATTTTATTGGATCGTTTCGAACGGAATTAAAATTGCAACAACAATTTATATTCAGCTCACACAACTACCAGCTGATGACTGATTCGACGGATTGATACGAATGTGTAGGAAGGATTTCGTTGAAAAATTTATCGGAAATTACTTAGCCCCGTCAGAGTCAGGTTTACGATATCAATTTTTTTGTAAAACAAAAAAAATATTCTATTCTGCACAATTTCGATACATTTTTCAATTTTTTTTTTTTCACAAAGCCCTACTCCGTACGATTCATCGAATTATCTGTTCTTTTTTTACTTCCGGTTTGCTCAAGGATTCCAACTATAATTTACGAGTCGCGAATCCAAGCGCTAATCTCAGACTTCTACTCGACGTTAACTCCAAGGTACAAATATTAAGCGTTAAACTAAGTTGCGCTTGTTAAAAGGGGGTCTTAACTATCTGTCGTCTGAAACATGTACTCTCTCGTCTAGTAACTCCGCCGCAAATCTAGTAATCGGCACTCCTTCCGGGTGCCACTTTATACTAAGAGGTAAATTTCGTGTGGGACTTAAATTGAAAGCTACATTACGTGCCTGATATTATAGCTAAGCTTTGCTATAATTTAAGCTGCTTATCTGCGCTATCTACCCCCTTGATTTAAAGAGCAACGAATTATTAATCTCAGTTTAATTTATGGACCTTGCTATATATCTTCACCATATCGATTCCCAAGAATTCAGCTCCGAATATATTCGCACTCTGTTTTCTTAGTCGCAATTTGTTATTAGATACTAACCGCGGAAGCTGGCTGGCGATAACGAGCTTATACCACGTTATTCGATTGCCAATTAAGAAATTAGTTAACGGGGCAGGTAAATAGCAATTTTTATTTCTATGTTTTTTGTATTTTCATAATTCTGTTTTTGCACCATGCATCATGGCCTTGGGTGAATACATACGTGTTAAATGTAGAGTGAAACAAGCGAGAGACGGAAACAGGCGAGTGAGGGAACCAAAAAAGAATAATTAATAACAGAGACGAAAAAAAAAAAAAAAATTCTGGATTACTTCGGTAGAGCAAATTGGCAATAGTGTTACTTCCGCATTCACACGCTCTGGTACATACGTGTCAGTTTCACTCATTTCCTATTTCAGTCAAAAATTTTCAATACATTATTAACTTCAGCATTTGAAATTCGAAAAAGAGAATGAAAATCGGTCAAAAGTATTATCAGAAATAAAATATCATGCTGTTCGTTGCCTGATGAATGACGACATGTTTCAATACTAAATGAATTTATCGACTTCCAATCCTTCCATGTACCTACCCATGTATATATTCATGGACCCTATACCGATATGTATCGATATTATTTTTTCTGAACAACGGAATAGTTTTGGTATATAAAAACAAATTTTCCGAACGTATTAATTTATTGGGGGAGTATAATAGTTCACCGATATACCTATACCATATAGTTCCTAAACTCTGATAAATAGCCTCGAGGGTTATAAATATCCACGAGATAATTACGAACACGAGCAATAAAATACTAAACAATGTTTTTTTTACTTCTAATTTTTTTTACCTTTTGCCCAAGGACTGTATTAATAATGTAGCGAACAGATTTACATCGTGGTATAGCAAAAAATAGGTCTCCTACGGGCCAAGATGGATAGCAGTTTCCTCCCTCGCGCTTCTCTCCGTCTATTCCCGAATCCGTCTCTCATCTCCGGTTTTCCCCTATACGGTTCATCCAGCTACTACCACCGACCCACCTCCCACGCTTTTCGTCTCTCCAACGTCTCTCGCCCTCCAAACCGGAGACCTGTATTATATTGTAAGTCCATTAGAGTTTTTTCTCATATCTACCCGTCTTTTTATTCCAACGAGCGAAATACCACTTTCGGTTACTGTGATCACAGATGATAACGGAGGAAGACGCTGTCTCTGAATTATGGATATATCCCAAAATCAAACTCAAATCCAACTCAATTTTGATAATTGACTACAGGGTTGACGAAAAATGATATAAATCCTTTAAAAAATGGCTCAGAATATGTAATTTTTTCTTTCTAAATGATAATCCAAATTTTATTCGATTTCAGGACTTTCCCTCGGCGGTGGTCTCTTCGTCCTTGCATCGGCCCTGTCGGACGCCTCACTGGAACTGCCCCGGAAGTACGTTTTCCCATCAATACCCGGTATGCAGTACGAGGAAAATGGCCTTCCACAGTATCAGTATGGCTGGTGTCTTCAGCTATCAGGACTCGCCTTGATCCTGGCAGAAGTCGCTGCTTTACTTACCGTCTCGGGTTACATGGCGCGGTTTCCTACAGTCGAGGACATGGTGAGACGCTTTCCTCATCTTGGATCAATGGTCTATCATTTTGCAAAGCTATGACACGTAGAGAGGAAAATTTTTGAACGTGTGATACGGAGACTCAAGCTCAAATAGAACCGTCATTGAACTGTCAAAGTCTCTCTAAATGTGTATCTGCTCTGTTTCACGAATATCGATTATCGTTAAAGCGCGCCTCTATTGCCAATGCATAATCTAGCCATCGATTTAATTTCCCACTTTAATCAACTGCTCTTTACTAATCGCTGGGTGTAATAGGAAGCAGAAACCCTGCTGCCATTACGTTGCTATTTTCCCAGTGAAGAGTTGTAGTATTTGAAATGCTCCTACGAACTTTACCTTAAGTAAAGATCCACGCGAAATTAAACATTGTCCTTTTGGTACAGGTAAGGGTTATGGTCCCAGGAGCTGAAAGGAAACTGCGTGAGCAGAGAGGCCTTAGCTCCGAGTACCTCGTTAGAGCACATCAAAAATCTCCCGGACCACCACAAAGCCGGGGATTCCATCCGGCAACAAAAGGTGCGTTTGGATAAAAGTTTTTCGTTAGTAGATCATTTTTGTGGTTAAGAAGATCCCGTTTTTTGTCCCTTTCGGATTGATCAAAATTATTGATGGAGAAGATTTATGGATAAAACTTGTGTTTCAGGACCTCAGAGATTGCCCGAAGAAGGGACTTCCCTCCTTTGCAAAACGGCACCTGATATTTGCGCCTCAAATCCTCAGGCTATCAGTTACGTTGATAAAACGGATCTCTCTAACATGTTGCCTGCCTATGCTGACAGCAAAAATGTTGACCCGCGATTCACGTTCGTCGACAAACCAGAACAGAGTATCATCGACTCAAGGCTAAGCGGATTTGCCGATAAGGAGAGCCTCATGGATTCGAGAATTCTGTCTGGCTCAAGGCAGAACATGATCGCTTTTACCGACAGCAAGGAACACAATTTGGGATCCGAACCAAGGTACACGGAATTTTCAGGTCGGACCGAACAAAGTATCGTGGATTCCAGGCTCAGCGGTTTTGCCGACAAAGAAGGACTCCTGGACTCCCGGCTCGGCGGATATTCCGAAAAGGGCGAATCCCTTCTGGACACATCATTCGGGTTCGATACCCAGTACAATAGTCTGGCCGGTCAGACTGTGCCGATAACATTAAAGCACCAAAACTCGACCGTATCAGCGATCCAGTCGCAGTTTATCTACCAAAATTTTGGTACCATTCATTCTGGTATATTGGGAGTATCGGAACCGGGAACAAGTTCAAGTTCTAACTCAAGCCAGCGGAGTATGACGCTACAAAATCCAAAGAGGAAGGCACAGATCGCTCAGAACACATTCAGCACGCTAGAATGCGAGAAGAGGAAACGAGGTCCTGGTGTCACTGGTAAAGGAAGTTACTACGCTGGAAGTGCGGTATGACCACCACCGCCTCCCTCCACGCCTAGGTAACTTCGCGAAGACGAAACGCCGCTCTGATCTTGCACTTGCAATGACTACATTGAGTCAAGGCTGAGGGACGCTTCATCTCGGACATTAAAAGCTCGAGTTTTGAGAACGAAAGTACCAAATAAGGAGGGATTCAGAATGGGATGAATCCAGGAAGAGTGTTTGCCTATATTTTTCATTTATTTACGGTATTCATTATTATTATTATTATTTTTCATCAGACGGGAATGAAAATGAAAAATTTGTATCTGTATAGGCGTTGCGGTCGACAATCGCTTGTATGCTTGTAAGCTCACCTGTAAATCCGCACGCGATTATTAAGGAATTGGAAAAATATGTAAAAGTTTCACCTAAAATCCTAAGAAAAGTTTCTTCGAAACGATATAATGTGATAATTTAAGTATAACGAAACCTGCAGTCAAGGCTAGGCCGTTTTTGGTTTTTTATTAACGCGATATCATCTGTCGCTAAGGTTTTATTACAATAAATATATAATATAGAGTATATAGAGTGATTAAGTCAATTGTAAATAATTATATATGCGGGGATGGGAGTATTATTTCTTTATCGCGCAAATCACTGGCGTTAAGAACACGTATACTTGTTTTTTGTTTCTCTCTCTCTCTTTTTTCTACTGAAATGTGAATATATAGGGAACATTGGTAGAGTTTATCGAATGAATATAATATATCGAATAGTTAAGTTATACCCGGTAGAATATATCCCGATATTTGGACGATGACCTAGCTTTATAACTCTATCTAAGGTCAAAGGTAACGGAAACTTACGTCCTCGAAGGTGATAACGATAGCCTATACATATACATATATAAATATTGATAAATTATTCAAAGAAAAAAAAAAAAAAAGAAAAATTAATGCAATATGTATGAAAGGCTCAAATAGCGTCTCATTTAGATATTCGAATGAGTAAATTCATGAAAAGAGACACAAATCGATTAAAAATACATACCTAAACTGATAACCTTAATAACGAGATGAGATTTTAAAATAAATATAATCAAAAAATTTCAATTGTATAGATAACTAATGGAATAAAATCTTGAATGATATACCTAATATATAATATAAATTGAGTATCGATATAATATTGTCGATAAATCGTATATATATATAATAGAATATGTATAAAAATTTGTTTAAATATTTTGAAACAATTAGAAATTTAAGGGGTATAATCTGTTATTAATTAAATACTATATATAATAGGTATATAAGATGTAATCTATTTGTTCACTAACCATTAACATATCAAATTTTATGGGTGGAATTAACAGTATTGTGTTTAAAAATTAATTGAACGCGTTCATGAGATACGAATTAAAATAACCCTTTCATTTTATTATCTTTATTTTTCTTTTCATCTCGAGCAGCCTTTCGTGTTTTATCGTTCTCACTGGCACGGAGGATCTCCGAAGGACAAAGTCATTTCGTATTCCACCCCAGTCTTGCTAGAAGGACGTTAAAGAATTTCAACTAGTTTCATGGTAATAGCATTCTTTACCGAAATATTTTTAAAACCCCTTTTGAGCAGGGCTCAGAGCGACGCGACCGCGACCGCGATGCGTCGCGACGTTCTGGGTTGTCGTGGATGGATGGGAGTGCAAGGCTGTTAAAAATATGTTACCACAATGTTCGTAGATCAATGTAATAAAATGTTTTTTATAACAAAATATCAACAAATTATTAACCCTTTTAACTTTACCTCGAATTTTTGAAAATTGCGTTAAATATGACAAGTTATATCTTAAGGCTCTTGGAAAGCTGCCATGCAGCTTTTCTATTATTTTACTTTAGAAAAAGACACGAGGTATTTTAGTTACTGTACCTACTAAACAATGGCAAAGATCGTTTATTAAAAAAATATTCTCTTCTTGGAAAAAATATTCCTAAAGTTCGATCTGTTTTACCACCAAAATCTTATTTTGATACTTTTTTTGGATAAGGAATGAATTTTGTGGAAATTGGATAAATTAATGTAGGTACTTGGCGAATATTTTTTTTTTTTTTTTTGCACCCGAGGTTGCCAATTAAATTAGAAATAGAACACTTCGGAGTACCTACTCCAATTTACCCGGCAATTACACAAGGACGAAGCGCTTGCTAATTCTTCTCACTGTTTATCACAGTTGGCTTCAGTCAATTTATCTGTTTCCTAGAAATCGTGACCAGAGGACTACCAAGTAAAAAATAAAAATAACTCAAAAACCTGAGAAATTCATACCTCAAAATGATTCATATTTTAATTCTGATTTCTAATGAAAATGCTCTTATCTATTACGTATCTTCGTTGGAACTCTTTGCACTCGATCAATACCCACCAGTCCAATTGTAAACATCGTATATTTATGCCGTGTTCGTCGTAGTTCTGGATTGCAGCTTTTGAGCTTTTGTGCAAGGCTTTTTTTTCTCCTTTTTCAATTTTTAGTCCTTCTTTGTTTGTTCGTTTTTGTTTAATTCCTTTGTCGACTTGCACGACTATAGTACCTTACACGGTCCATATGTACGTGACTAGGATTGAGGTGATGGTTTTAGATGGGATGAGAAATTTCTCACGTTTTAACGTAGCTAATTCCAATCTCTCGCCTGCAGAGAAACGTACGGGATCAATGTTATTTGTTTTTCGTAGGCGCAGGCGTCGAGCTTTTTTTCCTATTCCTTTTTGTGATGAAATTTCAACATGGGCCACGCAACCCTCTTGGAGTACTATCCAAGGTCGGACGCACGTGCGTAAAGCTGTCTCGATCACGTTGAATTATTATCGAGAAAAACTTTTTCGTCAAATGATACGGCCATAGGTACGACTTCCGCGAACATAGAACTGATCAATAAATAAACGCAGACTTTGTCACGCATATAAAGACGATTATTTTAGGTTAATAATAAAACTGTCTAACCGTGAATTATAATATAAATTTCAATTTGATTGGTTTTCGACCTCAAACGTTGATGTAATTATTTACTTTTCCTTATACCAACATTACCACCATTCGATGAACCGTTTCGATTTTCACATTTATTTTTATCATATTATGAAATTCGTGGAAGACAAAGAAGACAATAAAACTTTTACTACCTATCACACCGTGCAAGCTCGAGCGTAGAATTGTATTGGGAACTACCGTTGCGGAATTTATGGTGATCGTATTTCGAAAGCTGTCATTTTTATTTATTTTATACGTATTTCTTTTTTCTGACAATTATGCTTAATCACGTTTAAGTATACGCCAAACAAGTGCAAAATAATGTATACGAAAAACGTAGGGTCAATTAATTGTCCATGAACTACACCTAGAGCAAATTTTTAATCGAGGTTCACTTCTTCGGAAATTCTTTTACCGTTTTAAAATCTCATGAACCGTGTAAAATCTCACTAAACTCATCTACCCCTCAGGCTTTTCGTTGTTCGTCATAATCCCTCGTCTCGAAATTGGTTTTCGAGATATTGATCTGTTGCTATAATCAAATTTCCATCAACTATAGGTAATTTGAAACTGTGATTTCGTTCGTTATATTCAATATCACAAAAGCGAAGGGGATAAAGCCAAAACGTGAAATATTTGGTGGAAATCCGGCTGTGTCATGGTTGTACTATTTGTTATATCAATTCCTTAAAGGGTAGGTACCGAGGATTTGTAAAAGTCACTTCTGCAGCGGGGTGAATCTAATCGAAAACTAGTCGTTATTCATACTTTTAGAATTATCTTCAGCGATCTTTTTCGATATTGAAACGCCGGAAAAAGAAGCTCATGGGAAATCACCAAATATGTAGATTTATCGTACATGGGTCCATGATTTTCGACCATACTTTTATTTTCCCAGTGAACTGAATGCGGTACTAAATTCGCGAGACAAATAGAGGATTCGCGTCCACAAAACGTGAGGAATGACAATATAACGACGCAAATCCAGGCAGATTTTCTAAAGTTATGGATTCGAGTTGGGTTTTGTGTAGTTAAGCAATATTTCAACCGCTATCCTGCCCATCGAATGGCATGATTAACGATCGTCCCAAAAGCGTACTCCCACCCTGAGGAGACCATCTGGTTTAAAGTAACGGAGCAACAAGCCGTGTAATAATTAATATCGGCATCTATTCGCTCTCCGTTAAACGAGCCAAATATATTAAACTCTATTTTTCAACTTATTTTCTTTTCTAACATTCCGTGGCGCCCCCTGTACAAAACAGATGCCAACTTGTCGCACCCGGTTTGCGCAAAATTTCGCCTACACTTTGGCTCAACAGGTTCTACCTATACCTAACTCTGTAGAATCTATGTGTACATACATGCACGTGTCCACATCGCGAATCTTTAAATATATATTTGTGGCAGAAATTTGCCCTCGTGATTTTATTCTATTTGGCTCGTTTCCTCGAGACATCCAGATCTCAATCTTCACTGTTATTTTCGAATTACGACCTCTTTTGCAATTAACAAACTCGCTATTTTATTGCTTCATCACCGAATCGTTAGCTCTTCGGAATCTCATTCGAGGCTAACGAATGATTCGCTAGAATTTTCCCTAGTGAATTAATTTGCCGAAAATTAAGCAACGCAGATGCCTCGAGAGATTCTAGATCATTTTTAACAAGGGTTTCCCGAGGCCCACCATCATAGAAAATCTTTTCGTAAAGCCAACAAAAATGAAAAGAAAGAAATTGGGACTGGGTGAGTTTGGAAACGAGCTCAAGTGGGACTGGGTGAGTTAGGAGACGTTGTCGGTTTTTACCACCAAAAATTTCAGCACAACTCCTCGGGTCAGATGTTCTGCTGATACCAGGAGCGATTTTCGACTTAAATCGAATTAAATCATCGATCTTTCATGAAAGTATACCGTCTTTATCCTCTCGAGTGTTGCTTCATCAAAAAGAATTGCAGTGTTCGTTTAAATTCAAAATTTCGGTATGACTTTACGTAGACTAATTAATTGTAAAATAAACGATAGTTAACCAAGTCCGTGTTGACCCGAGTGAAACATTGGAATTTAAATTCCAGGGGATAATACCCGCCATTAAATTTTGCCAACTCAATTATATGCTGGCTGATCATTTAAAGCCACCCATCGAGGTTCGAGTTACTAAACGTGTCCATTACTCGGAAAATTTAAAGAAGGGTTGGGATCGACTCGACTTTGTGTTGTTCTTTGAAACGCTTGTTTTTTTTTCCAGAAAACTTTGAATTTTTATGGGAGTTCTTTCTTTTTCGAAACGAAGTGAGTATATATCTAATACCTGTTCGATATAAACTCAAAATAATTATTATTCATCGATACTCTGAGGCTTGCATCTACAACTTTGTCACTTTCAATCAAACACTTTTTCCGGCATTAGATCCGCGTCATATTTCGAGTGATTCACCGAGTTGGTAGAACAGTAAACTATTGATTTCCCAGTCTAGCATAACAAAGGGCGTGAGCGTATAACAGTAAACGAGATAAGCGCCTCAATCGTGGCTTCTATAGGCCACACAAAGTTATTTCCAGAGGTGAAAGTGCGTCTGCTACGGAACCTGCAGCACAAACACGTAATCTTACCTTTTGCACCAATTTATGTGTTTAGTAGACAAGGAACTACCTTTACATAACGCGGATCGAGTGCCAGTTGTTATCTAGACGAGCAATTATAACCCGAAAATTGAAGACTGTGAAATTTTCGGTCTGGATTGATTTAACAATAAGCCGAGGAAGCAGTCGTCGACATTATATTAGCGGATGAGAAATTTAGAATTTATCTCATGAGAAAGCGTATCTTATC
The DNA here is from genome assembly GCA_949628255.1 of Macrophya alboannulata. Taxonomy (NCBI): domain Eukaryota; kingdom Metazoa; phylum Arthropoda; class Insecta; order Hymenoptera; family Tenthredinidae; genus Macrophya; species Macrophya alboannulata. Next base: position 3,593,047 of record OX451209.1, on the reverse strand, counting down.
TCGTTACTAGTTCAATTTACGAAGTTATAGGTATAGGTACCGCGTATCGCGCGTTTATTTTAATAACAGGAATTTACAGTGATGAGGGATGCGGCTTAGCTACCATTTCCCTGATTCCTTAGCTGTCTGGTATATTAAAAAGTGAGTAAATCTGTGATAAATATATTTACTCAAAGATTAATATACATAGGTATATATATTGTCTCCGAATATATTAGATTTCGGATTTTCAACAGACATGGTATATACTTTTATTATTCGTACGAGACTGGAAAGCGACGCTGTATCGATTCAGATTTTTTTTTTCTATGTTCTTTTTCTTCTTTTTTATCCTTCGTGACCGAACGATCAGACGCGGATAAACGACGGTCATAAATTCGTCAACCGCACTTTGTCAAACTCCCTAAACTTCGAAAAATCCCAAAGGAGTTAGTTCGAGGGGTTTGGAATCAGTGGAACTTTCGGGAGTCAATTGAGTCGTTAAAAACAAAAGAGAAAAGGCTTTCGCTTCAAAATTTCTTCGTCTCATAGTTTCTGTACAACAATTAATGTTCGAGTATATTACACTTGGTTATAGCCTGCAAGTCTGAGGACAGTTAAACTACAATCGCAGACTAACCAGTGGCCACTACACACGTGTTCAAATACGCTCGAAAAAGTTCTCCCGAATTTCTCTTGAGAACCAAAAAAAAAGCAAAAAGACACAGAAGAAAAAAAAAACTGAGAGGTTGAAAAAATCTGGGCCAAGTTACCGTTCCAGAGGCGTCACAACAACTACTTGTTGCTCGGGTATTTTCGGTCTGAATATTCCTGCTGCCACGCGGACCAAACAGTAGAGTTAAACTCCGGCCTCGTATTATTTAACTACCTTAAAATTATCCCCTTTCCGATTGTTCTTTTCCCTATATCACGGATATCGCATTTTTTTTTTTTTTCTACCTTTATCGTATTCACTTCTCGAGAAAACATTATCGGATATCGATAGCGAGATTCCAGCAGGAATTGAAGGCGAAAATTTCTCATCACTTGAAAGAAAAAAAAAAAAACTACCATTCTACTTTTCAATCACACACCGATCTTCAATCGTATATAGAATATATGGAAAGACGGAAAGATATACGGAAACGCACACCTTCGAGCTACAAGTGTCGCCTGAAAGTGGTAAAAAAATTCATGAAACGAGCCGAAGCGCGTTATACGCATCGGTACGCGCGAAAGTTGAGCAAATTTAGTAGGTATACACCTATCCGTTGACGAGGGTTGTGGGTGGTGTGCGTATACACACGGCTATGATGTTTGTGTACTGTAATGGTAGGTAGTACGAAAGCTCGGGCGTGCGTGCGGTGGCGCCCGGCGCGACGCGGCGCGCCTCTCAGCGGCCTCACGGTAAGTGATGCCAGCGACAAGTAGTTAGTGTGCGTTTAGAGTCAGACGGATTCGCCACGGCCGTAGCCTCCGCCGCCTTAGCTGACGCCAACGCCAAGACAGACCTGGCGCTGTTACCCTGTTCGAGAATTCGGTCGACCAGCAGTTTGTCAACGCACGTTCTCATAGAAGGCAAGACGCTAAAAAATCAAAAATTTTCCTAATCGCCTTGGCTTTGAGCTTTAAATTTTCGTTTGCCTTTTTTCTTCTTCTGCTCTAAGCTTAAACCGTGTTTTTCGGTTTATACGCATTTCGAAAAACTACCTCATGACACGATGCTTAACTGCCAAGAAAACAATTGCGGTTTTTTAATAGATTTGACAGATACTGCGAACTCTCAGTTCACACAGCTCTTAGAGCTTGCGCGAGCTCTAAAATTTGCGTAGTTTCGTCTTTCGACTATCCTTTGAAATTATGACGATGAAAAATGTAGCATATTTTTTTTTCGAATTTTTACCAACATCTTTCTCGGATTGACCATCTTCACCGTGTCATTTGACAGCTGCGAATGTCTGTATTCGCAAATACAGTCCCAGATTATATACAGCATATTCTCACCCACTGTACAATGTCGCATGAGTTATTATACGCGGTAATAAATATTTCAGAGTGAACTTGATTCGCAGATGGTAAATTGCGACCAGTTTTACTCACGTTTTTTATTTTCATTTTCAATCTCAAGGTACTGCATATACGATTAAATAGCCTTTGTACATGAAATTATTCTGCCAACGATACGCTTACTTACTAACTCAACATCAGTTTAATTAATAGTACTATACACACATCCGAATCAAAGCTGGGATCTAATGCCGTTTATTTATCAAGATATAGTCCAATAAATCTATCGAATCTTTCCAACGAAGAAAACTTCGTTGTTTTTGTAAAACCAGAATTAGTTAACCAGGAAGTCGGTTTTGATTATTTTTATAAAAAATTTTGTTGCCTCGAATTGGAAGTTCACTTGCTCCATTTTGCTCACTTGATTCATTGGAAAATTAAGTCAAGCTCAATCTATCTAAAAAAAAGTCTGAAGAAAATTCTTTCAAATTATAAAATATCAGCCCACAAATGGTGAGTCTTTTGCGGAAATAAAATTCTGTTATCATGCATATATGGATGAATGATATGATCGAGACGTATCGAAGTAAGTGTCTTCGATTTTTTACTATGGATTCATAGTATTTTGTTATACTTCCCATTCCGTTTTCCATGTTTTTCAATCGTCCTTATCATGGGATGAATGGGCAAACTTACTGGCGCCTTTTATAGCCGGGAAATTGTGAATATGATGCTGTTATATCAGCGATAAAATTCTCCACGGTATGTGTATGGATATTAAAGACACATACTCAAGCTAGGTAATGAAACTCTCATCCACTTCATAGAAATGTTACCATAAATAAAGTTCAGCTACATTATGGGATTTTTAATAGTTTAATCAATCGACGCTATAACTTTAGCCGGACACTTCTAACATTTTCACTTTTTCACCAGATATTTGTGACGAAACCTTGAGGCGCGGGGATTAATCAATTTTCAATGTGTTACTCGAAGGTATCGAGACCGATCCTTCACGCATTCGACGTGCGAGAGATTCGTCACAAGGGTTGGTCATTTGGCCGGTATAATCCTGATGGAATAATTACGTCATTGTATATGTATATACACCAAAGGGAAAATGATTATTCATCAGATCAAAACCGAAACTCACTGTTTGTTCGGGATGGTTATATTCAGGAATGGAAATTGCTTTATCAAATCCAGTTCTAGTATTATTTCTTTATTACGTTATCTACTTTACATAATTTCCTGCATTACGTGGATACGCAATACTCGGGAAAACGTAAACGGCTGTATATCTATCCACCCTCCGTCCCTCTACTTCGTTGCCGCCGTCTCCGGGACTTTAAAGTATCTATAAAGAGTGTCAGAGAAAGTTTTAATTAGCTAATTAGCGTTGAACATCGAGAGCCGAGTAGTCTGCCGTTGAACGTGTCACTTAAGTTAATTAAAGTCAAACTGCATCATTCTGTCTCTCTCTTTATCTCTCAGGTTGATTTACTTCAGCCCTTAATTATTTTTTAGTCTTAGAAGTCCCGACTAATGTTGGAAATGTTGGGTCTCATACTTTGACGTGTTGGGATTTGAAGAAGGTCTGGATAAAGCGAAATTTAATTTTGAACATGATAAACTGCTCTACGAAATCGATAGGTAGAACCAATTTACTGCTATGGGTATTATAAACAATATTCGTCAAAACTCTGAATAATATATTGGAAATCTATCGTCATAATATTTAAACCTTCTGAAAATAACATAAAGTTTATACACGATTCTCAAGGATAATTTATGCAATCCATCTGTTTTACTAAAGTGGTATAAATACAATTGTTGAAATTCTATCGAATTGTTGAATAAACATAGTGTTTTCTTAGCCAACCATCGTCATCAGCCTTACCTTGTTCACGGTTTACCTTCCGCACATCAGAGACGAGGTGTTTAGTTACTTCCCGAATAGGTTTTGCCTTACCTCACACCCCGTTTACCCACGTAATTGACACGGAATCGAGAAGCCTCTGAACCACCCTCGATTATAAGGGCCATCGCAATTAACTCGTATGAAAATAGTTTGCCGAGAACTTGAAATGGCAATTAATTCGTTCCTGAATAATAATTGAGAATTCACATTCGCCAATTTTACAATGTACCTATAGGTAAAATTCGATGGCAATCCAATTCGAGTTTATTTCAATAACGAAAGAACAGCACAATGAGGTACTTTTTTTTTATCGATATTTCTTAACCCGAGGAAAATACGCCAAATAAGCTCGGAATAAGATGAATAAAATTCTAAAAAAATTTCAATAAAAAAGAAAAGAAAAAACACCGTAAAAAAGGGAGAAGAAATATCCTTGGCCTTTCATTTCACGGTATGCATATCCTCTACTACGAAACGGCACAGTCTCATGAGAATTTCTTAGGTCGCTTCTCGACTCGCATGCCCCCGGAGGAGGGCATGAAAGAGGGTTTCTAGCCACTAAAGCTACCTCCTACTTCGACGTCATGACTTCCATTTTTGGTGGTCGGATTTCAGGTATTACGTATCGGAGATTCATTTTTATAGACTGTAGTCAATTCCTTACTCGATGAATTTATGGATTATTTTTCATCGAATATGCGGCCGATGAATCGATGGTCGTTTCAATTGCTGATCTAGTTGATAAATATGATCCAATGATCATTTTGATACAGACCTAGCCCCGTCACACGTTTTATAATTGGTTTGTAAATATCTTTGCTATTTGAAGATTGATACAGCGTTCGAAGGAAAATAAATCCCACTCAGCAGAGACACTGTATTTGTTATTACATGTCACTGGACTAAGAGGTACAGATGGTCATTGATGGGAAGATACTTGGGTCCGGAGATTAATCATCTGACTAATCACATAACGATCTGACTCACCTAATTTTCTATCCATTAATGATATTAATCTTTGCATCTTAATTCGCATCATTTTTCAATCAGCCAGAGAATAAGTTTAAACTCATTTCCAGGCTTTGGATAAAAGAGATCGTTTTGAATTCACCGAATTTCATTGAAAGACAAAAAAAGGGGGTCTATGTACTGTTTTTTTGTGGGTAGGAATAAAACGAAATTTCAAGACCATCATCGCGTTACCTCGATAGCTCCATTGTGCGAAGTATTTGCAGTTAGACCCTAAATCAATATTTCCGTTAATGCCAGCTCGCTTTTAGGCTCAGTCAAGTTCGTAATGTTGGGCAGCAAGCCAACGAATAGATCCTAATAAAATGTAATAAATATTAATTGTGAAAGTCTGAGAAATGGAATGTTGGGAAATAGAAGACAGAAAATACAAATCTGTTACTCGTATTTAATTTTCCCCGAATACTTTCAACTTCTCAAATATAATATTCCGTGTAAATTCCCTTTGCCATTTCACGTCGCTTAAGCTTTCTCTCTGTTCTTTTATTCGGCAAGAATTCTCAATAAAGTTCGAAATTTTTTCCTCGAAGGAAGTCAGGGGAACGACAACAAGAAGCCTCGTCAAATCACACTCCGACGTTCACTGCTTTTGACGTAACTTCAACAAAGCTTTGTCGAATGTACATATCTTTCAGTTTACTCATTAGTTTATTCATTTGTTTGCCTTTTTGTCCTCGCAATTTCAACTTTCGTACTGTATTCATTGACAAAGTTATAAGAACGTAATAAGGTCTTGCTGGCGAGCTGATCGATTCGAACCCTCGGCAAACATCCAATCTCTTTAAAACTGTCACTGCCTCGAGGAGGAACCGCTTACAAGAGAGAGCAGAGTAGGAAAAGCTCTTTCTCATTTTACCATGGAATTCGCTAGACCTTACTCACATTCTTCCCTTTTTTTTTACAACCCCTTTGACTTCATGGTCTGCGTATCTTTTTGTCCTTTCAACTCAAACGAAATTCAATTTCTCAGATAGCCATTCCGCATCGATTCTAGGCCTTGGCCTGTCCTGTCCATCATGTTCCAGAATAGTAAAAATAGATGATAATAATTCGATTTGAAAGTATAGAAATTTTGTGATTTCGTAGCATTGATTATTCGCCTTCTTCAGACGACCTGAAATTGATTTTCGTTTTCAAAGAGCCAAGTCCACAATGTAAAACTGTTTCGTCAGAAACCCCCAAAGTTTGAAGCAGACGATTTCACGAGTCATCAAATAACGAGTATCTAAGAACACTCGTGATCAGGTGCGTATACGACGCTTTTTCGATAGGGTGAAGAAGATGAAATATTCCCATTAGACAGCGGTAGAAATTGGAGTAGGTATAAATTTTAGATTGAAATTGAAGCAGTAATTACTGTATAAAAATTTGCCATGGTCTTGGTTCTACTCAGAAAGCAGCTTCGGCGTTGATATCAGTCAATTTATTATTATTCAAATCATTTTTCACACCTCCCAACGGCGATGATTAATCGAAATAAAACTCTGACCCACTCTGTCATTCGGCTTGTTGATCTTGGCACAAGTGTCCTAGGCCATAGAAATACGATTCGAAAATAGTTTGCAACTTTTCTTGTTCCCTGGCCCGTTGAAATAACTGTGAGATCTGATTAACATTGACCCACCATCATTTTCGGAAGATAAAAATTTCGATCAAGATATTTCCGGACCTTCACTGCAGTACATTTTCATTTTTATCCCCTTCAAGCTGAACTTCTAAAGCACTGGATTTAATAAAACTGTTCAAACTTATCACTTCTGTTGCATTAGAATTTCTGAAACGTCATCAAATGCCGAGGGTATATATTGCCTCACCAAACAAAGCGAGGAATTCCTGTCATCATTAAGTTGCATTCGAGCTTTGCATTGTACCCCGTAGTTTGGCAGCAGTTGTCGTCCCAGATGCCAAGAGCAATTTTTTTAAATTCCATAAGTATATACAATTTGAAGAACAATTGGCAATCGTTATCCTGTCGTGTCAATATACGGTTTATACACAAGACACCAACGAAATTAAAACTGAAAAGAATAAATTAACCGAGATCGATTCAGCAGGTTGTTTTATTGACTCAGCGTTTGATGAATTCCCTTCGAACCTTAGCCCGGGATCTTTACTTTTATCTCCCGATTTATTTGATCGTCCTCTATTCGTCCGTGTGGAGTACGCGAATTAGGCTCGGCGAGACAAATAAGAGTTACCTTAATGGAGATTAGTGTTAAATCCAGGGGTTCGCGTCCATCCGATAAGCGGATCATGTAAAATTTAAATCCAGATGATTAATTTCAGAATATAATCACGTGTCCTTAAAAACGTGCCCATGCTTACTGTGCGACAACAGCTCAATTGCAGACTGGTATTCATCACAGAATTTCCGTCGCGTGAAACTGTCGCTGACGTTAATCTAATTCGTTGCAACTGTTCGAGACGAGAAATGATGCGATTGGCACGAAGTACGGGTAACAGTATAATGGAGCTAAAATTGCCGAAGTATTAAGCTCTTGACAACTAATCGTAACTCGTGTAGCTACGTTAATCTTGCTTCAAACTTGTTACATGCACGTATATACGATAGTGATAATAGTAAAAGCGATTTATGGCAATGAACAGTGATTAAGAATAGTAATCTGCTTCGCAGATCTTACGAATGCAAATTATAACGGCCTGTTTTTGTTCTGTTTTTTTTTTTTTTTTTTTTTTTTTTTTTTTAGGGATCACGCGAACACGCGATCTTAAAAGATCTTCAAAGCAACGAAAGATGAACGATATAGCGTTACAAAAGCGATCAAAAGCACAACGAGTTGTAATGTGTGGAAAGGTTCGTGTTCTCGCTGTCAATGCATCATGAAAATTTTCGACAGGCGTTGCGTACGCTTAGGTTTCCGTAAAACAATTAATTGCGGTAAGTTAGAACTGAATTTTCGCGTATAACTCCACGAAACTCCCCTCCTCCCATTGAAAATAAACATGGGATTTTTAGTAGCCCCCAGAGGCAGTATAACCGTAAATATATTTTAAACGTGGTAGGTGGATGTAGCCACCTTATATACATCGTACACCCACATTTTTCAATCCGACAATTTTATTCTATTTATTTAAATATGTCTAATTCATCTTCCCTTTTGAGATAATATACATTCCTATGAATTATCTTATACATAGTATTACTCAGCATTAAACTATTCCGTATATTTACTCGCTATTGCATTGACTCACAGTAGTTACCCTTCATTAATTACATATACAAAGAAAAAAATGCTTTATTTAATACTCAGCAGATATTAAACTCCTATATTTTTCAAAATGATGTTGAAAAAACGTGCTGCAAACTCTGTGCAAGGTAACGCGATGGGAATAAGCTGCTCTTAGAATAGGGTTCACCTGGTAACAGATCACGTAGCGGTACCAGCCTCGGGCTGGGTTTAATATCTGAGAAATCTGTTGCCCAACTACGGGGCGGCTCGTTACTGGTGATGAGATTATTTACTAACATGTATAGGTAGGCAGATTTTACTTCAATAATTAGACCAGAGTTAAGTCAAGCTTCCACTGATGATGAGCGATGGAAAAGTTAACTTTGCTTTAATATGTACATAGGTGTATAATTCTGAGTGTGAGTTCTTTCAGCTCATAACCGCGCGTGTTTAACCGCCGATCACTGAGAACGTGGGAAATTTTAATCATTCGAGAAGTGGGATTTTTGTGCGCCAAAATTATGGAGCTCTAGCTATAGAATTCGAGCTTCAAAACACTCGGAGAGAATTTTGACCGTGTGAAAACGACCTGCGGTATTTCAGTTCTGGAAATATGTGAGCTGTGGTAAAAATCTCCGTGATTTTTTCGGGTTCCCTCTTTTTTTTTATTTCTATGGACTAATTTTGCCAAATCCAATCAATCATCGCTGTGAAAATTTTTAAAGCAGACTTATTAAGCGAGATGTCAGTCTAGTGAGGGTATTTAAAAATTCTGATCGAGATTTTCCAGCTGGTTATTAATTCGCAATTTATTACAAACGCGATAATGATGACGTGACACTAAGGGTCTTATACCGACGCGTTACGGAGCCCACCCACGTCACATCTGTGGAATTTAATATAACTTCGGGATCGTGGTCGATTCAGGAGGGCAGAGCCACGAGGAGATTTCCGTGCTAACGTAGGTACCTATTACGTACATGTGTGTCGCTCTCCTTCGCGCCCTGCAGTATTAGGTGAAGTATTTTTCTGTACGGAGTTGAAATCCACGTTCGTAATTACACAGCTATAAAATTGAATGTCGCAAAATGACAAAATATCAATATCAATCAGGTGGGTAACTAAAATGTCGCCGGAAACTGCGATATTAAACTTTCCTGAAGACATAGTGCTTCTTGCAGAACTGCTTGACTCGAGGTGGGTATACCAACAAACGTGAAAGTTAATATAATAACGTGACACGGTTAATCCCGGTGGAAATGAAGAAGAAGCAGAAGTATAACAAGAAAAACTAGGAAAATACTAAAGACGTACAAATTGGCAAAGTGACATACAAAGGAAATCTTATTTGATTGGGTTAGTTTCGTCGCTGAGATCCCTACCAAACTACCTACAGCGTTATATTGCGATAGTAATAAATATTTGGCGACAGTTGGTTGGCGAATATATCTAATAGCGCAAACTGTTGTCAAGTTTCGCAAGTATAGGTAAAGCAATAATCCCCGTTTTGTTTATCGTTGATGTCTCTCTAGCCAAGAAGTGGTTGTCTTCAAAGTCGATTCCGCGACCGCGAGTTACAAGCAAACGTAGAGGTATATTTCCCCGTTATATGTTCGGGATCCCTGTTTGCTGGGGCGAGTCATAACTCATCGCTCAGTTTCTCTATCTGAGTTCGCAGTCTGGAGATAATTGCTGTTTGTTTTGGATGCTTTAACGTTTTCGTTTAAACCTCTCCGTCGAATCGCCCACAAACGCCGACGCCTGGCTTCTCCTTACTAAAACCTAAGACTTTGAGAAAAATAGAAAACGAATTTTTCTCTACTCAGCTGATTGTAAAGGTCGAGCAATTCCCGCGGAATTCGAAATTCAAACAATCCGCTTATGCAAATTTAGACAACAATTTACTTCATTGTTACACAAATTTGTCGAACGAATTGTAACTCCGTTGTCGTCACCGCAGTTTACCAATCGCAATTCACAAGCTTGACTACACCAAGTCATGTATAACATGACGTCAAACCAGCCAAGCAGAATATCATCCCATTGTATTTTCTGCCCACGGTGGATCGCGACATGCATTATTGATTCAAGACTCAATCTATTCAAACTTCTTCCGAACAGAGACGCTGGTCTTTCATTTATGCTGCTTTTTTACAGCCAAACTAAAATTACTAACCAATTACTAAAAATTTTTATGGAAATTGGGATTTTCCGACAGAGCTATCAACGCTTCTCTACATTTACTGACCAATGATCACCCGATAATAATTTCCGAAAGCACGTTAACCATTGACAAGCCTGCAGTTGCATGTGGTTCGAGCAAGCTGCATAAGACTGCATATCTGTTAAACCGGTGTGATTGACGTGTTTACATCAATGGATGAGTTAAATCGGGTCGAATGGATACAGAATTAAGTCGGTGCACTGGTTGGGATTATTATTAGCTTGTGAAGCAGTGGAAATAGGAAGGCAGCGTGGTGTAAAAACGGTAAGAAAAAAAGGCTGACGGTTTTAAATAGCCCTGCACCCGAATTAGTCGGGACTATCGCAAGGTGGTATATCGCGGACTAGGGCATATCGACTATAATTATAGGCAAAGTTTTCGTGTTATGCATGCGTTTTCTGAACCGTGGCTTACAGTCGAGTTTTGGAGGGTGTTAGAGCCGCTGTGATCGTCGTTGAGTAAAACAGCTGCGTTCATAAATAAACCCCAACCAACTGTACCAACTCCAAAATGTTCTCGTTTACTCTAAACGATTTAAACAATAGTGAGTCGATTGACGTCAAGCACCAGTTACGGTTACGATGCCGGAGAATCATCTTCCATAGATCGTCTAGCAGCTCTGAGCAAGAAGGGTAATTATAGTCTAAACCCAAAATTTCTCGCTCAAATTATCTTCAGCCCATCGGCAGTAAAGAGACAACTTTGTGGCATTAGGCAATAGCATCGACGTACCTAACGACAAGTGGCTCATGAAGTAAAGTGGCTATACTGATATATGAAATATTAAACGGTTCATGAGAGCTCGACCGAGATTCGTGATGTCCGTTAAAGTTCGAGAAGAGCCACTTGTCGGGTTGTTTATTATTTCCAAGATCGTGTAACGGTATTAAAAATAAAACGTCCTCGGGTCATGGAAACATTGTGCTACAGCTTTTCTCTTCTTTTACTTCTTTTCTCTTGCTTTCTCACTTTTCCGGCTGGTATACGAACTTGTTCGATATTTATCTACCCGACACGTGGTCAAACCGAGTCACGTAGCCTTGACTTTCAATCGGTTCCCTCTACACATTACATACGCGTCCACTCAAGGGTAGCTCATCGAGTTCCAATAGCGATAAATCTTGTCGCCAGTAGCCACATACCGTCCCCAGAGGATCGATACTCCGAATGAAAGAAAATCAGAGTTGAATAAAATCGAAAATTGTTAAGCCACTCGTGGTTCGGTATGATTTCGGGTTGAGGTTGAGACTGGCTAGCTATTTCTAAGCAGACATCATGTCAGACCAGCAAATATATTTACATTGGAGCTAGTAGTCTCCTGGCTCGAACGTAGCGAACGAAACGCAAAAATAGTGGCATCGTTCGCAAGCGGGGTAAGGCTCGAGAGAATACTCGCTATCATCGCAGAACTCGTGGGTCAGCTGCCTGACTGCTCTACAAATCCGTGTGGCTGACCAGACTAGGCATTGTTTGGGAGTTTGGCAGATGTCCCATCCGAAGACAACAACAGAGTAGAATTTTCGGCATTCGGCGGGGCTCAGTCAGGGCGTTTTGAGCTGGTCTGTGCCAGTATTGAAATAGGAAAGGGATAGAATGAAACAAATATACAAAAAAAAAAAAAGATAAAATATTCACGAAATTCCGTTTCATTATTTGTCCATCTAAGGTCTTATCATCGAGCAAAGGAGTTTACGTCACACAAACATTTCTGATTGAATTTCATCCGCTTATCTTTACCTCGACATTTTTTTCCCCGTTATAATAAATTACTCTAAGCTTCAGTCCATGGGGAAATTGTCGTCTTCTTAGCCTTCACTTCAGTTTATTTTGCTTTACTGTATTGTTACTTTAATATTATTCTTTTCATCGATAACGATAACGAAACGGAACGTGCAGATTTCAGAGCAGTCAAATGACCAGCGAAATGTTACGTCATCTATATAGCTGATGATCGATCAGGTGGATGTGAGTATCGATGGACCAGTTAGTATGTGTGCACTTTCATCTAGAACTCTTTGGTTAGTGACGTCATGACTTAAAATACTGGATCACAGCTGGTAACTTTCGTAGACATTTGGCGCCTCGCGGTGAGGTGTACAAGAAGTAGAAGTAGAAAAAAGAAGAAGAAAAATAAAAAGACGATGATGACGATGATCAGATGTGCAGTTAGACGCGTGCGTTAACCCGAGTAATAAGTTTTCCACGAATAATCTCAGAGTTGGCATGGCATGTACCCTGTACCATCGTCTTTTGGCGCCTCTTCGTATTCTGTATAGATATAACTTACTCACTTACGCACGTACTGATATTGTAAAAGACCTGTGACGAGAGATCCTGAGTGAATTATCGATCTAGGATTACCGTCAATTCCAGCAATCCTCAATCGCAAGGATCTCTCTTCATATCGACAAATAGGTAATCGCGTGGTACACTAATTTGAGTAGTACGTGAATGTATGAGGTCCGGCAAAAACATGAAAAGTATATTTCCTAGTCAGGGAAAAATTCCGCGGAGGTGTAAAAAATATTCGGAAATTTAAGAATCATGCTCATCGACGGAGAATAGTAAAAGATTGAAACGATGAAGTGAAGGGAATGAAAAATTTGACTGTTGAAAAACTTCCAGGCTTCATTTTTTGACTGCATGATAAGTCAGATGTTCGTTTTTACTTTTCTCGTTTTTTTTTCGTTTTTTTTTTTTGTCTAAAGTTACTTTTTGTGCTTCCGGCTCTTCGCGTGACAAGGTCGCATGTTGTCGCAGTATGTTTACTCCTCTGCACGTGTGCCTTTGGTAAAAGGTAAAAGAAACTAGGTATACAGACTATTGCCGGAAGTGACGTCATATGCTTAGTTAACGGCGTCTGTTCCGTGGGTATTGTTTAGTGCTCTGACGTAAGAAGAATACTGTAACAATTTCCGAGGATCAGGAGTTTCACGTTATACTTTATTCCCGATATTTCTGATTGCAGATCGCTGCGAATGCATAAGCTGCAAGCCTCGGAGACAAAGTTCTGGACCGGAAGTAGACGTGGCCAACTGTTGCGTCGGTCGAATATCGTCCAGACGATTGATCGAAGCTGAAAGTAAAATTGACGGAGGATAGCGATTGAGTAAAAAATATATTACAGAGTTTACGCGTAAGGTTCGAGCGCAATCGAATCCTGCATGAACCAAAAATGTAAACTTTTAACGAATGAGGAAAGTAGTGGCTTAGTTACGATGCTAAGGATCAAAAAATAGCCTGCAAGCTCGTAAAAGCTATCGAAACTTTCGAAGTGACTGCATAAGGTAAAAGCTTTTTCATGACACAACAGTTTTATCCTACATCGTAATGTTTTTGGATTACAAGTATCCCATTCGAATAATAAAATGGATGGAGTAGCTTCAATTAAAAATCCGAGGTCTTCGAAGCACGGCGTTTTTGGCCCCTCCCTGCATTCCGTACCAAAATTTATTGTCTTCTATTTTATGCTCACGCGGCGACAATGTCTGTAGCACTAACAGCGACAGCTAGAATACGAAATACATAAAAAAACATAAATTTAGATGGTCGAGAAGTAGAAGCACGCAGCTCTACTCCGAGCGTTTGAATTAGAGGAAGAAGAAAAGCCGCGGAAATGAACGCTCCGGTTTGTTAATTTATTCGCAAATTTGTTAATCCGCAAAACCGTGGGCTGCAGCGTTGTCAGTCGATTAAAAGCTCAACCTTGACTGAGAACTCGGTGACAACTTGTCCTTCTCGGTCCGCCAACATCTGGCTCTGGAATTCAAGATCTTCAAAGCTCTCCTTGACGCGATTGAACACAGGGAAAAGAGTATTGTTGTATCAGTAACCCATCGTATCCAGAGGCCTCGATTTCCGATATCACATGTCAGTTTTCGTGGCTGGGGGAATAAAAAATTTCCGATCGTTCTCTTGACTGATAGTTAACAACTGGCATTCCTCTGCAACGACTCCCTCACAAATATTTATTTATTTATTTTTTCCTTATTCTTCCCCTATTCTCACTCCCTAACATTTCTCGTGAGCCGATATGTTCTGTCTTAAAATTGGCTCGTTAGACTAAAGATAAATGAACCAATGAAAGATTAACTTGCCCACACATATTTATACCCAAAGTTGTAAAACGAAAAGAAAAAAAAAAGAAGCTCTGTTATTGATACAGTTTTTCTTAAGAAGTTTAGTGTATATCGTGGGCAGTGGCACTAAGGTCCCCAGTATTCTTGTGTATAATCTTATTGTTAGAAAAGTAAATTATGGCTCTCCGCTGTCTCTGCATACTCGTATTTCGTCGCCCGATCTACTATAGACTATGAAGACAGAGTTAGATATGTCTCGTGTTTAAGTTTTAGCTTCTAGAATACGACGTTTGAAAACTTCTCTGTTTCAGAGCCAAGGAGGTAAACTCGTGCCCACGTAAGATCAACAAGAATTCTGGTGAAAATATTTCGGCTGTTAATCCGAATTCCTAAAAATTTTCTACCACTGGTGTTGCTGCTGTTGCTGCACGGTCTTAGGGGCGGACGTGTAAACGATGATCGTAAATTAGTGATTCAGCTATTAAAACCGTTACGTAAATTTTTGCCACGGTCTCAGAAATTTCGTGGGGTCCCGCTTTTATTCCCCGGGGGGTCAAAAGCAACCGACTCTCAGAGATTTTTCAGCGTCCGAATACATTTCGGAGATCAGGGCGCGGGAGCGAACAGTCCGTTCTAAATTTGAAATCCTCATAGCCACGAGTTGGCTTTACGCACACGTCGTCAGTGTCTTACGAAGTTGAAACAAACCTGAAAATTAAAATTCGGGTTTAACTTGTTGAACGAGATCAAAAGGAACTTCGAAAGCCCGAGGCATCGACACTCGCATCCGCTAATAGTCAAATTGAAAAAATATCATCGCTTACGATACAGCGGCATACCTGACATTCATCAAGCTTATGGACCAACCGGAGTGAATACAAATATCGTTTGTGTATAATCTGTCTTCTAGTTTCTGAGTGGGGGGTGGGGCGAAAGGGGGCGACTAGAAACACGGAGGCGGGAAATAACATATCCGTTTAAATTTACTATAATAATTGGAATAATAAACCTGTTACGTAAACTGTTCAAATATTCGCTACATATCAGCTACGCTTATAACATGTGATTCAATGTAGTTGAAGAAAGAGGAAGAAAAAAAAAAAAAAAATCGCTTCAATATTTTCCGGCAAAAATAATATTTAAACGAGAGAAACAAAAAAAAATTTCGAAATTTAAAAAAAGATTCTCTAACCAGCCTGATATTATACAAACCACGTCTCAAGATAATCAGACAACTATCCCCTGGCCTAATAGGACATTATGGCAAGCAGAATGAAGTCCCTTTACAACCAGGTAAGAATTTTTCATATTAAGGTATCGACACAGTTTTCCTGATTGATCAGATTTTTTTTTTCTTAAGAATTATATACATCGTTTGGTCGTTAATAATGTGAAATATCGAGTTTTGAGTTGTTTATTATCTTTGGGTTATGAATCGCTTGATATCTTCGAGTTTATTCTGAATCAAGAGTTTCTGTGAATTTATACTGAGCTTTCCGGGACGTCTGGAGCTTGAATAAACATAATTCCTTTAATTTCCGATCCACGTAGGTATCTGTGTAAATTATACAGCGACTGTTTGGGAAAGGGGTGAGATGAAAAATTAACCCTTATAATAACGTCAGGGGAAAAACGCCACAGGTCGAGCGAATGGCCTCCCGAAAGTCATAAAGTCGTCGTAGAAAGCTTATATCTTTGTTTTTGTTTTTTTGAATCGAAAATAAAACAAGTCCACTACTGCCACACCTGGGTTTTACGATTTGTACACCCGGGGGGTGATTCTGGTGTAATCCTTAATAGCCTGTCGTTCACGTTATACGACTCTAAAAATTCAAGCGACTACCCGTTAGCCACACCCTGTACGTTTGCCTGTCAGGCTAAACCAAACAAATGAATACACGGATCGGAATAGAGACGATAAATGGATGATCCGGCGGGATTCAATAATTGCTATGGAACAAAAATATTTTCGAAAATTATTACCCACACATTTTTACCCCGAATCCGTAAATTCACGAGAAAGAAAAAATACCGAAACTTGCTGCAAGTATAGAAACAGTTATCCACCATGTCGTACGGATTACAATAAAACTGCAAGCCACGTCGCAGCATTTCAAAAATAGAAAATCTCCACCAGCTGACGCGCGTTGTTAGGTTTCTGTCCGTCCGACGATCATCTCACATTTCTTTTTCCAATTATAAATATGTTATATCTATGTATAGAATTACCTTGATATTTATACATATACTGGGTATTAGGTATATAGGAATAGATAATATTTTATCGAATTATTATACTTTTTATATTCATCGATGAAATTAGTGGATCGAATTATACGAGTGACCTATATAGTTATATAGTATATGTATATCATCAAGAATTAGGTATGTATCGTTATATGTCAACGTGAACTTTTACCCAAGCTTTGCACATCTTTTTAACATTGGAGTGAAACTCCATTCCGACACGCTGTAAGATACCGATCCTTGAATATATCCTTCGTATACAAGATATACCCGAGCTGTTCACGATGCTACAAAGAACCCACTTTATATGGTTCAGCGGGTAACACGAGCAGCGCAAATATTGGCTTCTCTATATATTTTTTTTTTTCTGCTTCGCACGGTTTTCTTTGCCACTGATGCGAGCTTTTCCCATACTCATACCTTTCTGTAGAAATAAAACTGACGCACATGAGAAAAAGGGAGAATCGAATCTGGCTGCGGGTATAATTGTAACCTTATTTTCTTCGGAAGGTCCGGAAAGCTACACAGGTATCGAATTCAACTTAGTTTTTTTTTTTTTTTTTTTTGTTTTCTTTGTTGTCTGAATTCCATACAGAATTCAGAGAAAGTTTGGAACAAAAAATTTACTGTCTTACTTTCGTCTATGGCTACATATTACTTACAATAAATCTTCAACCCCCGCGTCTATCAGGAGTATAAGCGAACCCTCGACTCCAGATGTCTATGAAAAAAAAAAAAGCTTGCGTCTATATTCCGCGAAAAATCTCTCCGAAGAACACAGCGAAGCATTCAAGCGCACTCGACTGCACTAAACGGCTTGTCAGTAGAAATAAGTGACAGATACAGGTACAGAGTTCTTGTCAATAACATAAAATACTTCGATGCTTGAGCCTCCGTTATTACGTTATTGTATAAATTTATACTGAAGAAAAAACCCTGGAGGACAAAGTTAAAGCATTAAACATCGAAGATTTTATAACTTGAAGGGTGATTAAACGTCAAATGAAAATGTAGGTGGCAAGTGAAATTGAAAATCAGCAGTCACGTGATACCAGCCGCATATGTCAGCCAAGAAAAGTTCGGGGCCACTAGCCAAATAGCTTAGCAGTGCCAAATTCTGTGTTTCTTTATCATCGAACAACAATTCTAACACATGTAGTGTATATTGTTGTCGAGCGATATATAAGCGAGAGACTCAAAATGCGGTGGCCAATTCCGACACGATACTTTAGAAGCTAGAAATTGCGAATAATAATATAATAATAATGAAATAAGAAACGAGAAAGAAAAAGTTCGCTCTGATTACTTTCTCTTTTGATACAATTCTCGAGAATTCTTATACTGGAAAAATGAATACAATTGTGTCGAATTCTGCGCTGCAGGTTATTTTCGAAAGAAGAGTCCTCCTCGGCTGCACATGTCTCGTAGGGCTTTCGGTCTGCATTTGGGCAATCGCCATCGGTACTGACCACTGGTTTGCAATTGACGCACGAAGCCATAGCGGTGGACTTCCTCTGGGATCAAGTGGTGACAAATCTCGCATGACACTCCTTTACAGACATCAGGGTCTCTGGGGGGCATGTACATCAGGCCTCAAACCCTCCAAAGATAACGCCACGCAGATGATTCCTTACAGTAAGTATAAAAAAAGGAATTACCATTTTTTGAAGCACCTTAACTCGCAATTTAGAGGCTGGCTATGAACTCTTAATAGTCACTCTCGCCCATTGTAATGCTAATGAGTTTTCCGAAGTGGAGAGACTGTATAGATTATACCTCTGATACTGGAAACGGTGTAGATTGATGCGGCCGCGAATGAGGTGTAAAGCGATTCTGAGTTTGGTCGTAAAGCCCGTGGTTGTTGAGGATTTTCATTGGCTTGTTTTAACGGGAAGTCTAACCGAAGGAAGGTATAAAATTGTCTAAAAATATGGTTGAAGTGGGGTATTGATGGGTCCATACCTGACCGGCAGCTGGATTGTGTTAAAAACGGCCTTTCGACTCAGGACTTGGTGGCCTTTCAACCTCAAATCTGAAATTCAATAAACACACACGATGCGACGGGGTCATTGGTTAATTTTGTAGAATTTCTAGTTTGTAGTACCAGAGGATCGCCCAACCAATAAACGAACAATTTGAAATTATCTGATAAATTTACGACCAGTTCGAACTGTTTGAAAAAATAAATTCGTATAGTTAAAATAACCGCCTATAGAGCATGGGGAGAGAATCTTGTGCGTTTTACACCCCCTGCGGCGAGGACGTCGTGTAAGAGGGAGAAATATTTTTAATGAAAATAAAAATGGGAGAAAAAGGCTTCCGGCTGATGTTTCATTCATCGTGCATTCGGCAAGAGTTTTTTTTTTTTATTATGATTTTTTAGGGTTTTTTTTTTTGGAATTTCAAACAGAATCAAGAGTTTTTACAGCGAGATAAAACCACGGCTTATATTCGTTTTAATTAAATAAACAACCGAGTTTAAATGGCTGACCTTTGGGCTGGCTGATAAATGAAGCCTGACTTTTACGCGGTCTATAATATTTCTTCCCAATTTACGAGTTTCGGTTTAAACGTAGTAAAGAAGTAGAAAAAAAGTAGAACAAGAAAAAAGTTTGAGCTTGCAATAAACTAAAACTAAACTATTCAATGTATACCGAAGGGATCATAAATCTATCGATATTTTAATTAAAATTTATTATTTTCAGAGCATTGCCAGTATCCGGAAATGTTTCCTGCTGATGGTCGTTCAAAACACAGCGATTTAAACAAGACTATGCTCAGTGAGTATACCACCTCTATATAATGAGTATATGTAGGTATATAAAATAATGTGATTCAAAAAATTTATGGATCATTAACTTTTTTTTCAGACTATTCCAGAACGCAGGTATCTTTCGCTATCATTAGCATATTCGTTATGCTTATGGGATTCGGATTCTCTATATACACATTTCGCAATCCGCGATACATGTTCAAGAGGCTTGCTGGTGGAATACATTTCATCACCGGTAAATAAATATAATCAGAGAAACCCTATAGAGCGATTTCAGAACTTGAACTTGTAACATTAAAAAAAAAATAGATTTATCCTAAGAAGCTCTTCAATCTTTTTTTTGTATTTCAGCCGCCTGTGTGATTGTCGTCATCCGAGTAGCTCATTCGGCCATAGAGTTCGAGAAGCTCAACATGATTGAATCCTTTCCAGCCAAGGCCGAGAAAAAGATCGATTATTCGTTGGTCTTAGCGTGGCTCGTATTCTTAGGAAACTTAGTTTCTGGCTGTGCTTTTATGGTGTTCTCAAGGAAACGAAAACGTGACAAAGCACCTACTGAGGAAATAGCCATGGCTGATGAGCCGACGATAATTGGCCGTTAATTTAACAAAAATTTGCTAACTTTATATCTAAGTATTTAATATCCGTAGACAGTACACCTCGAGCAACATTAATTTGGTAGGTACTCATTGGATTTACGCAATTTTTTAAAATTCTTTCTTATTTCTTTTTCTTTTTATTGAAAGCTGAAAGCTTCGGGAGCATTTTTTTACGGGATAATAAAAATCAAAGCATTATTCTACAATTTAAGAAAAACAGTCAAACGAAAAGCTTGTATTCTAGAATTCCCGCAAGCTCCGATTTAGTGCTCGTCGATGTAACAGAGATCTGACACAGTCCAATTCCCGGGATAAGTTTTACCGAGCTTTTATTTTTCCCTCGGTATATTCATCGTCGGTAATGTAAAGCTCTGGAAAATTCTCCGTCTGTATAACAGCTTACCGTTTAACGGAAAGACTAGCAGACGTTGTTCGCGACGATACGTAAATAAAAAAATATAAAAATAAATAGATGTATGTATATATATATATATACCAAAGCTAAATAATTTCAGGGTCAAGAAATAAATAATTGGGGACTGCGTGAATATTTTAGAAAAAATAACTGAACTTTTTTTTTCTCGAAAACTTGAAAGCTCGATCAAAAATAAAAATTTACACCAAAATATACTCACCGGTTATTATAAAGGCATTATGATCATGATATAGTAATGACTACTATAACATTTAAAATAATAATAATATTACCAATAATACTAATATTAATAATAATGATGTCGTTAAATTATATATACGTACGTATTACAAATGTAAGTATCTAGGTATCTATAAAATTGACGAATGCCTGTTTATACTGAATATTTGATACTCAAAAGGAAGCAGTGCTTGGGTGGAAGCAGGTCGTAGGACAATAAAGTTTCGGCGCGATGACTTGAAATAAATGTAATATGTATATGTATGTAGCTTTGATATTAAAATTGCTTTTGGCTCAAAGCCATCGCATATAGTTGATGGTCTATACGTAAGAAATAAGTCCGATTCTGTTTCGTGGTGTAACTACTTGGTCGCCTAAGCTGTAAGTCTACTAGTCACACTAAATAAAAATATAGGGGGATGTAGTGTTTGCTAAAATAAAGCAAAAAGGTTCGATAAATTTATCTATGGTCTTATAATCCGGTTGAAAATTTTTTAATTTAGTCGATTTTTTTATTTAAATTTTGATTTCGATTCTATTTTTCGTTTCTTTCTCTTTATCTCTGATTTTCTCATCTTTACTTAAGATTATCCTCTCAATTATGAAACCACAGATATTGTCTATTGCAGAAATGATTTTGAACGTAATACAACTATGATATAAAATTAATGATTTGATAAATGATCGATCGTTCCACAACGTTAATATATCTCATCTACAACAGTGACCTCAACTATAATATACATATACCTATAATATATGATATATATGTTATATATATATTATGTGTATATGAATTATAATTTATTTAGTGGAAAATCATTCAATTTTTATTTATTATACATAGTTATTATATATACGAGTATATATATATATATATTTATTTATTTATTTATTTATATCTACCTTGAAAGAAAAAAAGAAAAAATATTTGAAAAAAAAAAAGGAAATATATACTTGTTTATAGGTTAATGAATAAATATAGAATTAATATTTTGTCGTCGCTTTATGTATATATAAAGTGCAACACGTAACAACTCTGTTGTTCATAAAAAGACATTTACTGTAAATATAATTCTAAATGACGGAAATAAACTATATAAATATAAAAAAAAAAAATGATAAAAAAATGAAAACGAAAAAAAAAGAACAAGAAACTTAGACGTTGATATGAATCCATTTTTTATTTTTTATTCATTATTAATGATTATTTAATCACTTGTTTGCTGCTGTATTTTTTTTTCTCTTCTTATCTCTATTCTGTCGTATAGTAATATTCATTTTTGACAAAAATTTGCTTGCAAAATTACGAACGAATAATAATGATATATATATAATAGACAATAGAAAATATTTAACAATTATATCAACCGATTTCGGTCACTGTATAGGTAATAAACTGTAAAATCATCATGTGAATAATTATGCAAGCAATCTGCAATTAGAAATACCACTATGCAGTATACAATATATTGAGCAGAAACTCGTCTTACGTCCATTGTGTGATTAATTGTTTATTATTAATTTATTTTTGTCTCTGGCATCTTGTAAAAAGTGTTAAACGCGATATATCTGCAGGGTAGGTATGATACTCTAGACAAATGACATATTTAAAACATTTTAGTCGCTAATTGAAATAAGAAAATCCACATTACGCGAGAAATAATCGAATTATTATACATTTTTTTTTTTCTTGAAGGGATTTTCTTACCCAGTAAGCAATCGATTAACAATTTGACGAGTTATATTGATGATTTAACGATTTTATCGGGCCTCTATTTTATTATTTATATAGTAACATTTAGATATTATTATTATTATTATTATTATTATTATTATTATTATTATTATTATTACTATTATTATTATTATTATTAATATTATTATTATTATTACGGCTTCGAGTTATATTTTATTTTATTTATTGGTTATTGGCACGGATCTTTAATATCATATAGGTAATATGTGCGATACTCAGCGATCGAATGTCAATCAGCGATATTAATATCTTTTTCTTTTTTTTTTTTTTGATTTCTAACGAAGAAATTATCTAAACTTTTAAGCTACGTGACACTTTTATAATTTTATCGAGTCTATTCGCATCTTGTGCGATTATAGTTATTTTAATTGTCAGTTAAAATTTACAAATAATTATTGACATATCACTTTTAGAAATGGCGCCTTATTTGCATCTCTTTTATTCGATATACGGTATTAATTTAATAAACGTTTATTTTATATATATATATATATATATATATATATATATATATATATATATATATATATATATATATATATATATATATCTACTAGATGTATATATGTACGCGTATGCAGATTCCACAGCAGGGGAGTACGTCAAGTCTTTTTCTTCTTATTTTCTATTCAAATATATTATTGGCTATTATTATATTCGGCAGTCAATTAATTAACAAATTCAATTTCGCGGTAATAACTTATCTAAATATTTATATAAAATTCAATTTTAATGTTCAATGCGTTTCACTTCGTCAATTACCGTCATATATTCATGACGTGAATATTCTTCGACCGTATAGTTATAGTTTTGCAAATTTTTAATGAAATTTCATCATTCATTAGCATCACAATTTCATTAACTCCGAACTTTCAACGAATTTTTTTTTCTTCTCTTTTCACACCTTTCACAATAATCATATTATTCACTAATCTTTTAAAATCCGTTCCGTGTCGTTAAAGGTCTTGATCTCATCCAAGTCATCATCACTTTCGGTTTCATCCTCATCCTCGTCTTCATCGTCATCCGCATTTTCTCCATCATCCGATTGAAATTCGTGTACCAGTTTCGTGTACCTATAAAAACAGAAAATTTTACTTAAAGAAAAAAAGTCACTCAAATCTATTTGCGAGCTTTGCACGATTGACCGAGTCGCTGAGCTTTCTTTTCCAATTCATACAATCAGACTATAACTTTAGCAAATTTCCTTCAACACGAATTCATCATCATTAGTCTCTCTCGTCAATAAAATCGATGATCTTTATCCATTCTCGATAAATACCTGACGCTGTATCAGACAGGAGTGGTTCGCCTAAGTGTATCCAGTGCCCATTCGCTGCCCCTGACAGGAGGTGGTGGCGGAAGTGGTTCCTCGAGGTCAAACGTAACAAACTCGTGCTGAGCGGTAGGGCTGTACTCTTCCTGAAGTACGTCTGCAGTAGTGCTGACCTTAAAAAGCGGTTTATAGAATCTGGTTAAAATTAATCTGGAAAAAATTTGAGATTTCTGTACGTTTTATTATACCAATGCAGGTAGTGATTTCTCGTACCGTTTGCGCGGTTAGATCCCGTGGGAATTGTCTAGGATATTCTATGTAGTCCAAACTCGGCGGTGGGGGTAGAAATTCGTCAAAATCTACGTCCACGGAATCCCTGCCGAAAAAGTATCGCTTTTGATGCCTCTCGCAGAGAAAACTACCGTGATTATGATGGTTCACGTGATTCTGCTGATGCACGTGGTTCTCTAGATGATATACACCCTGAATAACAAAAATAGACAAAGAATATCATAGATTTAGGTTCCATTTATTTAGACGGTTCAAACTACCCTCAGAAATTTGAGTTACCAAACGGTTTTTTTCTTTCAGAGATTTAGTGAGTTTCCTGAATTTAGATAAGCGTATAGAGTGAAGATTAAATTAGAGTTTTTCAATTTAAGTAACTCAATTTTTAGTGAAATTGGTTATTTTGCAAATACAGTAAAGCTTTGGCGTAGGCATATCCAGCTATGAGAGGAAACACGGATTGGAGAGCATGGTAATGCAAATAAACCGTCAGTCGCTGCAGCAGTGCCGTCTGAGTGCATTTGGCGAGTCAACATTCCAAGGTAAACAATAATGTCTCTACTCGTATAGGTATATTCACGTGTCAATTCGAAATTCAGTTTTACTACCCCACTTTACTCGCGGTTTTTTTTTTTTTTTTTTTTTTCTCTGTAAATAATATATTTCACAACGTTATCCATATTTGCATACGTATATGCGTTTCAAAGGTCTGTCTGCATTGGAAAAGCCTACGATTATTAAGCGGCACTTGACCCTAGGATTAAAACTCATTGGAACCAGGATAAACTTCCAAAATATTGAACGGTAATCCGGAGAAGTAGTCCGTAAAATAATTTAACAATTTTTTTGACCATTAATAAATATGATGATGGCGAATTTACATCGACGAAAATAATAGAGTCGCGGTTGAAATTGGAACAGGGTGGATCTCGCGCGGTCATATCGCTGAAAATCAGAAAAAAAAGAATAAAAAAAAAAAAAAGAATTGAGTCCAAACTCAATTCGTGGTCGCAAATTGGTTTGCCGTTCGATCATTCGCTGTTCCAATGTATATAACGGCCATCAGCATCGGGCAGCTGTAACCGTTAGAACAAAATGGTACAGGCGGTAATACGAACCCCGTAATTTTTACGTCTAGAGTCCTTCCGGATCCACTCCTGCTGGTGCCAGGATATGTACAGAAATATTGCGGATGTACCGGCCACTTCAGTCGTGATGAAGCCACTAACGTACAGTAAAAACGAGAACCCATATCTGTACGTAAACTGTGGACCCTGAAAAGTGCAGAACATATCAATATTCATTTGCGCGAAAATGTTGTATTGAAATTCGATCTATGACCCGGTACTTCCATTTGGTTGGAGGTTCTAAATTTGTTGAGCAAAATTTTTCAAAGTATCTTTCCAGTCTCCGATGTAGAAATTCGTGGAAATTGAAATCAGCTTATGTATTCAGAGTCATTTACTCACTTGAAACGACGATCTCGTCCTTAATTTACTTCCAACTTCCGCCTTGAACACCGATATGTACATAACCATGCCGACCAGCATTAGTAACCCTAAAACAAGGCGGAAAGACGGTTTTTCACGGTTGACATTCAAAATTGAAGAGTCCAATTTTTTTGCTTGTACAAAAGCAGTCAAAGATCACGTGGCAAATTCTTATGCTTATCATTATGAAAACGTAAAGTTGTATAAGTTTCAGACATTTCATCGACCGATATTTGTCTAAAAATCCGTTTTTCGGTTTGCTGAAGGCCTGGAAACGTGGATATATTTATTTTCGACCAAAACCAAAAGGAAGAATGTTAAAAAAAAAATAAAAAGAAACCTGCAGCATGTCGTATGATTACTAGGTGGTGATTTTTACCGCTGCAGTACCAATTTCAAACGTACATACAAGCTACTCCTATATTTATATTGCTTTCGCGAAGCGGCTGTAGCTGCCAAACGCAAATGCAATTTCTCCTCAGTTAATTAACTTGTAAAGTGCAGTCGGTACGCGTACAGATGTTAATTAGTTCTCAGCACTGCAGATTGCGGATCCATTTCTATTCAAAAATCTTGTCTGCGTTAACGACAAGTACGATTTAAGCTCCTTCGATATAGAGAAGTGAATGTGATCCCTTTCGACGATTATAAAATTGCTTTCATGATTTCCCAACGTAGTTTCAGATAATACGGAATCGCAGTCAGCCCGCGGTTAACGGCTTAACAAACCCCTTACGAGTTCTACAAAGAGCTTTAGATTGTTGTTTCAAAAATAAAGAACCAGGAAGTAACGGACTTGCGGATATCGTCAGACAGTAACTGCATCTGGTGCAGGAAAACGTCCTTATAAAAGAGACTCAAAACATCCACGGTATTGTTAACCGCGTGAAATTCTCTGGTTACTAAAAGTTTTTAAAGTTTTCTGTGGTAAAGTTTCCGAGATTGCTATACGAGACGGTGGAGACTTGTTCGAGGTTTCTTACCGTGCACAAGGATTGCCTTATGAATTTATATATTCATATGCAAGTGCGTTTTTTTATAATTACACCGCCGGTTCTCGGAATAATAATAATTTCTCCATCAAAAAATAGGGGTAAAATATTTCAAATTTTTTTTTTTTTTTTCAACTACTTACCGGAAACTATGAAGACTACACCGGCGATAAAAACACATAGTCTGTGTTTCGGGTGGGAAATATGTGCAGCGAAATAACAGACCTCCGCTGTGACCAGGAGGATTGTAGCCGCTAAAAAAAACATCGTTGACTTTGTCACCGCGTCTGTAAAGAGTATAAAAAAAATCAAAAAAGAAAAAATAAAAAATAAAGTTCGTGGTTGAATTTTTACAGAATTTAAAAAACAGGAATGAAATAGTTATATACACATTTTGCTGGAATATAAAAATCCTTGAACATGAAAAGCACTTCCGGCTTGATCCTGCCACTACTGCAGCTTGCCAATTCAAAGTTATTTTATGTTTTATCGTCAAATACGGATATGGGTCTCATATTGCCAATCTATTGCCGTCGTCCACCCGGGTAGAACGTCGGGTCATACATATTATTCCTGGTTTATTGTTCCAGGGTTTGACAAAAGACAAAAAATCATAAAAAAAAAAAAAAAACTTCGATGGAAAAATATTTTCTTTGTTTTTTTACAAATTATCCTCCCCAAAATCATAATACAACGGTGTAATCCGCGACCCAGAATATATATGTGCGGAGTAGTCTGCCCGTAATGGACTGCCTTTATTCTTTCAGGCTGTCGAGATAAAAAAAAAAAAAATTGCTCCCAGAACCGGAAATATCGATCTTTCGATATTCCGTCGATCGCGTATCGCTGAAACGTGGGTGGAGTTCGATGTTGAAGAAAAAAAAAATTGAATAAAAAAATTGCATTTCAGCACCGATCGTGGGTTATACCTATACCTACACTTTAATGTTAACTGCTTTATTTCGTCGTGCGAACTTTGGAAACGATCGCGTAGATTTTTGGCATATAATTTTTACCGCGTTTATCAAATCGTCAAGCCATTTCAAGTCGTCGACGAGACCTTTACGTTATTAATGCAATTGTTGTAGCTAATTTCCTTGAACAAATGTTTATTTAATCAAATAGTCAACACGAGCCAGCTTCCGCAGCAAACAATGAGCTTTTTACTATACTATATGTACTGTAATTACTGCATACATTTATCGTTGATGTTTTAGCAACGTTGAAACATGCCTAGTATCGTTTTAATCAGTAGTTATATATCGATTAATTTCGCAGGATTTGAACAACGTGGAGCAGATCGTGCGTGAATAAATGGTGAAAAATTTTTATTCGAATGAAGAAAGGTAGCTGAAATAGAAAATAAAGAGAAGAGGGGGAACCGAAACAAGTAGTAGAAATTGAAAGATTGAAATCAAATTCCCGTGGAAATGGGCAGTCCCCTCGCCCGTGTCCCTTTGATAAATAATACGGAAAAAAACGGTATTGACACGGTCTTTTATTTTTTGCTGATGGTGAGGCAAAAAGAAAACTGGCATTGTGTCATGGTCGCTGTTCTATGTGCTGCTCTTTGATCTACGGTAAATTAACTTTATTGCGATGCCAGTGATTGCCGTGTGAGAGCACTCGTGTTCGAAGAGAAAACCCTGTTTTGCATGCAGCAGCGGATTGCGAACGGTTCAAAAGTCTCCTCGACTAGAAAGCAAACACGGAATTTCGATGGGAACAATATCGACTTCCATCTCGGCGATCATTTCAGCGATAATAATAAGAATTTTATCGATACGTCGAACTATATGCCATACATTGAAAACCTCGTAAAGAAATTTTCCTAATCACACTTCGAACAATAATCTAATCTCTTAGTTGCAAGGTGGGAGGTGTGCCGGTGTATATGAGGTAAACCTGCAGTAGCTGGAAAGCAGCTTGCACAGTACTGTCTCCTCCTTCTCTTCTTCGAAGAAGAACGAACAGAACCAGACAAAATGGCATTACCTTCAACTAGATCTTAGGTTTTACTTGAAATTACATTTTCACCGAGTGCTCCTCCGTGCCCTGTGGATTATTAACACTGCTTGTCTCTAGTACGTGATCAGCAATTGCAACTAACGAGAATTACGCAAAACTCTACTCACGATCGGCTTGCCTGAAAAGAAGAAAAAAGAAAAAACCAAAAAACATTAGATAGTAGGTAATTAAAAGAATTCGATCGATTTAGATCCAGGTATAAATTTGCGAGGAGAACATTTTTCTTTCCTTGAACTTAGATATTCTATTTTCAGTCCTCAACGTACAATTCCCCTCATCAGTATTGTACCTCCTATCTCCAAGACATCTTACAGTCGGAATTTCCTCTAGGCAAGTGAAATGGTTAAGCGAGTGGTGGAAATTTTCGAAAGTTTCAACCTAGTTAGATGTGTAATCCTTGGTGAATTTAATAGACGAAAACTGGACTGATATATGGATGTATGAATATATAGATGTTTTATATACGGAAGGTCGTTCGACCCATGTATAACCTCGTTAGAATCTTTACAGCTCGCCGCCTCCATTCGTTCCTTTATTGGCATCTCTATATTCGCGCTTCTATACGTTCACCTTTATACACCAAAGCTATGCCATTATTGCATTATCCCTTGGTTCGAGCTCTGACTGACAGGGTGTAAGGAAATTGTTCTACGAAGACAAGTTTCACGCGTGAGCAGTACCTGCAGCTCTCTGAATTTCTCTGACTAATAATTCATGAAACACAGAAGTATCAGGGTACTGTTCCTTTTTCATTTTTTTTTATTTTTTTCTCTTTTTTTCCTGTTTTTATGGCAATGGTAACAGCTGTCTCTAAACATGTTGACTGTTAATTCGTTTAAACAATTTCCCTGTGCAATTACGTTAACTAATTAGGAGGAACAGTCTAATTAATCTGGTGAATTTACACAATTTACGCTCGCCAGAGGGTCTGTGTAATGACACACGCGTACTACCGTTCCGACATCCCCTAGGCTGTAGCCGCTCACACCGGCCGGCCGGGGTCCTGCGTAGGCTCTCAGATTCAACCCCTGGATACATAAAGCATTTCCGACCGTGAACACCGAAATACTATAACATTCGACGTATACCGCGGTGTTGCGGTAGTTGTGATTCGGCACAGTAAATTTACCCGGAAGTTCGAAAGTGCTGCGCCCCAGGAGTATATGTATAGTAGCTGGTACACGTCTAACAGCTTACTCAATTCAATTTTGGCACTATCCTACGCATATTAATTGCAAATCTTGAGGCCCCCCCTATCCAGATAGCAACGTTAGTCCCTATTTATGAATTGTTCATTATTTCCTGTATACACTTCTCTCTAATTGTTTAGAGCCGGTTGAACATCGGGAATAATTGACGATCCGTTATGAATAGAACAGTGCAGCTGACAACTAATTTTACAAACTCCGTAAACCGTGGACTGAAATTACAATTCAAACTATATACGAAGCTGTGGACATTGAGACTGAAATTTCAACTGAACGGTTACTTCGAATTGCAGAACATATCACCTTTTGATATTAAAAATAGTAGTATCCTCGGAAACAGGCACAGCAAAGTCGGTATTATTACCCAGCTAGCCGTGGAAACTAGACTGCGTTTTGATAAAGGGTTGCAAAGTGCTGGTGCTACTGCTCGACCAGGCTTCGGCCGTGTTCACAAAGCGTTTCAGCAGCGGCTTTCTCTTAGCTACGATAATTTTACTCATACAATTCAAAACTGAACAGGTAGAAAATTTATACCGTGCGGCAATTAACTCGTTTAATTATGCGGAATTAGAAGTCAAGTCACGACGAAACACGAGAAATTTAAAAATGAGTCAAAAAATAATCACGAATGATTCAATTCCGAAAATTATTTCGGTTATGTACTTTACTTTCGCTGCGTGTAGGTATAACTAATTCAAGTAAAATTCTCTCCGTATATACCGTATAGAGCAGCGCGCCCGTAGCGGAGGAAAACGACTCTATATCAATCGGGTTGTCATCCCTTCTCGAACCCCAGGAAATACATGGTACGGATACGAGGTCGTCCTTTCACCCTTACGGCGGTTTGTTCCGGAAACAAACTTGGAACATCTCTGTTCCTTACCTAATATTGGAATTATCGTGTGATATATTATCGAGGGGAGACTGCAGAGCTTTTAGCCTCGCGTCACACCTGTGGCGGGGATAAATTTAGTGCAGACATATAGCAGGACTTTTACCTCTTTGAGTATAGACTCTCGATTCGAATCCCCATTCTACTCGTCGGAGGGATATATATAAGCTGAAATGTTCATTTCTTAAAAAACCGTTTCATTTCTATCCCATCATATATTAGAAGTTAATTCGATTAGCGAATATAAGCCGCTGAGAATCCCCAAGTCGAACATCATTTCGAATTATCCTCTTTACTACGACTTTTACCACGGGCTTTCACTCGCTGACATAATATTGGTTCTCTTTGATTAGGTGCTCGGCGTAGAGCTTACCACGGAATTACGTCACGGCAAAGATGAAGTGTTTTTTGCTTTTTTCATAGGTCTGAATGTTACCGCGTAAAATTTTCTCCGCTATTGATCGGTAGGTATGCGTAAGCTTTGCGGAACCTAGTTGAAAGCATGAGAATTATTAACAAGCACTCTGCTGTGAAAAGATACAATATGAGTAAATTGGCAAAGGAAGCAATTCGAGCAAAAGTGCGTGGGTACTCATTGTCAGTGATGAAATTATTACGGAAAGCGAAACAGTCATGAACGAATATTACGTTTAGGTTTCACTTACACGGTATAGCCATTGTCGAGTCGTTTGGATCTGGGCTGTACTCCTCGCTGGGGAAGTAGTCGATGTTAAAGCATTCGTACTGCATGTGTGAAGCTAGAAAAGAAGATTTTTTCTTTATCGTCATTTGCTGTCAAAATGAAAATTTTTTATAGTAACATATATACGATTCCCGCTCTCTCTCTCTTCACGTCCAATGCTTTTCAATAACTTTCCATGAATATACATTTCGAATTTGATTAGCTTCCAAGTAAAATAGACAATTTCATTGCCTCACATTCATATCCACAGTGTTATTCCCATAAAATAAATAACTGTTTGACGTGTATACCAAGAGATTAATGGAACTCACTGCTCTCACCAAAATTTGAAGATTTGTCAGACAACCTTCCTGCTCGTCTCAGTCAGCCATTAAGACAGTTACTGATGATCGACTCACGTGTTGTAAGACGAACATTTTCAAAATATGAAAAAGTACTCATATTATCTCCAAGAACCACCAATCACTCTTTCCGAGATCATATATATCCACAGTTACGTATAGGGATGAATTATTCCCTTCAAATTTTCAGATTAATGAGATACTCTGAGCCATAATGAGTCATATATCTAATAGACTAATTCGTAATATTGCGATACCCATGTCTTGATCAATGCGTGACACGAGTGCAGCTTAATTAGCTGAAAATTTTAATGGCTGATGGAATTCCATTGAAAATATCTTCGTTCAACGTTACCGGAAATATCTGTCAATTGCCCCGACTCCACTCACTTCGTATAGTATAATATATAGTATATTTCTCGATCAAGATGTATTCCTGCAGAATTGTATGTGCAGTGAGTTTGTATGGGTGAAAATCTGGCCACTCAGGTTTGACCTCTGAGTAGGTACACTGCGGGACTACGGGATACCGAAGCAGTACAAGAAACGATAAAACAGGATCAAAAATCGCTTACCGCGAATTGAACTGAACCGTGATAATCAAATAAAATTGGAGTCTCTACCCTGTAGAGCTTCGCTCTGTATAAGGTCTTACAACTTCTGAGATCACTGCTGCCGGTCCCGCTCCAGTATCTTCCAATTTATGATATAAAAATTATCCACTACATCCCTCGGCTCCTTTATACGTTTGTATGTATCTATATATCGCTACTCTTCTCCAATACATATAAGTAGGTATAAGGGGATATAAAAAGCTCGAGGGTCTCTCTGCAGACAGAAAGAGATACGATGTCTGCACTGTGCCCTAGCTCGTGGTCACAAATACTGGTAAAGTCAATAGGGTGGAACTATTAGCCGAAATTTTTTCTATTTAGAAGTTTAGGCAATAAAAATAAAGGGCTTTTGTAGTACGAAATGAGGGAATGGAAATACCTACTCTACGCGAGAATAAGACCGCGGTGGAAGAACATGACCGGAGTTTTAATACCGAAGTGATTGCCGGTTAATGGGAGAAGGGCACAGATGCGAGAGTCTCAGAAGATATTTCCTCCATCACTTTTCTTTTCTCTACCCGACGAGGTCGGAGACGGTGAAGACAGTTAGGGATGCACTTTCGCGGAGTTTTAAGTCGAAATAATTTCGGGGTGTGTGTATCGTCCGTGTTATAATTAACCGCGCGCCAAATGGCACCCCGTGGCACCGGGTGCACCCTGACCGAAGTGTGCCTGGGGTCGCGAAATTGTAACTTTTCATTGGGACGTCAGTCACGAACTCCAGTAACGACGGAGCTAAATCGACGGGCTAATAGGGACCGTTGAAAGCTGCGATAAACACCGCCAGGGGCAGAAGGGACAAAGGATCGTGTATTTTTTATTTTTCTTTTTCTTCTTTCTCCGTCTTTTTTTCATTTTCATTTTCAACGCGCCACTTTTCATCCTCTCGTCGCCTCGACGCCTACCACCTTTGGATTCATTACAAGAATTCGTGTTCGAAAATATTACACTTTTCGCTTGTATTCCTTAGCGAGTCTCCTCCATTCGCCTTCATTAGCTATCCCTGAGCTTAAACTCGGTTGTAAATTTGACCGAGTCAGTACTGAAGGTATTGTCCGTGCGATCGAATTCCGAATAATAAATACGGATCGTAAATGGAACGGGTAGAATCTGTTTTCGAATTTGTTGTCATGGTAACCGTAAGATTGGCAATAAAGTTCTAGCACCTACCTTCCCTCTTTGGGACCGCCCAGGCAACCCTTGTAATAAAAACAAGGGAAAGAGCGCCTCCCGATAATTTGAAACGTTCGAAATTCAAGCGGTGACAAATGCCCCGGGTGTTCGAACGAGGACTTTGAGTGGCGGCGAATGTCACATGAAGAACTCGGGCACCCTGTGCACCCTGTTGGGATCAGTACAGCGAAGACCGAATATTCGGACGAGAAATTCGGAGCTGTGAACTACAAGCTGAGAGGAGGCAAGGCGTTGGAAGGGAGATTGGAATAGGGCGGAGCAGGAAATGACGTCATTAATATAGGCGGAATGATTTATCGGGGCGAAGATGAGGGAAGAAAAGCTGTTTGTATTCAAATGTGCCTCGAGCCACTTTTACCAACCGCACCACCAACTTTTTGGTGGTTCTGGAAAATGAATGCTCTTAAATTATCCACCTCACGTTTTTTTTCTTCCTTCTTTTTTTCTACTTTTTACTTTTTTCGCGACACCAGAGGTTCTCACATTCGGATCTGTCACACTACGTCATCTCCTGCACACATGAAACTCACATCTGAAAAGAATTCTGTTCATTTCGTCCGCAGCCAATACTTCAACAGTTCACCAATTACAGTTCCATCGAGAATTCCCTCCGATTCTGTGAAAAAAGAAAATTTCAGGGGACTCTGGTGGCAACAACTCAGCTTTCGCAGCCGGAGGCAAACTGATTTATTTTTCAGTAAAGTTTTTGGGTCCTGACAGCGCAAGAATTGCTGGTTAGCTCGAAAATTGTAGCAGTATAAAGTTCGTAGGCACAAAAATGTGCGAGTTTAGGGTACGAAGAAAAGAACTGAACAGCTAAGAGGGAAGCAGGAGTCGGATGAAAAGTGAAAAGTGAAAAAAGGTGCAAGTTCGAATCCGGAAACTGGAATGAGTTTAATAAGTATTTGAAACTTTGGGA
Organism: Macrophya alboannulata; assembly: GCA_949628255.1. Taxonomy (NCBI): domain Eukaryota; kingdom Metazoa; phylum Arthropoda; class Insecta; order Hymenoptera; family Tenthredinidae; genus Macrophya; species Macrophya alboannulata. Next base: position 3,558,639 of record OX451209.1, on the reverse strand, counting down.
ACTATAAGAATGATGGATCTTATCAGAAAAATGACCAGATTCTCAGGTATATTTATCAAGTCGTACAGTAGGAGGGTGGTCCAAATTCTTCGTTCTTCAGCCTAGTCGCCAGGGCAAAAAAAAGGCAGTTGGCTTACAAGATTCAAAGGAATTTAGATTTTTGGATGAAAAGAGTATTTTGGGACCCTAAGTGATCCTTAATAATTAGTGATTGACTATTTGCAAAAATCCCTGGTAAAAACGAGTATTTTTAATACTTCGAGCGATATTGTCCGCTTCACGTCGCTGTAGATAAAAAACTATTCAACCTACAAAAAAAATCTTCCAACAAAAGTTGTTGGAAATTATTTCTTCTACAATATTGATAATTACTATATCAGCCGTAGGACCATCCGGAAACGGAATATTGCGAAAAAACCGCTTTTGGACGCCATTGGCTCCCCAAGGTCGAAAACAGAGAAAATTACTCGGGGTCCCGAAATACTTTTCTCATCCAAAAATCAAAACCCCTCTGAATTTTTTAATCTAAAATCACTTTGCGACTGGACTACTTATGTACTTGTTCAATGCGGAGCCGTGTCTGTATTTCCTGCAGCCATGCCGCGAAAAACCTTCCCGTCTCACAAAGTTCAGAGATTTTCTTGAAAACCTGCGGCTTATGGATAAGCTCTATAGTGATTCTAATAACTGGAGACTTCGCGCGGAAAATTCACACAAGGCAAAGCGCGATCCTGTTATATCAAGATCGTTACCTAGATCCCACGTGGCTCCAGCTGCAGAAATAGAGACGGAGAATATTATACTCTCTTCATCAAGTGGTCCACATATATGTATATTGTATATATTACTCGTGCTGGTTGGGTGAGGGTGAGTGAGGTGCTTATGGACCGAAGAGGGTACTCTCGCTTCCAAATACCTTCGGCATTGTATTTCTTGTACGGTTTACGCCATTCAGAGTGAATCTATACGACATTTTTGTGGGTACAACTTGCATGCCAAGTTCGGATGTTGGTGGTGGGTGTAAAAATGGATTTATACACGAATTTTAGGGCGGTCTAATTGTTTCTACGGCTTTATCAGAGTGTTCATTTTTCGCGCAATTAATTTCACCGAACTGACTTCGTTTGTTGAAGACCTCGTTAAAACTTTTCACCTTTCTCGCAACGCTTTATTAGAACATTGAATTTTTTTTTCTTCATCTTACTGCTTCGGATATGCGAATTCTTGACGACTTGCAGCCCTCAATTTCAACGTCGTTATACCGCGGTCAAACATGCCAGAGTATTGAGTCAAACTGTCGAAATCATTTCGCTATAGAATAATGTTCAACTGAGATCGGTAACCATCATAATTCGCTTCTGATGAACAGAAAATTCCCTTCTATCAACAGCATTTTTCTTTTTTTCCGTACGGTACAAGTCACTTTGTACTCTCCTCTGTATAGCATGTGCAAATTAGCTTTCTGAATCCGAATCATGCCGTGGTGATGATCAAACACGGAGAATCTATATTCGGACACAATTTCAAACTGAAATTCCGCAGATGTTTGAGGTAAATATGATCTGGTATGGTGAATGCCAGTCCCCGAGGTATATCAGCCTTTATATTACCATCGATGATACTCGATATCTTTATACGCAGAATGAGTGGAGACAGGAGACTGTATCAGAATGATAAAATGCTTGAAATTCTTAACCTCCCAGAATTTCATATTCCCGTAATTATGTTTTCCACACACATGCTTTATAGTGTTATTATCGTTATCAGCATTTTATTTTTTGGAAAGATACAGGCGCAGTGAAAAGTTTGTAAGCGAGTTAATGAGTTTCCGTAATAAATTAGGATCGATACGATCTGTACATCTGTGTGAGTATATCCTAGTAAGTTTTTGAGTTCGGAAACAATCAGCAAAGGATAAAGAGTGAGAAAGTTGTAGATGGTTTTTTCCCGGCTATTGTAAGAGTGTTATTTGGCGCTGATCCAGGATTATGGCTTGGCTCTGTACGACTCTGATACCCCCGTATTTCTCCGAGATAGCAAGCTTTCTCCTTCTCAATGTTTCCAACGAGTCAGACATACGATTCTACCACTTTTATACAGCAAACCAAGAATTGGTATGCGTCTCGCGTTACTTACACATAATTAGTTCCCACAAGATATTACTTCGACACTCTCATTACCTAACCACATTCGCATGTAAGGATACCGATAACAATCAGACAATTTCTCCTACGTAAATCATTAGTTATCACACAGTTATCTGATTTATCAAACCACCCACGTGCGCAAAGGGTGTGGGATTTCGTTTGCTGTTACAACCCGAACTTCATGATATAGCGGGCTGTAACCCTTATACCATTAGAGTTAATGTAGCATAACTTAATCCAGCCTCGTCTGAGCTGAATCCAAAATTTCTTTTTTTTTTTTTTTTATTATTCAGTTCAAAAGCTCATCGACACGTACCTATCTACGGAGGGCAAACGGTACAAGTCGATAAGCAAAATATATACTGTTAACGAAATTCCAGGCTTTTACTCCACTTCACTTCGCAGACTGATTGACAGACTGACGTGTGACGGTGGGAGGGGTTGATTAAGTGACCAAACGCGTGGTAATGAAATGTCGCAGGGTTATATGTGGAAACCAGAAAACGGTAAAAGTTTTCCCTTGTCTGACGTGATTCACTATCCCTTTGATGACACTGGCAGATGACAAATCTGGTTTAGTTGAAAAAAAAGGATCCTAGATTTGTCTTGATCCGGGGAGTTGACTGTGCTGCGATCGGAAGTGGGAGCCAAGAAACAAGAGAAAAAAAAAACAGTAAGAAAAACCGGGGCGCAAAAAAATACTGCTAACAAAAGAGTTATAAATGAAGTAGCTGGGTGGAAATTAGGTCACGACTCGAATCTCATCTTCGGGCTCGGGGATTCCCCGTTCCATTTCTCGTTCCATCCTCCAGGTTCGCTTTTGGTATCCTTTTATGCTATTAGTTACCCCTTTGCATGTTAAAATTCTACTACCGTGGGCCGCTAAGGGAACGATTTAAACTACCCGTGGTACAGAATCGAGGCGTTCCTCCGCACTACAGGATAGTTTATTTGCATTTCCCTCTAGTGCTATACCACGCAAAGGGAAAAGGAAAAAAATAATCCACTGAATAAATGTGCCGTGCTAAGACCGCTCTGCAGTTACCCCGTAATGGGACAATTCGTCGCGTACTAACCGCGCCTTTAATGAAAACTGCAGTTTCTTTCGTTATTTCGCATAGAGCTGCTGCATTAAAGACCGAAGCGCAATTTTCCCTCTTATTTTACGTGCAGGGTACTATTATATCTCACGCTGCAGTCGCCTTTCTGGCTTTGATTGTCACTCGGTAAGCACTGTTCAGTAAGCTCGTCAACCGTTGAAGATCAACGCCTCGTAGAAAAGAACCGAGAAGTAAAGTCTCCGTGAAAACTGACCGTAGATTTTACCATCTTTACTGGTATCTTGTGTTATTCGGTATTCAAGGTGGCCGTTCGCGATATGTTACAACCCCTGACAACTATCTTTCGTTTCATCGTCACCCTGCTCACACATAAGCCATAAGTCTGCCCTACTCCGTTAGCCATAGACTTCGGATCTATGCAGGAGCGCGTTTGTCTTTGGCAGAACTTTGTAGGTTGTATTTTTGTACTTTTTATTGCTTTTCTTTTTCTCTTTTTTGCTACGACAGATAAATCGCGTGTGCGGGATGTGAAAAAGGTGCAGAGGATGACAGAGTCTCGGTATAGATCATTCGAGAGTAAATGATATGTGAGGACGAACGCGGCGACGTCAGATAGTCGGGCATTGTCACGAGACTAAGTCAATCTCACGCGAAATTGAGTCTGTTACTTGAGGAGCGAATAGAACGCGGATAGATGATTCTTTCAATGAGCGCGCAAGAAAATTCTATTTTCCACTAAATTTAAGGCAACTCTCTCTCTCTCTCTCTCTCTCTTTCGTCACAAAAGCACAAAGTACCTTCCTTCTCGTCGTAATGTGTAGACGAGAAAAGAAATATCGTCGAGAAAAATGTCGTAGAATTTAGCGTACCGAGTTTACCGGAAGCCTTTGGCTCTGCTTAAGTGTCTGATAACTGACAAGAAGGATCTATCACGATACTTTCATCTTCTATATACCCTAGCTTCTAACCCTTCAAGGAAACGGTCCTTGAAACGAAGAACGGACGAAGAACAGCCGCCCCGATCGCAGGGGAGGCTAGCACGTTTCCCTTTAATTGTCTCACGTTTAGCTCGGCGACTGACTTGAATAATAATAACCGCCAAACCCATCTAACATCCCCAAGAAACTGGAGGGGGAAGTAACTTTTCCGAATAGAAACTGATGTAGATTAGTCGACGGTGCTAATTAGGATAAACTTTCTTGAAACTTTATTTATTTCAAAATGTGAAAGCACTGTCGAAGATGAACCTAAATCTTTACAAATTCTACGTATGTATGTTTTGATTCGATGTCTAAACGGCAAACAGTGGAATAAATATAACGGGAAAAAGATACAGAGCTTTGAGAGGCACTTGACTGCCAGTTCGTGCCATGCTCACCGATATTGCTGACGATAACATTAGGTGCTATTGGCAATCGTTCGCGGTATTATTCCACCGTAATATTTTGCGGCAGAGTATATGGTTATGAGACAGAAACTGTCCAATTTCGCGACAGATAAGAATAACCATCTGTGCTCGAGATCGTATTTCTCTTCTTCTCTCTTCTCGTCGTGTTATTTCACGGTTTTTCAATTTCACCCTCCGACCAAAGACTTGAGGGCCGATACTCGAGAACCTGTCTCTGTTCTGGAATACGTATAAATCTGTAGGTAGTGAGGGGTTGATGTGAAAAGCGGCCTAATTTTCAATGCTATAAAATTGGTACCGTTCCTTTTTTTTTTTTTTCTTAATCATCCTTTATTCTTTGCGAGACAATTAAATCTAACAATAAGATTTCTACTCGTCAGTGATTACTTGATTGAATCGATTTCGCATCAGCCCCCTTTTTTCTCGTTAATCAAAAACGTCGATTGGGTCGCATCGATTCTTTCCCTAATCAGATTCTTCCTGGTCTTCGATTGCAATCAGCGTACTGCACGGACGGGTTCGTCTGACCACGCATCTGTCATGGTCGATTTAAAAAACAATGTACCAAAATCCTGTTTTAGTCAGATAAAAACTATAGAAGCTTGAGCGAGAATTTAATTAAACCACCAATTTTATCACTCAAGAAACGTTAGTTCATCTAATTGCCTGGCTTCAGCCAAGCAATTCTGGTCGAGTTCCCCGCAGACGCATGTCTCAAGTGAAGAGGGTCTTGTTACGGCTCCACTTACTCTCTTCAAATCTCGTCTCCTGATTCTCCAAACAATTTTTTTCGCAACCCCGAAGGCAAATACCAACCATACACTCCTCTACCTACTAATAAGCAAATTATTGTGTAATTATTTCTTCTTCCGGTAGCTACAAGTAAATTAGATATCGTATTATTCGCAGAACCCGAATAAGTATGTTGACGTGTTTATTTTCAGAGACCTCTGCAGCTATTGATTGCTTAACTCTTCCCTAGAGAACCGCAAAGCCAGCGAAGTTCGTTGGTGTTTCCGTCAAATGCGGGAAACTGCAGAAGCTCTGCTTTCAGAGTTACATTGACTTGTTTGCACCCGGAATTGAGCTTAGTGCATTTCCAACGTCTGTGAATCATCTCACTCTTCATTTCCCGGCCGTCTCTCATTCGCTTGACAGTCTCTTCTCTCTGTCACAGTTTCGGGATATATGGACCTTCCACCTTCGCTCTTTAGCCTATGGTCTAGAGTCTGGGACTCAAAGTTTTCCGAAAAGCAGTTGCCACCAGAAAGTTCTGACTTCCAAAGTTCCCACTTCCATCAAACTCTTTTAGCCAAATTTACCTTGTATGTTTTACGCTGCCATGACTTTCGGCAACTGCGTTACCAAAAGCACTGGATATTTTGTACTGCAACTTTCGGCTGTATTTTATGGGGATATATATTCCATATAATCACCGTTATTTAATACGACAAGAAACTGCAGAGAGGAATCCTGTGTACGGCGGTATCTCGCTTGAGTCGCTATAAATTTGAATTTCTTTAATATCTGGACTTGGTAGAATGACGCATAAAGATTCCTCGTTACAAAGTTTCCACGGCGGAGAAAAACTTTTCATTAGGGCAAGGGGCGTTTGAAGAAGAAATTTATTATTATTATTTTTTTTTTTTCTCCTCATTTCTTCTTCTTCTTTTCCTTTCGCACTCTGAAGTGAAACATGCAATGTATCATAGCGAGGTGCTGGCAGCATGAATGTCAGATGTGTAAATTATGAATTCAGCACTGTGGTAATCAAGACACGACTGACGTCTCGTTCTACTCGATTTGAGAGCCGAGTCTTATTTTAGAAACGCTTCAGAATTTTTCAGGGAGCTACTCTGCTCTAGTCGTTAAAAAGTTTTCGAACTATTTGACTGCTAGGTACCCCATATAGCTACCCCGAAAATATATAACCTTGCAAATGTGACAGAATTTGAATAAATCCGACATTTATTTTTCCCCGGCTTCATTAAGAGGAGAGAAAAAAAAATTCAATTTTAGCTAGAAGGGTTGATACTGTGGTCGGAGTTTCGGCTGGATATGAAACATCACTGTGAAGGGTTGATAGCCCAGAAAACAAGGGATGAAAGAAAGTGAAAGTATAAAAAAGTAGGGCGAAACTTTTGTTTTATTAAACAATTACCGAGGATTAGTCCCTCCGCGGGTGATATTCTTATTAGCAGATAAAAAGGGTGGCGATTTTATACATTGGTAGTTTAATATAATATTTTTCCTCCTTTGAATATCAGTCTAGCCTCTGACTATGAGCGATGAGCGGCAACGAACTCTAGCGAAGATCTTAGAATTGTCCTTCAGCTATGAGATGTTATAAATGAAGATAAATTACGAGGCAAGTTATTCAGCGAAGTGAAATAAGTATTTCGTTCTTATTTCTTCGTTTCAGATTACATAAAAGATTCCCCCCGTTTAGCAATTGCGAGTTTTCAAAGAATATATATCTTTACCTTGAAAGTTTGTTTGAATGAACGTCTTCTCGGTTAAGAAACTTATTTTACTTTGAGCTTTTGTTTTACACATCTTTCACTCGACGTATTTTACAATCAGCGACACTTCTGTAGGTATGTGAATTCATGGTATATATATATTTTTTTTTTTCATACAATCCGTGAATGAGAAAATCAAATAAAGAATTGCGACTTTCACAGCCTCCGTACATGTATGGGATACGAATAGCCACGAACGAGAAACGGCGAATGATCTTCGCCAGATTGGAACGTGGCCCAATCTTATCTTGAGATTCGTTGGGCGTGAGAGATCGGGGACAATCGGTTTGTCCAGGCCACAACGAACGAAGAATTGCTTTTCCTCTGCAATTAACTTAATTCAACCGTCGAACGATGAATCCTTGCAATTCGTGTTCTCATCTTATTCTTCCTCTCATATACCCCGGGATCCTTTTTTGCGCTGACTCTTATCCCATGCACGTACTTTTCCATTACTTAACTATAACTTTTTTCCATTGCTGAGTGAAGCAAGGTGAAACGTAGTCCGGAAGATGCTTCAAGTCAATCTCTTTTCTCGAGTGAACATAAGGATCGTTGAAAAATTCTGTGCACTGTTCCGCATGTATAAAAAATCTGCTTTTCATAATTCATCCCCATTTCTCATTTACGGAAGAACGACGTGCCCGAGTAGGTATGCTTTCTTCAGTATTTGAAGACTACCGTGTATGTATCTATACATATACCTATCTTTGCTATAAAACAGCCATAACGAAAAATTAAATCTTCAATTCCTCAAGTGCAGTGGAGAAATGAATGGATTCCGGACGTTGCTTCACTTTAATTAGAGGATTTCGAAGGAAGCTAGAAATAAATCCGTAGAAATGAGATACGGGTAGGTAAAGAATTCAGATAAAGATAGGTAATACCGAAATCGTGTATATGAATCTCAACGCGATGATGCCTACTCGAATAATATTTAATCAAAAATTCGTTCCTTGATTAAAAATTGCTTCCTAATTAATTTATCAGTAACATCAAGGGATGATAATTATATTATACCGTAATATAGTTAGACGTTATTAGCACTACCGTCTACTTGATGGTTTTCTCTGTCCTTCTTCCTCTTCCTCTTCCTCTTCCTCTCTCTCTCTCTTTCTCTCTCCATTGTGCGCTCACATTTGCCTAAGATAGTCCCGGATTTACTTAATTTGTGCGTTATGTACCTTTGTCTGTCATCCCGTCGCTCAGTCTGTCTCTACTATAACCCAGCCGCTATAAGCTTGCTAATAGCACAAACCTAGAGAGACTCACGGCTCAGAGCTCAAGATCCATCTGCAACGTCTTGTTACCGTGAATTCATAGGATTGTAGACTTTGAGCAGCGAGTACGGGTACCGTGTATTTCTCGAATATTGCAGCAGAAATGTCGCAGATATATGAGACCGTATCTAATTGGCTGAATCGGCTGAATAGTCCGATGCACCATTGTCAGGAATTCTCCAGAACCATTTTAGGTAGTGGAAAAAAAACAGGCCAAGTTAGGGATAACATTTTTGCCAATTTCGATACACAAGAATCTGTCAAGAAAAAGAAAGTTATCGATTCGGAGGTCAAATTTGAGTCATTCGTCAGGCCATGGTTACTAAACCACTGTACTAAATGACTAAAAGCATTTTAAATGAAGATGAATTTATCTCCGGCAGCGTTCTCCACTTCGCCTAAACCAGGGTGGAATTTTCTCTCCACCTACTACACCGAGCTACCCCCTCCACCCCCTGGCACAACTTTCTTCCTCACTTTGAATAACAAAGAAGCCTTATAGATATTGATGCTCAGACGGTACGTGCAGCGACCCTGCTCTAGTGCCTCCATCCTTAATGTGGTTGCCTTCTTACGTTTTTTCTTTTTTTTTTTCTATCCTTTCCTCACTCTTCCTCACATCTTTTCGGATCGCATATATTTCAGCTTCTCGAAAAAGCTCTTAACTCGAATATAGCCGAGCATATAGCACACAGCATATGTATACAGCACGTGGTATAGATAATGGATATTAACTGTAAGATACAACAGCGCGTTGCCATTGTTCAATGACATTTGGTAGTGAGGGCTGCTTTTTAGGTAATAAGATTCTGAATAATATATTAGTCCTTTGCACAGTTCAAAATACGAAATTTTTATCCGTCAATATTTATAGAAAAGTTAAAATGGCAAACTGAATACACTTTACAGTTTCAAACGCGAGTCAATTCTGACTAGCTCAAAAACGCTTTTCTCAGGATTACTCGAGCTTTACACTCTCCCAGTTTCCCCAGCCAGCCTGCTACCAGCTCCAGCATTTAGCCGGTAATATTCGAGGAGCTTTAGTGGTTCCGGTGAGGAATGGGGTCGAGGCTAGGACTGGCGATGATGGGGTGACGGGGCGACGAAGAGTTCGTACAGGGGGTTGAGGCAGAGAGGAAATGACTCGTTACCCTGCGTACCGGAAGTCGCTCTCCTTCAGTCGTCCCTTCACTTTCCAGGCTTAAGGTGGGGTCGCAGAGATAGCCTCTCGGAGAAGTACGAAATCGAACGAATTTCTATACGAAGCCTTTCGCTCTGCTACACCTTTCGCATTATTAAAATCCGTCGAAATGCAAAAATAATCTGTACGTCTTTTTTTCTTTTTTTTTTTTCCTTTCGTTCAATTTGCCGAAAATTATTGCTCACGCGAATTTTCATTTCCCGCATATTGTCGCGTCCCGCTTTTGTTTTTCAAGTTTATTTCTATGCGAGATTGCAGTCTGCGGTGCAAAAATCAACGAAGAAAATTGCTCCTTCGCGAGTTACTTCACCGCTAGATTCACAGCTCTATTCCATGGTCTATTGCCCTCAACGTCGTCTTTCTTATCCCTTAGGATCGACAGGAAGCTATAGCTGGAGAGCACGAATCTCTGGCACCGACAAGTGTATGACACCAAGAAATTCTCCTATCAAAATATATCAGTGGCGTCTTGAATATACGTATGTCTGTATACTATGTACGAGTATGTACGAATACATGCATATCTATACAGATTTGTCAAGGGGAGAATAAATCAGCGTACTGCAGATAGGTACACAACTTTGTACCAGTTTTATGTGCGATCGTTGCTTTATATGTATCGCGATGCAACGGCCATAGAGTCGTATATCTTCACCGCGGCGCTGACTGCGTCAGCGAACGTTAAATCTTTTCATGACTTGCCTCAACGTTACAGTTATACTTGGTACACGCGATCCGTGAGATCTCAATGCTACAGTTTGCCAAGATCGCCGTCTTATTTTACTCTCTCAAGTCCGCGTTGTCCACTGTAAGAAATTTCGCAGCAATATTCCAATTCCGATACTGAATTTCGACCAATACATATCACCACGGATTCGAATCGAAAAAAGTCATTCTATTTTCAACTCTCACAGTTTTCTGATCGTGTGTTATGACGTTAAGAAACTTGACGCTTTCACTCATTGTATAGGTATATTATGTATTGAGCTTTTCCGCTTTTCCTAAAATATTCTACCCTTTACTCACGCATTGACGTGATAGGTATACATATACCAGTGAAATTTATCCTCGTGTAAAACTCGGGATAAAATATAATTCTCTGTGAGCATGAGCATTCGTATAGATGATCGCTCGTTTGATTCTCGAATATCGGAGTGAAGCAATGCGCCCGACTTCCGGCGTTATCCGGAAATGGCTGTTCCACGCTTGCCAACGTAATCCTATCTCGTATAACGTCGCCAGACTAGTTCTCATTCGTGTTCTCACCCGTGTTCTAACTCACGGTACAGAACCGGATGCCAATAACCTTCTCAGGCCAATAAAATATCTGAACCAATATCGTGGAAAATTTTTAAGCTTTATTGTAACGGCGGGGCGATCGCCAATCTACATCTCGATCGAACATATATTCGTGTATAGATTTTATTTTTCTTAACTCTCAGAAAGACCAAAGCTGCCGGGATTAACATTCGCGATTATATATTGCGATTGGCGGAAATTAAAACTGTGTTAAAACTAGTTGATGAAAAAAGTGTAAACTGTTTACGAGACTCTTGAGTGGAGAGAGCGATAGGGTGCGGTTGATGAAAGGTAAGGGGGTAAGAATGCCACTTAGGTTCCATTAGGTCTAGAATTAATCAAATTGTCTCTTTAACAAGTAGTCTCTTTGGCCAACAACTTTTCCAACCGCTATGCCGGTCGTCGACTAAGGGAGTCACTCATTCTCCTACCCCCATGTTCGCAAGACTTTATTTCATTTTTCGAAGCTTTAATTAGCTTTCTTTGCAACACCGAGGACTACAGCGTTCATTTTTCTTATGCAAATAGGTGGACGTTTCATCGGTAAAACGGCTATTACATTAAGAAGTTTCTAGGAAAACGCTGAATGTGCATTATCATTATAACTCTGAACTTGTCCGGTTCATGGGATAAAATTATACCGAGTATTTCGGGGATTAACTTTTACTGGACTTCTCCCAATTTGCCGCGATCAGCCTCTGCCATTCCTATTTCATATCTATTACTCTTTTTCCCTTAAATCCTTACCTCGCTACTATCGCTAGCAATTAGCACCGATTTGAGATCCGCTGCAGTTCACCATGAATCTCTTGCAGGGATCACAATACTGTTCAAATATAATCATGTATATGCGAGGGTATAAAGTATTTGCTTCCCGACACTTCGACTGTCGTCAGAGGTAACGGGAAAACGTTAAATGCAAATATTTGTTTTATGGAAAACTCCTCGTCCCTTCTCTCTGTGGATGTAAGGAGAACCAACGCCTTTTCTTGGCACGGATTTTTCAACGTTATCTAAGAGCGCGTTACACGCAAGCTTACGGTTCTCTCTGTGTATATATTACGCAAAAAGCTTGCATATATTAACCGAATTCAAGAACCACCCTCACTTCAGGCTAAAGTCATTTCAAAATTTCGTATTGAAGGGCTTAAAAGGCGGTCCTTTCTCCAAAAGTCTAATTATTGTTATTGACTTGAATAACAAGCCTTTGATCTACGCTTTGTGTGAACTCAAAAGTCTCCCTCCTTACCTCTCTCTCTTTCTCTCTTCAACTCCTTTCTCCATTAAGCTCAAACCAACCGAAGCTGCTTGACAGAACTTACATGTAATCAATTAGTAGGCAAAAGCAATCTGGATATGTATATAACATGTATCAGAAGTACTTAGCAAATGGTTTAATTTGGTTGATGATCAATCGCTGATTGCAATTAGTATCAGGAGTACATCATGTGCAAGCAGAGACTGTGCATTGTGCAACGTCAGATAATTTATTTAATTCTATAGATATTGCATCGGGATTAATCAGGGTGATGTACGTATACATCTAAATCCGAGGCTTAATGCATCGTTATTAAATACTGCGTATTATTATTGCCGTCAGTAGAGATTTGCAATTTTCATTCCATAGTCTAGGATGAAATATTATAACGTGAGATAAAATCTGACTAAATCCACGTACACGCTTATTTACGTAATTCCTGGTAACCTGGGTATTAGCCGACAAGTGACGAGGGTAAAGATGTAAAAATACGTTCAAATCCCGGTATCAATTTTCCAGTTTCATCCAGTTCCCCCCGCCATGATATGGATACTGAAAAGCTGCGAAAGGAGAAAAAAATCCCTATCGGTTTGGCGTTTTCGACGCCATGCCAAACTTTGCTGTATTTTTTCCCGCTCGATTTTATTCCGTAGAAAATCATATGTGTGGTGAAAAAATTGTCTAAACGTGTGTGCAGGCTTGAAAGTACATATGTATGTATGTACATACATATGTAAAAGATTTTTATTTGAAATTTTATGAGAAAAGGAAAGAAGTTGATACATCCATCGCTGCGTTCTGGAATTCTAAAATTCTGAATAATCGTCGAGGTTTTAGCCGAGCTAAAAGCGTTCGCCCATATATAGTGCAAACACCTTTGTATGTGCAGGAGGGAAACCGCGTGAGAAAAGAGACATTTGGATGAGTCGCGGCGGATGTTCGGTCCGACAGAAGTGAGCTAAAACTCACTCATCCTCAAAGTCCGGTAGTCAACGTGCGTCCGCCAAGGGATCTGGTCCTTGTCCAGGAAAAAGCCTTTCTCCCCGTTTCCTCTTCGTACCACTTCGTCCCTTTCTTCCGACCCTATCCACCCCGCAACGGGGGTTGTACCCTTTGTGCATATTTACATTGTCGCAGCGACCCGCACCACGCCGCGCGTCAGAAGCGCAAAAGGACCGCATCACCAATTTTGTTAGGAGTCTGTCCATCTTCCTGCTCGCAAGAATTTCCACCGGTTTGGTCACACAGTTCGCAAACTGTTAGATTCTAGTTCGTTGAACACGCGGTCTCCAAAGAAGAGACAGAGCCGGTGATATTATCATTTATACTAGATGTTACCTTACACTGACCAAGTACAGGTACGTTGTATCGAAGACGGTGACCGTTAAAGCTTTATACCTAGTCAAAAGGCATTTTCTTTCGAATTGAGACAGTAATCCACACATAGAAAACATTCCATTGTCAGTTTATGTGAAATAACCTGCCTGCCGTTTCATTCTCCTATATATTTTTCACCATTTCTATTTCTATTACAGCAAAGTGCTTCGGCGAGTGGATTTTGACGTAACAACACAATTTTACTCTCCTACTACTTTACTACAATAACATAAATTCTACTGTATGTACGTACATACATACGTAGCTCCGATCATCAGGACTAAGCGACGTATGTCATTCAAGCGAAAATTCACGCTGTCATGGTCTCTCACGTTTTTTTATAAATTTTTTTACCCGTCATTCAATCAGTTTACAACGTTTAATTAACACTATGTACCTGACCCAGATTATTATACATACACTCTAAAACACCCTATCCGAAAAGGCTTCGTTAGCATCGTCAGTTTCTATAATGACTCAAAGTCTTGCGTTAACAAAGGGCGTTCATGAGCCATAATTCAGTGTATAGACGTACACCAAGACCCAGTTAATATCCGTGGTATACTTAAATCCTATAAAGCGAAATAAGCGGATGATCCATAAAGCTATGAAAACAATGAACGAATTGAATAACAGATACGAATTTTCATAAGATACAGACGTTGGTTAATGGCTGTGTCTTTTCCATAAGCCTATGAAGAGACACTGCAGAACTGTAATAGAAAATTGCTTTGTATATATGGAATAAATTGGCTCGTTATAGCCGTTGCATTCGCGTCACTTTTACACGGAATGGCAATATCAAATACATTCGGTGAAAGAGTAATTTCTCTGATTATACATATATATACCGCGACTTGAATAGCGTACCTTTTATTACCAAAACATTATTCAACTTTTAACCACAAGACATTCAATTACCTGGCGTTTAAATTACCCTAAACCCGTATAACTCGACGTAGTACAGTATCTAAGGCATACCTACCTACCTTGGACGAATATAATTAACAATCTCACAGAATTTCAATAACAATTCAATCTCCTCAGTGTAATGAGCACCGGCTTATATGGAAGAGGGACAAATTTATTCTGCATTTTAAACAGACCGTAAATTTTTATCTCAAGCAATCGATTTTAGCCAAAAGCTATACACCCGATGTGAAATTATTCGACAAAATTTCGTCGCTGTTAAATTTACGGAAATTTCCACTTGAATTGCATCGAGCTACGAATCGTGCATCTAGCTGACGCATTAGGCAGGAGCAAAGACACTTCTGCCTCTTCCGAGTAAAGTTATAATCGCACTACCTACCTCCCTATCAAACTTGCTTCGCTATAAACGAGGGATGGTGTCGCCTAAGCGCGTCAGACACTTTGAAAATTAATTATATAGTCGTTCCAGGCATCATAAGGCTCCCTTGTCGGAATGTAAGCACCAAGTATGGAGTGAGGTGGGTGATAGATGGAGCCTGGAGGTGTACGCCGAAAATGAACCACCCCATACCACCCCACCCCACGTCATATGATATACATATATAATATACATATATCCGGCCTTTGAAGACGGGGACTGAAAGGCGGAGGCGACGATCGCTGTCACCTGGCAAAGCCCTGCTTTTACAAGTTCACATACACCGCGACTTGAGAGACGATTATATCCTTACGACATTAATCTCATCGGCACATTTCCTGAACGATCTTCATCTCCGTGAAGAAGATGATGCTCGTGTCAATCAACGAAGCTCTTTTCAATGGATAAAATTCCGATGAGCATATTCACACACGACTTCTGACTAGTCGATACGTAGACTGCATGGTACGTATGGATGTCTAGTTATTTCGCAGAAGTCAAACATTGGCAGAACGATTAACGACGAATTTCTAATTGCCAGTAAGGAACTCAATCTTACAACTGTAAATTGCTTTCCTTGAACTTTCCTACCCTCATATACGATCATGGAGAGAACTAACCGAAACTAATTACCATTTCGTAGGTATGGGCAACATGGATATACAACGTTGCTATATTCTTTCGCCAATTTCATTGCCCAGTAGTTTAATAATTTTCCTCGCTCTGAAACTTGGTGGGTATAAAAGTTTTTGAGTTTCAATATCTGTCAGTATGAACAGAAACTCGGGGCGCCGTTTGCCGATGGATTGGAGTTGTATTCTTCGTGTGAATTTGGTTCGGTTATTTTTTGCGGTACTCGAGTATATCTGTACATGTATATAGGTATACGTGTGTATATTCTGATAAGAAATGAACACAGCCCAAGTCGAAGCTTGTGTGTTTGCAATATTTCTATCATTCTTTTGATAATATCGAGGGACACTCGCTGTTGGCAGAAAGACCACTCGGAGTGTCAATCTTATTTCATCCGTTGTGAAATTCTTTGCGAAGAAAAATATCAGACATACTTTGTCGCGAACGTGTTGAAACTTTTTCCGTAAACATCTGGATGGTATTCTAAATTCTATTCAAAGAAATAACTCGTGCATGCGGTGAGAGGAAAAAAGTTTCTGGAAAAAAAAATGGGAAAAAAAAAATTTTACAATTTCTCAAGATAGAAGATGGTGGGAAAATAAAATCAGCTTATTCCGTATACACCTTCGTAAAATTCATTATACCTACCCCTCTCTGCGAAGATCTCGTGTCAAAAACTCGTTGCTATCGTGAAAGCTTTTAAGATTTTATTATTTAACGAAGTTACAAAATTAATCCTTCGATCAGTCTAAATAATTGAAACACTATCTCGTTTTTTGAGGTAGATACATACCTGTTGATTCCTAGCACCTTACTTCCGTCGATGAAATTTTTTATGAACCCTTAGGAGCTATTCGACTTCTGAATAATTGAACCTGATTATTATTTATCGAACGGTAGGTGAATTTTGTCATTTTTTGTTGGAATTTTCTTGTGGGTTGTGTTCAGGATACTCGACATCGATCGCATTTCTTGATTCTCGACTATACATATAGCTATGAAATTAATATCCGACTTTTCTGCATGACGATTTCACGAGTAAAACTTTTCCGACATAAATAAAGGACGGCGTGGACTCGCTTACTTTCTGGTCTCCGTCCTTTTTCATTTCTCAATTTTTCTCCGTCGTCCCTTTGCTATTTTCCCAGGGAATCCGCGACTCATGCCTCATCTTTATCGCAGGCCGTTTTTCTTTTTTATGTACTTCCCCTGTTCTCCGTTCTGAACGCTCCGCTCTTCGTTCTCCACGTTCTACACGGCTCCGTTTCACATCCCCTTCGCTCTACTTTTAGTAGCCTCGAGTCGGCCTTCATCACCTCCAACCCTTCGCTGACGTAGATTTTACTTTTTGCTCCGGCACGCTAGATTTGAAATATCGTTTATTGTCACGACTATAACGCAACGCAACCCTAACCGTGCCGTCCGTTCCCTATGTCAACGACTACGAATCGAAACTTTCGTGTTCAAGACTAAAAAAAACGTATAAAAACGGAGAAATGAAATCTGCCCTTTGGTTGTTCCGCAAATCGTTGCTCCATTCCGTTCGCCTTAATTGAATCCGCATCATTCGCCTGAAGTCAAATATCCAAGCGTGGAGAAATTTTTCGCTCCACGAAATCGATAAGCACGAAGTGATCGCTGAAAATTTATTAAGGGACGTTAAATTTTACCCCAAACTGCAAGCTTCTCTCATCTCGAGTCGGGGTAATAAATGAAAAATGGAGAAAGAACCGTTCAAGAGCGCTCACCGAAACGACCACCCCTTCCTCGTTGGATAATTTCTAAGACGGATGTATCCTCGGGGAAGCTGGTGGTGCGAAGAAAATAGACCGAACTGCAAGGCAGACGAAGTGGACGAATAAGCGACGAGAAATTCTGGATAATGGACAACGAGTTTGAAAGAGCCGCGAGCAGCAGGGCGTTGTAAACCGATCCGGTCAGTGCAGTTTACTAAACTTGTATTACACTCGACCATTCGTCTTACCATCTGACTTTAAACTTGCTAAACTACCGGCCAGTTTCATGGAATATAACTCCTAGAAAATCGCTGGCAATCCTATTGAAAAGAATTTTATACCCTTTTCCAGATTTTCCTGCAGTGCTTGTGATCAAGAAGTAAGTAGTCTACTATTGGCGGAGTAGAAATGGTCGGTTAGTTTTTCTACAGCCTTTCATTCAATCCTTAGATTTTTCTTCGGCTATAGAAAACCGTGGCAATTATAAATCAGTGAAGTTTGCAGTTTGTGTCTCACAGCAACACACAGATTCTCACATACATCCAGGATATGGTTAGATACTACGTATTCCCGGACGTTTCTTTACCCTCCGGCTTGTCCGGTGTCGCGCAATCATTCACACTCGCAAAACATGACGTTTGACAAATCGCTGACCTCGTAAAGAAACACTGAAACCGATTGTATAATAACGAATGCTTATTCTTGACTGAAATTAATCGTTTCCTATAATTTTTTGGGACCTTCAAAGTAATCGAAAACTGTAATAAATTATTGATCCCCTCGAAACCAGCGCCTCGGGTATTTTTTACGCAAAGAATAATCGTGATACTTTTAATAGGGTGGATAATTTCATTTGTTGGATACCTCATTTCGTCGACAGATTTTAGGAGAAACGTAATATCAGCTCTGATGGCAAATAATTAGTGGTAATATCGATATGCTGGAAACCAGTATACCTAGAATATTAGTACCAGTATATAAACAGGGATCAACCCGCAAATATCCACAGCACATCAAAAGTCCACTCGGATGATCCTGCAACAGCCCTTAATTCTTGTATTTTCGTAATGTTTTGAAATTAAGCTTAAATAATTCGAAACACTTTTTGTATTTTGGGTACCTGTTGATTCTAACAACCTGTGCCCATCGCTGAATATTTTTTCTACAAACTCTGAGGAACGGTTGAATTCTGACTATTTGGGACATATAAATATTTATCGAACGGAAGAAATTATTGTCATCGCTTCTTCAAATTTTCTTCGAAAAAGGTTACATACATGGCGTTAACATCGAACGCCTCACTTAAGCTTTATACCAATCAGAAACCGAATGAAGATCTTCGAGATTTTCGAGATATTCTTAACCGATCAACTTTTTGCAATTGGGACACTATAGATAATTATTTGTACTCGCAGATACCACTTGTTGGCGGTGGACCATTGTACTCACCGCGTTTGTATCCACACGATTCGCTGAACCTAATTCAGCCCCTTTTCGCTTTGCTACTTCACAATAATTGGCTTGGTCTTTAATTCCGAGGCGAACCAAACTTCGCTCAGGGGTTTATAACCTTTCCCCTAATTTAGAACCGGACAAGTATTAAAATTCAATGATCCGCGACTTAACCGCTGACGATTCTACGGAGAGGTCAAATTACACCAAGTTTGATAATTGAACATTTATTTGAGAACTTTTACGGATGAGGGTCTAGATTTTAAACTACGAACACACGCGAAGTACGGTAAGATTTAATGAATTGGAATTAACCAACGGTGTTTGAAAAAGGCTGATGCAGTAGACAAAGAAGATTCGCTCATTTATCACGACAGAAGAAAAAAAATCAAGTACGAAATTATACAAAACGCGCCCCTTTGAGTCAAGATTCAGATTTCCTTTTCTTTCATTTCTATCTCAACTCATCCTCCTGTGCAAAGGCTACCCGAATTTCCCCTCAGGAATTGTCAGAGCCCCAGGGTGCAGCTTAATCCAGGTTTATTCGGGGAGATTGTCACTTTGTCCCAGACTCACTCCTCGCGGTCTTATAAACTCGAGCTACTAAGCTCTAGCACTGTTACCAGGGTCATCGGTGAGCCATTCTATCGCAGCTAAAGGTCAGCATACAGGCGTTAAAACTGAGCTTAAGATCCGCCTGATTGCCCTTCCCGTAAGCAAACCTTACAACCATTCGTTCCCATTCTAACAATCAGCTGCAAGATAATAAAAAAAAAAAATAAAAAAATGACAGAGAAAGAAGAAAAAAATAAAACTGACCACCAAACTCTATAATGCAACGAGAGGAGAGCTTGAAACTGGAATAAATATACCAGTGCTTTTTAATCAGCCACCATGTGAGGTATAAATGTGACGGAAAAGGCTGCAAGGACTGGAGAAAAGGCAGCTGCGAAGAGGGTGATGGCGGTCGGAAGGGAAACTGTACCAGTTTACTAAAAAGGGCTCCCAACCACAAACGGGCATTTAGGCCTGCTAATTCCATCCCCCGAAGGAGCCTCCGGACAAGCCTTTTAATTTGCTTTGCTCGGTTAACTCAAATTAGCCAGATAGCTTTTTCCACACAAATCTTCTACACCGGGACATTTTCCTTTACCTAGGTTATTCAATCGGGAGTTAAAAACGATCTTGTAATTGCCCTTTTATTTACTTATCTCAGAACCTCCGGTTCGGGTAAGAAAGATCACGATAGACACGTCAGAGTCAGGTTTACGAGAATGTTATATAGTATATCTAGAGCTCCAGTTTATTGGATCGTTGAACGGATTTATCACTCGACTTTAAACCTCAGTATAAAACAATCTGCAGGATCACTCAATTTAGTATGAAATAACGTATCTCGATTTTGGATTCAGCTCCGGTACACACACGGGGTGAAATGGACCCGAGAAAAATTTTATAGAGAACAAAAAATAAGAATAATAATACTTGAAACTATTTTCGAATGAACTGCTGAACGGTTTTTGATCCTTTCTCATTTTATTTGGCTCGAGAAGCTAATTTTTTTCTTCACGCAATTTAGTAACAGAGATTATTCTCCAGTTTTAGTATCTATTCAAGATGGAGTCACGATCGGAATCGATTCCTTGCATTTATTGGCAATAAACTTTAAAGTGTCTCGCAATTTTACGCGTTGAGTGAAAAAAAAAGAGAAGACGTGGAAGAAGGAAAAAAAAAGAAAATAAAAAAAGAAAATTTGGCGGAAGACGTAATCGGGCAAATGGTCGTAAATTAGGTTTCAGCGTCGCCTAAATGCAATTCTGTAGCTGAAGAGCTTGGAATACCTTTTAAGATGGTGGGCTCCTCTTTTACTTCACCCGGCTTCTACCACCGACACTCTTTGTGGCCTGACCTCTTCCATCTACTTTCTGCTTTTTACTTCCCGCACCTCTCGTTCCGGCCCTCTGCAAGACCAGAGGAAATTCACCTAAGAGAAATCCCCTTACTTCTACCATGTATTTAATTCGAAAGCTCTCTGCTATAAAATCGAATAAATGTTGGAAATTTTGTACACTCTATACGAGGCGCAGAGATCGTGCGCGGAAAATCACGAGAGAACAAGATGAAAAATAAAAAATAAGAACAGAAAAAAAAAAACGAAAAATAAAGTAAATAGGAGAAAAAGATAAGCAGCTATGCTGCGGATGCGGGATAGCGATCTTATACAACAGAGCCAACGGTAAATGGCACTCGTTTCGAGTCTGTCCGTTTCAGCTCTATTCGTCGGTTGGGTAGGTACTTTTACTGCTTTTTACCTGTCCTTTCTTCCATAAATTTTCTCGATTAGGTTAATTTCAACAACTTTTCACCGTGGTTGTGAAAATGGTGACTCTTCAAATCGAAAAGTATCTAAGGTTTCAAATTCCGAAAGCTAAAGATGATCCAAAAGGCCAAAGCTGTTTGCACTCCGATCATTTCGAATTTAAATCTTGTGAACTTTAACATTTATGGAAATTCGAAATCGTCTCAGATGAATCCGTAATTTTGACCGTTGATGAAATTCGTAACTTGAACCCATCCCCGTATACGTTTGACGGTGCGAAAATATGCAAAACGCGACGCATCGTTTATATAATCGAAAAAGTATGATGTAATTATCCGTAGATGAGTTATGTACGTTGAAGTTTTCCGCAACCATTTTATTTTCCCCTCAGCGTGCATAACATTTCCCAGAACGGTAATAAGAAATAATTTAAATTTGGCGGAGAGAGCAGCCTGTGCTCCGGTGGTGTAATGTAAATTCACATTACCCTTGTATAAAAATATGATTTAAATGAGAATACGGCAATGTATGAAAATATGAGGTAATGGAAATATTCCCATAATGGCTCCTCTACTCGCGGAACATCCGTAGACAGGTGAAATATAGAGCTGAACCTGATTTAGAGGTATGTATGTAGTCCTCGTGGCTACTTAAAAATTCCGAATAAACATTTCTGCAGTCCTCCACGGGAGGTCAATTTTTTTTTCATCTAAAGGCACTTACAATGATGTGCGAAATAATTCCAATTGGCTAGAATTGCTCTTCTCTTTTCCGATAATTGAAGAAAAAAGATCGCAGAGCTAGGTACGGTTCTAGATTGAAACGAATGAACGTCGTACTGTACAGAAGAGAAAGGCACTTCAAAGTCCGCAATAGTTGTAACTCTTGGACTGCAGTACAGCTACCCCAGTTCGTGTTGGACGCGTGTAAAAATAAAAAAAACTAGGAATTCTGTGAAGGCAGAGGGAAGAAGTAGATCGGTGATATTGGAAGAAAGGTAGTCCCTAAATTGGCGAGAACAACAATTTTCCGAAAGCTTTGGATTCTTTGGAACGTTTACGGTATTTTCCGTTAGCGAGTCATAAAGAGCCCTCCTGGGGGAACGACGCGGACGAAGCTACGGCGATCGTATAAATAGGCGAGTACGGGGTTCCCACTTAGACGGCAAATGAGAAAAAGGGAAATAAAACAAGCGAGCATCGGGGGATTGGCACAAAACGTGTTGCAGTTTGAATAAGAGAGAAACATTTTCTGCTCACCAGTTTTACCGCCTTAAGGGCTGCCTGGTTCGAGGCAAACTCTCTAACTGTAGAATGTAGAAATGGTAACACCCTACAATTTACACGTTTCTTCCCAACCCCCCCTTCGGAACAAACTTAATTATTTAGGAACGTAACCGTGGTCCCGTTGACCACCCAGATCAATATATTCTCCCTTTAAGAACCCCGCAGACTCCAATATGCGACTAAAGCTATATACCTGTGGGTATTACATCGGTTCGGGCTCAGGGGGCTTAAGCTTCGTAGAGCAGTGCGGTCGGAGAGGAAAAAAGCTCAACTTCAAAATTCATCTGATGAAAATAATTGTCTGAAGTTTGAAAACATGTACGACTGAGTAGTTTCCGGACTCAAAACTGTGAGAAATACGTTTGAATTAAAAAAAAAAAAAAACAAATGCCTCATTATTTCAAGCGGATTTTTCACAATTGACTATAGGTGACTGCAAGTTCCCAATTGTTCGACGGTTTAATTATTTAATAGAGTTAGCTACTGAGTTCTAATTGGCGAAAACCACGCGAGCTTTGAATTGATCCCGTTGATAAAATGGGAAACAACTAAAAGCTGCCGTGCGGGGATTTCGGAAGTGAAATTCATCCAATGTTGGAATGACGTTGCACGCGGTATAACATACCAATACGTTGCAGAAAATCATCGCATACTTGTATGTAGGCGCGTAATTTTTTTTGGATTAGAAATAAAATAGAGTAACGACCTACTGACGGCTTTATTTATACCTAATACCGAGAAAAATTCACGAAGTTCGACCTTTGGCATTGAAGAGGAATAGCGATTTCCGAATTTTGCAAAGCATCGATCTTCGATCCACAAAAGTCAGGATTAAATTATCCTGTATCAGAAGCTAGGAGACGTAGTCGATTTTATACAGGAAATGGGACAGACAACACGCATATACGTTTATAGATTAGTAACGTGTATACCAAGACCACAGGATATGAGCGAGTGGATTGAGAGCGCCGTTTCCAACTTTGAATTCAACCTTCCGGAAGCTAATGCAACGTTGTGAAAAATATGCGTCGTCATAAACAAAAGTCTAAATCATATATACCAAGATGAAAAACTGATGGATCGACCATTTAGAGTTTATAAAATTAGCAAGAACGTAGGAATACAATTTCTGAAGTGTCTCTCGTGCTCTCTTATCCTGTTTATGAAAAATTTATTCCTCTTTGTATCCCCGTGGCTTTCCCCAATCGTTGAATGCGATAACTCAAATACGTGACGTTGGCTAGATCTTCTGTAACAGCGTCAGAGATAGGGGATGGGTCTTTGATCCCAAACCCTTTGCTCTAGCTCGCCACAAGTAACATATTTGCAGAGTCCACAGTCCCGTGAAATCATCAGCATTAACCAAGCCATGAACCATGCCTTTGTTGGCCTCGGGCGTATAGTTTCAAAATAGTGAAGAGAAAGGGAGGAAATAGGCAGAAAAAGAAAAACGTAAAGAAAAAAAAAATGGCAATATCTTGAATCTCCTACGAATCCCCGTTGGATACGTATCTATACCTGGACGGATGGAAATCGTGCTCAAAGGCACCAGGCGCCAAGGGGTTTGGATTCAGATGCAAATGTAAAGGATAAGAGCACAAGGGAGTCGGAGGTGTAAAGGGCGGACGTACAGCGAACGCAAGAACGACCGGGAGCGGGAGGGAAAGTCAGAGGAAAAGCAATTGAACGCGTGTGATTCCAAGGGTCAGTCCTCGGCTCTTTTAGTTGGACTCCGAGCCGTATATCCCTTTTCCAATATCAGGTATTTCATATTGATTTCCAGACTGATCCGAGCTGAATTCATTCTCCGATATTCGTGGTCAAATAAAAGCGATAAGTTAAACCTTAAGATATTCTTTGCCACCAGTGACAAGGGGCGAAGGAAGCCGAGTTAAATCTTACCATAAGACTGACCCGTGAGATCTGGCCATTTCACATAGGATTTTTTTTTTTTTTTTTTTTCGTTTTACTCTTCTCTTCTTTTTTCGTTTGTACTTTTTTTCAGTTTCGTTCTCGCGGTGAGCCTGGGGCGTAATAATATTGCGAATTCTTATCTATATACACCCACGTTTCCATAGCCCGACAAAACGCGACGACTCTATATACGGTCTTGATGGAAATTTTTATTGGTCTCATCTCGTGGCTTTATTGTTAGGCACTTTAGCTTCTGTAACAGTAATTCGCTGAATTGTAGAATGATAAAAATCCTACCATATAAATTTTAGTGACACTCACTCATTAAACGCTCTGCCAATTTTACTCCCGATTTATAACCCGGTTAAATAAAACGAACTACCAATCACTACCCCAATCCCGATCGCAGCTGCAGAACGTTTTGCCATTACCCCTGATTCTAATTTTTTTTTCAATCGTAAGAAATCTTCGATCAGAACCATGGATCTAAGCTCAATGCCCGAAGCTGATAAGACCGAAGTCTCCGGTATCCTTAAATCCTTGAATCCTGGTCGACCTTGATTAGCTAGGATTCAAGCAAATCGCCACAGTTGCTTGGAACTGTTACTAGACGATAACAACGTCGAAGAGCATGTCTCTAATCCTCAGACCTAACTGGCGAAATCCGGCGATTAACGTACCGCAAATTCCAAGGCGAATTGTTCTTCACTTCCGACAAGGATGGCTAAATTGTTTCGCTTCTCGGATCTCATGACGCCTTTGATCAATCAATCCGATGAATTTCAAACTTGCAGGAATTTTGGAAATAACTCTTTCATCTCGTTACCGATTATAGTCATTGTGGACCCCGGTAACAAGTAATGACGTTCGTTTTTCCTTCGGTGACAAAGCAAGCTCTCAAGTTCGGTACCCAGGTGTACGCCCAGCTACCCGTATCCATCTTGTGTAGCTATTCTTGCGACAATTTCCAGTAATAGTATTTTTTGTTGGAAAAAAAACAAGTTCAAAAAAAAAAAAGACGTGGTAGTCTTGAGGGGGAACTGATCGATCGTTAACCTCTGCTTGACGTATTCTATTTTCAGTTACCCCTCTTTTACTTTTTGTTTTAAACTAGAGCTTAACAGGACTCTCGACTTTCTTAGTGCCCCGATACGCTGATGGCTTTTCGTTTCTACAGTTCTGTCTCTAGGGAGATCGATTGCTAGTGGAAGTCGTCTGGCGCGTCTAGACTTTAATTAACCCTTTGAATTCTTTGAAGGTTATTTTTTAATCCAGCTCCAGAGATCGTCTTGGGACGAGGGTGGAGCCTGGGATAATTATATTCGTTGAAATAAGTTATTCGTGATTGCTGAGATCGTCCATGCGCCCAGTTTCGTTTGAATTATGAATGCGAATAAAATATATGCAGTCCTTATATTCATAGACTATATAAAATAATAATCGTGAATTTGCGGTAATATGAACGGTGGAAAATTCAGTCCTTGTTCAAAGCTGCAGAACCTTTAATCCGCGCGTTCATATTGAAAGGAATATATACCTATATGAATATATATATATTTTTTTTTTTTTTCGAAAAGCCAGCTTCGTTAATTAAAAAACCAATCAAGGAAATACCCATCGTTCATTACAGCTATTCCATGTCAATCCCACGATCCACGATCGTCATTTTATTTGAAATTTTATACCCTAGCTCTAGATATTAATATGTCATACACCTTCGGCACTGTAGAAGAGGAAAATAAAAGAAGGAACTAGATGCGAGATAAAAACCAATGCATATGCGTAATATGCATACATACGTAAAAATTATATCTGTACTTCGTATTTATACTCCTCGATGATGGATACCGAGTCTCATCCCTTAAGTAAAACCGTGTGTATACGATTGAATGTTGGCACAAGACTCAGATTGGTTTACTACGAGTATATATGAACCAGTGGTAAACCTTGCAAGTGTGTGAGTGTCAATTTAGCGATTCCGTCAGAGATGTCACGCTCGAAACTATCTGCAAGTTCAATTTAATACCACCATATATCTATGCGCATATAGAATTCGCCTGTACCTAGTACCCTGCACTTCAATCTCGTCGTCAAATGATATGATGTAGAGCAAAATTCAAACGGTACAGAATATGTGCGGAATATCATTTGAAAAATTTTGAAAATTTGACTGAGGTCTATTATCCAGATAATCTTTTACTCATCTGATCGTTTCGGCGGTTCAATCTGTCCATAATAATTATAATTAGAAGTGATAAATTTTGACAGATCAAAAGTTATACCTATTGTAAAAGGCGTGGCAATCGACGTGTGATTTAAAAATGATCTAGATTCCTGCATAATGCAGTGGTGCCTACGTATTCATGGCCCGCGGCTAAAGCGATGGTCCAAATTTATAGAGCCGCATTGAAGTGGAGTGGGATTCCTGGGCTCTTGGGTTTCTGGGTTCCAGGGTTCCTGGTTTCCTGGTTTCCTGGGTTCGTGGGTTCCGGGGGTGCCTATGAACTTTGCCACTAGGCCAAGCCGCAGACGATATCTCACTTATTTTATTCATGGACGCCACGTAAGCCCGAAAGCGTATACATCATGCGAAACTACCCCAAGGCACATGGAAATTGTGTATCCGCGTTTATATCACATATGTATATGTATACATCTCGGAAATTCTCTCCACCAAGAATGAAATCTATTGTTACTGAGGTAATCTATACTAAGAGCACCCGTATGCGAGTTTTTCACTAAAGAAACAAGTAGAAGAAGACCAAGAAGAAAAAGAAGAAGAAGAAGAAGAAGAAGAGAGAATAAAACTTTGTCGAAACTATAAAATGACAGATTTGCCTCTGCAGTGAAAATCCCATTTCTCCACAAAAAAAAAACTAACTGCCAATGAATCTAATCGAATTTATATCGCAAACTTTTTCTGTGACAAGAAATTTTGTATAAATAGACCAATTACCGAGATCTGAAATGATCTGAAATCTGAATTACCGTGGCTCTGAAAGCTTCGCTGATATATCGTAACGTCGAATCCCTCGTGTAATGTAATACATCAACTCGCAAGGTTTGCACACATATTCATATACCATAAGTACTCTACATCGTGTAACGTAATATCAGTTGTAACGAGGGTTGAAAGCTGAACTCACCGAGCGTTGCGCAAACTCTCCAAAGCCCGCTGTACGTTACTTTGCTGTCCGGCTCGGCTGTCGCGTTGCTTGATGGTGATTTAGGCAGTCTTTCCTCGGTCAGTAGCCACTCACCAGTCGTAATTGCAACCGTAATAACTATTAGTGATAACAGTGCAGAAATCCCTGAGGTTATTCCTAATCCTCCACCATTCCCACCGGACCCTCCGCAACAGCAGCAAGACATCACGACCTGTCCTCCGTTTGGAGCATCCCCAATTCCCAGGGGACGATTTTTCTTATTATTTATTTATTCAGTTGGTTAGTTATTTTGCCCTTTCAACTCTGAGGCTAATTAATGCTCGTATCACGTCATTCCTAATTAACGTCACGGTAATTACTGCGTACTGAATGAATGGAATCGTTCGTTTCGTTTGATTTTCTGCTTACATTACGAGCCAGGGATATCGATGAACTGACTTTTATTTGTTCCGGGCTTTAACGATATGAAAAATTAATTTATATTTGTATTAAAATTTCACGTAGAGATGACCGTATATTATACCATAGTTATACACGTTCGAAGAGGAGCGCTTGCAGTGAATAAATTCCAAGGGATAATTAAAAACGCATGAATTATGCAAAAATTTTGGACAAACGCAACAATGTAATCTACATTTATGTAAATCAGGTTGGGCTCCTTGTTTTAAGTGTGTACAACGTGGAACGAAAGTTGTATAATAATCGTAAGCTTTATTCCGAACGGAGTTGGCATTTTTCAACGTAACCAGAATCCGTCAAAGTCCGGATTTTCATTTTTCTATATCGTTTTGTTGCTTTCTATACCCTTCGATTGATTGTATAAAAAATATTTTTACAACCTTGTTAAACTTGTGAATTTTCTTAAAAATGATTGTACATTTGTCTCGCGAGTTTCTCGTCGCTTTTTCTTCTTCTTTCACGATACGTTTATTCTCATCTGTCGATATACCATCGGTAAAACAAGAAAAAAATAAAAATAAAGTAAAACTGTCGTAAGAAACATCGCCATCAGCTCTTCATGCGAAAAATTTCGATGACTGATAAATTTTGTCGATTGAATATCTCGCCTCCCCCGATTATACAAAAAATTAAAAACCAAAAAAAAATTCTTCAATTTTTTTAACGAGCCCGGAATAACTTCGAAAGTGAAATATTACTGACTCTTGATTAATCTCAGTTGCTAAGCTTGTATAGAAACTTTTTAACGATTTTATTTACTGCCCGGATGCCGCGGGTATGGAATCTCGGTTTATTATTATCCCCCATCGAATCAGCACGACGAAAATTACGTTTTTCCTCGCTGGACTTTGTCTAGGTGACGACAGACCGCAGTTCGTCGACCACCGGGTTTTTCAAAATCTGAAACAGAAACAAAAGAAATTTCTTCTCTTCACTTTCCGCCATTTAATTTCTAAACAAATTGGGTATCGACGTCTACCTGAGAACGGTCTCAGATTCTCAGAGACGGAAAAAAAGCTCATATTCGCAGAAATTGCGATCGTTGTCGAATAAAACGCTTATTTAACTCGAATTATTCCAAGAATATACGATTCGTGTCAAGTGCGATCCTGAGAGAGAAGGCAGGCGTCTTATTTTACGTTTAATCAAAGGATAAGGCATTCAATACGTTTGTCAAAGCGTAGTACCAATTCAGATCTTTTCGACGCTTCGACGCCTGTACTTTATTATTTCTCTTATAATACTCAGGAGTCCCGGGATTATCTGACATTGTAAAGAGCTCGGGATTCTCAAAGAAAATCTGACTCCCGCTGAGTCATAAGGTTATGCTCATTTCACTGACGTTATATTGACCCCGAGGGTCTTGGAATGAAAATAATTGACATTAAGAGACGGGCTCTCGGGTTCGGCATTAACAATTAAAAATGATTGATTTTAACTAGAATTTATAAATGATACGCAGTCGAATTTTCATTTCAAATGATAAACGAGAGTCGAGAAAATTCGCAGCACCCTTTTTCCAAAATTAGAATCAACTCATTTTTAAACTAAAAGCTTTGACAGTGAAGAAGCAAATGCGCGTAGGCGGTATAAGAATTGTCCTTATATTGCGACCTGGGTGTTTGTCAAAGGGGATGAATTTTATTCTGTCAAAAAGAAAGTATTTTATATTATTAACGTGGTGTTATCACATCAGAAGTAACAGTGACAGCTAGGCTCTCGACCCTGTCGTAGGCCTGCTGAGGTACCGTGTCCCAGAAAGAAAGAGAAGAAAAAGAAAAAGAGAAAAGAAAAGAAAACGGGCAAAAGCCGAAGGCAAAGTTCAACAGGTGATTAAAATATTAACGAGACCTCAATTCCTTTCGTATACGTATATACCTTATACCAGGTATATACCTTACGAGGCGATGAATAAAACGTTAATAGAAGCTGCAGGAACCCTGTTAAAAAATTTCTTCAAATATTTACACACCAAACTGGGGTTTTTTTTTTCTGAAATCTCGCTAATATCACAACGCTCGGTAGGGTATATTTGAACCCTGGTTATTAATTTCGATCGATATTTTCAATTCCGGAGTAATTATACGGCGCAATTATGACGGTTTTTTTGTTTCTGGTTCGAATAACGGTCGCTATTACTCCCATAATAACGTTGCGATAGAAATTGGGAATGGAATGAATGCGAGCATAAGTATCATGTGCGAATGTAAAATGTGGGTAACTGCGTCATACCTGCAGCACGTATGTAATTGGCACTTTGGTAGCGGTTTCATGATATTTCATTTCAAAGTAATCAGAGAATATAAATTTTCAAAAGTTTCTATTAGCGCAATCCGCAGACTCTGAAGAGAACTGTTACCTCGACTTTTCATCCAGTATTACTAACCCAACCTTACTCCACCTGGTAAGTCACCCTTCCCCAGTACCCAAGCCACTCTTATCCCCAGGGATTATCGGGACTTGAGCTTTGACCCGAGTTCAACTTTTCCTGCTGCCAACTTTGTAATAAAAATAAACCAAAAAAATGAAAAGAAAATAAAAGTAAAGGAAAGAAAAAGGGATAAAAATAAGAGAGAGAGAGAGGGAGAGGGGAAAAAAAAGGCCAATAAAGGGATGGAAATATAAAACCTCTGCGCGTCGACCGGTATGAGATTATATTAGAATATATAGATAAAGCACAGAGTTCAAACTATAGAATAAATATACCCGATTTATTTATGAATATTAATTTTTGGCAATTTAATTCGATATTTATTACCCGTCTAATTACACGGTACAAAATCGTACGGTCTGTTTTCGTGTTTGATGAAAAATTCGATTCACAGTGTTGTGAGAATTTGCAAATACATATTTGTTAAAACCGCAGCTACGGAACGCGGAATTTCTTGTACCTATATTTTTTTTTTCACTAAATTCCGAGTTCCACCACGCGTTTAGACGAGAGTTTTGCAGCTAGTTAACTGGTTAATGGTACCATTTAAATGAAGTTTGTTTTCAACAGCTACAGATAACAAAATAAAAACAAAAATCTCTACGTCACGGAGCAGACGATTTATCTATTCCCGAAGGCGATAAGGAAATACTGGTGTTTCTTTCCAGCGAATAGGCATCAAAATTTTACTCGTATATTTTTTTTCTTATAAAACAATCCGGAATTTTGTGTAAAAATATTTCATTCTTGTGTAGAACGAGATAGGTTCTGTTTTAATGAAATCAGATATTTGAGTATAGTAGTGTGCAATTACATATTCGATTCAATAGGCATCCGGCTTCGTTCATTTCCGGCAATTAATACTGGACGTATATTTTCATCGAGCCGTGATTATTTGATCAAGTTAAATTCGACGATTTTTATTTTTTTTTTTTATATCTCGATGAAAAAGTGCTGATCTCACATTTTAGCCGTGACACAAAATGAATGAAATTGAATTGTTGAAACGACAGTTTCACGGTTTTTCAGTTTTTATTCCATCCGGTCTATGAATACATTCCATTTTATAGATCGGATGAACGCTAAAAAATTCTTGATAATATATATTCATATTTTATGAAATTTATCTCCCATGTTAACTTACTGGATCTCATAGTTTCAGAATTATTTAACATTTGTTTTAAGCAAAATTTCGTACCTACATTAGATTAAAAGTTACCGCTGTTCACTTTACGAGTAACGTGCAACATCCTTAAACAGGGTAAGGTTTAGAGTTAGAACTGAAGTTGGGGTTGAATATTTTATGTCTGTCTGTATCATAGATCCCTTGTGACGATGTAAAAAATATACCTATATACCTACGCCTACATAAATAAAAAAAAAAAAAAAAGAAAAGCGGCGGAATTTTGCGTATACTATATATACGCGAATTCTCGTATGTATGACAGAGAAATGATGAAAGTTGTTTGTCGTTTCTCATTTTCACGAAGCACCGCGCGTTTTCCTGCATATGACATATTTTCAACGAGCTTAATGAAAAAAAAAAAAAAAAAAAAACAACCAGACACGAAAAATAAAAAATAAAAGTTTCATGTCCGAAATTCGAAATATAATATCGTTGAAAAATCCCATTTTTCTACCGTACAAAAAACCTGCAAACTCTCTGAAACATGGATACTGTGTTAAAACAAAAAGCTTAAATCAACTATAACACATTCGGGATTCTATCAACGGGATAGGGTGCTGGGTATTCACGGATTTCAAAAATTGATACGTATTGCGATCGATTTAGGATATACCAAGGCGAAAACCGCATTCATTGTATAATCTAATATTTCTCTTACTGTCAAGCTCGTTGTCAGACTCATGTATACATATAATTGTCTTGCGAAAGTGATTGAAATTTGTTTTTTCATTTTTTAACAACATCGATTCGACGATACAAATTTAGTGAGGTGAAAATTGTATGGAATCTTTTCAACGAGCCACTTCTTAAAGCATTCGTTACACGAATACTATATATTTAGAAAAAATCGATTCGAGCTTAAAGTACGTCGGCATTGATCAACGCGTTAATACCTCTTCAAGCTGTGATCAAATGTATCACGAGGGGTTGCGATTAGTCTTGTTTAAAACGAGATTAATCCTTTAAGCTACGCCATCGGATCTTATACTCACGTTGAACTAATTTATATTACAATAATTTACCTTAGGTCATTCGTTTCTGACAGTGAAAAATGAACACAGATATCAGTTAAAAACCACGAAGAGTTTCGATTTTGAGTCAATCATCTTCATAATTAAACTGATTAAATCATGTCCCTAACTTTTCGGAAATAATTCTTCTGATTAACTATATAAAGCTAGCTCGGACGTTTAATTCAATTAAGAAACTTTTTTTCTAGCGACGAGTTCTGCTGTCCAACTTTTACCCGGGCGAAAAAAAGGGGGTGTAGGTATCAATATGGATTTCAAATGTAACTAAAACTCTGACCGCCCTCATAACCGCGTATACGAATAAAAAACTGAAGCAATAATGATTGTGTATACCGGGGTTTATGAATTTCGCGAAAAGTTATACCTAACAAAGGGTTTCGACAATTTAGTTTTTTTTTTTTTCTGTGGCGTACATTTTCTGGATTATTAACCACACGATGTAATATAAGCCCATGAAATACGCGAATTAAATTGTTCCGAGCAATTTTGAGCCCGAATGGCAAACGCTCCAACGAATATATTAGGCTTCTTATTACTCTGAAAAGAAATGAATTTTATACCTCGAGCTCAAAGTCCGATTTCCTTTAGTACTTTGGAGAAACGTATATTCTCGCCCCCGCAGAATTTCGAGTCGGGATACGATATTTTACTAGGAATTTTTATCCCTCTGTACGAAGTGCTGTCCGTTTCGGAAACGAAAATACCACGATCTACCATCAAAGACATTTC
Source organism: Macrophya alboannulata (assembly GCA_949628255.1). Lineage (NCBI taxonomy): Eukaryota > Metazoa > Arthropoda > Insecta > Hymenoptera > Tenthredinidae > Macrophya > Macrophya alboannulata. The sequence goes on along the minus strand of OX451209.1, from coordinate 3,525,391 downwards.
AGGGATTTAAGTCTCAATACGTTTCGCGTGTATTCGGACCTACTTGATCGTCCCGAATTGTGTAATTGGAAGCCAGATGATCAAATCATTGTGAAAATAAGTTTGGTATAAGTTTGACCCGCCGTTCATTAAAGGAATAATTAACACTGCAGCAATTAGACAAGTCCGCGTATAAAACTCGGTGAGGAAAGGAACCATTTATGAGAATACTCTTTTGGATGGTTCGCTTATTCACGAAGAAGCTCGTATACGTACCATAGTTCAGCTTACGTTTTTCTGTTTCTATTCATTTTTTGTTCACCGGGTCAAGCTTGAGTCTGGTAAAAAATGAAGCAGCAAGGAACCCGCGGGCATAAAAAAGATTGAGAGTAGTCCTGAAAAGGAAAATACTAGTAAAACGCGAGTGTGAAGGATCAAATGAACGGATAATGATATAAAGCAGAAGAGGAGATGAAAGGAGAAAATCTGTTAATGTTGGACGACACCTAAGGTCTTTTACCACTGTGGTGTAAACTGAGGGATAAGTTTCGTTTGAATCAGTGGATTTTACGGAGCTTAGTAAAAGGCGGTTAGTTACGAAGAAAAAAGGGATTAAGATTCGGTTTACCGGGTGAAACAGAGAAAAAAAAATAAAAACCATAATAATGATGATAAAGAATGAGGAGAAAAAACGGACTTGCCTCTTAATTGAGAAGAAAAACAAAAAAAAAAAAAAAATCTCCCTCAAGACTTCACATTTACATTCCCTTTTACACTTTAACGCTATACCCCGAGTAATTTTATACCTGATTTTCAAGCACATAACAAACTCCCTAATTTCAGTGTTCAAGTAATTCAGGCCTACAGCTGCCGAATCTGTTTTTTACCCAATGACAGAAGGGTGTTGTTAATTTAGTCAGGAATTCGGTAATCGGAAGTCAATTTCTTTTCACATCCGTTGAGTTTATTTGAACCATAAAAATTCCGAACCTTTAGGAGTTCGCTGTGATCTGAAATTTTGCTTCGGGGTTCGGTAATCAAAATCGCAGGGTGCGTCCAGTTTTCGATAAATTATTTTTTAACTATAACGCGATGAATTTGTCTAACTAAAACGAGAAGTCCACAATAAGCGAGCTATGGTATTTAGTAATTTGGCTAATGAAGTTTAGCGCAACGTCGAATAAACCTGACCGAAACACAACGTACCATACCAACGAACAGCGTTGCTCGGATCTGGTGAATTTTGCAAATGTAAGACCTAGCTAGCACTGGCAGGTTATTTGAACCTAATTGCAATCAATTCCAGCGTCATTAACGAGCTCGAGCCTTTATTAATTTAGACCGCAGCCTTTGTTCTCAAGTAGAAATGAAAATGAGGGTGTAAGTTATTATAAATTGGTTTAATTTGGAATTGAAATTCATCATCAACTCTCTGCAGTCTACCCAATCTAAACAAAATCAAGCCGAAATTTTTTCGTTCATTTTTTTTTTCAGTTATTAAAATATAATTCAACTTCCATTTGAAACAAAAACTCTGTAACTAATTAACAAACCGAAACACTTCCACGTTTCAGCTGATGTTGTTTCAAATCACACTCCCATCTGTTTCAAGTCAAGTCACAACTCCAAAATTAACCGCAAATAATTGCGGATCATAAACCAGACTCAACACTCCTCGCTCCCAAGACATACTGCAGTAATTCCGGCAGGAACGTGTACATGTACTTGCACCCACCCTGAGTTACTAACTAACTGCAGTCCCTGCCGTGCAGCTGCAATTATCTAATCAAAATATGCCGGGTGTATAAATCAGGAGAAAACAGCCTCTGCGTAAAATTGTCGTTGAACTATTGCGTAGTCATATTGCAAAAAGTGGTGCAGTGGATCAAGCATCCTGTTTTGAAAATAAAAGAAAAAATTGCAACAGGATTACGCGGCGCATCTTGACTTGAGAAATTTTTCTATTGAATAATGGAATTCGTCTATGAATACTAAAATGCAAATATAATCTATTGGCGAATATTCACGTTGGTGAGGGTGCTGTATATGGACCCATATACCTATATGTAATACTATGGGAAATCCACAAACCCGTCCATGCACGAATGCTCTAGCTCTTTGCCAACCAGTCAACGAACCACTTATAATTTTATTGATTTATTCTTGTTGGTCTGCGGGAACTGCAGGGGATCTAGAAAAATGAAATGGAAAATAAAGACAAAACGAAAACGAAAGCTGAGCATGTTTCGCGATATTCCAGACGACAATTATTACAGTTCCTTGAGCTTTTCCCACCCCGATATTGCACTCGTAAAGTAAGAAAAAATATTACTCGAATAATGCCTGAATGTATCTCGCACATACCTATATATATACAGGGTGTCCCAGAACTAAATGTCCAAAATGAAAGGTGTCCTAGAGGAGGTCGAACCGAGTAAATTGTCCCGAAGAACATGGGGTCTGCGAAGTCGCGTTCGCGAGATATCACAGGTTTAAAAAAAAGTATCGCTTTGCGCTGCGTCATCGCGGCGCAAAGCGATACTTTTTTTTTAACCTGTGATATCTCGCGAACGCGACTTCGCAGACCCCATGTTCTTCGGGACAATTTACTCGGTTCGACCTCCTCTAGGACACCATTCATTTTGGACATTTAGTTCTGGGACACCCTGTATATATGTATATATATACACACCCCCGTATATACATAACTATCCGCTCGTAGCTCGGAGGGCGAGTTTCTTGAGCGAGCTCGTAAATATGAGGTCGAAAACTCATCGCCTTTATGAACTCATCGTCGCGGCTATACTTTCGCCCATATTTTGTGCGAGCCAGGCAAAATTATCTGCCCGAAGTAAGGTATACGGGGGGTCGCGAATGGGGCGAGGTCAATGTTTTAGAACAGATTTTTATACACGTCGTAATCAAGAGTTTTTATGGCGTCTTGTTTTTTTTTCCATTTTTTATTTCTTTACGATGGAGTAATGACCGTCTATTATTATATCCATATATCATTTGGTATTACACCGTAAGCTAACGTACCTATATCATCTTCCACGGACGATTTTTACTATTATTATTATTACTATGGTAAGAAATTTGGTGTTTCTTGAAAATGTAAAATGGGATCAAGATTTATTATGTCCCATATCGATTTGGTAATCCAAAACGAAGATACTGATTTTACTTAGCTAATAGACTGATACCGAGGCAAAGTTTCCGAGAGACTCGATTAGTAAGTGAGATCGTTTTATCGTCCCCTTCTACTGTTTAACAGTTCAACCGGAAATTGACTACACTTGAACAATCAGCGAAATAATGCGTCGATTATTAATGTTGAAACTTTATGAAATATAGAAATTTTCGAAAACAAACTTCGAGGTCCTTGGAATAACTCCGATATTCGTATTTGATGATCACTACGAGAGACCGTAAACTACAGAACCAAGTTATTTTTCCCCATGAATTTGTGGGGCATGTATAAGGTAGGATGTATGCACCCGTACCTAGATATGACTATACTGCTTCCAACAGGCGATCTTAAAACTTCTCGAAACTCTGGTGAGAATATTTCCGTTTCGTGAAACGAGTTTGAGGTTGCAATGGTAGCCGGTAACACATCACCGCGTATACCTACAACCTTTGAACATTCTAATATCACCCAGTTCGCGAAGCGTGTTACACCGTCATAGAAATCTTATTTGAAAACCGATCCCCTTTTTTTTTTCTTCTTCACTTTCCAAGGAGTAAAAGGAAAAATCTTACCGTTGCGTTCGTCCGTGAAGTATAAGGAGTATCACTTATAGCTAGGGTGGCGGATACGAAGGCATGTGGGTTGTGGGAATTTCGTTTCGTCTCGTTTCGTTTGGGTTGAAGTCAGCTCGAGTTGGGATATCTCATCTCCAAGTTATATCTCAGCTTTTATTTGCTTCGTATACGTTTTATGGGCGACATATTTGCAATATGTTGGAACTCTGCAGAGGAGCAATACGCTCGCGGAACACTTCTATAAACAAATGTCTGCCTCTTCGATTCGAGAAGACCTTTACCAGCCCCCAACTTTACTAACCATCCCTTTTTTTTTTTCTTTGTTTCTTTATTTCTTTCTATTTATTTATCTCTTTCGAAGATTTCTTCCTATACGATGAAGCCGTTCGCCCATTACAGCATACATCTTATATCTACAAAAAGATTCATGCGCAAGAAATTTCTTCGGTTAGGATCAGTCCTATCTTTTCCGATTTATAAACGATCATGTCCATTCCGATATGGTCGTCGCGAATTCTCAACGAATAACCGGAGCTTAGTCATCGGTATCGCGCTTAATAATTCAGTCAGCTTTCGTTCGACACATATTTTGATATTTCGTGGATATTTCGCCGTTTGGTATTCCGCCAGCAATCGGAGGAAAAGGACTTGGATCCCTAGAGAGGACTCTGGGAAGAAGTCAACTCCGTCCGATTGACGGATCCTATTTCTGCTTGTCCGTTATTTTTCTCCCCTTTTTATTTTTACTTTCTTTTTTTTTTTCATCTTCTATTTTTCATTTCTACTCCTCGGTTCGCGTAGCCAGCCTATTTTTTTTTTACACGTGTACAAACACACACATCCTTATAGGAGATGACGAGTTTCGGATCCACCGAGGGGACAGAAAATTACATTTCGCACGTCTGACTGAGCAACTGAACTAATATCTAAGGACCAGTATCAGTATTTTTATCCACTGTCACAATTATAATAAAAAGGAACCAAAAACAAACAAAAAAAGAAGAAAGTATATCCATCACTGCATTGTTCTTTCCTTCATTTTTTTAGGAGTAAATAATTTCCTGGCGCGATGACGGGAAGAATTTTCTCTATCTCGTGGTTGGCTCGGAAAATATAAAGAAGAAAAGAAAAAAATTTTGCAAGAAATTGTGAAGTGCCTGAAATTTTTTTTTTAACTTATTCTTTTCAGTCCTAAAATTCATCCTGAAATAAATTGCGAAATGTTGAAATATCACGCTGAATACTTATAGGTATGAAGGAGAAACGAAGTAAGTAAAAATATCCTAAGAAGAAAAATTTCTTTTTTTTTCTTCTCGCACTCGGAATCGGTTCGGGGATATATGTTATCGCGGTTGTATTGCGGGTGTAGGTATATTAGGCGTGACGATGGTGAAGGTGGATATGGATGTGGAGGTGGAGGTGGAAGCTTCGGATTTCTTTAGTCTCTCAACGTTGTAAGGAGCCGTTCGATATACACGTTCATTACCCACCGACTAACAACCTCATCAACAACCTCTCTCCTGTACCCTCCGCCCGCGACAATCGCGTGCGAATATCACGAACTCCTCGTAATATAAAAAAAAAAAGATCTCAGGCAATGTCGTGTACGAAAAGTAAATTCAACGTAGTTTTCTATACACCTCCGATCGATAGCCGATATAAAAATTTGAACGATGCTTCAGTTTATAATTAATATCAATTTTTCCGATAAATTATCAAATTAGGGCTTCTATTCTATACATTCTGAGATGTGAACATGAAGCTGTGAATCAGCTTCCTACTCGTATCATTCTCAGTTATACATATTCATATCGTTAGACAAGGTGGGATTAATTATTCTCCGCTAAGATTACAGGGAGGAGCGATGTTACACACATCGTACAGGTGGTTGTTGTGCCTTTCTTTACGATTAGTTTGTACAACACAAACTAAAGTTGTAATTCATCGAAATTATACCGTAAGCTTGCACTAGGTAGCGAATAAACTCCGCTATGCATAAATAACTGCAGCCCCGCGGGGGTATAGTTTTAGAAACTAAATTAGATAATTCCGTTATAATTGCAGTTATTAATAAAGTTTCTACGTGACAACATGGCGAATTAAAATCCCCCGACAATTATTCATCCTAGACGAATTTAATTTGACCAAACGGAACGGGCTTACCAATTTATTACCACGAGGTCTAATTAACACTTCATTACTATGATCTTATCTTGGAATCGAAAATTTGTAATAAATTTTCTTTCACAGTGAAGAAAAAAAAATTATTTATTCGTGTATTATGAAAATTCCAAGTTTCATCGTATTCGCGGTTGGTTACCTGGAGTATGGCAAAAATATAAACGAAGAAACAAAATTTATAAACGAAAGTATAAAAACGAACGAGGGTTAAAAAACGCGAGATTATTATTCCGTGTATTTACCTTGCAAAAAAATATTCATCTTTACTTTAGGTACCTTAAAGTAAATAACTCCGAAATTTCAATTTAAATTCATGCTATCGTCGACTCTGCCTACTGAATTCTGTATGTGAGGTGAACAACTTTTCCAGGAAATCGGAAATATTCGCGATCTTTGTCTCGCCTCTCGATCTCGTACATACGAAACTGTAAATAGATGGAGAACTCGCTGTCTGATCTATAACGTCTCTACCTACTGCAGCAGGCGCGGAGCCGTAAAGCACCCTGTAAATCAACTCCTGCTTGTTCTCATTAAGGATTAAGCTCTGCATATCTAGTGAATTGCAACGAATGAAGGTATACATATACTGGTGTATATAGGTATATGTGTACAATATATCATGTGTATACACGGGCTACTGTTCACTTAAGGTATAGAAGCAGGACTACATTATTTGCCGAGTTGTACACCCCGCGAGTTTCGCTTCTTGAAGAGAAAAGCTGCAGTTGAGAGGTCGGAGTTTCTTGTTGAACCGTTAACGTACAACTTAATCACTTGCGCCGCCATGTCTGGAGTGCGTCCTTATAGGGACAGAGGTTTTATGAAAAAGAATATGAAGAAAATAATAAAAATAAATAAAATGAAGAGAGTTGACGATCATGGCGTAGCGAAGAAGAAATTTCTTTTCCTACGTCCACGGACACGGGTATACAGGCATGAGAGCGACATTTCCTGCCAGATAATATAGCCGAGAGTAAAAACGATTCGGTGAGATGATAATATTTATGTACCAAGTGAGAGCTGAGCTGACAACGAGTGCGATATACGAAATGCGAAATGCGAAACGCGCAAACCGTCTGTTAGAAAGAGAGTAGAAAGGGGCGAAGACAGTGCAAGAGCATAGAGCGACATGAATGAGAATAATAAAAAGCGATGTAAGGAAAAAAAGGAAATAAAAAAAGGTAAAAGAAAAGGTAGAAAAAAAAGGAGGAAGAAAAAAAAAAAGAGGAAGAGGAGGAAAGTTCTTGCCGACATGACAAAGCTCGCTCGTAAAGGAAACTCTATAATCCCGAAAGATAATTTCTTTTAATCTTAATAAACAGAAGTTTGTGAAATAAAGGCGTGACAGAAGGAGAAGGAAGAAAGAATCTTGAAAGAGAGATGAGAATGGAAAAGATAGTCGCGCCTGTCGGTATATATGTATTTAGGTATGTATATATATACAACCCATACTATAAAGACATACAGAAGGACTGACGAGGGAGTTAGATAACCTGCGAGAAGGGAGAGAAAGAAGGGAAGAAAAAGGGTGGTGTATGCGGCAGGAAGAAAGCGACACACTCGAACTAAACTTGAAACTCAGGAACTCGAAACTTTTACAACTTTCCAGCCCAAGTCCAACGGCACGGCACTTAGGTACACGTATTTCTGCAAAATTGCGAATACCGAACTCATTTTTTATTTTTATTTTCCACTTTTTTTTTTTTTTTTCTTCTACCTTTTTTGTTTCTTCTTCGAGATTCCTAAACCCTTAACGTTGAATTTTGGCACGTTGTCAGAATTACAAATTACCAAAAATCTTTATTCTACAGTATACATAATGACTCCTGGTTTAATTAGTTCTTCCAACTTTGGAAAACTTGTCTTTTCATTGGTGATTACCGTTATTCTTATTAGTATCCATTATCGTTGTCATCCGCAAGTAAATAGCTAATTATGTGTATAGGTAAAACGAACTTGTAATTAGTCGTCAAACCTTGCGGTATATGTATGAGGTGGGTTCTGATTCCCCAGAGTCGCGTTTCACGTTCGCTGATATTACCTACGGTATAGACAAAGGTGGGTAAATTTGGAATGTTGATTCTGATCAGATAGCAATCCGCAATTTCGCTTGCATAGCGCGATTTAGTATGGGTATGTATAGGCATTAGTTTCGCCTAGAGTGGTAATAGGCAATTAAAATGATATTAGGTGAAAGGTTTGAATTTTTTTTTTTTTTTTTCTTGCGTTGAAGGGATGAAGAACTCGAGAGAGGCGAAGTAACAAAATAAAATGAATAATTCAGGGTAACGGTCGACGTCTGTCTGTGCCTTGCTGTCGTATGAAAAGCCTTAGCCATGAATTGCAAAATATTGCTGTTTATATTCAGAAATTCAGAACGGTCCTTTATATGCCATCCCATGACGTGAAATAGAAAAGTAGATAGAGGCAGAAAACTAAGGAAAGAAAAAAAAGAAAAAGTAAAAAAAAAAAAAAAAAAAACAGAGAGAGAGAGAGAGAAAGAGTCGAGAACGCGGAGTGCCTCGCGTTTTGAGAACGACATTTGGCATTTTAATAAATTGAAATTCAACAGGAAATAACGTTGCGACGCAAAGCAGCTTTTCTGCATCGCGAAGTAAGGAGCTAGAAGAGAGAAAAGAAGGAAAAGTAACGGAAAAAAAAAATGTATGAAAAAAAAAAAGGAAAGAAGATTAAGACGGTGAGATCGCTTTGAAATCTTTTTCAAATCTTTCTAGAATCAGCTTAAATGACAACGGAGAGAAAAAAAAGTCCTTCCCCAGAGGCACGAAATACACAGACAAAATTTTCATAATGTACGTCATGAGAATCTCTACACCCGCGTTAAGTTTTCAGCCCGGAGGCGTATAGGTATATATGTATACGTACACGTACATACAAGGGCTTCGTTATTATTCCGAAACAGCTGTTGCTCTCCAATTTGAAACACAATTTAAACCTGCCATACAAAAATTTTTTAGCAGCTCAGCGTTTCGTAAAAAAAAAAAAACTAATTCTTACAAATATTGCTGTCAACGTCACGCCGGGTTAATCGAATGTCTGATAGGATTTTTGAGTACAGACGTTTACGTGGACGCAAGAGAAGGTCCATGAGCGTTAATTAATTATTACAAGTCACGAGTATAATTATTGCAAATGGTCTTATGACAGGTGGAAACAGTCACGGCTCATTTTTTCTATGTCACCAATTCCAAGGGGCTTTACTTGTTCATGTCAACTCGCGGAAAACTTGACTGAAGAAAATTTGAAACAGAAAATCGTGGGTCTAGAGGTACAGAAATCTCATTCGTTTATTTTTTCTGTTTTCTTTTTTTTTTTTCACAATGTCACCCAACTTGATCTACGATCGCGGTCTTGCTTTCCAATTTTCTCTACAACTATAACGTTAAAAATAATAAAAAAAAAACGTTGTTTAAACGACATCATCATCTCACAAAAGCGAGGTATGGTAAAAAGTGAAAAACATTGGAAATCGGCTTTTATCCCGTGTCATAGATTTTATAGTATCTAGCATTGTTCGGATGATTTCAGCCAAATTTCATTTTCGCTCAAACACCGCAGTTTATTGATTCCGTAAAACAAAAACGAACGAACTTTTTAATGGTCATGTTCATAGAAAATTTCAAATGCATGGATACGATTCCCATAAATGAATATTTTATTTTCCCAACTAGTTCGGGGTTCAAAAAGGCACAAGATGTATGGTTCCTGCAGTTTGGTCTGAAAACTGGGTTCAAACCTAAGGTGAAAAGGCTAGGCGACTAGGCGGTGGGTGTAAACGAGGTCTAAGGGGTCTTGGGAGCCTAGTCGGGTCGAGTTAGGCGGGTTCGTTCTATATATCCCATACTTTGACCAAGGGTTGATTCAAATGAACGTAACAAGGATGGATGGCCAAACTACCTCTAATTACCGTATAAGTTAACTCCCCCCTGCCGAGCCATTCTAAAGCGCTAGTTAACCAAGTTCTACCCTGAGCATACCCGTGCCACCAACCCGTTCCTGCTCAACTTCAAATCTACGCTTTTGTGTACACATCCGATTTGTGATAGCACACATCCAGAGTTAAGTATCCCACAGATCAATTTTAATCTCTAATTAGTTGAAATCGTGTGAATTGGATGAATTTCTTTATTCCATGTGAAAATATAATTTAATTCGATTTTTTTTTCGCTGGAGTCCTGTTCTTCATTTCTTGGTAAATAATCTTTACTGTTCCGTGGCTGGTTCTCGCTAATGGTAGCAATTATTATTATTAATTCCACGTTGACTCGGAGAGCTTTGTTAAAGTAGTCGCAATTGTTTGTTTGGGTAATTATTATAAATTACTTACGACATTACGGTCTGAGAAGCAAAGTTTTTGGGGCAAAGGAATTTATCTTGTTCGAATAAAAGTGCGAAAACCTTACCGATATTCGATCGGAAATACATTACCAAATCCGTTCACTGGAGTGCGAAAAAAAAGGGTAAAAAACAAACTTCGAGTATAAATGTATAACCGAAGGGTTTGGTGAGAGAGGTGAAAAGAAACGTGACCAATTCACACCGTGTATACATTTCATTTCTGAACAATGAGAAAATCCGGACATCTTTCTCAGCTTACTTCTTTACAGGATATTTATTGGCGCCGTTTATTCGAAAATGAAACAGCTGAAGTCATATAGCTAAAGATGATGTCTTCAATATTAACTTCATTGTGGAATATGAACCACGTTTTGTTATTTCGAAAATCCAAATTTTTGGCAATTGAAAAGCTAATCAATAACAATTTGGTTCAGTTAATTTCAAATTTTTTGGTTATATTGAACGGGGTGAGTGCCAGTTGATTATATAACGAGCGCATCTGCAACGATCGAGGGAGTTTTGAAAAGCGTTATAACATCCTCCTGGGTAAGCGAGATAAAGTTTGTTTGGCGTTTGGTAGTCCGGGAAGACAAGGAAAGCTCGACCGCGTGGTCCTAACGCGCGACAAATTTTGGTCGAACTTCCGGGCAAGTCGTAAAGTTCTAATTGACGAGTTGGACGGGGGACTTATAAGAGACATTTTAGGGCTACGTAGAAGCTGTCGTTAAACCTTTACTGTCACAGCCTCATTGCGCTACGACCAGCGTACCTTTCGCTGATGGTTTGGAACTGCATACTCTACTTACCAAACCAAGCTTCAATGCTTGCAGGGTAATGCTACCGTGCAGTACTGAATTCCCCTCATTAATATTAGTCTGCTCGAGCGACTCTGTTCAACGAAGGAAACAACGCTCGTTCAATATAATCTCTTGCGTAGGGTATAGGTATGGCTAGGTGAAGGATCCCCTCGAAAATCTATGGGGAAAATATCAGCCCATTCAAATTTTACATCAGACCCTTGCCTCTCGTATACAAACTCGAAATTTCATACGTCAAGTAATTTAAATAATGCCTTGGATATTGTGAAAAATTATTGTTACTACCCACCATGTGAAAAGATATCGTGTCAAAATAATGTATACGTATATGTATACATATACGTTCGTATTTAGATACGTTGTATTCAATCACGAGGTGAAACAATTGTACGGTAGGGGTAAAAGACGAGTAGGGTGAACGAAGGAAGAGAACAAAACGAAACGAAAAAAAAAAAAAAAAAAATTAAAATTAAAAATTAAAAAAACCAACAAACGAAGCCTTTCGAGCGAATGAATTTAAACTGACGACCGTGAACGAAAGGGTAGAGACGGCCCCATTCCGATTTTAAAAGTAGATTTCTGACGCTGTTAAATAACGCGCAAGGGTATTAAAACAAAAAAAAAATTATCTCTTATTATTATTTTTATTATTATTTTTTAATATTCTCTTTTTTTCATAGACTCTAATTGTAGTTACCTTATACCTACCTCTGCCAGTTGCCAATTAATTAGTAGCCAGAGTCACGTGCTTTATACACAGGCCGGAAGTAGCGCCCCGAGCTTTTCCTCGAAATACTGTCAAAGAGTTATGTAGTACAGAATCTCGTAATTGTTTCCAGACTGTTTTAATGAATATTCAGTGAAAAGTTTTTCCAGAGATAAGTGAAGTTTTTCAACAAAAAAAAAATATATACATATTATATATGAGACTTTTACAATAATTTTACAAAATACAATAAGATCTCGGTATCTTAACTCTAGTCTTTTCATTCTCTTCATTTTTATTGCAATTCCAATTATACCCCACGGATTTATTCTCATTTGCTCAAGTTACGGAGAAAATTCATTAAAAATTGGTTTGGAGAGCCAAAGACGAATATACCATATAATAAAGTGTGATTTTTACCGTGTTGTATAACCGAACAAGTGTTCTCGGCTTATACACCATCTACTAAAGTGGATGAAGAATTGTGAGAAATCCATTACGAAGATTGCATCAAAAACCAGTTCCGCCAATATTATTGACGTCTATTGGCGATCACCGGTCAAATGGTCGCCTTCGGCACTTAGAGTGACAAAGGGGCGACCCTGTAGGTATATAATATATATAACGCGAGAAAATGTACCAAGTTAATAACAACTTTGAGTGCAAATGTATGTAACATGTTTCAGTACGATAATTCAATTATGAAACAAAAAATACAGTACAAGAAGAATAGAAAAACGTGAAATAATCCAATATTACATATCGTTAAAAATCGATACGAACGAAGTTCAAATTTCTCTACAATTTTGACAGAGACTCTACATATACCCAGAAATTTTTTAAACCCAGGAACTTTCAGTGGCTATAATTTTGGTCACAATAATTATACGACGAAAATCATATCAATGAAACATTATATTATTATCAGTTAAACCCTATTGCTCTGTTCTATGCATATAGTCGATGTGAAACAATGGCTTTGTATATCATTTATGTAAATTTGTTTTAGACGGCTGACGTAAATGTATGTACTACTACTTGTAGCTGTTCCGGAAATGACGCAGTCTGCTTCGAAATTACTAAAGTTATATCCCTCTGTCAGGTCAACTACCTCTTGAAAAGAGAAAGAAGCTTGCAGGATGCGTACATATCTCATAACCCGGTCCCAAATTTTCGAAGAAAAAATATTTTTGAGTAAAAAAAAAGATCCTATCGATTCTCAATTCACCTGAGGTCCCCACTATGCCCCGGCCTCCCATATACTTACTTTTCCCGAGAATCTGGTACCAAATTTGTGCCGTTTTCTTTCAAGACTTTCCAGCTTTCTGCACCCTCTGCAGTTGTGGTTCTTGGCGTATGTAACGAACTGCATCCGGGTATTTTACGGTGTACTTTTCCATCGTCTGTTTCACCCATTAATTGGCACATGTTTTCGAGCGAAACCATCCTGGAGCTTTTGTTCATTTGTCTATTCATTTCCGACGAGAATATTTTGAGCTAACTTAACCTAGGCTAACTTGAATTGGATGGGGGTACGTTTGAGCAGTTCAAAAGTCTTGGTGTAGACGGTAAACTCTTGAGGATCGAGTTCAGATCGTGCGGGAAACTCTTCGGAGTTATCCACGTGTTATACGAATGCTTATATATATATTTATATATATATATGGGTATACCGTCTACATACATATAGATAGAGCAGATACAGGATCGATTCTGCGGTAACTTTTCGAGCGTATCGTTCGCGAAACTCATAAAAAGCTCTTGACTTTACCGGGGCGAGGTCCTGGGTGGGTTTATCCGACGAAAGATGGTAGATATTGGTGGAAGAAAAAACCGAAAAAAAACGAAAAGAAAAAAGCAGAAAAAAAACGTGTGATAAGAAAGGGGTGCATACAAAGGAGATCAAACATTTGAACGAGAAACGAATACGACGTGGTAAAGTCTTGCGTGAAAGAATACTGGGATGGAATGAAGGGAGCGTTGAAGAAAAAACAGAAGAAGAAAAAAAAAATTGAAAGAAAAGACAAGAGATGGAAAAAAAAAAGAATTGAGAAGAAATGAAAACGGACCACGAGCAACAAGGGGATCCACGAACGAAGAAGATATATTGTTTTTCAAATGGGCTTATATTTGGAACAGATTGGGGTGAACTTTCGATCCCTGTCAAAATCCAGCTCGCATAGCTTCCCTGCAATCCTCCTTTAATTTCCTTAAGTCAATATTAGGCGGGAAGATTGTTTTCAGTCGCAAAGTACGTATATAGATATACCTACCCACCTTCCTTTGCTAATCATTAACCGCGATTCACACAAGTCGCCGATATACCTATCAGTGAGAAAATTTGCGAATGGATTATTTGGAGACAAACGATGTCCAACTACCGCCATCCACATTTTTTTCAAACTATTTTTGCCTCTTTTTGTTGAAATTCGCGCTGTAATGCTTAATGGGGAATTTAATGCGCTCAGTACGTGACTGAGACTTGAGTTGCAAGTTGTTAAAAGGTTATTCGGTCCAGCATTAGAGTGCTTATTCAGTTTGGTGTATAGTTTTTCTTTTGTGAAACGGTGAACTATTGGAAGATCAAACTTTGAGGCACCTCTCGATTGCGCTGTTGAGAATATTGAATTCCTTTCCTTAATTGAAATTTCTTACTCGCCTCAGTCGGTATAAGACTCTGGTAAATAGTATTCTATCAAAGAGAATAGCTTCGCATTTCCCCCTTTTGTCTTTTGTCGTTTAATTCTAATTAGTCATTGGCCCCATTCATATTACCACTTCCCTCTAAGCTGCGCCAGACACCAAAACGCAATTATTTATTATACGTTAAATTAAGCTGGTCTAAATATTAAACGAGACTAAACAGAGAGACTATCTCGGCGTTTGCTGACGAGTTTATTGTACAGAATGGTTGGTTATCTCGGGAACAAATATTAACAAATATTTAACCCCTCGTTGACAGTATTAAATCCACGAATTTAACATTTTCAGAGAAAGACGAACAACAATGAAAATAAATTTGCACGGAACAACAAAAGGAGAACCTTTAAGAATCCCTCCGGTACCGAAAAATCTTTAACAGCAACAAAAAATCTTTGAGTAATCCAATTGCAGAAGTACATACCATGTACGACAAAGGGGCAATCAAAAAGCTCCCTCTTACAACGCCATTCATCAGATAGTGGAGTGTGGGATGTGCCGTAGAGATCAATACCGGAGAGAGTATGAGCCTGACCACAAAAATGATTCGAAGATATACTGCAGTAATGACCAGGCGATCAGCAAAGTCTGAGAAGATAATTGGCCAAGTATAAAAAGTCCGGTCTAAAACTGCGCAATCAGCGATACCGCAGTACGAAATGATCGTTTAGCTACCAAGAAATGTGTCTGAAAAAAATTGTCCGTTATTTAATTAGCGCTGATTATGCTTATAATGAAACCGATAAGAAGCAAAAATTTCAAAAGACGTCTCCGAGAACGAGTCTGCTAATTATTTCACACTATGCCCTTATCGATATTCCTAGAATATAACTTTTCCCGAAAACGCGTTTGTTCTGAAGTGGCTCAGGTACAATTTAATGAACGGCTCAGAGTCGGACCAGCACCGTTGTTGATGGTGGCGAGCCCAGCGCAGTCCTACATTCCGGTACCGGATCAATTCCGGTAAATAGTCGAAATGAGAAGATCGTACTGACGCTGGTAACCAGGACTGGGCCAATATTACGAATAAACAGTGGGCCAGTAGCGCGGCTCGGTGCTGAGCCAGTATTTCAAATTCCCTCGCAAATATATGTCGAAAGCCAAGCACTCCCTTCCGGTTTTCAGCCCTTGAAATGTATCGCGAGAAAAATCCAATACTGTCCCAACGAGTCGTGGCTTCACTGGGCTGCCGATGCTGGCCCAGCGCTCGGCTGTTGAGGCTGGACCAGTGCTGGGCCGGATTATCGGATTCAGCAGACTCTACCTGAGAGATTGTGTAAACAGAATTATGGTTTAGGAGAAATGATTAGCCGCAACATACTCGAGCCATCTGCTCTGCAAGCGGTTTGTGTTTCGCCCGTTCTGAAACATACTTCCATACCTGTGTAACCGCAGTTTGCGGATTGTTTGTGCAGAAGAATTTAACTGTTATTCAATTTTGCATTAAATATCAGCCTCACTTACTACGCCTAAATAATCCATTCTTCTATCTTGTCTTTATCAGAATCTATTCAGTACTCTGCTTATTCAGCATTGATCCCTCGGAGCTCTATTGTCCTCCTAATCTCTGATAAGATAACGTGAGATATTATCACGTTCTAGAATCACACGAAGCTAATTTCATATCTTCGATCTTTGGTCCTTCTCCAGAGAATATCACATTAAATTTGACAGTTTTTATTCCACAGTTTTATGTAACGTCAGTTCTACTTTCGAAATATGCTGACCACTCGAAAAGTAACGGAAGGAGATCCATTTCTGAATTTCGAAGAAACACCCTAATCCGAGTTGTAATATTTCTTTAACTGTAGACCGAATTTGGTTACATAGAAAAAGTTCTTTCCGTTGGTAGAACAAAAATTTCTAGATCCAAAGATCAGACCCGAAATCATTCCGACACTCAAATATGTCGAACATTCTCAACTCGATCGGTTGATAAAAAAATCTGAAGCCACCAAAAAATTTAACCTTTCGATAAGCTTTTGAATTACGGGCCAGATCGAGATCTGGGAAAGATCGCGCGAGCTGTAATCGACATTTGTCAATTCCCTTCGGCGCGACATTCTCGGTTTCGTTAAAATTCGACGGATCCGGTATAGATGGGGCGCCGAAGTTTTTGGCTCATTTCACCCTTGGATCAATACAGAATTAAGATTACCCGAGTGGCGAATAGTGACGATGCAACACATCAGATTATAAGAGCAATAATCAATTATTTCAAAGCGATTAAACGGTGGGACTGACGCGAGTAAAGTGAAACTGCAGTACTTTAATTGTGAGAGTCGTTGACCTCTTAAGGCGAGTGGAATCTCGCCTAAATATGAAATAAAGTAGCGGTTTTTGAGTGCCGCATATTAGGTCCTCAGATGAAGGTGAGTTTAAAATGGTGTGAAATAAAATTAGCAGCTTAAACTTTCAGCTATATAACTTTTCGACACTGTGCTGCAGTGGATGCTGCGATCCTGAACCCCTTTTTCCTCCGGGTGGTTTTTTCATGAAGCATGGATATAGGTACCACTGTGATAAAAACTGAAACGGGCACTCAGAGACGACTCAACTTTAGTTTAACATTCATCTGAATAATTACCGCGTATCTTTCGAGTATTTAAGATCAAAGGATGGCTTTGGTACGTCGCTTTGACCGAACTGCCGTGAGGTTATAAATACAAAGCTAGAAAGGCTTGGAGCCAGGATATTTTCCGAATTGCATTCTGTTGCTAGCCCGTCAATGATCAGAAGAACAAAGGCAATCATAAGCCCGGGTAGGTATAATTTTCTTCAATTTATCATCCCACAATTATTGGTCCGCGCGTTCTTTCACATGTTCGTTATAACAACGTTCGACCGCTACAGTTCCGAAGGATTGAAACTAAAACAATTATTAGATTCGGGCGCAGTATTTGCTAATTGAATTAAACCGTGAATCACATAACTTCTTCTAATTGACGTGAATAATAATTATACACAACAAGCGACAAACAAGTCCTGTGTACGTCAAAGGTAAAGCAAACTTCGCTTCTTCACGCTAGCTTCGGAGGTAGTGAAGCCTTTGACTTCACTCTTTTGCAGTGAAACTGTTTTCTCAATTTCTGAAATATAGCTGCACGAGGTTATTTGGCCGCCTCTTTCAAAGAGTTAACGCGAAAAGCTGCACACCTCGTGTATATTCAGCCACAGTAAATTGTAAAACGTTAAAGCGATCTGCTTTCCTTCTCTTTCTCTCTTCTCTCTCTCTCTCTCTCTCTCTCTCTGTCTCTCTCTGCCCAGCAGGGTGTGGGCTTAACTGCACTAGTACCGTGTGTAGTAGAATGGTCCACAACCGTGTATTCGCAGATGGTGCCACGGCCGGATTTTCTCTGACTGGTAAGCCTACTGCGTGGCTTCCGAGGGACTTTCATTGGCACATCAGGCTTACCTTCACCCTTCGCACATCCCTATCGGATACTAAAAGACAAAGAGTAAAGCTCCCGATATATCCGAGATAACAGGAAGATGCTCAACGTCACTGGATTCGAACTGCTCGTTCGTTTCAAATCCCGAGGGTTATGGGTAATGCAATCTTTTTTATGATTAAGATAATTATATGATTGAACTCAGCTTGAAAATTTTATCATACGGAGCTTTGTCGAATAACTGAATTGAAAAATTGACAGGAAAAGTAATTTTCCTCGGCAGTTGTGCTTTCGCATCGTCGACCAGTATTTTGTTACCGTTATAGTTTTACAGAATCCCACTACTGCAGCTTTCGAGTTTTTTTTTTTTCTTTTTTTTTATTCACAACTCTTCTTGCTAATTTACATTTACGCTTTGAACCGCAATCTTTGCGCAGTGCAGTAGTCATTAAATATATCTTATTGACCATATGAGGCATCATTCGTAGTGCATTTGGGTATCACTCTCAAAATTATTGTACCACCTTGACAATATCACCTACTCAGATATATCGTGGATGCTTGATTTCGATCATCTATATTCTGTAGTTACCTACATCAACGCGAAGATGAAACCGAGGTCAAGGTTTATCGTCGCTATAAAGAGAAAAAAAAAATACTAATTCGATTATCGCGTGTTGCTCGTAGCAGACCTTGGGGGGTTTTTCCCTAAATTGAAACTGAGAGTACATTTTACGTTAAAAACATCACGGAGATGCTGCACAGACAATCGTAAAGAGTATAAATCTGCTGTTGGGACTGTTTCGAAAAAATAACAAAATCTTGTTTGCGGACTGGAAATTTCCCAAATGAAGATAATCAAATTAGATTCATTACAAACTGTTGTAATTTTATTATTATTTTTTCCTTTTTTTAACACAATTCCCTCCTATATACGAACTGTGAAAACTTTTTTTCTTCTGTAAGAAACTTGTTGCTATAGTAGTGCAGAGAATAAGAATTACGAAATGATAATTGGAGTTTGCCAGCTGTGGCTCGTTGGCGCAGCAACAAATTCTGCGGAACTTTAAAGATCCACCTTATTCCAGATGTTACAATTTTTATATAACTGCACTTGGGAATTCGTGTACACCATTTACTCATGCCATACCGCAACGAACGTGGTAGGCATTATATTGCCACGTTTTTGGAAAACTGACGTTGAATTTACTGGCCGTGATTCAAACGGTGACAAAATTCTTACCCCACGGGGATTATATTTTAGTCACGTGACTATAAGGAAATCAAGATCTTAAAATGATCAGAACCATGAATTTTTCAACATATATAACTATAGGTATGTATATAATTTATCTGGAAATCGTTAACGTCTTTCAATATATGGAAAGAGCTTTTCACGTAAATTAACTAGCCGCAGATTTATTAGGAATTAATATCCCGGTTTGAACGGTGCTTTTTGCGAAGGAATGAAATCGCTTGGGTATTATTCTAGATAAATGTACAATGCCATTCTTGTGTGTATTTTATACAGTACAAGGTAAAAGGAAAGAAGAAGAAAAAAAGGAAAAAGAAAAGGACACACACACACGAATTCGCAGCAGGGGGTAGCGCGATTTATCTGTGGTATACCCATTAATCTTTATTATTCTGCACAAAAGTTTCTTCCACAGGGTTTGCTGTTTCGCACATTATGTACCGTGTCGACGTGTATCTAATATATAACGTTAAAGCTATCGTATTACCCACCGTGTGTATCGACAACGGCCTATCTTCGCCACCCTAACGCCCACCGCTCTTGTTATGGCTAACAAGAATAGCGTGTTGTACGAAAGTTGCGTCGCCAGCCGAAACCAGCTATTACGTTATTGTATTATACTGTATACGGAGCTTGATCATCGCGAAGGACGCGAGGAATTCTTTGAGAGAATGACGGAGGGTGGTGGCCGGGATACTGAATCAAGGGCAAGATCTGAAGTTTATTCTTTCAGTATTTTTTTTTTTTTTTTTCTCTTGTTTCTTCTTCTTTTTATTCTCTACCTCGCAGGGATGGTTGAAAAAATAAAAAATTGTTCCATATTTCATGAAAGTACCTACCAATACCTACCTACCACGCTATGTGGATTCAAGAGTAGAATAATTTAAGGGTGCCATGCAAATTATACAATACAGTGACGGGCCAATTTATGATCAAAGAGGTATACCATACCCATACATGATGAATATTTCCGATATCTTTTCACAAATATACATTTTTTTTTTTCCTTCTCTAACAACATTTCATCCATATAAATTCTTCCTGTACATCTACCCAACCATCGAAATCGCAATAAAATTCGCGACATATTTCATCGTCTCAATCGAATATATTTACCTACTTCTTATTGACGATCTAACTTGCAATATAGGTATACGATACTTCTTCGGTGTGGAGATAGTAATTGGGGGTAACATTTTTACGACCCCTTCGAATATAGGTATATACGATTTTATTGCTTCATTTTTATTGTATCATAATTAATCCGCCGATACCGAATAAGATCGCATACCGATTCGCAAATTTTTATACTCCGAGTGCATTGCGAAGTGGGGCTGAAACTCTATAGGCGTCAGAAATTTTCTTGACAAATACTTGCAGACTGCAAAAATTCAACAAAAGTACGAATTATCACGGTTTGGTTTTGCAAATTTCGAAGAAGCCATGAAACAGTCAGTTTCTACAGAATCAGCATTAAAGCATCGAACGAAATTCGCATTCCTAGATTCTCCATCGTGTTTTATGGTGTAATGTAAAGGCTATAGAGCAGAATCTATCGCTTAAATCGTAGATTTTGGTTTCTGGTTTTTCCGCACGGCTTCCAATAAATCATATTTTACTGTTTCCGAGGTTTTATTGCGGTTATCTCCGCTTTTGTAACCGTATCTAAAATGCGATACGTCAATCCGTTCGGCAATATATATATTGACCTGCACTGCAATTCAAACGAATTAAAACACCGCTCGTGTCGTAGCGGAAAAAATTAAATAATAAAAAATAAATAGAAAAAAAATCACTTTTCACTACGTTTCAGATATCAAAGTTCCAAAAAAGCTTACGATGAAATCCCGCGATTTTCACGACGATAATTCGATCCTGCTAATTCAATATTCTCAAAAATTTTGGGATTCAAATTTTGCACATAAAAGTGTAAAAAAATTGGTCTGAAAATAGATATAGGTATACATATATCTCACCTTATACTTTGCACACGCGATATTCCATCTTCGATTTGTAACTTATGACGTTCGGAGCGCGATCTTGAAGAAGAAAACTGCACAAGGGATGATCTCGCGATTGAACAATCGATTGCGAATTTTATTAATACGTGTTATCATTCTTTCATTTTTTTCAAAAGTTAGCTATAGGTTTGAACCGCATATTCGTTAACTCGACGACCGAGTAACCGACCGAATTTTGCTTACTTTATTTCGGTTGGTGGGATTTGGCTGTTTTGAATTTGGTATTCTCTCGGTTTTCCGGGTCCAATGATCCGTTTAAACAATTCAATATTGCGCTCCGGCCGTCGTGTGATTGCCAATATTGTTTTTCACCTGCCCGATGTACTTTATTAACCGAACTCAAGCGCGCGGTGTACGTACAGGTTTGGAAAACCGTATTTGTTGCCGATTTAATACACGCGCGATGAGGCGCGTCTGCAGCAGGTCAAACTGGTCTTTGCGGTTTTCATCCGATTCGTGATCACGCGAATTTTCATATGCGGTGGAACAATTTGTCCGGTATACTCCGCGCCCCGGAATTACCACCCTTCAGTTTTGAAAATCAGTTCAAACGCACTCGATCGTTAATATCAATATTCCTCGATTTGAATTCGTACAAATTCCACACCGCATGTTCGCCTGAATAACTCTTCCGCACGCTGCAACTTCGGTGACAGAAAACTACAACAAACCCTCTCCTCCTCCTCCTCCTCTTCCTCCTCCACGTCTCTCTGTCATATTTGTCAAATAATGAAATATTTTTTGATCCTGGAATACCTCGCGTTTTTGATATCTCAAAATTTTTTTTTATCAAAATAACATCAAATTATGCGAACTGCAGGTATATATCTTGTGTATAAAGTACCTCGATTTCAAGTCCTTATTCCACTCTCTATAGCAGCCATCCTCATCATTTTTTTTATACAACACATGAGTAAGTAGCAGATACCGTCACGTTATTACCAGTTGAAAAATTTATAAAATTTTACGATTTTTTGTATTCAATAATTATTAATTTATTAATCGAACAGGTGAATTCGCGATTCGAAGAGGTGTAAAAAAATTTCGTACAAATCATATTTACAAACATTTTCGAATAACATTTACGTGTTTCGTTTTCACTAAAAACATTTAATTTTTTTTCGATTTTGATTTTGTTGTTTTTTAATGAGAAAAAAAATTTGGAAAAAAATTTTAGTTTTTCATTTTTTTTTTTTTTTTTTTTTAATTTTTTACATTATATGTTATACGATAGCGTTGCGCGGTGCATTTAATTTCGCATATTTCCGCGATACGTACTCCTCTTACGTATTTGATAAAAATTCATCCACGAGATATCGGGCCGAAATACTATAACGACTACGGTTCTACCGGGCCGAAGCAGAAGGTTCGACTACCGGTCGACGCCCGACGTCCTACTGTCCCGACGTCCTCTCTTCCCTCACTTTCCTCTGCATCCTCATCCTCCCTCATGATTTTCGTCCCCCTTTAGAAAACGGCGCACGCGCTTATGTGCCCTTTGCAAACGTCAGTTAACCACGTAGGGTGGGTTTTCTCAGGCGCCGCGATGTATCCGCGGTTGTAAACCAGCCGGGTAGTAGCCGTGTACCTATATGTATGAACATGACGTATGTAATGTACGGTACATACAACCCTAATCCACTGCCACGTCGAAAAAAAAATTAAAAAAAAAAATTCCTTTCACAAATCGTATAATCCAAAATCATTATTTTTATTCTCATCCCAAAAGTGAAGCCAAAAAAAATTGCAAAAATTAAAATGGAAGTCTTCCAAATCTCCACAAAGAGAAAAAAAGGAAAATGCTCAAATCTTGACCAAACAGAAATACGATATCCACGTTCTATATAGCTACGGATAGGACGGGGGGTTATAGGTATCGTTGTTACTCGGAGCACTTTGGGTGGCTATTCATCTGGCTTATATTCGCCACGCAACTTCCTGGTGCCGATTAAATATTCACACACAGTGCGCCTGCAGGTTCGAGTTAGGTCGGCAAGTCTGCAGGGTAGGTATATGGAAGTAAAACTTGAATAGGTAATTGAGAATTGTCTAGCGTCGCGTCGCGTCGCGTCGTCTAGCTGAGGTGCAGCACAGCGGTTTTGAAGAGCGGTTTCTCCTAACGGTTAATAAGATTAAAAATTGAAATTGCCTGTGGTAATATTCTATAGCCGAAGCAGCTGAGATGAAAAATCGACGTCTCAAAATCTGATCTCCATATTTAATACTCGTGGATGATTACAATTCTTCATTTATAATAAAACTTTTCTTTTTCTTATTTCTTTTTCAAAACGATGATCAACGATGAGAGAGAATCGAATAATCGAGTAATCGCGGTTCGTTATCGGAATTGGAAGGAAAAAAAAAAATTATCATTGGCACTCTGGAGGGGAAAAAAATAATTCGTGAGAGGGGTCTCCACACTTTCAGTTTGTTATTTACAAGATTGGAGTCCACTTCCGTCCGCTACGTGAGAGCACCCTGCAGCAGCGCGTTCACCATCGAGTACACTCTCGCCTTCCGCGGGCCTGATTCTGCCGACAAAGTGGTTTCCAACTAAATTAACACTCCGACGCCCTTTGCTAGGCCTTTGCGAACGAGATATCCTCGAATAAGTTTCCTAAAGCCGTTGGATTTCTATGCTTTATAATAATCCCGCATAAATTATGTGCGAATCTTTTTTTTCGTTCGGAAAATTGCTTTTTCAAAATTTTTGTTATTCCGAGATTAGTAAAACAAAAAAAAACAGCTTCATTCGGAATGTTAAAGATCAGTAAACGTACATCGCATGGTCTTATACCTATGTTCTTGTAATTCTGGTGGATGAAAAAAATTCCATCGGTATTGGAATCGTGGCTGTAAAATATCAGCAATCGATGTTCGCGGATGTTTGTTCGTCAGTTCATGCGTTTCTCGATAATTCTGCAAAGCTCTCGCATGCTCAAATTAAGAAGTCTGTACAGTTGAGACGATGTGTGCCGTGCCTCTGACCCGTCGTGAAAATATCGCTGCCACGCTGTAAAACGCAGAGAATAAAGCGAAAAACGGATTGTAACGAAAAGTGAAAAAACAAAAGATATGAATAAAAAAAAGTGTACGTATATAGTCGTATGTATACCGCACATATAATACTGACTTGTTACAACGGACCTGCACCAACCTTAGCGAAAAATACTACATTTCCGCGAAACGCCCTCGCCGAAAAACCCGCGTGCTTATATAAATTAACCTACGTACAATACGTGTGCATGTGTGTACATATACATAACATACATCTACGTAATATAATACAGTTGTTTAAACTCATATTTAAATTTGAAAATCAACCCTCGCCGCATGATTACCATAAATTTTCAATTACTCGAAAGAAAAATTTCACGTAGTTTTATTATACACGAGGAATAACCGTTCGGTTTATATCTTCTCAAATTGCATTGATCATCATTTTCTGTTTTCTTCTTTTTTTATTCTTCTTCTTTTATTATTCATATAAAAATGAATAATGCATTGAGGTATGCCGCGTAAATTTTCAGTAGCTTTTCCGTTATTGCTTGGAAATAGAAAATCAGAGCTTGTTATACTCGTTGTCGGCACTCTGTTCGGTTCGGTTAGCCGGTCTGAGGGTATAGTTGTGGAATTTGGTGGTGCTCCTCTCCCTGACTGAACCTTTGCTTTTTTTTCTTCATATCCTTTTTTTTTTGTTCACTTTTTTCCTTTCTCCTTTTTTTTTTTTTTTTTGCATATTTTCCCTGCGTTATGCCGACACAGAACTCTGCACCCTGTACCGGTTATGTTAGTTTATGTATGTGTAAAATTATGTGCAGAGGACGCGAAATATTTTAACGCTAAAAACGTGGACCGTTTCACACAATACAGTACCACGCATATACACATATATTTATTTATATATATATATATATATATATATATATATATATATATATATATATATATATATATATATATATATATATATACATATATACATATATATAAGGGCACATAGCGTATTTATTTGGCCTCTATACAGCGGGACCTTTGTTATTTAGATGCGGTCGTGCCAGGCCAAGAAGGGATACGCGAGGGGTGTAGTATATAGCTGCGTTGTAAATAATGTTGCGAAAAAAAAAATAAAAAAATAAGCCACAAAAGGAAGCCGGCCGTTTCCGCTCGCTATGTTTTTTGATGATTTTTTTTCTCTTTTTTTTGTTGGCATTTTTTAATTTTTGGCATTTTTTTTCCTTCGTTTTTTAAACCAAGAAGCGAAATCGCTTAATTGGAACTCATTGAATGACACGACTCTTAATGAATGGATAAGACCCAAGCTGTCGAACCTTATGAACCTTCTAAATTGTTTATCAGCATTCGAAGGGGTGAGATTTTTCAAAATTTAACATCAAATAAAATTTTTATTTTGTTCCTTCGGATGGCAAGGAAAATTTCTGTACGCAGAGTCCCACTGAAGTAGGTAAAGAAATTCTATATTCTATAAGTACGTATCCTGGTACTAGTATATAAATCAGTATCCATGTACATAACAATTTTTCAATCTATAAAGTTTTTGGTCCCAAAGCAACTGATGGCAAAATCTAGTAGCTACTCTAAGGCATACTTATATTATACACTATATTGATTCTATAATATTGTTTTGATTCAGCACACTGCAATCTCCTGATCTCTATTCGTTCAAATAGCAAACAACGAATTGCATTAGCTATCGAAACTTTTCCCGAATTGTTTTTTCATGTTTTATATTAAAACCAGAACAAGATCAGCGGCATTTCAATGCTCAAAGATGTCATGAAATATAGCAGCGTTTTTTTTCAACTGAAGCTGACGAATTAATTCCAGAATCATATCACTATCAAAAATAAGAATACTAAAATCTTACAAAGCGTTGCTTCTATAAGTAATGAGTAATTATAGGGGCTGGCACTTTAATCTTGAAAGAAGCAAACATTCGGTACCAGGCCCAGGGTAATCGAAACTGAAAATTTTAATATCCACAGTCCCAACTAAAATTGGCATTAAGCTGAAGCAAAAATGAAAGTGATCAGAGATATTCGATTGCAGCACAGTAATTTAATGTTACATTTTTTCACAGAAACAAGAGTATTGAAGAATAAAAATGTTATTGCAGTTAATTTAAATCTCTACTACAGAGGGTCTTATCAATCCAAGAACTGGAGACACCATTAAGCGGAGTGCAGAGCAGATCAACCCAAAGCAATACTAATTATAATTATTACGCATACGATGATACGGCTTGTTGATGAGAATATTTAATTACTATTTTTTTATCCTACATTGAATGATATCTCATTTGTTTGTTTCGGAAATTCCTGCTATAGGTACGTATATACTATTTCTCGCGATTGGAAAAATTTCTTGAACTGTAACTTTATTATTCTACATATTATATTGTATATGGCTTCATAGGGTCAAGACTATTTGATACTGAAGGTTATCTAACTCTCAGCCAAATATCACAGATGGTCAGACTTATGCTGATATCTCTGAAAAACGAATGAAAAAAAAAAAAAAGAGAAAAGAGAGCCTGTATATCATCTTTCAATGCTATAGATCATACTTACCGTTGTGTAAAAATCGTGGAAAAGCTAAAATATAAATGAAAAATTTTAATTTCGTCCGTATAAGTACTACCTACATTCGAAATTACAAAACGCGTGAGAGTTATAACGAAAAAAATTTTTTTTTTCTTCTTTTTAAAAATAAAAACAGAAACAAGAAACGGAAAAACACACAACGTATATAATAACCATTCGTTTGAACATTAGCGTTGGCCATAATCCTCTCGTTTGCTAAACGCGACGCGTTTTTTTTTTTTTTTTTTTTATTCCGGGTTTTGGTTGGTACGAAAAATAAAATAAAATAAAGTAAAATAAAGACATGAAAAAAAAGGCACGAAATCAAGGGGTGCAGCTCAAAACCCATTCCCTAGTGATATATAATAACAGCACAGCCTAAACAACGGGTAATGTTTTATTATTGAATACAGACGTACATTTTAATTAATTATAATAAACGAATTATTAATCAAAGAAGAAAAAATTTCATGAAGTCACGTATTATAGCTATAATATACAGTATGAGTACAGAAGTCTGCACAATATGATTTTTTGACGACACAAATTCAAAATTAAAACAGAAAGGACTTTATTACTCTTATGGTAAAGTCATAATCTACTTAACATTAATCAGTAACATAGAAACTTTATTTGTCCTTTAGCTAGTGACTTCACGAAGCTTTTAAGCTGCGTCACGGATTATAGTGACGTGTAATCTTTAATCCACTCTCGTCTATTCTGTCTTCTTTTTCTTCTTTATAATCTCATCTCCCTTTTTATCGGTTGAATAGTTCCTCCGGCATCGTCGATACGTCTCTTCACATTCGGGAATGTATTTCGTCGGTCAAACGCGTCTCTCTTCGCCTCGTTTGAACTGATGGATACTCTATGGCCTCTAATTTCCCCTATCGTCCCGTTGTTGTCCCTCTCTTTCTCGCGCCTTTGTATACCGCGATATGTCCGTTTGTAGACTCTTCTGTCCTTGTCTCTTTCCTATTTCTCGTGCGCATTTACAAGCTTCGGCATTTATCTTCGTCCCACTTTGCCCGCTCACTATGGGTCTCCGAGATTCGTTGTCCCACTCTTACATTCACGTGGTTTGAATTCTACTCGCTCTCTCGCTCACGAGCCATATTGGATACCGCGTCTCTGCTTTACACTTCAGTGTCGTAGTAGCATTGGCGAAGGACAGATCACGTTGGGAACACATAGTGCACTTTCACACTCTTTAAAGACTCTTCTGATCTACTTTTGAACATCGTGATTACGCATTTTTGTTATATACTGTTCGCGTACAACTACCGAAAGGTAAGAAACTGCATAAACATTCATTTTATGATCATATACAGCCGAGTCCTACTAACTGTCTGCCGCAATCCCAGATCAAAGAGAAACTATTACCTACTCTGCTCGATGGTGGGGATACAAAGTGTTCCGTAAACCAGAATTTTGCTTGTCTTTACAAGTATCTCGCGAATCGATACGATTTTCCATTTCTTACGCACGTAGGCATGTGTCAATAAGCGATTATTGTTGTTTGAATGTATAAAAACCGTACAATCATCGTGAAATTCCGAATAAATTAACGGTCGTCATTTTCTATTCGCAGACGACTTGAGCGCCACGTTTAAAAGTCTGAATTCTATTCTAATTCAGACATGTCCTCGTATCCTCTCGATGTCTTTCATTAAAATGCGACAACTGTAGTTCATTACCTTGTGTTAAATTATCCAAGGGACATTCAATTTTCAGTTAAATATTTCTTTGTTCATAGTGGCTGAAAACGAAGCTACCCAGTAGGTATATTGATCGGTGTAGTGTGAGCTCGTAGTATTCGATGAAGGTCAGTTTCAATCAACTGACATTCTCACTATTCCTTGGTTTAATTTTCCCCCATCAAAAATTCAGTGATAAAAATAATTGCCTACACTTTCGGGTCTCCCATTATCAACAAAAACAGTCCAAAGTATATTTAAGTCGGAGAGCAGACTGGCTTCACGCAACTATTTATAGAATACATCTTTGCCGACAGATTCGTTTCTTAAAAATTAGGAACTGGATTTAGACTTTTAGTCACTGTGTAAATTATCGTATACACATGGAATTTCGGTTTATGATTATCGTCAGCAAGTTTTTTGATCATATTTTTTTGCAGACCGTTGTCGTTTGGCCTCGAATAAAATTACTTTATCATTTGCCACATCTACCTTCTCATTGGTTTGGTAACTTGACCCTCATAGTCGACTCAGGGATATGGCGGCTACAGTAAATTTGACCGGAAATAAAAAGTCTATAATCATTGTATTGTTGGAAAAAAAAATCTTCGCTCTCTTGTTGTTTGTCTGATATTACAAATATCTAAACGCCGTAGTCTATCTGCAGGAATTTAAGAAACTGCTACGCTGCATGGTTTAGGGTACCGAAAATTATAGATACGCTACTGCCTCACGGTGTAGAAAGACCGCGGCTCTGACATTTGCTGTATATGAAAAACAAGTTTGATGAGTATTGAGGATTGAATGAGGTAGTATTCGACATCCAAATCGTGCAGAATTTGACGAGTGTGGTAATTTGCTTGATTGCAGGATTTAGTTGCGTCTAGTTTTGTATTTTTCGTTGAACAAACATCGTTTTTTGATAAATTGTATTTGAAACTGTGTAGATGATTACTTCTCACAAATTCAATGACACTTCATTATCTATTATACAGTACATTTCAACATTGCAATAAGTAGGAAAAACAACTGTAATAAATACTCGGAATTTTTTTTGAATCATCAACTTTTTATTGTACTTTGTCCAACAGTGTGCAAAGTCGTGATATATAACTTCATTGTCAATCAGAATATGTGATTACCATGAGCAACATGCTGATGAACTTTTGTACATAATCATGACTGACTATGTTCAAAACATGTTATTTCACCAACTGAAGATATTTTCTCACCGTTTTACTTCGTTGATTATAGTGTTGATGCTATAGTTCGTTAGCCTGGTCTCAATAAATATGTTTTACCAAACAACATCTTCGTCACGGTTGATACAGACCAATATTTAAATAATGTACATCCATATTGATCGATATGTATTTTTTAATCAGTTACAGAAGATGTTTCCTGTGACGCGATGTGGTGTCGCGGCGCTGCTCCTGATGACATCACTGGTTGGCGCCGCCCCGTACTCTAGTAAGTCTAGTATTGTCTATATAATCGTGATAATTTCTATGCGAATATTTCTGTGCCCGGTATGAACATTCTACGAAATAATATTCGCTAAATTATACGCGAATAAATTATATCAGTCAGTGAAACGAACGGCTTTAATTGTACATCTCGGATCCTTCTATCCCGCAACTTTCAAGGTCGTCGGAAATCAATACATCGCTGCAGCAGTGTTATGTAGTACCTACTATACACGCATACATACCGAGAACTCGCTGCCTTCGCCGCGCTTTATGCGGCGTTCAACCTTTTTTTTTTTTTTTTTTCTCGTTGCTTTTGCTTTTATATTGGATCCCGAAGTAATGATCGACCTTAAATTATAAACTTGGTTTATACCGACGTATCCTGGACCGTAGATATGAATATTTTCATCAATAAATATCTGCTGTAAGAAACCTAATAACGCGATTCTTTGAAACTTTGCAAAATCTGCCTAATATTTGCTGTTATAACTTATTTTTTCTCGACTGTTTTGGCATTCAATCCAATTGTCTTTTCTCAACGGACAGAACTGATCTACCCTAACTGCTAGCTATCGGGTTTTATTATTTTATATATCTCATTGATTCACGTGTAATTGATGATTCAGCTCAAATTGAATCACCAAACTTGAACAGCGTGCTTTGATATTTATAATATGAACTGTTTTTGAAATCCTGACCCATACCAACGAACTCAGATAACCTGGTTAAACGTGTTTTCAAACACATGGCTTATAAGGCGTTCTACGCAGTGGGTAGGTATTCATATGCGTGTATGTACATATATGTATACAGGACAATCAGAAGTTAATCTGAACGCATCCGCTGCCGTTAGTGATTATATAAGGTAAAAGTTGTAAAAGGTAAAAGCAAGTAAATACGAAAAAATAATGTGCTTGAGAATCCAGGTTAATTTAATAATTCATACAGGAAATTTTTGAGAAAAATATTTTTTTTTCTCATTGAGTTTTATTCACGTACTTTCTGCACTCTGGGTGTAATTTTCTGACAAAAAAAAAAAAAATTTGGAACTACTTATAATCCTGTGCCTTAATGTGGGATTATCATAATTATTTTGACCTTTGAATTGGTACATTTAAACTGTGTAACTTGATAGTCGAGATGCAAATTTCACACTTGAAACTCGTGGATATTATATATAGGTATGTATATAGTAGGTATATACGTATAGGTATATGCATTTTGTATATTTAACGGATGAAGGTGTACTACTACGACGCTGGGAAGTTACAATTTTGTGTTGTGTTGCTCAAGGTTGACCGCATTCATTGACCGATACTCTTTGACGCAGAATCTTACGCCAATACACGTGAATGTAGATTGAATATTATTTTTTTTTTCTCGATATCTTTTAGCTCTCTTTTGATCAAATTTTAGTTATAAATTTTCAAAAGCCTTCTGGTTAATATATTATATAGAATCGATTTATTACGGTTTCCTTCCTAATTTAATAATGTTATTTAAGGAAAAATCAGGGAAGTGACCTTAACTTGAGGGAAAAAACCTAAAATTTTCCAGAATAATTCGTTTCGATAATTGGCAGTCAAGACAATACTATTATAAATTGATACAGTATGTTCATTGAATTTGTTGACATGCTTAAATTGAGAGAAAAAAAAATTCAATGCACATTATACTGAAATTCTCAGAATAAATATAATTGTTATAATTTTTTTTTTTGGTTATTTTCAAGTATATGGCCATGAAAATTATAATTACCAATAAATTCTACGACGAACAATGTATACCTATATGATATCTGTTGTATATTATATAAATAAAATTCTGAGAACCTATACCATTTATTGATCTTCGATATGTATAAGATAATTCAATTACTTTCTTTGTTTTACTGAAAAATCGGCTTGGCGACAGTCCCCCGTCTTTCTTTATACCAGCGATCAAACTCCAAAGTTTAACTTTTGTCATCACCGCACGCTTCGATCGGCTAATCCAATTAACACCTATCAGTGGCTGATTAATTACCATTATCCAATATTGTCTATACCTATACTGGACAGCCAGTCAGCCAACCAACTGCAGAGAAGCGGCTTCGCGTAATCGATAAGCAAATAGATATATTTAATTATATACATATATCTATATCGGTATATAATTCGTAAACAGCAATAGCGACGTTGATTGTTAAGAGCAGCAATTAACCACCGTATATATAGGATTGAATGATCGTTGAAAGTTGATCTCACGAATTAGCCTTTCAACAGAAAAAAACCCATATTTTTTGTTAAAAAAAAAAAAAAACACAAATCATAACTGGTATCAATTTTTGAACGAATTGAAACCGTCAAAATACGGATTTACACTTCAAGGGGAAAGGTTTTTTTCACCAACCCTTGTTTTTTTCCGCGCTCTATATCAGTTACAAAACGTTACACCGGGACCGGTGACTTTGATTATAATTGACACACGTGAAAAAAAAGGGGTTCACTCGATATGTCGGGGTGGCTAAAAATACGTTATCGATGTGATGTACCTTATACGCCACCATAATGCAGCTGATTATAATCCCCGCCGAAACGACCCATTAATTTTCAATGATTAGACTGACCGCTATATGCTGGCTTTGCCAGCAATTTCCTTTCAGAAATTGAACAGCACATTGTCCGTCCAGTCACCATCTATTTAAAAGTTGAAAAAAATACTTTTGGTTATTCATAGCGGTAAAAATGAAAAGTAAAAAATAAAAAAAATCTCCATAGCAAGGTCAATAACCTACAAAAACTGCGCACTGTGAGTGTTTAACAAATTGGCCACTGACGAACCGAAGTAGCTACTATACCAGGCCTGAAAAAATGCTTCAGCAGTCGGTTTCGCTAAAAACTCAAGTAACAATACGATAATACTGAAAATCCGCGTTCACCTAATGGAATAATCATCTGTCCTTGTAGTTTGGTCACGTTTACTGCTTGTCCTGAATTTTTCTTTCTGCAATAAAAAGTGCCAGTAGGATACTTGGGCCGAGACATGCTCTAAGCTATTTTCAATTCTAATTGATCAATTCATGCAATAAAAATGACATGTTATATACGTGTGCGTCAGTCATTCGTTTGATTATAGAGTTGATTGTGCGATGAATCGAGACTATAATTTGACTCGATTATAGCAGTTTGCACAATTTATTATTGTAACCCAGTATTGTTCAGTGATCCCTTGACGCTGGTGATTGAATAAACAAATGCCTCAATTTTCCACGTACTTAGGAAAACGAACTCTTGTATGGTGACGTTGTACACACATATACAAAGGAATCACCCGATCGCGGTTCGTCATACCGAGAATATGAGTCCTCATGACTTTGGTTACGTAGTGAATCATTAATTGACGTCACCGTGATATGCAATGAGGTTTTCTCGGAGTTGTATGTGTGGTATGTATACATACACCCATACATAGTTATGTTGTTGCGTAAACGGATTGTAAATTGGACCGAGATCAGAAATTATCGATCATAATTTAAACTTGCAATTCTTGTTTTTGAATAACCGAGAAACTGTTTTTTTTTTTTTGTTCACAGAATATGGAAGAACGTGCAAAGATATTGGCTGTTCGAGCAACCAAGTCTGCGTCATGACCGAAGATCCTTGCACAACATACTCTCGTGATCATTGCGGACGATATCCTACTTGCCAAAATTCTGCGGATTCAGGAGGTGATTAAACGGAATCTGATTCACATCGTTCAGAAATCCAAAAAACAAAAAAATGAATGAACTCCCACTCGGAATTAGAATATCTATCTATTTTTGGAGAATGATATATCATCCCATTCTTACCGGAGGCAAAGAGCCGATTATATCTTGTCAAGTACCCAACTGAAAAGGTGATTATTAATTTTACTTGTGTTTCATATATTCAGCCGCAAGTTGCACCTCGCTGATTTGCCCCAGTGGTCAGTACTGCAGAACTGAAAATGGTAGACCGACTTGTGTAAACACTGTTCCAGGAAGTGGTGAGTCTTGAAAATATGATAATTTTGCCTTGTAGACTAGTTTCATTTAGTTTCTTTTGGGAGAAAAGACTCTGGAATATGAAACGCGAACTTTAAGTTACACATTTTTGAGTAACATTAAGTTCGAGCCCAGGAGCGGATTTAGACATTCAGCTGCCCTAGGCTCCATTAAATCTGCCGCAGTTTTTGTTACGGTCTTCAATTACCCTGATCATAAAAAAAAGGCACAAAACAGGATTTTTGTCACTAAAGCATGTGAGCAATTCGATGATATTGCTGCGTTACGAATTTCCAATTAGGAATCGACCATCGATTTTACTCAATAATTGTTGAGGATTAACACATGCGTAATGAACGTCAAGAAATTGGTCAAAAAATTCCATAATTGATCAAAGAATTTATCTCTGATGGACTATAACGTTAAAAAATATTCATTTCATTGATGATATCCGTCAAAAAATTTGCCCATCCCTTAAACTTGTCGCCCTAGCTGCTGGAGCCTATTCAGCCTGTTGATAAATCCGCCCTCGACTTAAAATCGAGCCCGAGTCCAGACTTAACGTAAAAATTCTTTTAGTTTGTAAGTATGTAAATATTGTTGCATAATTCTGCACATGCCTATAGTACCTAGTGGTTGTCAAGGTCTTTTTTTTTTTTATTTATCTTTTGGAGATATGGTGTTTTCTTTCATAATTCTAATCATTATATCTAATAGCTTATGAGATATGGGATAGATGCAGAACAAACTTCGTAAATAGATACATGGCAATTTGAATTCATATATCAATAGATACGTTGTCCGGAAAAAATGTATCCGTTCAATTGACGCAGCATACGTACAATCTTCATACTAATACCAAAACTTATATTGCCCAGATAAATGAATAAAAATGAAATCTCGATCCTGGGATATGTTCGATAAAAAATGCGCGACGACAGTAAAATCTGATTACTTTCGATATCCATCCCGTATTTTTTTTGTGTAGATTTAGATATTTGTCACTTACAATGATTGGCTTTGGCATGACTACTGGTATCTGGGAATTTGATTAATATTGTGCACATTTGTGTATGGTCATCATCATATTTTCGTTTCCTGTTGCACAGCTGACAAACTTCTTTGAATAACATGACAAAAAGAATGTGCAGGCAGTAAAATTCATCGTGACTAATCGTTGAGTTTGGGCTGGAAATTTCACCCTTATTTCTCATGAAATTTTTGGTCATCACTCTTTTAATTAACGAATAAAAGCTTGAGCACAGTCGCCATCATTCATAGATGAGTCTCCTCGCACTTGCTGTATAAGCCTCTGTACCAATGGTTTACTAAATCAATGGATCAGGGTTGCATGTGTTTTCTTTGTAATTGTTTTTTTAAAAGCGAAAGGGAAATAAAATCCCGCTTGAAACCAACCACCCTCCATATTTTCAGGATTCGATTCAGCCGGCGTTTCCACAGTGAATGGACAGCCATCTCGAACAAACGTGCATCATGACAACCCTCCCTCCGTGTCGTCAAACCAAAATCCTAGTTATCAAAATCCGTACGCTAACGCGAATGCACCACCGATTGAACACGCGGGTACAAACTATCACGTTAGCTCTGGTAGCAATCTGGGCTATCCACCTTATCCATCTAACACCGGTACAAATTCTGGTAGCAATTTGGGCTATCCACCTTACCCATCGTCTAACAACGGTGCGAATTATGGTAGTAATTCGGGATACCCACCTTACCCGTCATCCAACTCCGGTGCGAATTCCGGTTCTTTTGCCGGTTATCCCGCGAACCCGTCAAACGGCTACAGGGCCAACTCCGGCAGCGGTTCCATCTCTGGTTCCAGCTACGGTTACGGCTCGAGCGCCAGCTCCAGCTCCAGTTCTGACGGTCGCACCATTTATGGTAGCACGAATAATGGATATCCAGGTTACGTTGGTCAAAATTATCAACCCGGTTATCCAGGGAGGAGAAGTGGTAGTTCCGTTACCACACCGACGATTTCCCTTGTGCTGATTAGCTTTGCGATGGTTGTCAAGTATTTTTCGTAATTTTTTGGAAAACGAAATAATATAAACAGTATGACGTATTTAATTACAATTCTGGTGAAACTTTTTTCCCGTCCCGTGTTTCAGTCTTTCTTCCATTAATTTTTATTTTTTTTATTTTTCATCTCTTCTTTTTCGATATTTTTCTATATATTTTTTTGTTTTTGTAGGGGATTCAAATTTGTTACGCGTCAAACGGGAGAGATTTAAATAAAAATTTAACGAATGAGTTCCTGCTCGCTAAACCCTTTGATTTCAGAGAAACCATTTTTCACGGTGCTTTCAACACTTGTGAAAAAAGTAAAAGCCCTTGTCAGTCTTTTTGTCTGTCCATCCTTTATCCCTCTGAAGTGAAAATCTCGTGATATGATTTCAGGAATAGAATTTATTATCTTAGCCTCGAGGTTTCTACCTTTTATTGAAATGACGTAAAAAAAAAATTCACTTTCAACTCGTTCACTTCATTTATTCATTCCGATCGTTCTTTTATGTTGCATACTCCTGTAATTAAAATTTTATATCAAATGGTAATCTCGACGTTCGAAGATCGCGATATCATCGCGATGTAAAGTTTAGCAAATACTTT
The DNA here is from genome assembly GCA_949628255.1 of Macrophya alboannulata. NCBI lineage: Eukaryota > Metazoa > Arthropoda > Insecta > Hymenoptera > Tenthredinidae > Macrophya > Macrophya alboannulata. The sequence continues at coordinate 3,488,806 of OX451209.1, read as the reverse complement.
CAATGCGACAAATGTTGTAACTAAGACATCGTCAGATACAAATCGCGAATTGATTACTTTCGAATTTTTAACAGCTAACGAACAGCTACGCCTCCAGTGCCTCGCAAAGTTACGTCTGTACTATTTTATGTTTTTTTTCTTCATCCCCCTTATTTTTTGTGTATCGAGAATCACTCACGTACCTACCTCGAAAAATCGACAGAAATAAATAATTTAATTAATTAATTAGTTGATTGATTAATTAGGTAATTATTTCACTCCATAATTACTAACGAAACAGCTGTAACGAATACAGAGTGGCTCGAAGTTATGATAATCAAAGCACTTATATATATATTTAATTTTTTTATTTTTTTTTCATTGGAACAACTACTGAATATCCAACTGTGTTTGATAAATTGTCTAAAGAAATAAAAATAAAGACAATATATATAATATGTATATATTATAAATGAAAAACACAAATTTCGTACCACGAGTTGGATGAAATGAAAATTAGAGAGCCACTTATATCTGTACAAAATATAGTTCAGCTCAATTTTCTTTTTTCATTTTCATTTTTTTTTCCCCTCTAATTATTCTAATATACGCTTATAATATTATAGTTACTTATAATAATAGTAGGGATGATATTAGTAATAAATAAAATTAACATATACCTAAAGCTTATTGTATACATATGTATATACATGTAGGAATAACAAGTATATATATATTTATATACGTGTATTTTTTAATCGTATTAAATGAAACAAATGAATTAATATTACGGCCAAAAAACTATTAGTTGTTCTGTGTAAATCCCATACAACAAGAGTCTTACTTATAAACTATATTTATCGATGTATCTGATACGGGCTGAAGTCCAAAATGCAATATTTTATATCTCCAAGAGTTATCAAACGTTCGAGAACTTTGACATTTGATTCGCGCTCATTCTTCGAATCAACTAACTTATAAATGTGTATACCTATATACATTCATACACGATGGTGGCGTCAATGAATTTTCTACGCATCGGTCACAAGGTCAGTCGTTAGTTTACACGCGGCACTGATTATACTTCGAAGATAGAAGCTCTGCAAACAAATTCATCAAAATATACTCGAAACATCATAAGTAGACGTGAGAAAAGAACTCGATAAATTCGAGTATGTCTTCGAAAATTAAAAGAACCCAAAAAATGACGCCGCCATCATTAGATACATACCTACAGTCCTCATTGTCGCCTATCAACGATAAAAAAAAAAACGTTTCTTAGCATCTGGCACGCGAAGACCAGTGCGTCCATTTGCACAACCTACACCACCACCAAGAAGATACGGTCAATCTGGATCCCGGAATACCATAGGAGACAATCCGATCTATAATCGAGTTTTCGGACGAGGTGGTGGAGGGAGATATACGCCTCGACCAACTCCCGGTAGATATTCTGGCTACGGAGGTCGTACTTCCGGAACTGGTCAGTCCCAGGGTAGTAACTACTACACGACAAACACCGGGAGAGACAGTCAAGGAAATAGAGTCTGGACCTTCTCTGGCTAATCAAACAACAGCGTTTTATCGGATCGGATTTACAGGAGAGCTAACAAACTCTGGCGTGAGAAACATAGCGATCAAAAAATAGTTTAAGAAACTCATTACGTGCCTATTTAATTATGTTGTTTTAATACTCTAATGTGACCGGCGACTCTCGAGTCCGCGTTAATCTCTGCTCGTTTTTATACGAGGTTAATGTTTTTTTACTTTATTATAGATTTTACGCTGATTTACGTACTTATCGCTATAACTGGACACCCAGTGTGTAATTTTGATATAAATGTACTATATTTTATATATACCTTATATGTGCTTAGAAATAGTATAGAACGATAATAGCGGGTATGAAGTACCTTGGCATATCGTTAGAGCATACAATTAAAATATGATTATAACGTGATTGAGGAAATATTGAAAAATTTTTGATATTCTGATATATATGTGAATTTTTACACAGTTACCAAAAAAAAAAAAAAAAAAAATACATTCCTTTATACAAATATAATGTATTATACAACTGCTTATTCATGCCATATGATTACTCTCCATATTCCAGGGGCCTATAATCTGCATCATGCGGTATGTGCCATGGCATGATCGAAATTCAGTGCTTAGTACTAATAATGTAAAGAAATTAACTCAATCCTGACAAAAATCGGTATATGTTAACAAATCTAACATAAAATCATGAGGTAATAGATCTGGCCACGAAAAAAACACGTTGGGACCACCAAACGCGAAGAGTTGCTGATGCTTGATTCATTTCAAATATAATTAACTCATCTTAATCGACAGAGTGAGTGAAATTGACAGGTTCTGTCGACATACATTTGTTGGACTCTGCATGGCATGTGGGGCGCGTTTAAAAAAAAGTAATTTTTTAGTAACTTGGAGATAGTGGATGAATTGTTCGCAGAAAATGGTGGTGGACAAAATAGAGAGATACAGAGACGTCAAAGTGACGGTCGTGAAACGTCTTCCCCTACCGGTCAGAGTTCAGGGTACCCAAGTGGCTCCGGTTATCCCAGTTCTGGAAATTCAGCATCGCCAGTTGCCAATTATCCGCGTCAAAATTCAGAGAATCCTTCCTCAGGCTATCCTGCTGGGTCCGGCTATCCTAGTACATCGTACGGTTATCCTGTAGGTTCTGGATATCCGTCTTCCGGGTCGTCAGGCTATCCGTCGTCTGGTTCTAATCTCGCTCCCTCGAGGTCTCCAGCAGGATCTGGATATCCATCTTCCAGGCCATCAAGCTATGCGGAGTCTGGTTCTGGGTCCGCCAGGTCTGCGGCAGGATCTGGATATCCATCTTCCGGGGCATCAAGCTATGCGGAGTCTGGTTCTGGGTCCTCCAGGTCTGCGGCAGGATCTGGATACCCATATCCAGGGGCATCGAGCTATGCAACTGGTTCTGTAGCAGGATCATCATCAGGTTATCCTTCAAGATCTGGCTATCCCTCGAACGGGGCCGGTTCAGTAGCTTCTAGTGGATATCCTGCGGTACAATCACCGGTGAGTAGAAGTACCGCAGGAACCCTAAACGCGGGGTATCCGGTTGGTGGTGGGTATCCTAGTCAAGGGCAAGGTGCATCCGCTTATCCACATCCAAATCCAAATCCTGGTTATGCCGGAGGATATCCTGGTGGACAACAGCCTGGTTCATATAATCAACCGCGAAATCCACAGGGTGGATACAACCCTCAGGGTGGATACCCTCAGGGTGGATACCCTCAAGGTGGATACAATCCTCAGGGTGGATACAATCCTCAGGGTGGATATTATCCGAATCAAGGTTATGGACAGCCACAGCAACAACCAACTAGGACTATTTGGGATAAGGTGAAAGATTTTGGAACAGACGTGCTTCAACGATTCGCGACGCAGACCATAGTCGACAAGATCACCGGAAGAAATTAGACGACTTTTTAAATAGTTGAAAACCACATTCTTTTTACCAGAGCATCCCTTGCCAGTTTCTTCTTGACTTTTCGTCACGGCATTAGTATAAACATTATTTTTTTTTTTTAGTATCTCCAGAATTGATTGTGAGGCGAAGTAAAACAGTCTTTGAGATCCGAGTCCATTTTCGTCTTATCATCAATGCTAGGAAAAATATTTATCGACGATGTAATTTATTAACATTATTTCGGAAGATTGTCTAATCTTGAAAATGAACGTATGCTTCAACAGCACGTCAATATATATATATATATTTTTACTAACTTGTTAACTGTACACATTTTAACTCCCTCGGTAGTAAGTAATAAAATTTATATTAACATGAACCTTAAGGGTGGCAAAATTGTTAACCCCTTTAAAATTCACCCTCAAAGAGGATACTGAACACGATCCATATCACCGAAGTTGAGACAGCTGTTCGAGCGAGACAGAAACGTTAGTGGAAATCTGAGGTATGAAAATAATTTTCGTTTTACTTTTGTTAAGTTTCCATTATACGACGTTGACGTATGAAAACGGTACGGAAAATCACCGTTTCTTCGTTCACGCCCGTTCTCATACAGCCAGCTTGGCGTGACCACAGGAGGATTTATAAATCCAATATGGATTAAGTTTGACTAACGTGTGAGTCGAGGGACGAAGAACATTTCCGAAGCTTATACGCGAAATTTAAGTCCCTTCATGGTATGGTCAACACACAGATAATCCATACGCCTATCGCTTTGCAGAGAATTACGAGTTTGCCATTGTTCAAATATACAGGGTCCTTAAATTCAACCGCTACAATGAATGTATAGCTGCGTTTCGTGATCGAGATGAAAAGGGGCAGAAGGGATTCTACATATCTGAAAATTTACAATATCAACTTTTTATTTTCAAGATGGTTATTACATCGGAAAACACTTATCCTTATCCTGTGATCTTTCATTTGTCTACAACTTTTAGTTCGCATTGGTCACTAGTTAGAAAGCGCAGGATCAACTTCAAAGAAATTCTTTAAATCCTGAGTGGATAAAAGGAGGTATAAAGTATCCGGGGAATTTTACTTGAACTTTACTTCTGCCATAAACCTCGCAATATCGATTTAAGAATACATATATATGTCGTCAACTTGTCGTAAGTTTTTCAGAGTTTAGAGTCTTAGTTATACCAGTGGAAGAAAATATGTTGCAGTAGCAAGGCGATCAAATGCATTAATGGAGTAAAAGTTTACGGTAAGAATGGTGAGAACAAAGTATAGGGACTAGGGTCGAATCGCACCCGGGTCGATCGTCAATATTTTACCGTTACGTCACTGCAGTCGTAAAAGTGCGGGTAAATGGCGGAAACAAAAAAAGAAAAAGAGACAAAAAAAAAAGAACACGAATAGAAAAGCGAAAGAAAAGGAAGAAAAACCACTGTTCCCGGGATCACTGCTTCGACTTGGGACTTCCGAGCGAGTTTAGTGCACCTGTGGGGCGGTGAACTGGTCTCTGGGTTAAAAAGGCCATCCCTGATCCTTAGGGTCGAGTTTTAAAGTCGCAACGAACAGACGCTGCATGGTTCTTTTCATAGCTTTGAAGTTCATAGCCAACTGAACTTCGAAAAAAAAAAAAAAATTATTTTCCTCAATAATGGATGAAGAAAAGTTGCGTGGCGATTTATTATTACCGGGTGCAGAAACCCTGGCAGGATTGTTGATGACAAAAGTTATAATTAAGGGAAAGTAAACTGTCGAGTCTACATCCTAACCAGTCAAGTATTTATTATAGTTGGGACGATAATAATTAGTAATCTCATCTTAATCTCACTCACCGAGTAGAAAAAAGCCGTAACTTCGTTCGGTAAAGCTCTATTTTAGTTTGAAAAAAAATAGTCCCTAATTCTTTGTCCTTACTGAACCCTCTGCATTCTCCGATGTGGGTATACACTGGTCGTCGGTCCTCCCTTTCGAGTTAACAAAATAATCTCCGAAAATGAAGGGACATGGAAATGAATCATCGGTTTTTGCCCTCACAGCATTTTTTTTGTTTTACTTCCTTCTTCCTCTTTGTCTCTTATTTTTCTCGTTTTTCTCTTTGTCCGGCTAAAGATATATGATTAGAGGCAGCAATTATTATTAATCACAACCCTGCAGTGACCGGGGCTTAAGCGTTTTTTGCCTCAGCCAGCAAGCAAGGGAGGCAAAATTTATATCGACGACGAAAAGTAATCTGCTGTTTTTTATTACCACTATAACTTCCAACAGCTAGCAGTAAAACGGAAACGACAGGATATCTCAAGATCGAACGTCGATAATCCCGACTGCCAATCTATTTTCCCGTAGTTCCTAGTCCCTAGTCCCAACCGATATATATGATATTCGAATAACTATATATTCTGGCGCCAAAGGTAGGTACGAGGTCATTTCGCACCTTCGAACGTGACTTTGTTACAGACCCTGTAAAAATTGATAAACAGAAAAGGGACAAAAGGAACTTTATTGATGATAGAAATTGTCAATATTAGCAAAAAGTAAGATCACATATAACGAAGCATACAAATCTATATTATAACAAGCCATGTATAATCATAATGTATATTTGTGCCAAAAAACAACACGATCCCTGCTGATTCATGTGACATGGTCAGCACTAGTCGATCGATCACGAGAAAATACTGACAATAAGAAGGGATGTGAATTTGGGTTCTGGTTCAGCAGAGTAATAGATTCGTCAATAAACCAGACAGAATTTATAAAGCAGGAGCGAGGTTCGTTGAAGTTTTTTCGGTGTACTGTCTGCGGGCGGCATGATATTGGCAAAATTATGTTTTCTTTCAAGTTTCTTAACGAGTTTTCGGTTCAGATTATACTACGGTGTATCGTAGAATGGGTAGGGAGCTTCTGCAAAGACTGATCTTTCTCTGCGGTATAGTCGGTCGAAAACCTGATCCGATCAAAAGACTGAAAATCAAAAAGTTTTCTACCGTGGTAGGGATCCATTAAAATAACTCAATTTATAGTAAAAGGGCCTGCAGAGTGGACTCCGGCGATAGCTACAGAGGTTTATAAACGGTTCAAGCAAAAGCTCAGAGCGAATTGCTTACCGAGAATAACGAAGAATCGACCATTCAGAGAATCGGTTTAGAGGATCCACGCCGAACTATAAATTGGATTTTCTCGATGCAGTGATTGAAAACGATATTTTATTTTATACTCGAATAACGTCGCCAGGACCTTCGCCAACGTCCACGTATCGTGCATCTATACATCTAGAGATGAAAAAAAAAAAATATACGCATTGGGATGAATCTCACATTCAAAAAATTCTTTATAAAGCCTAAATAACGAAGTCAGACTTCTTGCATTATACAAATTTCTGCTTATTCTTGGTCAAAAATTTGGTCCCTTTGATTTTCGTCTATTAACTCAACATTCAAATTCAATTATCGACGTATTTAGAGAAACTCATACGCGTCGAAGTTTTTGAACAGAAAATCAATAAGCTGCCAAAAAAAAAAACAAGGAAACTGGAGTGAGTCGCTCCATTTATCATCAGATTTCTCTTTACCTGGACGGCTCATCTTCGGTGAATAAGGTGCGAGAATCCTGTGGGTGAATCTGGGTAAAAGGGTTTCCCATCTGAAACTTGAACCTTTCGCGATAAATGCAGCTTTTTTATCCCTTCGAGGTAATAACGAATTTTCTTACCGACAGCCAGTCCCGGAAGCTCGAGCTTTCGGCTCTCTCTTATCGGCGAAAACGGCGCGCGCATTTAGTGAGCGAAGAGCGCGCCGGCTCAAACGTTGATATCACTACTTAATTCCACTGGTTGTAAAACAGTCGCGTCGTATCCATCGTCAGCGACGTTCTTCGAACGAACGCAAGGACGCGATAGCACTGGAAAAAGAAACACGTGACAAATATTCCCGAAGTTCCTTCTCCATAATTTTACTCGTTTTGTATTCAAACTAATGCCGAGATTAAACTTCCGCGTATAATAATCAAGAAATCTTCTGTACTTGATGAGTTCGATATTGTTACTTCGATCTCTGACCATTTTCATAACGTAATCGACATTCGATCTGGACATTAGCAATCAGTTAATAAAAACAGTTAATAAAATTAACATGCAAATATCGAAAAGGGTAAATCACCAAAAGTATTCACACACAGTAATATAACACTTGCTAAAGAAAATTGTACTTCACATCGATATACTTTCATGAAGAAACTCGGAGACCAATCTATTCAACACGATGAGCGGGAAACAGTATCTGCGATTCGGCGTATTTGGTGAGATTCACTAATTAATTCGACAAGTTTTTACCGCCTCAATTCGTCTTCTATACTCTGCCATATCATCAATGGATGTTTTTTTGCCAAAAATTGAAGTGCTCGTCTGGCTACGTCGTAAATGTTTGTCCAAGTTTTGAGTTAATTTGTCATAAAATCATTTTTGTGCAATAATAATCATTATTAATGTTAATTAATGTCAATATCAGCGGTAAACAAGACCGGCGCGGCACTGCGACGAGCGGTCGAATTATTCATCTACGGGTTAAAACGATAGAATAATAAGATCCGCATAAGTCAAGTGCCGGAGCTTTCGAACGAGTTGTCAAAACCAAAAAACCATGAAAGCTCTTTGTACATATTCCGTTATTTTGGAAGAGATGTCAACGTCGCGAGGAGAGTGACGTGTGGAGAAATATGAAAGCCGTTGAAGCTGTACGACAACAGCGACGAGAAGTTGGATAAAATTGAGGCAAAAATTTATTACAAAAAACAAAGAGAGAAAAAAAAAAAATTCGCTATGGTTTTTAGAATTTTTAAAATGATGACTAGAACAGCAAACTTTTAATCCAGTTCGCACGGAGATATATATAGCTAAAGGAATTCTATTGGAATTTCTTCTTGTTTTTTTATGGCATTTTCAACGCGACTCAAGGAGTGGCGGACATTCTCTCTGATACGAGAAATGAATTCCTTGCAAAGTCGGAGAGTTTGACAGTACGAGATAGCTGCAAGGACGAGATGAACTTTTTCTGAGTAATGAGGATACTGAATTGGATGGAAAACCGTTCTGGACTTCGAGAACTATTTGACTACTGAGTATCACAGGAATCCACCACTGATATAAATTATAATCAACGGAATTACAAGTTTCGCTAAATTTTATTCAATAATGAAAGTCCATCTACAAACTTGGCCAAGTGTACCTAAGTGGAAATATACTTAATGCAATATTATCTCGTACTCGGAATAAATAATTAATCTATAAAAATTTCGTGTCTAATAAAGGTTTTAATGATTGAGCATAAAAGTTTGCATAAAATACGGCTCAAAGTGAGAAAAAAGTATTGGTAAAACTATATGTCGAAAGGTGAAGGAGGGATCCGTTTATAAAATTTAATATTCATTTACCCTTTTACGATATCTGAAATTATTTAAAATGGAGGGAATTTGCAACACGTCGAATGTCACCGTCTGCACGTTCAATCAGTCCAGCGTCGACGATTTTGGATTTGGATTCGACGACCAACTGGTTCAAAAAGTAGTTTCCATCGTGGTGCCGCTCTTGTTTGGCATTATCGGTATCGTAGGCCTGGTGGGCAACTTCCTTGTCGTAATAGTCGTGGCCGCAAATCCTGGAATGCGATCTACTACGAATTTGCTAATAATCAATCTCGCCATTGCCGATTTGTTGTTTGTGATATTTTGTGTGCCGTTCACTGCTACGGACTACGTTCTTCCTTTCTGGCCGTTTGGAAATTTGTGGTGCAAAGTTGTACAGTATTTGATCATCGTGACAGCCTGCGCCAGTGTCTACACCCTGGTTCTTATGAGTCTGGATAGGTAAGTCCAAAAAACTTGATTACTCAATTGGTATTCGGATATTAGACTAATAAGTGAGCTACGTCTTCTCAGAACAGTAGCCACATAGTTATTATCTTTTTTAATAATGGACCGCAATGAGATAAAGACCACGAGCTTTCCGCTGCAATTGGAAACGGTAGGCATATTCCGCCTTTATTCACCTTTTGAATCTTTTCAACCCGGGTATAACAAACGAGAAACTCGTGAATTCGTATTCGCTAAAACGCGATGATGATGAGTAGTTTTTTCATCAACTTTCAAGGCCGTAAAAAAAGGAGCCAGTTTTTATACGACATCACTTGGGTTTAATTTATCTTAGGGATTTTGAGGTCAGATTAGACACGTAAAGGCGTTGCCAATACGAGCAAACGTAAAACAGTTTTATAGTTAATCAAGGATCGACGTCAATGCGTCAAAGTCACTTTGTTTTCATTTCTTTCTTATACTGAGGACTTTACATGAGCAAAATGTACACGACATCTCCATCTAATTTTCCACTTATTGACAATCAACGAAACCCAAAAGAACCCATCAATATTTCGCCCGAGTAAAAGTACCTATAGTTTCCACAAAGCGACAGTCAAGATATGGGAATTATGATCGAAACGAAAGTGCGAAATGTGGACGGTGATAAGGTTCTGTCGTATCACAAATTCAGCATGGAAACATGTTATTGTCGTATTTCGCATTCGTTTGCCGTTGGCTCAGACAGCTTACTTAGAGTCGTAACGGGGGATTCAAGTCAAATTCGTCTGGCGTAGCTGTGTACAACATGGAAGCAATATAGCCAAGGTGTAATACTGCTGGGGCTTGTGAACTGTTTAAAAATGTCTTGTGGCTAAAAACTGTCAGTTAACATGAATCGTCAGATAGACTTTTGAATGTTAGCCAAGATCGCGAGATTTTGCCAAAATCTTCGAAAATTTACATCTTTTCGAACTATACACATTACGTTCTTCATAGCCAGTTCATTAACCGCTGTTAATTGGAAATTGGTGTCTACTATTACCTCGAGTGTTTCCTTGATCGTAACCAAGAGAATATATACGTCCGTGAATATATTTTTGTAATGTTACAAGAGTTCTGGGTATACGTTGTTATGCTTATTGTTAGATAAATAAACTTCCTATCCGGAATCTATACACGAAGTGAATGATAGAAGAAAAAAAAATAAGTAACTTGAGTGTATAAGCTGACGATTATATCGCCCTAGATGTGTCTCGGAATCAATGGTGTCCATTACTTTTCTAAATTTGTCGTAATGATCAATTGATCGTGTGACCATAGTTGATACAGTCCAATTTTAAGAAGTCTTGGGTAAGCTCCTGAGTTAATTTACCGTAGCTTGTCTCTCAGCAGCAGTAATTACACCTTGGGTTTAAAGTAATCGGTATAATTTAGCCAACGCTCTTGATCGTTCTTATGGAAATGGAAAAGTCGCAGGCAGCGTTTTGCAGAGATAGCGAACTCGAAGAATAAGTTTTTTGTGTAAAAAGGAACGAACCTCGTTATAAACGATAAGATTCTTACCCAACACGATATCAGCTTTGAATAAAATAATAAGACTCAGGTTTGGTGTATGGTTCTAGTTCAATTCTAGGCAAAGAAATTATTTTGCATTAATTACATCGTGTCACGTGCTACGGGAAAACGAACTCCTTTACAGGTAGTCTAATCGCGTTACTTAGAAATCGAGATATTTTTCATAAAAATATGTAAATTTAAGCTAACGGTACGTTAGACGTCAAAACAAAAGCTCGCCTTGTGTTTTCTTTCGTATTCATTTAGAGCATACGTCAGTCAAATGGATGTCCTTTAAGTTTTCATTCGCCCACCTACCCTCTGCGAGAATATGAAATACCTGAGAAAATACCCGGCGGTTTTTTTTCCGTATAAAAAAAACTACGGGATAATATAATAAAACCGTGTCAAGAACGCACTATGAATGCGGTGAAACGTAATAGTGCTGAACAGAGCCGCGTCAATTGCTAGAGGAGAGAAAACGTTCTTGGCATTTTCATTCAGTAAAGTAAATTTTTCAACACAGATCCTCTGTAATTTTAAGTTCCATTTTATTTTCATTAGACTTAAGGATTTGCTGAAAGTAAGATTCTGAATATATATAAGTACTACTTAATTTCTCCTGCGATGTTGTATACGATTTTTTTTAAATCTTTTTCTTCTTTTACATCGAGCTATATATTTTCACCAGCTTAAAGCCATCGAGCTTAAAAACTTCTGCTTTTCTATCGGAAGCTCAGACGGTGTTAATTTTTTTGACATATTTCCAATTTTTGTTTTTATCGATATACGAACGTTATGGAGATCAAAAATAAAAGATAAAAGCTCTCGTCAAAACTCCTATATAGGTTGAGCAGTATTTTATTTCTTACTATGACCACACACGTACGATTTTTTTTTTCCTTCTGTTTTTCATTTTGTCCAGTCAAAGTTTTTTCAGTTTTCTTTGATCTAGATTACAAACACTTATTTACCGAAAATAATTATATGTCTACTAATATTTTTTCTAGATATCTGGCAGTGGTCCATCCGATCGCTTCGATGTCCGTGCGAACGGAGACTCACGCCTTTTTCGCAATATGCATCGCGTGGGCAGTTATACTGACAGCTTCCATTCCAGTCCTGATTATTCACGGCGAGGTGAGTCATCTACGGAAGTTTTTCTTCGTGTGTTTTTAATTTAATTTTTTTTTTCAAATAGAAATAGTGGAATCAAAAAAAGACTGAGGATCAAAAAAAAAGGAGTAGTGTACAGTGCACCAATATTTCAAGCTCTCACGAAGCTCAAATGAAGTTCATTTGGTCGTTACATTCCTGTTCTTTGTCACTTTCCACTACATGCCACAGTTAATTATGTTCTTCTATTTAATTATCTCAGTTTCTTAATTATAATTGGTTAATTATAACTAGACAGGAGTAAAGTGATGCCGTCAAGTCGACACTAGCTCAATGAAAATACACTCAATCATAATAAGCCAGCCCAAGACTTGTCGGAAGTTAATTAGTTTCGAATTTGTAATTAGAAGAGTAATATGACTCTCGTATCCGTTGCTATTTCTGTCATTTCTCGAATCAGTCCTGATACTCAAGCTCTGTATACCTGCGATTTACGAACAGGAAATATCCTTTCACTTGAAATTGGCACCGCTAAATCCAGCGATACATCGATATCCGCGTACAGAAAGAAATAAGCATAACAAACAATTCAGAGAGGACTACACTCGGAGGTTTTAACATAAGTTTCTCTTTTTAAATTTCTCTTCAGAGAGTTTTGAGTCACTGGTTTCGTATGGCGAGGTTATAACGCGCTGAAAACTTTTCTTTTTCGTTAAGAAGGGATATATATCATTGTCTACATCCAAAAATAACAATTTATTATTCATTTACCTAGGAAGTTTGTAAAGACATGAAAATTTCTTTTACAAAAAAAAAAAAAAAAATCGTTTTCCGGAGTAGTCGGACTCGCAGGCCTTTTCGAATTTTATAAGACTGTTTTACCAAAGTATTTAAACAAAAATTTTTGCTCCAAACTTCCTCTATTTCCTCCTCTCCTAAACGGCGAATGAAATTGTCATTTCAATTCCCGCTGAACGTACAATATCTGGCTCTCGTTACTAGATTTTTTTTTTTTTTTTTTTCATTTCGAATATTTTGTTGCTATTCTCTACACGCAAGCTGCGCTTCCATTTTGTGAAAATATTCGATCCAGGGTATCAGGATCCTCTAGATGTACTAATAGTTCGCTGTTTCATCAGAGCCGAACGTGAATTGGGTGAACAAATGATCGATTTTTTGTTGGCACAGGTGTCTAATGTGTTTTGGGTCCTGTTGAAATTACATTTGAATTGCGAATAGGGAGTAAAGGGTTTCGGACACAGGTCTGGCGTGAATTTCGTATGAACGTGAGCAGTACGTAGCCCCTGGATTAATCGTGGAACAGGTTTATTTGAAATCACTCTGATTGAAAGTAGCACAGTGCAGAATGCAACGCTGCACTTTCACCGGAAAAAACCAAAAATAGATTAACAAAACAACGAAAAAATTTTTTTTTTTTTTTAATTAACAGAAAAAGCAATATTCACAAATTTATCTTGATTGTGGTCAATATCCGAGATAGCCGCAAAGGCACTAGGCACGCGTTTCGCCGAATGAAAATGTGTACATTCTGTTTCCCACAAATATTCTATACGCTTTCTCTGATATTTGAATAAACACATTTTTTCGAATCACTATCAAATATTGTTTGACTCTGACAACCGCGACTGTGTTACCGTTGTGTCAAACTTTACAGTCGCTAAATTAACCGAGCTTCGAATTTACTGATCAAAGAACGTACACTCGCTCTTTGTGTACATATAGAACGTATTGATTGAACAATTTATTCAGATCCCATGATTACTTTTTTTTCTCGATATTTTGTATTAAATTTTCTCGAATTAATAATGCCCTTCCTTGACATCAATTTTATTCCAATCAAACTGACACGGGGGAAATAAATCAGGAATTTTTATTCGACGTTGGCGATCGTTTTTCCTAATAATTTTAACAGCGTTATTAGACACTGTGTACTCGGTTGCTTATCGATCGATCGACTACACCGTTAAAATTCGATGTTTGAACTCTCGCGTAGTAAAACATATTTGAACTAATTCCTACTCACACTTTCGATCACGGATATCTGGCGCCTATCTGATACCACGAGTCCGTGGGATACGCTTACCCAAATATCGGGTGATGGGATTAAGTAAACTTGTATTCCCAACTTTAAACAGCACTTCTAGCTTCACTGCTCGCTGATTGTTGAGTCTACCATCTGATTATGTCTGCAACAGGCCTCGGCCCCAGGGTTCAGACAACTTCTTTCATATCCGTTAATCGAAAGACAAATTGCAGAAGAAAATATTAGCCTTCGCGTTTCACCTGCGGAGATAATTCTCTCAGAGATCATATTTTTTCTCGACTTACATCGTTTCACCACTCTTTATCATTGAATACAGCTGCTGGAAGTTCAGGGTACTTTTCCCAGTGTCTTTCTTATTTTTTTTTTTCCTTTTGCTTCTTGGTTGGAAATTTTTCAACTTTCTTTTCAAGACCCTTTTGTTTATCCACCGGCTATAAATATGTCTTACCCTTAGAGTTCTGGATTTTACGTAAAATTACATCGAGACAGGATCGAAGGGTCTCTGGCTAGTTCAGAGACGATCATAACAGATGCCATAACGTTCAAGTAACTTAATCCAGGAGGTCCGAAATGGTCCTTACGTCTTTCGCCCTAAAACCCATCTCATTGTCAGAGCCTTGAGACAGTTGCCAAAGCTGGCCAGAGATACGATTATACCATCTGTCAAGTCCACTGTAAGATTTCGTCAAGTACACTACAATAGGAATTTAAGGACCGAGTATCTAGTATCTACTAGAAAAGTAAAAAATCGGTTAGCCTTAAAGAAGAAAAAAAGGATTCATCTTCAATTAGAATCAATCAGAGTTAATTGGCAGAAATTGTATCAGGCTATAAATTTACAGGATGTAGTGATACGAGTATTCCTGGAAGAAATGTGAGACCTTTCAGTACCGTTTTTTTTTTCTTTCCTTTCTCATATTGCACAATCGTAGGCGTCAGCTACCTCGTTAGGAAACATGGCCCACGCGCTATCAATTCTTGGAATTATTAAGAGAGGAAATATATAATGATGGATATTGATTCGCCAAGGATCTGCATTGCATCTCCCATGTTCGCAGTGCATGAAGAATACCAGAATAGCATAAACCCTATACTATGTATCTGATCAGAAAATCCAAACTCAACATTTCGACATCGGGCTGATGAAATATTTATAGAAGAGTTCGATATACAATCTCCGATGCACTTCAATTTGGCTTCGGTCCACTTGGCATGAAAAAACAAAAGAAAAATCGATTCCATTTGTTCATTGCTCGTGTATTTTCGCAAGAAATCTAATTACACTTTTTCTAGTATTCAATCATTCGCGCAATTTATTATCCGATCTGCTATACAGTGAATGGGGTTTCTTTATCATCGGGTACCAAGGAATTATTTGGCATTAGTCAACTTTGACAAGAATTTAACGAAATACTTAGACACGCTATAAAACTGACTTCATTAAATGGACGAATAAATGAAAATGCGAAACTTTTATGAATGAATATTCCTTCTAAACGACGTTGAGATAGAAGGGTGCGAGAAACTTTTACTCAGATGGTCGGTAAGAACTGTATTTTTACTTCCCCAAGGGTGCGCCAAGGCTGCGTATTTAAATCCAACTTCTGAGTGCCATCCCCAGTTTGCGTAATTAAATTTCTGCATAATTACAACCCGGTCGACAAACGGTCTACGACCTCGCTTATAATTTGAATCTGAGAATTGCATCTGGGTTAATTTTTACCGTCAAATCAGTGCACCGGATTCTGAGATCATAAGAATGTCATTAGCTGAAATATATCCCGGAATTAAAACGGAGGCTTTCCTTTCGAGCTTCTTTCTACGAGATTAAAAATGAACGAGTGTGTTAAATTTTTTAAGCTTTTCGTTCAATCTGCAGCCGCTTCAACTTACATTACAAAATACAATTGACAAGGGTGGACAGATAATCGCCCTTTGATCCTGAGCTGATAAATATTTGATCATCTAGATTCGCGTTGACGATGATAGCTTTCGTATTGCCAAATAATTCAGTGACGTTCGAGTTGCCTACTATAGGAGCATGAGACTAGTCGAATCGAAAGCACCATTGTGACTGTACGAACAATCACTCGCCCATTTACTATTCGTCCATACGAAGTGAGACTGAGGTAGTACAGACACCAACTTACAAGAGATTAGGGATTACGAACCATTGAACATTGATTGCAATTTGCTCTTACGAAGGCGTGGTATACGCAATATTCTGTTTCCAACTAAACAAGGCTCTCTTGCTAATCCTACTTAACTGTACGTGAACCTAATCCAAGAATTTCCGATAGTTGACAAACTCAAAGGCAAAATTTACCAGGATCCCATGATTAGAAAGTTGCTTCGCGACTAGCAAGTTGCACTCAGACATTGTCAAGTCGTGCTCTGGATCATTCATTAACTTTCGTAACGGTCAACATTTTTTTTTTTCCTTTTTTTTAAACAAGCAACCATCATCTAGCGGCAATAGAAATTCGGACAGGGCCGTTATCATGCAAAAACTGATAAATAAGTAAGAATTTTGTTAGTCACCCGCGAGCTGAAGGATACCCGGCGGATATTTCATATCTGTAAATAAAGCACCCTCGTTTGATTTCTATCAAAGCTTGTTCATCGAAGGAATAATAACGAGATCCTTAAATCCACGGACCGATATAACGACTGATAAACTTTCTTTTGTGTGCGGTTTGTTTGTATGTTCCGAATTGTCCCGTTGTACATTATTCTGCCTTGCTGCTCTCGCTTTTACATGTCTGCAGAACGGATGATCAAAAATTTATTTGTTCAAGAGACGGATATTGCTACGAAATATTAATGAGGATGTTAATGTTTGTAAGCAAATTTACATTGCTCGAGTTGTTTCCCATTTTTGAATTCAAATTTCAGTTTCTCCTTTGATATATGACATCTTCTCTTCTTTGTCTATCCGAAAATATATACCCATCCTATACAAAAAGTGTAACTCATCGCGGAATAATTTTATCTGAAAAGCGGTATGATCCGATAGAAAAATTCCCCTTGAAATATATAACAATAAATAATTGTGTGACGTCAGAACTTATTTTTATATGTACGTAGATATGTTTTGTATTCAAGGATCCGTATAACACAACGGAACAGCACACGGCCTGCAGATTCCTTCCACAATTTAACTGGCCCTTGTTCCAAGTGACGTTCTTCCTGACGAGCTACATCATACCATTGACGTTGATCTGCGGTCTCTACGTCTGCATGCTTATTAGACTATGGAGAGGAGCTCACGTCAGTGCGGAAAGCCGTCGTGGAAAGAGAAGAGTCACCAGACTTGTCCTAGTCGTCGTTGGAGTCTTCGCAATTTGCTGGTGTCCAATTCAGGTGAGAGCGTCACTTTAAATTGCTAAAATCTCCCCTAACAAATCTTCGCTAGAGTAGAAAATAACCAAAATAAAAATACCCTCTTTTCAGAGGTGAATTTAATTCGAAAAATTCCTTCGCTACTGCAGCTTATTCAGTCCGGAATCGGAATACGTGATCTTGAACGAAATCAATGAACAAACCATCGCTATTCATTATCATAAATCGCACAACTGACTCCGCGATAGGAAAATGAATTCGGGGATGATATTAACGTGGTAAATCGAAAATCGAGGCTGCAGCTCGTCTGTTCTTCTTGGCTTGGTTAGCCGAGTGTTTATCTGAAGAGGTTTAAAACGTGTGAGGTATCTTGAGCAGAGCAGTGCTGTTAACTTAATCGATTGCGGGTTCTCAAACGGCGATATCTGTGCGGAAGTGTACAAGTACATTATTTTCATTTGATTCTATTGCTCAGCTGGCGATGACTCTTGTTGGAGGCTAACAGAAACGTGATATATGCGAACTTTTTTGGACGAGTGCAGAAACTTTAGTCGTAACAATTCGCAACGCTAAGAGAAAAGTTCTGTCTATTTGCGAAACACGAGGAAAGGAGAGGGTATGGATCTCAAAACTGTCGCTTGCTATTGAACAAAAAAATTACAAAATAAAAAGAATAAAAACAAAATTTAACATACGACGAAAAAAAAAACCCCCGGCTGTCTAGCTGCAAAATCAATAGCTCGTAAGTCGTAGCCAAGCAATATCATGCAAATTAGGTTCTTCCGTTTTTAATATTCGGCTTTTTAACCGCTCGAAGCCCTCCCCGTATCATTATATCATAAATCTAGGCAAAACGATTCTCACTAATTATTATTCGGTGAGGGTTGGATGAAGGAATCCCAAATTTCCTGTACGGCGTAAATCAAAGACGACATTAATAATCATGACCGAATTTATTTGCATTCTTTGACTTAGCTACACGCACTTTCTCGTGTATAGTAAGAAATATTCACCTCCACGTTCGTAATAAGTAGAAAATACTAGTCACGCAAACGTTAAAGGACTTGCATTGGATGTTCTACTTTCTCGAAAAAAAAATGTAACACTTTTTGACGGTGATGATAAGTGAAATGTAAATTTGTAGATTTTTGTTTTAGCTGGTTTACAATTTATTGATATTTGTTTGGTTTTTTATTTTTGTCTTTAGCGGAATTTTTGACTCGGTGGCTTGCAGATCTGCAATTTATATACAAGAATTGAGTTTGTCAAAGAATTTTTTACTATTTTCTGACAGAAGCGCAATATTGCCAGTTTAGAATATTGCATTTAATATAAACTCAGTTTTCCTAGTATCGGAAACGTGCTTTATTTCGCCCAGTTCGTAGGTACTGGGAAATTCTGAGGATTTGTAGGTTTGCATATCCATTTCACATACAACCCACAACAATATCCAACACGAGAATCGTGTACCTAGTGATTGAAAACGTGCTCTATGATCATGAAGTATTTCACAGCCAATCGATATAATGTTTACATTCAATGATACATGTATTACTTATTCAATCTCTCCCACGATATGTCGATTTAATTACAGTTCCGATTTCATTGGTAAATTTGGTAGCTAAAAAATAAAATCGATCAATACCTAGATACATGTATTATACACTTGGATGAAATTTTCAAATGGTTAAAAAATCACGTCTGTAAAATTGCTTACCCTTTTTACCCTTTCATTCAAAAAAGGATACCTACCCCGAAATCCTTTCCGATTAACCAGTTTCAAAATGTATGGAATTCCCGAGTTTTTCCCTAACCAAGTAAAGCAGGGAAGAAGCTTGAAATAAACTAAAACAACCTTACCTAAGCTGCCTCGAATATTCTATATAAATATATCACACACCGGTATGAACTTCAGACATTTTACGACGTTATATGTGTGGCGTACTGCAGGTTAGGCGGAGACAATATAGTGGAGACAGAATTCCCCCTTAAAAATGTATTTTCTTTTCATTTATGTTATGAATTTTTCGTCTGCCTTCAAATATCCCAGAAAACTCACGCGAAAATTAAGCTTTATATTAACAATGAGGTAAGCTGTGCTTAATTTCTGATTTTGAATGAATTTTTTTGTTTCTTTTTATTTCAGTTAATCCTCGTGATAAAATCCCTCGATCTTTATCCGATGGCGTCTGCGGCTGCAGTGATGGTACAAATTGTGAGCCATGTTCTGGCCTATACGAACAGCTGCGTAAATCCAATATTGTACGCATTTCTTAGCGACAATTTCCGCAAAGCATTCCGCAAAGTTATATACTGCAGACCTCGCCCTGATCCTCACCATCGTCTGGGAGGACCACCGACGAAAACCACCCGGGCAGCGAGTACTGGAGACATACTGTAGGTGAGTAAGAAGAAAATATATATATATAGGTATATTGGATGATAAAAAACTTTGGAAATGAATGATAAAGTGAATTTTCATTTAATGTGCGAAACAGAATTGTTATTCAGCTCGGAAAGGCGATTTTCTTTTTTTTTTTGTTCTTTCGGAGGGGACTTTCAGAGATTCTTTTTATACTTCCGTGTCCATAATCGTGGTTGACTTCGGCGCATATGGCAGATACAAGAATTCGTGAAGACAAGAGTCATTTTCTTTTGACGAGGGTTAGGTAGGACACGGGGAGAAAAGATGCCACGAGATTTTGATTGAAGTGATCTTTCGGAGGCAGCGCACGCTTTGACCAAGTATCAATGTAAACTTCCTTTCATAGAAAATACCCTGGTATTGTGTACATGACGGTTTTGCATCTCAGATGAGATTAGAGTGGCAAAACATTGAGCCCTCGTCTTTCTTCGAGGGCGGTTTTCGCGATCGACTATCTTTAATCGTATCGGACAAAATTTCGAAACCATTATTCTTACGAATCGAGATATTCAGATAGCAATAAAATTGGATCGTCTTCGACGATATCCTGAAAAATTATTACCTTGGGCTTTTCTACAAATTGCTTGATACAGGATTAGCAATTCACTGCCAGCTTATTGCCGACCGTTTTTTATCCTTTGAATTTATTTGATCTGTCTGACTCTATTCTTTATCGCGAAAAAAGTAACAGATATATTTTGATTGCCTGTGAATTGTGACAACGTTTTCGTACGAACGTTGAAGAAAAACTGTTTCATCGTTCACAGTTGTGGTCTGTGGTTGAAATTGAAATTTAAGGCGAGAATGACAAAGAACTTTCGAGGGAAAACCGCTTTCTCGATTTACATGGCAAATACACATTTTTTATTTACTTTTTTTCCATTTCTCTTTGATGATCTTTATTCAGAGCGAGAAATACGCGAGCTGCGCGGCTACAGAATTGCTTTTGTTTTAAGATCAATCTCGAATAAACCTCACCAGCAAAAAACGGTACAAGTTTTTTGACTGGCCAAGGATCATGTCATGGATGAATAATCAATAATCACGTTATGATTGATGCTCAGATTGAAATCGTCGTTCTGTTAAAAATACATTGTCGAAATCAGGATGTCAATCCCTATAAATTATTATTAGCTTACAAGTAAATTCATCAAAATATATTCATTTTAAGGAATCTGATATGAATTTGGTGATCCGGTGATTCGTTTACAATAATACCCCGAAGAAGTAACGAGGGGTAATTGTCGTATCAGCTAGATTTAATCTCTGCGTTTTGATTCTGCCCTTTTTTTTATATGAAAAAACCCCCAACAAAGTTCATGGAAAAGTTCTGTCATCCGCGAAGAGAAAAAGAAGGCGAGAAATTTGCTGCAGAGCTTTTCGTTCCTCGGTTGCAATAACGAGTTCGTGACGTCTCGACGCTGACGAGTGATGGTAGTAGATAGGATTAATTTCGTTGCCCAATCTTTCTTTTTCTAACGTACCGCTGTATAAAGCTACATTTGATTTCGTGCTGCAATAGAAAGAGGGAAAAAAAAATCTGCCGCGTAGTAGTCATCGTGTAAAAAAAAAGAAGTTTCGGAAAATGGAGTGGCTTCTGCCAGATTGGAGAAATGGAGAGGAAGCATATATCACTCTTTTCTGAATCCGATATGCAAGGAAGAGTAGGTACTGCAGCGATTATCCTCGATATCGAGCGAACTATAGCGGATAGATGAATAATGAAAATTTAATTGCATACCGTTGAAAATGGACCTGGGGCCTGTCAACGATGAATACCAATCTCTCAATTTTATCTCAGGTTAATATTTAATCAGTATATAGGTATAGGTGGGTTTAGTTTGCCTTTTCAATATCGGATCGCATCTGGTATCCACCATGCCATAGATATTTAATTTTACCGATAACCGCACTGATAAATTCCGCACACTTCAAAAGAAAAAAAAAAAACCCGGAAAAAAAAATTCCTGATACAATCTGTCGTCCGAAACCATCCTCAAGATCAATGAACTATAAAGCCAGCGGAAAATTTTCGGATTTCAGATTACAAGTTCACACAACTATGATTATAAAAGGTAGTCAAGTTTTTCTTATCCGGTGGATTGGTTCGTTTTAATCTCAAATTGTATTTTTGGTTTTTTTTTTATGACCGATGTTATTTTTTCACCACAACGTGGTATTAATATCAGCTTAAAAAATCCGTTAAAAATATTACGAGAGTAGCCTAGCTCGTTAGACTTTAAAATCCCACCCTTTCCTCCTTATATTTTGTAGTACGAAAGTCTGGGAGGCTTTGGTGGAACAGAATTTCGCGAGAAACTTTTGTGACGCGAAAATTGTTTGACGTTTTAATATTCTCGTCGAAAAAAATCCTGAAAAAAGAAAACATAAATAAAAATTTCGCTCTTTCTCTCTCTCTCTCTCTCTCGTTATATTTGTTTGTTTTTGTTCTTCTTCTTTATTCAACTCTTTTTTTTCATTTTTTTCTGTATTTTTTTTTTTTTTTTGTTCGTTAAAACCACCCCCGAGATTTATATTCAGAATTATACAAGTACACCGCGAAATATGTTGCCGCGTTTACACTTACAGCTGAAAATATCATCTCTGGTAAATTGAATCGGGCAAAATGCATTCCGCATCTTTACCGTCATCAATTTTTAGTAAAACTCGGTATGAAATGAAATGAAATGAAATGGAATGAAATGAAATGAAATGTAGATGAGAATTTTTCTTGATATGAAAAAGTAAAAATAAAAAAAACGTAAGCAAGAAAGCCGAAAAAAAAAATCCCGTAACAGGTAAGTCTGCACGAGACGAATTGTTGTCACTTAGTTTAGCACATTAATAGCGTGAGGCTAAACTCTCTTATCCCAGTTATTATTTAGTAGTCTCGTTTCTCAGGTTTCGTAAAACAAATTTCAGTAATTAATCAACCCGCACGCTCTTTTCACGCGCGTCGCGACACTTGACCGGAAAAAAAGAAGAAAATAATAATAATAATAATCATAATCATGATAATGATAATAATAATAATAATAATAATATAAGAAATAAGTTGAATTTCGCACGGGCAACGGCCACGGCGGGTCGTTTATATTGCGGAAAAGAGGCCAATAAAAAACATTAAGGATAAAGTGTAGTACCTAGGGTAGAAATTTCGCGACCACAAAAATATTACACCAGGATATATTCTTGAAAGCAGAAAATATTGAACAACCAGTTTAAGGGAACAAGCAGCGATTTACATAGCTTCTGTTAACCCCGCTGCGAGTTTTTTGGGGAGAAAAAAAATTAAAAAAAAAAAAAAGAAAAGGAAACTGTACTCAAATATTAAACGAGTATATCGTTGGAAGAATATCTGAGAAGAACGAGACATATCGGCCGTGAAGATTACTCTTCACGATTTCAAAATTTACGATTATGTCTTTCGGCGTTATTCTTGCTGGCACATATTACTAATACGATATGGATTATCACGCTGAGACAAGCTTCGGGTTTAACAGCTGAATACCTGTCTTGACTTCTGAGGGAATTGAACATTGAACAGATTCGGTATGTCATGTCAGGCGCCCATTAATTCACGGATAGAATTTCAACGTGTATTATGTACCAAATTTCATCGAGTTCTATCCTCCTCCTGCAATGTTTCCTTAGACAACTGACATTCGAAGCTAAAGACAGTGGGGGAACAGCTGTCTTCGGTGAATCGAAATTCTGTTAGAACGGTTAATACTCTACGGTTCTTGAAGTAGCCAGCTAGCGTCGACGATTTTGCCGCACCGTCGCACTTTGTTTTTCTATACCAGGTTTGAGAAAGAAAGGCGTTGCGTCATTTTGCCCAGATCCAACTTTCTTCTCTTCCTCACTTTATATCCTTATCATCATTCGCCGCTTTCTTCTTTATTTTCATTTCCCAGTCTCCTTTACTCACCCTTTCTTCCACCTTAACAGTTCGCTGCTCGGTTTCCTCTCTCTTATTGTTAGACGGTGCATCAACTGACTCGCTAAATTGCGTATCTCTCTCTCTTTCTCTCTCATTCTCTGTCTTTTTGTTTAACCCTCTCTCTCGCAATTTTATTTCAGAATCGGAAAAATATCTGTGCTGCAGCAAGCAGACATTCTGTAGCCATGCAGTTACCCGCAAAGTCTCATAGTCAAGTCGAGATGAGGTATAAAAATGTCCGTGCAGTTTGATGTCAACCGCGTACGACTCATATCTGCCGGGTAAATTTCTTTGAGAATCTGAATCAATTTCATATACTTTAAAGTTCGAACTGAAGACGGTTTCGAAAATGGGAATTCTTCAGCAGACTTTGGCAGATTTCGAATCTAATGGCGACGTTAAATTCCGTGAAATCACTGTGGCATATAAAAGACAGCCGCAAATGCCGTTTATCGAACCGTGAAACACAGAATGTCAGTCATTGAAAAATGCTCGAATTATCAAGGGATAAAATTGGCGTTGAGAAAAAAAAATCTCCCAAACTCTTCTTATTCTTCTTCCGTCAAATGTAACCTTGAATTATACTCCAGACGTGGCGCGGAGGATGGGTAAAAAAAGTTGCAAGAAATTTCGATGGGATTTTCATTCACCAGACGAGGATTTACGTATGCAGTGTGAGCGGGTCTCTTCAAAATGTCTGGGAAAAAAAAAAAAAAAATAAAGTTTTGAAACCTGATCAAGAGAAGCGCGTGGGTTGGAGAAAAATGTTGAAAGACAATCCGTCTTTTTTTTTTGTAGAATCGAGTTGTCATGATAAAGTGGGAGTCTGGAGGGCAGAGCTTTTAGGCCCGGTTGAAATTTCATATGGTTTTTGATTATCGGCTCGTATTTGTGTACTGAAAAAAAATTAACAAATAAGAAAAAAAAATTTGAAAAAATCTACTCGCAGATTCGTGTTTACAAAGTTTTTAGTTTTTGCCCGGTGTCTGCAGTCCGAAATCGGTAATTGGACGTGTGGCTTCGGCCTTTATTTTCTCGTCAGTAAAGCAGTACCGCACAAAAGTAATTTGGGCAGGATAACCTAATATGTAAATTAACCCGAAAAGTTGGGTTAACACCGCGAAGCTACATCAATACGTCAGTTCGCACCCCTTCATTCGAAAACTAATTGTGGTCAGAGTTTGTTATCGGCACGATCTCAATCAGCATTAATTATTGTTCTAAAATTAAGTTAACACGAAATTTAGGAAAATTTTCTTTTTTTTTTTTTTTTGCTTTAAATCGTAAAAAATTAATTTGACGAGATTTTTTTTCTCACAATCAAAGAGACTTTGACGAAATCAAATCAACTCCAAAGTATAAATTCAAACCAGACGTCAAGGAGCTGGACGAATCCTTTGAAATATTAATGGAGTGTCTCATCTAATACCAAGTCGCATAAAGATTGAGTATACGGCATCGAAATAGCCTACCATATTTCGTCTATACGTTTTCGCGTTGACTTGGAATGGCATCATTTCATTCGTAATACTTTTCAAAAGTTCAAAGAATTTCTCTTCAGTCAGGAGTCCCGGGTTAAAGGAGCTCCGCCAAGGTAAGGTTTTATTTTTAAACAAGTTATGATGGCATGACTCGAATACCTTTGAGAATAATCTTTAATTCGTAGCTCCTTATACGTTACGATCAAAATAATGCTGCGAATTATATTTACACTTCGATTAATTTTGTCACATGAAAAATGTCAAATATTGATCAATCTGAACGCTCCTTGCACTCTGACGTGCAACGAAACCGATGATTACTCTTCACCCCTGCTCGCCACACCTGTTCCTTCACTTCAGGATTTGCAATCTACGTACGGTTGAATGTATTCTCGGAAAGTTTATAATTAATTGAAGTAATGTAGCCGAGTAACAAATATACGTGACTAATTTGCTCCTTGGACACACCTGCTTCGGGACTATAGTTTACACGCTGTCGCAGCCTACGTGATCCAAATGCCCGTTCCTCTTAATCAAGAACCGGACGTTACGGTTAATCCCTTTGATTCGTGACCTGCTTTCGCCCCCACGAAACGACGTTCATCTAAATTCAAATTCTTCTTTTGCCTATTCTACATTTGTTACACTGCATATAACGCTTGGCTGCTTTTGTCGTAGTGAACA
This sequence comes from Macrophya alboannulata, assembly GCA_949628255.1. NCBI lineage: Eukaryota > Metazoa > Arthropoda > Insecta > Hymenoptera > Tenthredinidae > Macrophya > Macrophya alboannulata. The sequence continues at coordinate 3,462,892 of OX451209.1, read as the reverse complement.
ACTGCTCTTCGCTTGTTCAGACATTCTATCGGAATTCCCACAGGGATTAAAAATTTATTCATTCCCGTTAACCCGATATCTTTCGGAGAGGATTGATTGGGGGGATTGATTTGCTCTGTTTCTCAGCACGCCTAGCGGAGTTGGGAATTGAAATTTAATTATTTAGAATCCAGACATTCCCTGAGTCTCCCACGCCGCCAATCAACGCGGCTATTTCCCGATCCCGAACAAACCGAAAGTGGCACATCTCGGTGTTTTTCGCAAGCTGTGTACATTAGGAATCGTACATTTCACCAGATAGAAACCACGGTGTAAAACAGGGTAAACGGAGTAGATACCCAATGAAATTCAATTTCCCTTGTCTTCTGTCTCGAACGGTTTAAACTTTCGCGTATATTTCTTCGCGGCTTTCATCCCTCTTGTATTGGTCGAATACGATGTTCACGAACTACCTAGCCCTGGTGACCGAGAACTCAGACAATTCAGTTGGGGCAGAATTTCTCCATAACAGAAACCAAGGTAGTAAAAACTGAGCTCGGTCAACCTAATCTCACTTTTAGTCCCGTCATCCGTACTTTGGCATGTTTGATCACACCTCGCCCTGCGGCAATGTGTCCTCAGTTTTTATAGAGTTTTCTAAGCGAGCTGGGTTAGTCTCTGAGAAATCTCACGGGTGTCTGAATTAATGTGGGAATTCATTCGTGGTCTAGAAAAAGTACTCCTTTTCTTTTCTGCTCCTTGGAAAGATTGTGGGACAAAAAAGCTCGCGACCTTATGAATAAATTCAGAAATTTTTCTTGGAGTTCCATAACTTCTAAACTTTGTTTATACCAAAAAAAAAAACACACACACAAACAGTGGCAGTTGAAAATTAAAACAGAATGCAAGATCCAATAATTTTACTAAGCTCTTTGGCAGCTTTCGAAAGAAATATACATGTAGTTATATATCTTCGAGATATTTATTCGGTTTATAAACACTACTTTACAGATTCCAACAAATGTTTCAAGATCTGATTAAATTAGGATAACCTACGCGCTATACGTGGCTCCTAACCCAAACGTTACTCTGGCCTAGAAAGCTTTTAGTTTACGCTTAGCAAAGATAGATTAGATAGCCGGAGTGTAACGCGCTATGTTACACTGTTAATTTTTTCTAGATATCGTACTACTGTAATCATCACTTTTTGATCGTGTAATAATTTTAAAACAAGAATCTACACGAAGTTGATAATGCAACGTCGATAATAATTACGTCATATCCCATCGATTACATCCACACATATTGATCGATGTCATTTCCAAACATCTCCGACTCCACAGTCAAGTGAATTTCCTTTACCGATTCAATTTCGAACGTTTTTACCATTTTTCTTTTTTTTCTACTTTTATTTCACACCCAGGAAATAGAATGGGAAACTCATCCTTCGAAAACTCACACTCTGGTTTCATGCTCGCTGTATTTTATGCGCGCTGTCTTCCGGTATCGTATGAGATACCGCATAGACGTAACGTTAAGATATCAATCCGATTGTGAGTCTTTGAAGTGAGCTGAACGTGGTTCCAGGAATTGCTTACTTTGCGGAAAAATAGTCCTACAAATAGACGTGTTTTTCTCTTCCGATTATCTTTGCAACAGCTATATATTATTCCCGAAAAAAACAAAAAATATATAAATATATAGTACACTCAGAGATATAATTTGCAGTCGATAAGCTATTTTATTTGTTTCTTTTTCTCACAACGTTTTATCAAAGTTAACTTATCACTTCTTTCCTGGATACGGAGATCGATGTACTTTTACCACGATACTAGATAATACAGTTTCGAAAAACCATGCGGATCAGAGTTTTTCGATGAATGTCGAGTTCACCGCAATGTCAGAAACTTCTATAAGCCAAAAAAGTTTCCGACTCTTCGCCAACTTCTTCGGCTGCAGAGATTTCAGTTACGACTATACATGTTCCCAACTTCACTATGACTAAAATGGTTTGAATAGAGAACCTGATACCGCAGAGTACTTGGCTTCCTTAAACTCCTATATGAGCGGCTTGGATATCCTGAGAATTCGTGACCAGTGAGCAAAAATCTTTGGAAGCAGGATCTTTTTGAACTGAGCAGAGTTTATTGATTATTATAAAAATGCATCTGCGACTGACGTGAAAATTAATTGAGCAATTGTGTTTTATTAATTATTGAAGAATAAAGTACGCTGGCGTTCGATAATATTTTAAAAACATCGTCCACGATCAAAGCTTTAATTGGCTCTTTTGTTTGGGGAGTAAGCTTTTGAGATATTTTTAAATATCCGAGTTCTTTGAAATTCACCCTATCAGCCACTTTCGTTCAGAGAGAAGCTTTTTCAAAGCGTGCTTTTCAATTGTTTTAAAATACACATGCCTCTGTCTATCGAGCTGCAGACGTTTACACTGTGAATATAAAAATACACAAAAACAAGGTGAAACGAACATTGGCCAAAAACCAGAAGCCACAAGTCACAGCAATGGTCAAAACGACACTCGAGGGCCTAATTACGCGACAGTGAAACCCTTGTACCTCCAAGTAAGGGATGAAAGCTTTAACTAGCACCGAAAATTGGGCTTTCGAGATGGCCTCGTCTTCTCCATACGTAAACATATAATATCCACGGTCGAGATAAACCCCATAGTTTCGTTCCAAGAAAAGCTCCTTCTTTTGAACAACTCAAAACTGAAATCAGCTTCAAGTAGCTAATAGGTACGAACACAGTAGGTGCAAATTCGTCTCCTGCATGAGTCTATCTCCCATCAAACTAGTAGTTACTTCAAGATCCAGTCTCTATACCTGCACTTGAGTTCAAACTTTATTAATCCGAATCGTAAAACGTGCAGATAGGTACTTGATGCCTCGACTGAAGAGCAGCCTTGACGTCGTTGGAAAAGCGATTGTATCATGTGCATGACGCTTCAGCTGGTTCGTATATAACTTTTCCGGCGAAGAGCTTTGATATATAACTGGGGGTGGCTTTTGACCTGTAACGACTGATTATTACGGTTGTAAGGTAGGTAGGTTGGTACCTATATCCCAATCCTCGTTTATTTGTTTTTGTACCTTTCAAAGTGAGCGAAAAACAAACTAAAATTATTCGATTACAAGATTAAATTGACTCTAATTGTGGAACAGGTACTAATGGTACTAATATCTGTCCTCAGAGGTGCTAAAATCCTGTTGGCATTTTCCTGCTGTCGCTATAAAAGGATTACATTTCGTTATTCCAAAATACTCATCAGTAATTGACGACAAATTAGATTATCGCGTGTGGCGTGCTACTATCCGGTCGTACAAATGACTGGGGGAGGATAACGTTATTAGTTTTTCGTTCTTTTGCCGTTTATTTGAGTTCCAGAACCGCGGCTTCATACCGTACCGTATTTTTCACTTTTGAATATCCCGAGCTCGTATAGCTGGCTTTCGTCGTTAGACTTTACGATCGGCATTGATAATGTTGTGAGTGAGATCGTTTGCTAGATTTCACCTTGCCAATAACGGGTTAAAGCCCATTCCAACCCTCGTTTCGTCTTCGCTATTCAGAAACTAACGCTGCTCGATAAAATGCAATCATAAACCGCGGAAGGGTATTGAATTAGCCCCTTCATCGAAAGCTCGGCCGCAAAATCCTCCCTTGTATTTCTATAATTTTGTCGTTAGACCAATAAATTTCTACTAGTCGCAATTAATACAGAATCTCTGTAAACTTATTGCGAGCTTCGACGAAAAGGATACTGTAGAGTCGAAGCTTATACCGCTCGAAAATGCAATAAATTTATGTGATTTTATCGTCCACTAAAAATAATCACGCGGATGGTAATTAGATTGTCTCGTTTTAATGAATAATCAATTTCAGACTAAACGATCGGCACAACGCAGTGACTAAAGTTCAGGAGTAACGTTTATTTCGGTGTTCTATTCTAAAGATACTTTTTGACGTCATGAAATATAATTACCATGCGATGTTCAATGGCCGATAAACGTATATATCAATAACTGTATTTTGTATCGCTACAGTTTACTGTTCTCGTGATAATTGTATCGTTAAAATTATATTTGTTTCGTTAGTCGATAATTATGCATATTATATGCATACGAATAGTTGGACATTGTCAGAGATTATTGTACCTACGCTAGATAACAAAAATAAAATGTCTACATGTGTGTATAGTCGTTGATTAAAACGTGGCCTTTTCAAAGCCAATTAGAACGGTACAGAAGCTAGAATAAAAAATTTTTCTCTGATTTATTTTCACTACTCGCCCCGTGAACTTTGAATATGTTAACAATGCCTGACAATGAGTGCAACCGTTACGCTGGCGCATCAGAATGGCACTCATTTTTATGTTCATACAGGAATATTCTGCCGAAAAAAAAAAAATCTAGCTTCGGTCGTCAAAACTAGGGTAGCTATAGTTCTCTAGTGATGTAATTTACACTCACAGGGTGAAATAACGACCTGCCCTATTATTTTTCCCGTCTGCCTTTTTCTTCCAACCGTATCCTAACGTGCCTTTCAATTTTGAAAATAAAGAAAAAAAAAAAAAACTAAAAGGGTTTTGAACAAAGTGATAAAAAGATACTCACGATCGTGCCAGGGATGATACGAGGCATTCGCAGTTATACATTCGACTAACACGACTCAAGTGTGCGATTCTAGAGAATAGTATGAATATTTTTATTGCAAACAATTACGTTCGAGGTGTATGTTTATCTCGAGCAATTCAATGTGCAAACGCCGGTATCTGTTTGGCAAACAAGGTGATAAGGTGGAAGCATAGACCCACCTTAACAGTGACTATGTGTACCAATTGGACCACCACGATTTTGCACGTTTCGCTGATGTTTCGTGATCTGAACGCGAGTGCTGCGCGTGGGATTCTCTCTTGCTACGTATCAACAATCTGCCACAGTTTATATACCCCGTGATCTGATCCTTCGTATCTATACTGGCACTGTAGAGACCCTGATATTCCCCGACGTCGTTCTGGGGCACGTAATAAACCGAACTTTTATTACGACTATTTCCTAACAACTATAGACCACCGTGTATACCAACACGATCTTTATTATTAACCATATGCCGTACCAGAACGTGCACTTTAAATGAACGGTCCATAACTCGAAGTAAAGATTCCGGATGACGTGAAGCGAAAGAATATCTCGAGCTTGAATATACCTCGGTGAAACATCACCGCATATCTCCCGAAAGTTTTTTTTCCCGAACTTTATCATGGTAATTAGTAGATTTTACTTCGTACAGAAGAAAAAAGACCAGACGGCGGTGGTACTTGATCAAGATATTGTAGTTAATCGAATCGGGGTAGATTTGAATGAAAGACGACCGAAAAGATCTTGATATCACGTCTGGTGACATCTTGTCTCGTGAAAAAGCTCCGAGCTGTTCGTCTCATCCACTTATTTTCACAATGCTCACTTTGGGAACTAAAATTATGGATTTTCATCGCTAATTCGGATGAGCCAATGAGTGATCTTGGTACCAAAAGCTCCAGACAATCTCGACGATGTAATACTCGTTGTTTTCTTGATCGATTTTCGATGTACATCCTACCCAAACTTCCGCACGTTGTGGTGACAGGATGTGTGTGCATGATGCCTTCATCATTATGTACATACATAGAGCCGTAATCTTATCATAAGTTTTGGTACTAGCTGGCTGTCTCTCATCTGCACTGTGCTCTTCCTTATATACCTCGAAACGGGAAGGTTCTTCAAGCTCACAGGATGTGGAGAGTAAATATAGGGCAGAAGCTTGTGTTTGCGGACTCTTGGACGGCTTTCCAGGATCCTGTAGATATACGAGGAAAGGTACAGCGCATTGTTTGCCTTAATCCGTTTAGCCAATCTATTTATACAACAGCCAGGTTCTGCAATATTGGGGTGAATATACCCTTTTGTAAAAAATGCGATTCACTAGGAATTTATTATACACCTCAACCTTTGCTCGGATTGGGTATACGGCATCATTTATCACGAGACTGGAAAATTATTTTTGTCAAATACATATATTGTGTAACAAGAAAGAGTCTGGAAGATATCCCGCAGTGACGAACGAACAACTTTATATTGCTAATTGACTGACCCGAGTTAATGAACTTTCATTATCTTTCATCACGAGCTGCAGTTGGGGCTAGTTATCGGTTAATCATTCGAGCAAGTCTTTCTCGTTTACGGAATAATCGAATCAAATATAACTCGACTACGATGTAGCTACCTACCCGGAGCAGAAACACTTTATCGCATCAATTGCGCCAATTTATGGATATTTGAACAGATAGGGAGTGGCTTTTTTTCAGCTGGCTTATTCGCACAATGCTGCAATGGTTCGAGCGTCCTTTGTGCACTTTTATGCCACTTTGAATGAAAGACCAAATGCATGCGGTTAATGTCATTTCAATTTTGGTAAATAAACCTTTTAATCACTCGCTTATCAAACCCTGTACAAATCGAATTCGGTCATATTGAAAGGTAGAGTGCCCAACATTATTGGATTAATATTGAACTTTATAAGAGGGAACGTTTAAGTCGACCGTAACTAACACGGTTCATTGAAACTTGCTCGAACTGAAAACTTGAAGCGACCCGTGAGACCCGGGACGAGATCGAGGGATGGAAGGGCAGTATTTTTTATTCAGCCCTGGCATCGTAAGGTTCATTTTTTTTTCAGGAAAATTTCGTGCCGAAAAATATGGGTTAATACCGGGTTTTGATTTTTAAAAGGGAGATCTGCGAAGGCGAAGCACTTTAAAGGCAGTTTGAAACTTCTCCAACCCACTTCTCCCGCAGGGAAGCATTTCTAAGCTCCCAAATCTATGTAGAATCTAAAATCTCATTTTATAGCACATCGTTAACGACGCCCCTGCTACTCTGATTTCTTATGCATAAACTCGGAAAATAACAGACCACGCCAAATTGGAAGTGTTCAAATTTGTTCGGCGAATGGATTCTATAAGGTCTTGCTGCGGAAAGTGGTTTACATAATATGTCGGTTATATGAGATGCAGAATAAAAGTTTATTCTATACCTGACGAAGAAAACCAAGAAGTTACCATTTCATTTGTTGTGGATAAATTTTCATTCATTTGATGGATAAATTTATAACTTTTTGTATATTTCTTCGTGCGATTGACGGAATTTTCTTAATTACAGGTAAGGGGGAACCTAGGCAACAAATTATTTCACCGCAACGTGGATGAGGTAACTGAATTATAAATACATAAACGTAAAATTTGAAATATTTATAACATAATGACAATTATTGCGCGTCTATATAGGTACGTGAAATAAATTATAAAAAAAATGGCACGCTTAGTAAAAACTATATTTTAGTCAATATTACGCTTCCAGTGTTTCGATACTGAATACCAATTCAGAATAAATGTGGGATAATGAATTCTGAATGAAATTGTACGTCTATACTATGGAAATTGTGCTTATGCGGTACTTTCATTTCGCTTGAAAAAAAAAAAAAACGAAAACTAAATAATTGTTTCGATTCGTCGATATTCAAGTAATTCAATTCATATTGGTGATTGGTCGGTGTCCAAATTATTAAACGAATATGTAAGATCGTCAATTCCTATAATAATTCCTATCAAACGATTCTTCGTTTTAACAAAATTCTACAGCCCTTTTTTGAAAGCTCTGCGATTCCTGTACGCAACATTTTACATCTCCTTGTTGTCCTGGGTGTTTAAATGCAAGACAATAAAAGTCCCCAGGATTTAACACACGAACTTTAACTCCATGACGATAAAGCATCTGGGAAGTAATTATCGCATACGGGGGTGTAAATATTATAATTAATATTCAACGATTCGTGAAATAATGGCTACTTTTTATGAGACACATAACGATAGTAAAATATTATCATTTCACAATATTCAGGTAAACTCTTCAGGGAATTATGTCATGATGAGTAATATCGCAGACCGAGGAAGGTGGAAGGGTGAGGGAAGGGGGTTAATTTTGGCAATGAGAATCACCAGGTTCCCGAAACATGGTAGTTAATTTCCGAAGATAACTCAAACTCTCGGTAGTAATATCATCCATACCAGATTACGACGACAAGTGAGAGGCTATTTGCAACCAGAATAGGTTTCGTTGAGTTGGATTATTGCCAAGTAAAGCCCACCGTTGGTCCTGTCTTCGCCCAATCAAGAGACTCGGTAGAGTCTCGCGCCAAGTACATTTAAAAGGATTTTTAAACGCACGGCGTGAGACTCGACCCGAGTCTCTATACCGGAGAGACTGCGATTCGGCGGAGTGGGGGTAATAATCGTATGATATTTTTAATGTTTCACCGTATTCTATATCATCCTGTAAACTATCAATTTATCTTTAGAATGAGGGTCTAAGCAGCTTTTATTCAACACCAAGATCAGTGCGATCGGTGCACGGAAACTGATTATTTTCTGTTTTCATTAAATTACAAGCACTCGGTTCGATCAAGAATTTTCGTCTACGTCTCCGTCAACATAAGTGTAAAGTTGCCTGGGTATGTAGGGACATAGAGAGGACATTGGGACAGGGGAGAATACACGGGTATGAAATCAGACAGAGTTGCCGGTCTACCCTATACTGTAACGTGTTTTTATTATTCTATGGTTCATGGGCACGAGTCTTATGCGCGTCGTGCGTGCGCGATGCGAAGAATAATAACCTATATTTCGTGATGACAGCTCGGTAGAAGAGAAGAATAATAAGAGTAGCTGAAAACTTTTCAAATAATTATTAATGCAAACTTCGATATAATTTGTGAAGCAGAAATTGTTGAGATCAGCACCGGTATTTTCTATAGTAATGCTTATTAATTATTTCTACTTGTTTATTTTACGACGTCGAGTTTTCGAGGTTATGAGAATTATCTGTCACATCGGTCACGATTATTAACGACGCAGATCAACAAGTCCGGCTTGTGTCGTAGGATACTTTTCGTAGACTTGCTCCTAATTTTTATTTCTCTCAATAACCTAACTCTTACACAAATGTTAACAATCGCATTATGTATACATACAGTGCCGGACGTCGTGCCTCGTAGAATGCGTTTATGTGTTTCAGACAGCTAAAATCATACCTCAAGGTTTGTGAATACCGTGTAAATGTGTCTAGATCACAGCAATGGGATGAAGACAATTTCGCCGGCATAAGTTATTATCACCTGACCAAGTTTTATAACAAGGGCACTTTGATGGATGACCGGGCTGACATATTTGTGTATTTATTTAAAGATTATGAATAGATTTGTTGTAGCAGAATTTTTTCCAAATTATATTCTACACAAAATTCAATGGAGTTGGGATAGGAATGTTTATATCTTCAAGTCAAAGAAACACTATTTTCAGACCGTTTCTTACGTCTCAGTTGTAGGTAGTACATTTTAGCTTAATGATGCTCGGTCTGATATGAGTTCAGATTTCTGTGGATTTATATTGATCATTCTCTCGTTTTCACTGCATGTTTTTTGTAATTTTTCAGTAACGAAATTCTAGAGCCGTTGTAGTCTACGTTGCCTTCCAATCAATGAGACACACAATGAACACTGCGCTTGCAACTGCTGAGTTTACAGATATATTGTCCCTTCACAAGTCACAATTCAGAACTCATAAGTAAATGAGGAAACAGAAAATAATACTGTTTGATCCTGTTACAATCACATCACTTTGTACTATTATTATAACATCACCGTGGTAGGTGAACCGTTCATATCCAGTGACAAGAATAGTTTATAAGAATCCAAAAATGTGAATTATGATCCGATAGTACGACACGGTTCTAGGGGCTATCCTCAGTGCTATTTATTTCCATTGAAGCCAGCGATCAACTATCTTTTGTCTCTAATATTTTGATGTAATGAATGTCAAAAGTATAGATAATTTTTTATTGTTACCAGTAGACCAAGATTTATGAGTGAATTTATAAAGACTATTAACCACATGACAATTTCTGATTTGATATAGAATCGTTGCCGTAGTTTCTTCATGTTCAAATTAATCTTTGGTCAAATTTCCTTTCAATTCTACATTCATATAAGGCTGATCTTCAAATTTTCCCTACGTCACAGTTACAGAGTGATTGATTCTACCTGGAGTTCGAATCCACAGAGTTCAAAAGTATAGTGCATATTTTTTATAAAGAAAAGCTACTGTTAGCCAGTACTGCATTATAACTGTCACTATGGTGATTTTCTTATTCATATTGACACGTGGCTTATCAAAACGCATGGCAATGAAACCGACAAGCCCAGGTTTGTAGCTGGCATAACGTCCTAAGCGCCATCATATGACCGTTTGCCCTTTTCAAATTCAAAATGTATAATTTTTCATATGTATAAATTCTACAATTCTTTATACAATTCATCATGAACAAGACTTGGAACGAATCTAGATGGTACAAAAAGTAATGAAATCCCCCCAAAAGCACCTCTGGTGCAAAAACCTCTCGCCAAGTACATTATACAAAAATGTCGTTTTCATACAAAAAAATATTGAAATCAGATCTTATTGCCAAGTAGGTGATATGAATTTGAAAGAATGACATTTACTTTATCTTGAATTATCAATAATCAGGCCTCAAAAAAATTTTTTATAGCATTTATATAGTCTTGTGATACGTTATAATCTAGTGGATAATAGTACGCCAAAACAGATTTAGCCGTACCTTCCACATTGAGAATAGCACGGCAATTTGTACAATTCATTACGTACAGGATAAGAAATAAACAATATTGTACAAAAAGTCGTGAGATCTCCCCAAAAAGCACCTCTGGTGCAAAAACCTTTCGCCAAGTACATTAATGCAATCATTACCCACAAAAAACATCCTCCTGCCAAACATCCTCCTGCCAAAAAACCTCCTGCAAAACAATATATACAAATATTTTATTATGCAAAAGTTAATTATTCGTTAGAATCAAAAAAATTAATCGTTCATCGACAAATGTATGGAAATCACTAACTATTGCCAAGTACATGCCTCGCGATTTATTTATACAATATCAAGATACTCGGTAGAGTCTCGCGACAAGTACATTAAAAGGAATTACATCGAACTCATGAAATAAGATCAATTAAAATTAAAATTAGGAAAAAACAAAGAAAAGAAAAAAAAAATTTGGAGTACGTGGTACTTGGCGGGCATTTTTGTAGAATATATTATACTCTTGTAGCCAGTTAGATTACCCAAAAGGCGAAACAGCGTCGTTATACTCATGTCTCCAGACGACAAGGAAAAAAAAAAAAACAAAATACAAAATAGACTGGAATCATTTTTTTTTTTTCGTTTTTATACTGAATCTTCCCTCGAAAGTTTAACTTAAATTGGCAATCCGGTTGGCAGTTTATATTTTGAGCTTGAGGAAATAAAAATTCACGCGCAATTCTCATCCCCTTCGATTTGAGTTTTGAATTAAATTTGATCTTCAATCGGAGCTTCGATTTAAATTCCGGTGGTAGGTCGTTCTTCTCAATCGCTCGATATCCTGGATCGCAGGAAATATCGCGTTTGGGTACTTGGCAGCGACCCAACAATTTCTCACCCTAAGAACAATCATAAATAGTGTATGTAGACGACTTTGGCATTCGTCACTGAACCTAAATGGATACTTGCCATTCGGCGGTGAGGGTTTTCTGTAATCGGAAATAAAATTGCTTTCCACCGTTTCGGCGTGAGAAACTAATTACAGCTGTACCTACTATGAGATATTTAATTTCACCTGGATCAAGGCTTGCCAAAAAAGATGTGAAATTATATTCCCTCTTTTACGAAAATAGTCGTTCACTTAAGTGTTATTATCTAAGGATCGTTGCATTTTACGATTAGCTTAATTGAATTTGAGAAATACCCTTTTACGTAAGTATATATATATATATATATACATTATATATATGTATATATAAAATTACGCAGCGATTAGAGTGATTCTTAATTTCCCCCAGAGCGACGAATGCTGATACTCAGACTTGTTCCCCACGGGGTAAAGTAATTTTGGTGAATTAACGAAGATCGCAAATCTTGGACAATAAAAGTTTACCGTAAATCTTGCTAAGGTGTAATTACTGAAGGTATGATCACAAGCTTTAGCACCCCTAAATTTTCCCGGTGATCTATGACTCGAAAAATAATTTGTCCAACTCTAACGCAACTGTCGTGACAATCCGAGAAACTTTGATATGCAAAAAGGGATAATCTTTTATCAAGGCAAACCTGGACTAATAAATTCTCAACTAATGCATGAATAGTTGTTTCGAGTTTTCATTAATTCAAACCAATGTTGAACACGATCAGATCCAGGGGCGAATTTGTAAACTGTTTCAGTACACTAATTAAATAACTTCAGAATGATGTATCGCATTTTGGATAGCTGTTACCTGATTAACGTGCAAATTTTCGATGTAGACGAACGGTGGTAAAATTATGCTAATAACACTCGACGATATTCCGATACGTAAATTCTTGCATGACAAAACAAATATAAAAGTATAACTATTTTTTGCCAGTGGCAAATATATTGGCAAAAAGCTTAAGAACGAAAAATCTAAAGAGGATGAGGTCAGACGCTCGTTACATTTCAGGCAAAGTGCCTCTCATATTCTCTTTCTTTTTTTTTCTTTTGTTTATGCTACACATTCCAGATTGCAGATTAATAATATATAAGTCTGAAAGTGATGGAGAGTCGTGGGACTGAAATTTCTTGATTAAATGCACCGCACGTCATTTTTAGCCGCCGTTGATGCAACCTTCGCGTTTTTAATATTATTATTTCTAAAAAATTCTTTAGTCAAGGAGGTAAAACTACTGCGAATAAAATTTTAATGCTGCTGTCGTAATGAAAAATGCCACAACCGTAAAACAAAGTCACGCGATTATTTTTTTGCCTCATGAGGTATATACACACACAAAGAGTTTATATTTTTTTTTTTTTAGAAATGTTCTCCTTTCTGGTCTTAGTTTCATTTTCATTTTTATCTCCGTACAACGTGGATCTTTATGGTCTAGAAGAATCAATGCGAATAGAACAATGAAGATTATATAATGTTTTATACGAACCTTTCAGCGCTGCAGTAAGCGATGCGACTGCAGATCGCTAAGTAGAGATAGAGGATTCGATATTCTCTTTCGACCAGCAAGGCGTGAACTCAGGTTTCGATTGAATTGACGAGCATTGATACGACTTGGTGAAAATAAAAGTAACCAGGAGAAGGATCTGATAAGAGACATAAAAAACATGGAATAAAAAGTTATCTCATTTCTAGAAACGAAGAAGCGTATATATATTCAATTTTATATCCATCTGGTTTTGATATTTCTCTGCTCCTGTCATTCGGGCGAACCGCAAGATGATCAATTGCAAATAGTTGAAAACAAGTTAATATATCGATAGACAGCGGTTCTTATTTTCGCACAAGAGACAGCGAGACGGTGCATTCAAAGAAAATATGTTCGTAACTTGTTCTAAAATCGTCGGAGGGTAAAAAAATTCAAATTTCTGTTATCGCATCTCTGTAATCACTCTGGTATTCGTTTATTCCGATTTTAAAATCAGCCATTCGTGAATCTGTCTGCTTGTACTAACTGGAAAACCAGTGGAATTGAAAAACAGACGCGATTCAGAAATAACGTAGGAAAAATAGAGAGAAACGAGAATACGCTGAGGTGGAGTTCATATTTCTCGGCAAGCCCGAGCTTTCGATCAACATAACCAACGTATTTCTTGCGACGTCGGCTTCGGGTCCTGGATGATCGAAGACGATCAAAATTGAAGGTGAGAACGAGCGATGTAAAACTCTCATAGTAACTTCTCCCGTATCATCGTAGATCGATATGATATCACCGCATGCTTTGTGTTTCGTCTCTAGTCTCGTCGTGGAATCCTGTCCATCGATCTTCTGCCGTAGCCTGTTCCGTTCCAACCCTCGGGTCAAGGGACGTCGATGTCCATTTATGTTAATCCAAGCTCAAGATGTTACTACCTTGTTTTGACAGGTTGTTGTATAATCTTGAACAAGTGGACGAGTAGCCCACGGGGATAAGACAAAGGTTATCATCGAATCGTTCACCCGAAAGCAAAAACTAAATAAATAAAATAGTTCAAAGCTGTATGAAAGTTCTATGGATAGAGTTAAAAAGAGAGTTTTACGTTTAATTTTTATCGCTAGATTTCGCCGAGTGCACTTGAGCCAAACTGTAGACCGAATAGTTTTGCAAACAGTTGCCAAGTAAATACCAAACTAGGTTCCACTTTTGGAAAATACGCTGAAGTAGTTGCCGAACAAATTTCAAATTGTGAGATGCAATTTATGGTCTTGGAAGGAACTTCGAGTTCGCTTTATTTTACTTCATCAAATAGCTCGTGAAATTTAAAACAATTTATCGTTCAACTGGAAGAAACCCCCATGAGCAAAATTCTACAGACTGATATTTTTCAGCGTTTTATTTTCCGCATGCGTCACACAGATGCAAACATAGGCTTTAATATTTGCTCGAAACCTCACTCGACAAGCAAACTCAAAACAGGCTAAAGTTTCAGAATTGCCATCCCGACCGCCTACGCCTACACCGAGGCAAAGTGTCAAACGAAATCCAAGCCATTAACTGCTAATTACACCTGGCGGTTACCCCCTTTCATAATTTATAAATTGTATCAACGTCCTAATTACTCCCAGTTTGCGGGACTTTCACTTCATTTCTCGAAATTTTTTTTACACCAAATCTCTCTTACCGTAGTTATAATTTCATTTCGCTTATTCAAATCTTCACGAATAATTTACTCACCTATACTCACGAGAGTAGATGTTTATTGTCTCAAGTCGAAAGCAGCATCAACGAAATAACGGCTATCGGAATACCTGCGTCTACAGAAGAACATTCGACCTATTTCTAGTATCTAGACTGCGAAATTCTGCTTTTTGTAGCTGGTATATTGTCTGTGATATTGCTCAACCATTTTCGAAAGGAATTTTGTTTTGTTCAGTGACTGGAGAAAATATTTTCCATTTTGCTCAGAAAGGTTCGTGTGTATACATTTTTTTTTTTTTGAAATTTGTACAGAGGAGTAGGAAGATCAATTGGCAAAGATCGTTTCGTATTGAATTATCGATTTAGCGCCTATAAACTATTGAAAATGTTTTTTTTTTTTTTTTCATTCTGACAATAATTCGGTTGATCGAAGATATTTTTTCGCTTGGAATTAATTCTTGAAGATTATTTCATTGGACTAGCTGTTGCTCGTTATTGACGTTGAGCAAGAACTCTTCTCTGGAAAATACAATTAAGTTCGCGAATAAAGTCGACGTTACTCGTTCCAGATTTGAGGATAATTATTAATCACGTTATTGCGATAATCAGCGTCTCGATCGAGTTATAAATATAAATTCAATCATTCACATTGCCAACTAAATTCCGTTGTTAGACAATACAAAGTGCGAATATTAACCGACTGACGACCGAAATTTCACGAATCGTTTTGACTTTTGCCACTCCGCAAAAGCATTATTTCCGAAACACTGAAGCCACCAAGGACTTGTTCAACAGAGCGTAAAATGTTTTACGATTGATGGGAATACCGGAGCTATTTCGTTTCAGAGAGACACAATTGTTTTTTTTTTTTTTCTTTTTTTTGGCTTTCTATTCGTACACTGTACAGGTATAGTCGATACAAGAATATTTTATACAGTATCTTACTAGTTTACATTTTTTTGGACTCTGACCCATCTGCCGTTTGTTATTTATAACATATAATTATTATATTGATAAATAAGCGAAAAGTTGAAAAAAAATAAAATATATATATATATATATGTATAGGATAATAATGAATGTGTAATTTGTCAGCAAAAGAAAACGAAAACAAAAAAAAAAAAAAGAGACGAAAATAAAAAAATAAGCTGTGTTAATGAGAGACCATTGTTAAATATATAATAATATATATATACATATATATTATAATGAAGCAATGTTTTAATGCTGATAATTAAATCAAAATATGTGCTGTTATATAAAACTGTAATGGAAATGTTTATCGTTAATTATATAATATGTTAAATAAAATCCGATACACATATAGGTATACATAATACTGACGAGGTGAGTGTAAATAAAGTGTAAAAAGAAATCGCTATTTGCATATAGGTAATATACATATAAATATAGGTAGATTTTGATTTAAACTTATGTAACTATATTAACGGCGTTAGGTGTAGGAGTTAATTAATTAATATTATTGATCGATAGACTATACATAAAAATTATAAGAAAGTATACATATATACCTATACTACGCGGATATGTATTCATGATTATATTTATGATCATTGTTGTTATTATTTTTACTATATTAACTTTACGATCATGATCATTAGTTATAGATTAGTTATATATAAGAAATATATATTAAAATTATCACTGAATAAGTACATATAACGTATATTTGTTCAGGTCAATAGATAACGGCTTATGAGCCCCTGCCTGTTCTGTCGACCTGAAAAAATAATTTCCAACAAAAAAGTAAAGAAAAGAAAAAAAAAATTATTTTAAGAAGCCAAAAATTCATACCAATATTTCATTTAATGTACAAAAAAAAAAAAACCAAAAACAACTAAATAAATAAATAAACAAATAAATCATTCACTTAAGATCTTATGATATAAATCTTATCGACGATTGTGTATCTATAAATAAAGGTGTTATAGGCTACAGACTTATCCGTTTAATCCTGCTTGACAATTTTTCTTTTCTACTAATTCCTTCGTACATTCGATGATACATTTACTCAATAATTTATATTTTCATCTAAAGACACCCCGACGTCACATTGAATCAATAAAATGCCGCACCCTTGTGAGTGTAACAATTACCGCTAAAGTGGTGCTTTTCGTTCGGATAATTGGCAGAAGAGTGATGACCTCTTATTAATTGCCTGCGTGGAACTTCCCTCGATAATGTGTCTCGGAGTCGGAGCTTCAAGCCCTGTGACTAGATCGTTGAGAATGTGCGGGTTTTGTTCAAAATTCTTCAAAGGTAAGCATCGATGCACGACTCTTGTCTCTTTACTTATATCATTCATCGATAATGATTCTGTGTCATTTATATATTTGCTCGATTGTGGGTTTGCAGATTGTGACATATGACTGTAAGGCAGGTAGATTGTTGAACAAACGCGGAGTGTGACACATTGTGCGAAAATATTTCCTTTTATTTGCAAAAGCCAGCCATTATACATAGGAGGAATAATTATTACCTAGAGGAGATCAACCTTTAAGGTAATACTCCATCCGTGATTTTAGCTAAATGAATGCTGGAGATATTACGAATAATTATTCGGAATTCCGGCATTCGAGAAGTCTCTTCAAAGGCACCAGCCACCTGATCACGACTTGTGGTTTGAATGGTGGAACAAAGGGGTGAAAACGGAAGGAAAGATGTCGAAGCACCGCTAAACACGCTTCAAATGCCTGCCGGCCTCCTTTCAAGCTCCTTCAAATCATACGACAATCGTTCAGTCGCGGTTTTCAGTCCGTTTAAATAAAAGTACGACTATGCCATTACCCAAGCTAGTAAAATTGTTCTCAAAGAGTTTCGGGTCGTAATCAATGGCCTCCCTCCGAGCATCCCCGTTTTCATACGCACGGTAAGCGACTGTAATTTTGTTCCAAAGGAAATGAAAGATTTGTATCAAATTTTTTTTTTTTTTTTTTTTTTTTCCCCGCATTGAAAACCGTAGGCAATGTCTAGACGCGTAATACTCACCAATTACCATAGGTTTTAACAAAGTCCTCCGAATTATTGTTAGATAAAATCGATACTTTGTGAGAGCAGAAAATTTCCTAAGTGCCTGAAAGAGTCCTGAAGTTATACAAATGTATATAACTGACGCGTCACGTGGCACATCAAAACAAATTTTCAATAAACATCGATTAGGATGAATGGAGTGAGCACTTAATGGCTGTCAGTGTTATTTTTTTCTTTTTTTTTCGGTTAAATCAATATTGGTTTCCTTATCGGTTAGGCTAATGGAATTATCCGACGATAGGCAGATGCTTGAATAAGTTGATTGGTTAATTTCACCCTTTTCCAGTAACAATATTCCCTGCTAATCGATTTGATCACAGTGGTTCAATATGCTGTGAGTAATTTAGCCCATAATTTAAGAATTCACTCCTCCTCTTCGGTGAGTCATTTTGCTTAATTCTGGTATCAAAATCGTCAAGGTGCAGGTAACGACACGTATTTTATTTGTCGATAATTAGTTACTGGCCAAAACTCAAGCCGTAGGCAAACGAGGAATCTGGTTTAGCCAATCTTGAAACGGTCAATCAACGGGTACGTAAATTGGTACGAGGCCGAGCTAGGCCACGTTGCTGGCTCGGAGTATTAAGGTATTGGGGCTTAGGGGAAGATTATCACTTGCCAAACCCAGCCAAACCCCACCCAACGCGAGGCATAGCCTTAAATCGATCCAATCAATAGCCCTTGTTTTCATGGTTGTATGAGACAATTGACAAACTTACCGATCGAAAGAGCCAACAGAGACAAGCAAACCGGGTCTAATTCGTCTCTCCATACCGTGTGGGATGATTGGAAAAAAAAATACAAAAGTTCTAATTAGGAGAGGTAACTGAGGACGAATTATCCCGCAGGTATAACAATTCATTTGCAATTCTCTTTAATCCAGGCACGAAATAACTTCATTAGGGCGGAAAGATCATCGGGACAAATGTCATAAAATAATTTTAAACAAGTGATCCGCATTCTCGATTTCTGCCTCTAATAAGACATTAGCAAATTTTTGTTATACCTCTTCGTGTATAACTATTCGAGGTATTCGTGGACAACTAGCGTTAGTAATTCATGACTGTTTGTATGGAAATTCATGTTCACATAAAGGTATGGATGTTGGTGTATTATTCAGACTGGTCTTACACTCTAGCACAGGCGAAAAGCTATAGTTAAATTATGCAAACGGGTGAAATGCGACCTTTTGTGTGCAACGTTTTGTTGCGAAAGCCAAGCGCCAGAGATGATACTCTTCTCTCGATCTCGCCATTACGGCTATGCTGAGTACCAAGACCACACCTGGATACCGAGTCCTTCTTCACTGAAAATCCTCAGTTCCTCTGGCCATGCAATATTAAAGGCACGTATATGCAGAATAAATCTATATGTATGCATACCGACAACATTTTCAACGATTTATATGAAACTCGTTTAAAAAAAATGGCTGAATCGTTGAAAGAATGTCTGTAGCCTCGATGCAAGGTATAAGCCAGCGCGTGGCGAATTCGTAAATAAATTTGCACGTCAGTTAACACTAGCCTCGTGTTTTGAGGCACGGATTGTATTCGACGGAGATATCTTTGATCCGCTTCTTGAATCCATCGTTTTGACCAATCGCAGATATGTTAGAATTTCCAGAGTCTCGAAGCTGCATGTATAAATAAACCAAAACCATAGGTGGCTTACTGGGAATCTTGCAACTTGTTATCTCTAAATTTATGGCAGCATATGGGTAGCGTTTTATGGTGATGAGTTGAAATTATGGGAAGACATTACGGAGTGATGGAGCCAATTCTTATAACTCGATAACTTGATACTGAATCCCCGCAAATAGATCCCAAGAGTGTTGTAGAATGGAGTCCCCAGGGAATAACAGCTTTTTGAGAAGAGAGCTTCAGACAAAAATTAGTGTGATTATTTCGTCACATGTGATCGTAGAGATATTATACCAACCCTCAATGTCAAGATGAAAGAGAGATTGAACCGATCAGTAGCCGATCAACGGAAAAAAAAAATTTTCAATCAGAATTCATAGCCGTCTGAACAGACAGACTGCAAACATTGTAACAGGATTATTTGAAAAACGAATAACCAAGTCTTAACGGTACGTACCACTTCATATCGGTTATTCTTATATTGGCTGATGCAACAAGTTGGCGAGTAAGTTTCTACACGTAATTATCCTTTTTCTCCAGCTTCAACAGCAGCACGAGTTTGTACTGCAAGCTCTAGTAAGTTAAGCTCATGCCGTTGGTTATGAAAGCCCTGCCATCGACACGGAGACAAGTTTCATAAGCCAATGTGCTTAGGTATGAGAATTTGACGAGAATTCTTGAGGAAATTGAAGCTCGACAGTGTAGAATGGCGATGTAGTTTATAGTGTCTGCATTTGATGGTATTTAAAAAGGTGATGAATTTGAAAAAAAAAAAATTATTTTGAGAGCCCAACAAATTTTTGTATCGAGATTATCAGTTTCCTTCCTGAACAGTATAACGTGTTTTATTTTGTTCCCCCCGGTACACACCAAACGTTACTCAAATAAGTCGCGAAGCTCTCTCGCCAACTTCGTTGCTTCAAAGTCAAATATTGGCTATTAATCCCTCAAAGCTTCTGCACCCCTTAGTTGAGCTCGAAACGAGATTAAAATGCGAGATATTTAATCATTGAATAACGACGATGCTCGCAATTCCTCGATCTTTTATCTCTGTCGATGAAACTCGCTACAGAATCAAAATATACAGATATACACGAGTATCAATCACAATAATATCTAGGCACCCTTCAGCATCCGAATGATGAATTATTCACGATGTATTTGGACGAGGAAGACTGTATTCATTTTTACTACTACTACTACCATTCCCTCGAGCATCTTTTTCTCATTGTCTGCAGTATTCATTGCATAAGCAAGATCTTTTTTTCGACACGAAAAACATATTCGAATTTTCACGTGGGAAGAACTTTTCGGTGTATTTCTCACACGTCAGTATCACCTACGTATTCCATACAAATTTTCATTACAATTAATCGGAAATTGTTATTTGTTCGTTCACTTTCATTGCTGAATTGGAAAAAAAAAATGTGTTGTTTTCGTAGGGAGCTGCTGTCATCGACAAACATCGACTAGAATATACGAAATTTGAATATGGATTGACAGAGAGGTGTAATAAACGAATAATCGTAAAAGAAAAACGTGAAACGTTTCGTCGCTGGTACATTAATAATAGCAAGGATCAGTTCTGAAACATTTCTTTTTCTCTTAGGGATCTCCACCAACTTCTTTTCGACCCTATCAAGTGAGCCGTGAATTCACCCGCAAGCACCATCTCGCCAGATAAGTACGTAGTTAGTGCCTCATCCTGAAGAAATGAAAATCAATACACGGGTCTCCTCATCCGTTGCTTATCTATCGCGTTTCTTTCAGCGTCGCAAGAAGTGGCCCCATTCAAACGTCTATAGTGTAGCTAATTGTCGATTTTGGTATGTGGGTACACGAGGATGGGAAACCTACCCTCTCACCGTCTCTGAAAACTTGTCGTTATAATAAACGGCAAGTAATTTGCCTAAGATTACGCCAATAATGCTAAGTTCGGTAACATATGGCCAAAACAAGATCGTAAAGCTTCGCCTCCCTGCTCACGTCTTGGCAAAGGTTAAGTCTGCTCCGGAACCGGTAAACAACTCTTCTAGCATTGTGTCTATGGCCGCAGGTATTTCACCGTTCACGGAAGGCCGCGGGCGACATGGGGTTGTATTAATGAACGGATGCTGGTGGTATATTTCCGCTGGTGGCAAGCATGAAATTTCCATGAGCGAATACAAACACATACTTCTAGGTGTACCTGTCCTTTGACCCATTCACCCGTCTCATTTATCTTGCTTAGTAATACTAGACAATGTGTATACATGGCCGCCCTAACTCTGAGCGATGTTCGAGATTCGGTTTTTCGACAAATTTAACGCAGCCCACCTGTTAGAGTAACGAATTTCCGAAATTAGCTTAGTTTGTGCAGTATGAATATACGCTACGTGGCTTTTTCTTCATTCGTAAAAGTTTCCTCTTCACACCGAGATAAAGGGTCTACACCTACTATTTTAAGAGGACCCAAACGATCCTCTCGTTGAACTACAAGATTGGAGATTCGTGGGAGAATTCTCGAGGGAGCTGCTCCCTACTTCCGTGTCCCGTTTCCTCTCGAAGATGCAAAAGGCATGTTTTCTTTTATGTCGTTCTCTTTTTTTGAGAGCATTTTTATTTTTTACACTCTGAACCAGTGTTAGATGGAGAAGAAAAAAAAAAACGAGCTTTCACCATTCGTTCCCGCCAAACTGAAACGCCCTTACTTTTCTCTCCCATATCCATGGCGGTTGGATTCAAACTTTTTTCACGATAGGGTAAAAAGTCCAAAAGTTTAAAGCAGTTAATGGAAACTCGTATTGTCTCTGTACTACAGCGTTTCCACAATCCAACTCTGAGCTCTTTACAGGTACAGACTTTCCTCCCTTTGCTTTTTTTCCTCTCTCGTTCTCTCTCTTTCCGTTCCCTTCCTGCGAAATTCTCACTCGTTTAATTACACAGCTGAGTTGAATCTGGTGTTCGGTCATTTAAAAAGCGAATTTCTGTCTTGTTCCTTAATTCATATACTGATTAATTTAAACAAGAAAGGAATTTACGACTGTAAAACTGGTATACGTTGCCATATCTTCTCGTTATTCACCGATTAAATAACACCGTGGAAAATATAAGCTGCTTAACTTCACTTGTGTTTAATAATAAGCCTTGGAATAAATAATTTTACAAAATTCATTAGCTACTGAATTTCTTCTAAATCTATTCGCTGGGCCTAATCCGATTACCGCCACACTAAAACGGACCTTCCACAAATTCCCCAACACTCGCAACTTTGGATAATTTGATGGTAGCCAAACTTTGCGCGAACAGTTCACCTAAATCAATTATATCTACCGATTACATTCCCCACGACACTACTTCAGACCGGAAATAACCGCTTACGACATTATGCCTTATTCATTCTAACCGAATTTATCCCCATACGGTTAATCGACGCTTAAAGAATTAGAAAAAATTAACAGGCAAGCCGGGATTCCTATCTACGTTGAGTGTGCCAATGCGATAACCTCAAGAAGTTTATCCTTGTTATTGTAGTTTCGACATTTCGCGGCGGAGGATTAGCAAGAAAAATGTGAAAAGCCTAAGCAAACTTACTGAAATCCGCCCTCGGGCTTAGCTCTGTGATGTTCAGTTAGCTGCTCGTCATGTCCGCGTGATAAATTATCAAAATCTGATGGTTCAGGTAGCTATAGAAGTTAGGAGACACGCTTTTATTGGCGGTGAATAACGGTGTGAGATATTATTAAGTAACTTATTTTATGCAGTTAATTTTAAACCACTGACGCGTTATGCAGATATGATGTAGGCTATCTGTTAGTCGGTTCGTTGAGGCATTCGGAGTGATAAAAATGATTGAAAAACTGGACTAGTCTGCCGTTTTGAAGACGTCGCGAATTAATTCGAGGACAGAATTTGATCAAGGGAAGACTTATTCCACAACGTTGCAATAATCTCCCTTAGTTCAAACGTTAAAACCAGCTCCCCTAGCTGCGTGACTTGGCAGATCTTAACCAAGAGGCGAAACTCAACGAAGACGTTTGCTACAACGAGCTAGCAGAGTTTAAGAAAAGAAGGGAAAGAAAAATACAACAAACAAGAAAATATAAAGAAGGCTTGCAAAGAACAGAACAACGTCACGGTCCACGGATCCCACAATCTTCAAACTCTCGCACAGCCGCTTTTCTTTCGAGCATATGCGAGCACATGAGATAGTAAGGCATCCCCCAAGTCTGAAGCTCTTATATTGAATTACACAGATCTTTAACATCGGGATGAAAATTTTGTTTCCAACAATTCAGTGCTTCTTGATTATAAAAGTTCCATTCATACTTTGACAAGCGATGCAGTAAATAGAGTATCTATGAAATGGCCATAGATCAAAACGGTTGATCATTTCCCCGAAATTTTATATCATAAAAAAAAAAAAAAGATAAAAAACTTTTCGACTTCGATTCAGCGAGTTTTTACTACGATTCGTAGAACACGAACAGTCGCGGTCTCTTGCGACTCGTAATATTTGATTCCGGATCTATATAAAGGTTTACGCGTCCCCGGAGGAATAGACCCGCCCTTAACCAGGCGATGGTGATGGAAGATGAAAAGTTAGAAGTGGCCGGAAAATCGTGTCGATGTTAACCCTTTTGGAGCTAAAGTCCAAGCTGGTAGAAAATTGGTGTGAAAGCAAAAAAAAAGTTGGGTAGATATTCGGTATAAAAAAAATCGCGTCTGGCGAATTTGGAAACTCTTTATCGACGACTTCGGCTAGTAGTAGCTTACGGCATGACACAGCCTTGTGTTTAACCCACTCGCATGAAATTATGCAAGACTCTAGCCTACCTACTGCCAGGCTGTCAAGGAAATTGGTCTACTGCGTTAATGTATTATGAAGTAGGAACTTCATGACCTGGTTATTCCTCGCGGTCTTTTTTCTGAGTTTTAATAGTGCTTTGCCTAACAGCCTAGCTGTTTTTCCTGATTTACAATCCCAACGAGGCAGAAGGAATCTGCTTTAAAGTCTGCTGTTTTTTTCTCTCTTTTCTCTCGTTTTTCTGTTCTATTTTAATAACCTACTTTGAGAGCTTGCAAAATAAGTGAAATTTAAATGCAAAATTATTCCACGTGTCATTCAAGCGGGAGTATCGAATTCTTATTTTATGGATTCTGATACAGTTATTAGATTTTCAAGATTTACTTAAATGTGCTCGAAATGGTTCACGCGACAATATACTAGCTCCAACTCTTAATAAAGTCTTAGCACGCAATGCTGTCTGATGGCCGTGTAGTACGAACGTGATAACGACAGCTCCACCTTCCTCACGTGTCGAAGAAAATTATTTATCGAATCCATCATTTCCGTGTACGAAACGCCCTCGATTTGACAGCTATATCATTTGTTTTTTTACTTTTTTTTCTTATTTATAACCATTTTACGTGCCTGTGATGTATTATTCTGCTATAGACGGCCAGTTTATCATTACAAGTATATACTACGATGCAGCGCAAACACGTTTAACCATGAAACAGAAACTATTCATCAAAAAAATTGAATTCCCTGGACAATTTTATTGGAAAGTCGTAAAGTACATTTTCATGTCTATTATATTTCAAGGGTTTAGTATACAGAATAAATTTTCAAAGTATTTTTTTTAAGATTAACCCTCAACGTAAGGTAACTCGCAAACGAAACCGTTTTTTGTGTGACAGTAATTATCGTTGAGCATGCCGTCTCTGAATACAGCTCCACAATTTTGATTATCTTGGTAATTGTCTGGACCACCACCCTGCCATTCGTAAAATCCTGTGGTTCTCAGGGGTTCACCGTGGACAGTAACGAACTCGCCTTCCTCGAAAAGATCGTGATAACCGACGTTGACGTAGTTCTGATCATCAGAAGCAACGTGTGGTAAGGATGCTTGGAACAGCCTTCCGATGAGTTCTGCCTCAGCGCGGGAGTTGATGATGGCTAGGTAACCACCTTCTTGTTCGCAGATCTTTCGAGCCATATTCCAAGTGGTCCCATAAGTATGAACTTTGTGACCACCGATACCAGATGTATATCTATACAGAAAATGAAAGATTGTTCATTTTATGATGAGGTTTTATAAAGAAAAATAGGCCCTGCTATTTGTTTCGTTCGGAATTTCACGCTAATTTACACTCGAAAAATTCATTAATCTTCGAAATCTAGCGCGTCGAATGAAAAATGACGATTGACAAATTGAATTGATCCTTAGGATTATCTTCTACAACTGTTTACAGAAATAATGAAAGTGCTCGACTTACGTGTAGTCGTGACGTCGAATCGCTGGTGGGCCCTGTACCAGACAGGTGGCTGTTGATATTGAAGGAAAGTTACCTGGGGAACCGTAAAAACCAATGTATTGCGAAAACGAATTATAAACAGTCAACTGGACACCGACATTCTTAACATAAATTATTGTCTGTCGCACGCGTTTATATTGTGTCTGCTGCCTAAAGTACCGTGCAATTTCTGTTAAATCACCCGAAATCTTACCGCAATTTGAAAAACTGTGAACGAAAAATACTCACCATTTACGGGGAATAAAATAAAACCGCTACCAACAGCACTAGTTTGTTGTCTCGTCATAGCCAGTAAGAGAAACACTAATCGAATCAGAACGGCAAACGCCATAATTGATTAATTGTCGTCGGTTTAATTCTTATAGACTGTGTTAACCTGGTCTCAGATCACTAGCAAATACGAAGAATATCGTTTATCGGAACAGCCAGACTGAAAACGAAACTCTTGGAATAAACGTGACGTTCTTTCGTACTTAACGATTTTATTATTTGGTAAAAAGGCAGAAACACTTTCAAACAGGTTTTGGTCAATCAAGGATACCTATATCTGCTCAAGGGCAATCCCTGTCCATGCGCACCCACAGTGCTTGCCGACCACTCGTTCACTGTGCTATGCGAAATTCCATCAATTCCTTCGTGTATATTCTACCTCTTCCTTTTATCAACTACCCACACAGTCACGCATATGTATATTGCAATCACTCCGTTCTGCCAACGAAAACTTCTCACAAAATTAATTTATAAGTATAGCTCTTGGTATACGGAAAAATGAGATTGCATGTTATCTTTCACCTCTGACCCGAAAGTACGCCTCTAATGTAATCTCTCAGTCTGTAATCAATTTTTTCGAATGAGTTCAATACTCTCTTCAGTACTGATACCAATGTATAATATGATACTCAATTCAGCAAGACGTGGAGAGTCATATCAATTATGTATATTATCGAGTGCTCCATTTGATGTTTGTTATTTGATTAGAATTTGCGATACAAGTGAGGAAAAAACGTATGTAGGATATAAGTTTTGATCCCTTTATCACCGTTGCTCAAATATTTCCTATAATGCAACTCGTAATACTGCACGCTATTTTTGCGTGACACGCCGTTCATACGATCAAAAATACATTGCGACGGAGTTTCTTGAAAATCATCTGATATTACTTTGCAAAGTTTATTTCCAATATGAACTGCGAAGTTGTTTCACAAAATGGTTTTTTATCAAAAACATGTGAGCTCGTTCAGGTCAGGGGTGAAAAACTACACGCAATCTTGTCTCTGTTATATATGCAAGAGGAACCCTACTCATCATTAATTAGTTTCGTATTGAACTCTTCATATTTGATAGTGAACTGAGCACAAGATCAACACCTCAGCCTTCCACGTCTTGAGAATTAATACCTCAATAATTATTCAATTATGGCGTCTGTCGCTGTGATTCAATTAGTGATCCTCTCATTGGGTTTTCTGCGACAACAAACTGATGCTGTGCCGAGCGGTTCTGCTTCACCATCCCTCTGTGGTGAGTGTTTTTCATCAACGAATTGTCAACTTTTATCAAAATTTTGAGATTGCATATTTGGTGCTTTAGCTAGCAGAAATAATATGGACAGCACGACCCATGTAGGGGCGACTCCCTCGATGCCCCGCGTTATTTATTGAGTTTGAACGTATGTACTCATATGTGTTGAAAACCAACATGGTTTTTATTCTTCCGCTGCTGAAACTCCAAATGATAGATTTTAATCGAATAGCTTCCACCCAAAGATAAGGCATGTATAGTTACAAAATTTCTACTGAAACAACCGGCTAAAAATTTTGCTGACAAATTAAGTTATCGATTTCGTTTCAGTTTCAATTTATAAGGAAAGGATTGAGGTACTCGTATTTAGAAAAACAAAAAAAAAAGAAAATATATGGACTCCGTGAATTCGTTTTTGCAATACATTGGTTTTTTCGACCCCGCAGGTACAACATCGACAGGCCTCTGTCTGGGGCAGAGCCCACCAGTGATTCAGCGTCGTGACTACACGTAAGTCGAGGATTTCTATTATATCTGTAAATAATTGTTGTGGTAATCGATAGCCGGCTCTACAGACGGACAATGCTTCTTATTAAAGCATAATTCACATCAGATAAATAGTTTTTCAATCTCGGTGAACAATTTCGTTGGTAGCTGCTAACGCTGAACATAAATCTTTACGTTTTTTCGATGTGAGGGTAGTAGTGCATCCAGTCCAATTGCGGTTCGATTCTACACGTTGGACTATAGTGTGTCAAACCCTCATCGGGTGAGCTTTGCACATAGTGCAATTCGAAGCGCTGGATTTCGAAGATTAAAGAATTGTCCAAGTGTAAACTAGCGTGCAATTCCGAACAAAACAAATAGTAGAGCCTGATATTGCGAATTTCATGACAACTCTTTTCATTTATCAAATTCTTATCATGAAATGAACAATCTCTTGTTCCCTGTAGGTATTCACCTGGTAGCAGTGGTCACAATATTCATATTCAACAGTTCACTTGGAACATCGGTCGCAAGATTGACGATCAAGAACGCCGTGACCTGGCGACCATCTATTCCTCAGCTGAGTTAGAATTTATCGGGAGGATGTTCAGAGCATCCTTGCCACAAGCTGCTTCTCACAATCCACGCTATAATGTCAACATCGGTTAAAACGATCTCTCCGAGGAAGGCGAGTTCATTACTGACTACTGCCCACGGTGAATCCCTGAGAACCGCAGGATTCTACGATCCAGACAATTACCAAAATAATCAAAATTGTGTAGCTGTATTCACAGACGGAACATCGAAGGACAACTACTACCACATATCACGTGGCTTTGTTTCCGAATCATCTTACGTTCGGGAAAATTAAATTCATCCTCAATAAATACTTTGAACAATTACTCGATGTGCTGATTACTCACAGCATCCCAATGCCTTGGCTGTGTTAAGACCCGGGGTTATCGGTTTTCATGACAATTCGATTAATTATTATGTCAGAAGTTCATGTCCAGAACGTTCCTTGTTTATCTGCTATTAATATGATAATAATAATTGCTCTTTTGTGAGTAGCGTCAAAGTTGCTGGTGCATTACGCGACTCTACTACCGAAAATTGAAAATCCTTTTACGGAGGACGAGGTTCAGGCAAGTCTCGGTTGATGAATTCATTAGTGGTCTTCGCGTCTTTATACCACTTCTACCATGTTCTAACCACTTAACATCAAGCTGAACCTACTTCTTTCGAGTATCGATTGATCACTCGACTGTAAAATACGTGGCAAGCAGAGTTACTGGCGCGGAAATATTATGGTCACTGCAAGCTATTCAGAACGATAACTAAATCGTTGATATGCATTGACTACAAATTATTTGACTGATTTTTTTTTTCACACTATCATCAAATGTATGAATTGATAATATCAAGCTTGCTAATTTTCGACACTAGAAAGTCGTGCGAAGAAATCTTTATTAATCCGTCTTGAAAAATTCGATGAATTAATTTCAATTAATCTCCCTAAAAGGGATACTCTCCTTTACTCTCTTTGTGACAGAGCCTCGCAATATTTCGTAGCGAAAGATTTCATTCCAATTTAGCCAACTCAGTTGACTGAGGAGGCAATGAAAGTCGAGAATAAATTCATACAAAGGAGAAACGCGAAGAAGAACAAGAAGACGAAGTGAAGAAGTGAAGAAGTGAAGAAGGTCGTTGCTGAGAGTAAAGTCACTTAGTGGATGCGCGAAGCTAAGAGGAAATATTTGCTGAGGATTTTTTTTTTTTTTTTTCAATTCGTTGTGTTTCATTTTACCGCAATCTTGATACTTGTTTACCAGATTCTTATGTACTTAGCTAGGAAATTACAAACAAGAGGTAAGAAGGAGAAAAAAAAAACAGAAAAAATTAAAAACGAAAAAGCCCCTTCGCTTTCGTCGGGCTTCTCACGATCAAAGTTTATACATCATTTCAAAGGTTCTAATTCGACGATAATTTTTGGAAAATGATTTATGTCTACTATAGCGGTGTAATATCAGATAATCATAATGAAACTTTATAGCTTAAAATTTATTACTGCACCTTTCCTTAACGATACAATGAACGTAATACATAACAAATGTAAGCAGAATGATATATCATGGATAGTTATATGATAAGTGGTTGGAGTTTTTTTTTCCCAATACCTATTTTGTATTCATTTTTCGGCATAGGCTTCTCAAATATTCTTCCAAATCGATTTCCCAATTTTCTCTAAACTTTTTTAACGGTTTTGCCTCGGGCACGAATAAATAAAGACAAGTTTCACGATAAAATAAAATATCAGTTACTTCAGGGATTCAAGGTATCATCTTTGTCCCGAAAATGGGAAAGAAAATATATCGCAAGAAAAGTGTCAAGAAATTTGAATGCCTTTTTTTTTTTGTTTTTTTTTTTCTTACCTACATCACGTACTAATGTCATTCGCAGGATCTCACTTCTATACATCAGATCAGGCTGGGATCACTATTTTATCATTTTACGTACGCGAGACAACAACGGTACTAAATGTGGCCAAGCATTATCCGGATTTGTCCGGCTTTTCACTCTTATCTTAACAACGGTACGCCTATTTCCCACAATCGCACAATAGCAATTCTTTTCTCGTGAACATTTTCTGACTTTATGAGGGTCAAGCAAAAACTAAATCCGACTCTCGGCCAGAAGAAAAATTCACGGCAGTTTTTGCAAGAAACCGCACTAGATGACAATCGCACAGTTTTTACGAGCGTTGATCAAGATTATAGCCACCAAAAAATTCGAAACATCCCTTCGTTACTGTGCGAAATTTGAACTCAGAAATTAAGACCCACAGCTTAAACACTAAATTCACATCGACGAGATACAACGAATTGTGAGAAGGCTGGGTGATTGATCTGAAAATCTGAATCCCCGTCGAACAAAAAGCTCATTTATTTGAGATATTTAATCTGCGGTTAACACCAAAATTACTCCGAAGCTTAATCGATCTCATTCAAATGGTCATTAAGCTCTTACGAAATCTAGCGTCCATAAGCGTTAACGTGGTAACTATATTGGACAGAGCTTTTCCCTGTTCTCTGAGCTTTGCAGTGTCATCGATTTGAATTACGCGAGAGAAATTTATGGCGCCGGGTTGAAGTTCCGATTTTTAATATTACCGATTCACAGTTTCGATAAAGGGTACTTTCCCGGAAGTCTGCATAGTCGATTCCAAAAACTACAAAGCGAAAAACACCGA
Organism: Macrophya alboannulata; assembly: GCA_949628255.1. Taxonomy (NCBI): domain Eukaryota; kingdom Metazoa; phylum Arthropoda; class Insecta; order Hymenoptera; family Tenthredinidae; genus Macrophya; species Macrophya alboannulata. The sequence continues at coordinate 3,431,864 of OX451209.1, read as the reverse complement.
GGGCTCAAAAATCCGAAAGCTGAAGATCTGAAAAGCCAAAACTCTGAAACTTGGAATTCACGCATAATGCTCCTCATTAAATTTTCGAATTCTTGGACTTTCGAAGTTTTGAACTTCCTGAGCTTTGAGCTGTCTGCATTCCGACCATTCCGAATTTTAATATCCTGAACCTGAACGTTTTCAGAAATTCGAAATCGTCTCAAATGAATTCGTAACCTCGACCGTTCAGAGCTATTAAAATTCAGTATTTCAACCTGACCTCAAAAACACAAACCGTAAGTATACAAGAGCTTATTCCTTAATGTAAGAAAATTATTTGGTACTTGAGAAAATGAATGAGTCTGACGTTTCAATGGCAGACTAATTTTCTTCGAATACTATAATCAAGGAAACGGAATCCGTATGAAAGCAAATAAGAAGAGAGTTGAAGTTTCAATTAGATGATAGTCTCGGCATAAGTATTCCTCCTGATATCACACTGGCACTAATATTACTAGATCATTGTGGTATCATTGTTCGGATAATTGATAAGCCTAGCTTGATATACGTATTGTATAAAAAGAATTAATCAACGTCGGTATAACAATAGGAGTGATTTCTTGCGCCGTACCACCGATCAGCGAGAATAACCACCAGCATGTAAACTCTGACGGATATTAGGGTCAGGAACTAATCTATGGTCAGAGATAGAACCGAGTTCTAAGCATACGGTCAACCTGTCACATATAGAGTAGCTGTGTATCATCCTGGTATGTATGTATCGTTACTTTTTACCGCTTATTATATTGACCTCAGATCCCAGCTGATATGATTACACGCTCATCTCCGAACTCTCCTAACACGATTATCATGATTGCCACGAAAGTGTTTTCTTCTGAAATTATTTGTTTAAGGACGAGTCATCATGATTATATTTTTACGAGGCAAGAACCTACGTCTTTTTTCATATTATAGTTTCTCCGGTCAGACTACTAGCGATTTTTAACTAGCGAGGAAGACAGAATTATGAAATCGTTAATAACTAACGTTACCATTCATCACTGGAAGTAGGTAGAAGCTATAGCGAATAGCCGAAAATAAACGTAAGCGAAATTACCGGTCATTGGCTAATCGTCGTAATATTTTGAGCCAAGATTTGTTTGGATTATCGTTTTAAAAAACAAACACCTTGAGAGCGAATACAACTGGTGTTAAAGACGCAGCTTTAGATGTAGAAAGGCACAAGCCAACACGTATGGGCTAAGACGATTGTACCTACGGAATTAAATCGAACTGCACCGGAGTGTATTTTTGGAGTATCGATACCGGATATATTTTCGAGTTAGAAACAAACGCAAATTTAGCAATTGAATGACTGGCATATTTGTAAAACTTGTCGATGGGCCAAAAGCTTGAATATGTAAATCGATAAATATCTCTAATGTATATATCTGGGGATTCGGGTATTTTTAAATCATTTGTTTATTATTTTCAGATACCGCTAAATACCTAGCGGTTGGCATTTCTCTTTTCAGCTTGTTTCCTTACCTCGATGGAATCTCCACATTCCCTATTCCTCTTTCGCAACCTCTAACTGTTTCTCTTCTATCTTAAGAGGCAATTTTCCTCGATGTAGTAGCATCAGCTCTCGGATATTGTTCGGGACTTCGATTTCCCGGGGTAAATTAAAACCCTGCAAGCTCACAGGCAACGTGTCATGGACCACAAAGCAAAAAACTATCAGATCGAAAAAAAGAAGGTGGCTGCAGATTCTGCATTTCGTAATAAGAATTTGAAGTGTGTAAATGCAGTCTGTTCAAAACTGACTAAGGATATGAAAAGAAAATAAACCAAGATTTATATCGGAGAGGAAGTTCTTCGCTAGAATGAGTTTAGTTCTTAAATATGGGTACGTTTATAAAAGTTACTACGATTTTCACAAGAGTTAAATTCACCGGAACATAAAACGAACGTCTATGAGTTATTTATTTTTGCATTCAATGTTTTCCAATAAAGTAGATATTTCTCGGGCTATTATTCTCATAGCGTAGAGAATATAAAAATTTATACCCCGGAATTATTTCTCTTAAGTACATACCTATCCATCAGGGTATAACGGTTAAACGTACCCCGTGATTCATATAATCGACCCTAACGATAAACCATACGAACCGTATCGAAAAGCTCAAATTTACAGATCATTTTCATCCAGACTGTAAATATTTTCACGATTATTAATTCTATCTAATTCAACTGGCGATAATTATAACAACAAATTAATCGCCATACACAAATCAATCACTTAGCCCCATCGGAAAGTTGGAGAGAGAAAAACTCGAAGAAGATTTATGGGAGATCGTAAAGAACGACCAACAAGTGTGGTCACCTAAAGAATCTAAGTTATATGTTTTCTTTCCATTTCTTTATTCTTGGTAACTTGTTTCGTATTTATTTATTTATTCGGTGGGAAAAGCTGGGCCTTCAAGTAGGTATGTATGTGTATGTAGGTACAAGGATTGTCATTTATTTACCCCGCAATGTGACGTGATCTACGATGTATCGAAAACCTTGAGCAAAATATATTTGAGCTTGAAATAATTTCTTAACGCAATTTTCACATCGTGGTGTAAAACAGTAGGTGAAAAATTTATATTTTTATCTTCTCACGGGCGAGATAATAGGACGAAAAGAAGTTACGATAAAAGTAACTTGTACCATAAGAAACTTTTCCGTTTTATTGAGCTTATGTACGGGTCTGCCGGGAGTACTTCCTCCGCAATTCTCTAACATTTCAAACTTGAATATTCACTCTTGATTATCTGAAACACAAAAAAAAAAGAAAAAATTCTCGACTTTGCAGGAGATTAGAATATATATATATAGATATATATATATATATTTTTTTTTTTGTCCCTGGATCTGAGAACCAGAGATATTGGCACACCCAATACTGACCGTCGGTTTCTTACGCTCCTCTGGGAGCTAAGGCGAAACGTTATTTGGTGGGTAAATATGCCTCTTTTTCTACTTCGTCTCGGGTAGCCATGAGACTGTGAAAATGAAACAGAATTCGTTCATATTTCGGTTCGATGATTTCATATTACTCGTAGGAAACAATTCTCCGTGAATTTCTACCCCCTTTGTAATTTTCAAACGTACGCTTCTGCCAATTACGGAATTTCGAATAACAGTCGATTCTTTGACTCGAAAATATCGCGCACTACACTTTACGGATTTTCAAGAAAATGTTTTAGCTCGACTGTCGAGAGTCAAGTAACGATCTATTTAGATCCTACTGACGTATTCGTAAGCTTCTTATACTCGTATCAAATCAGCGCCAGCAATCTAACGGAATATCGAGTAGCATGGGACACTGTTGAAAGAGCAGCATCAAGTAAAATATGAATATTAAAGCCCCTCTGTGCGAGACATCGTGGGACTGAGATCATATCGACTAGCAAGATCCCTCACCCTCACCCCTTTAGGCAATACACTTTGCATTTACGATCCTCGACTTTCGAACTTCTTTTCATCCCGTACTTCTCTACTTCTACTATCCACCTCTACCGAACTCCCTATAAAAGTGGCTAGGTGTCGATAATCTAAAGGGTGACGAAATAATCTCATTCTGCAGATACGTATGAAGAGAAAACCTTTGGACCAGATTAATTATTAAACTACGCTAGTCTAATGCATCGTCAATAATAATGGCCCGGAAAACAAGTACTGTAATATTCGTGAACATCTTCCCTGAATATCGGAGAGAATTTCTAGAGAATCCACTCGAGAATCCAAGATTAAAGAGGTTCACCCAAAACTGTTCGAAACGATAAAATGCATACTTTAATACTTTTTTACAGCGGAATAACGATCAGTGTTATTCTTACCGTTGAATGGAAAAAAATTCAAATATTTTCCCCGGATGAAAAGTGATTAAACAAACAGAATTTGTATTCGAATACCCTCAAATATTTGTCGAGCACAGATAAGACACGGGTCCGTATGTCAGAAGATGAAAAGCAAACGTGAGTGGGATTCTATATCCTGCATTAGAATCCCCTCCAGTTCTTTTCACGATGATCGATTGTATCGGGTCGATTTCTCGGTTCGGGAATCCAACTGAGATGGCCTTTTCCCACGTTTCATTTCCGGTTCAGCGGGGGTGAGATCGAAAAGACAGAGAAAAATTAACGTGAGCTGATTCTCACGGAAATATCAATCACCTGGACGATATTCGGGATGTAACCGTGGTAGCCAAAGATGATACCGAATCATCATAATCCCATAGCTGAAATAATATCTTCTACGATGGTCCTGCGCCATCCTCAAAGAGGATGCCTTGTGGCCTCTCTTGCTAGGTAATTCAATTTCCAGGACAAACACTCAGCCCATGGCTTGCCCGACTAATATCTCTTCGAAGAGCGAGTTGGCAGCCCCCAAAACTCGGACCCTAAATCTCCTCGTACCCAGTTACTCTCAAATACTAAATAGTATCAGATGCCTCTTCGTATATATACACCGACAGACCATCATGCCCCGAATCCATTATGCAAAGGATATTTTCCTCACTCCAACAAATTATTTGTGGCTATTCGAAACAGAGTGCCTTAACGGAATATCTGGGACCTTCGGAGATAACATTTGCAAGGATAATTTGTTTTATGGTATCATAAACAAGCCCGGTACGATCCCTTGATTCGAAATGGATTTTCTACGTTTCCAGAAATTCCCTGAGATTACACATTACCCGGAGAATCTAGATCGTAGAAAATATCATCTAATCCCACATTGGTATAGGTATGTCGTTGATTTTTATCAACAGTTATAAAAATTCTTTGGCCATCCGGCCGCATATATACCTACCTACTCGAAATAATGCCTGTCTCAATTTTAGTTGAGAGATAAATTGTTCAGCTATTTTCAGAAAACTCAAGAGGTTTGTCATTTTAAATATTACCAGCATGGAAGGCGGGCAGGTTCGTACGCGCCACGTCTCTTTTAGGTCGCGTATTTTCTCCATTTAGTTATACCTTTCTTTTAATATAATATTTTACTGTCATACGTCTCATTCGTTGAGATAAGCACAATATCCGCAAACTAACTTTCTCGTGGTTTTAACGATAATCGTTTCGTCGATTATAATTTTTACGTGAAAAATGAAAAAGTTAATACCATGCAGTTTGACCCGCCATAAATTTTACAGAATCCAGGCCACATTCTGCAAGAATGCCATTCAAAGCTGAAGCAAACCAAGTTGTCGGAATGCAAGCTCATGTTGTTACTTTTGTTAACGGATATTGAAGAGCAGGTAGTCAGGTTCCGCGTGCAAACGAGTCGGCAATTTCTCCCTGGCAGGAAACCTCTCTGTGTTAATGAGCACTCCGGTCTAAATGAGTTTGGGAGAAAAAAAAATCTCGTTAACTAACCGATCCGTCGACTTTCCGCTAAAAGGTTTTCATTCATTGGCTACCTCCGCACGTTGTTCATATAGGTAATTGTACCCATAGACCACCACGAGGCTGGAGCCACTTATTCACGCAGATAACAGCCCCGATTCAAGCATAAATGCCGCGATGATGATAATTAACGTGTAAGCATCTACGAAATTGATTACGTCCCAACGAGAGGTTATAGCAATATGGGAACACCCGGGTGAATTCAAGCGCAAACTATCTAGTAACTAAGATGTTGATTAATTGCTATTACGAACGCCGAATATTAAATGCCTTATATAATAAGTCAAATTTCGTTTGAGAAAATTTCGGGCTCATTTCAAAGTTCGCCTTCTACATTTTTCGCAGAAAATAACTCATCAGCGCATATTTTCGTAAACGAGTTTTCGCTGAAGTTGGTCATTAGCAGGCTAACAAATATAGAGGCTTATATAGTTTAAGGAAAATCCCAGCTTTGGCTATAGTGTTGGACATACTGCGGGTTATAGTTTGACCCAAAAATTTACCAGAGATTTCAAACTCTTTTGTACTCTATGTACTCGTCGCTCTTTGTGGACCATAAATTCCGAGGATCTTAAGTACGAAACTACGTTAGATGTATAGTTCTCGAAAATTGGATGTGGAAATGGCGTACATGCATATCAGTGAAAAATCACATAAGTACTACATGTTGAAATTTGTCTTTCAGTTAAAAAAAAAAATCTGAAAATTAAATCAGACGAAATAGTTTAACTGTCTTCAATTCGATAGCGAAAACTCCATGAATATAAACGAGATAAAGAAGAAGAAGAGGCAACTAAACTTACGAGAAATAATAACCGTATATGTACCTCAGCCCATTGCACCCTCAGGGCACAGGTTTAAAAAAAAAACCGAAATATCTAATTCAATATGAATAGGTGAATGTTATGCGCCGTTAGACTAGCCGAAAGCTATCTGATATGAGACATTGGCTAGAGTAACGAGACCATTATGTAAAAAAATTTACGTTGATTATAAAATGTACTAGAGGGGTAGGTATGTCGCGAATATCGGTAACGAGCGGCGAAAACGACAGTCGTATATTATTATTAGAGAGTAAAAATTCTGGAAAAACAGAGAAAAAAAAACATTTTCACTGCCGCGCCTCGTATTTCTGTCCAAAACTGACTTATTTGAGGTGAGAATATCACGTGGGGGGTAACGTGCCTGGGGCAACTTTTCAATTTAAAATTTTTCTTTTTATTTATATCCATTTATTTGTATGTACCTCGTTCTGTTTCTTCCACGAAGAAATCTCATGTTTTAGTCCATCGAGTGCTGCTGGCAAATCTTCAAAGCTTTTCTACAAAGGTGTCGACAATTGAAGTGGCACGTGCCGCAATAATGTGTTCACACCCCATTCTTATCGGCATTTCAAATTCCTGTAGACATCGTTAGCTATACAGAAAAGTCACGTAATTACCAAAAAGTACATTTTTCGGAAAAAAAATTACGTATCTTCAGAAAATAATTCTGTGATCATCACTCAAATTTTCAAAAACGTGGAAACGTTGGTAGTTACGTGACTTTTCTATTTAATATAGTTATCTGATAAACTTTTTAGTATCTTCAGAATTGAAAGCACAAAATTGCTCGTTTGTAATTTGGGTTGTCTCGCGTCAGGCGTATGTACTGGTATCTTTTTCTTGGGTGGGTATCTTAATCATACTTCGATGATATAATTTCAACAATTCAGAAGGTTGCTTTCCCTCCACGGTTAAGGATATTTTCCTTCAGTTAAATAACCTCCGTCGGAGCTTGGAGATATCATTCCGTCAAGATCGCTACTCACTAGGAGGGTATACATCAAAGGCCTTTCAACGTCCATTATCAAGCTATCCACAATATCCTGAAACTAAGTGGCTCAAACAGAACCACCTATAACATTTGAACATAATAAAGATAGAACATCGCTTACTCAGTCGCGACAGGATGACATCGGACAGTTTGATCGCAGTTCGGCGCACTCAAAGTGGATAATGCAATCGTTTCGTATCAAACAGTTCGCTAAAACATCAGCATTTAAATATGTACATGTCATGAACTTGCTATTGCAGATGCTCAGCTCCTCCCGCAAGCTTCCTGCGACTCCACAGTAGTTTGACAGGCTGTGAAAGGATGGAATTCTGCCTGCTTAAAGCGCATTCGAAATCGTCGCTGAACATGACCGACTGGTGTTAAATTTGATCTTGCAAATATGCGGTGGATCTGGTAAACGGCGAAGGAGCATGTATAATACATACTACAGACTGAGTATGTTATGCGAGTTTACCGCAAGCTCCGTTCCTTCGAAGCCGAGTGCTCAAGGATGTTGTGAATACTAAATTTGTGATAAAACTAAACTCTAAAAGGCAAAACGGAGCGTTTCGAGTTATTTAGCTCACAAAACTATCGAGTTGACTATTAAAGATGAAAAAAATGTATCGAAGCTTTCAGTCAGAGGCGAATAAGTATTCCAGAAACGAACTGGTATTCCAATACACAATGAACAGTGAAGATCCTAAACTGATGTTATTTTCTTCTCTTTCCAATCGCGGGCGTCTTTAAGTCCATGCTGACAGACATAGTGATACCGGATCTCATTGTCAATCTAAATCCATCCCAGACAGAATTGAGATTTGCTTGAATACAGATTCCGAGCTCTTTGCTCGGGGATACAAACCAACGGAGCCTGACATGCCGTTCATTGATTAGGCAGGTAACAAGGATTGAATACTGGATTACTGTGGTTATAGTCTGTCAGTTCTGTACGAGAAGACGTGACGGTGCATAATCTATAGTCTTGCGAGACCATTCAGTGAATGGGATATGTGTGCACATGGATTGCCAACCAGTATGCATACATCCCCTATGAATCGCATATATCTATCCCAAAACGTATTCGCGCACTGTGCCATATGGTCCGCACCTAAGCACATACGCATTATCAATCGTTCGACCAGGACAAATGCAATTATAGAAGATCTAAATAATCGATAAGATGAGTTACGCGCACGCGATGTGACAATCGGTCGTTTTGTAACGAAATATTTCACGTTGACTGAAATGTTATCGATAGTGTTACGTATAACGACGAACAATTTGTCGTGTGTGATGATGGATATTCGCACTGTAATTCTATAGCAATTAGTGTTTGAATTTGGGAGAAAAAAGAACACACGTTTATAACGTGGAAGCGCGTCATCTGCTTTAACCAAAACCCTGTACACTGTTATATTCGCAAAAACCCAGCGTCACCTCTACACGTATAACTGCCTTCACGTTGAATACGTTATGGTAGAAGAGAATTCAAATGACACCTGTCATGTGATCCGAGTGTTACAGTGTCGGATATCGCTGGTATAAACTTGGCATTAATTATATTGTATCATATCGTCAGCCTAGATACAACCCGGCTCTTGTGAAACGCGTTAATTTAGAGTAATAACGACGTTTATGTTCACATGTTGATGCTTCCAAAAGGGTTTTTTACCTTTCCACCACATATACCTGTACAGAGCCATATAGAGGGCGAACTTAGTGAAGGAAAATAAAATTTGGCCGTATGAGATAATGCCGTACGTACACCGCGGTACGTACACACTAATTACCATCTCATTGCTTTCCGAAGGCGGATCCATTTGGCTAAATTGTCCCCCGTTTCAAACGAGAAGAGAAGGAAAGGGCTGCATGTTTTTTACAACCGCATTCAGACCGTCACCCCCTAATCCCCGGGGTTCTTTAGGATTGCCCTCGTAGATATTCAACTCGGTCCATCCGGGATCAATAGAATTCAAATGCCCTGTTTGATGCGTTTCAAACGGTTAGTGATATTTCTATACGTAGGAAATACTTTCGGCTACTGTAACAGCGTGGAAAGCTCATCTTTGGGACTGTTCTTTCTCGTTTTGTAGACTTCCGAGATATCTGGAAACCCTGTCACCAGACCTGGTAGTGATTTCGATATTTCTCACTCTTATGTCGGACCGACTTGATCACAGTTCTTCCAAGCAAGCATTAAACTCTTCTACAGACGTCAAGTTGCGGCAAATGTTTGTTACTTTATTCGCTTTTCGATTATCAAATTGCAAATATAGTGTGACAAAGTTTTTAGCGACTGAAATTTAGCGGAAGATTTTGAAATGGGTTGAAATTTTCCGTCGGTATATAGAAACACGTATCGCTTGGGGAGCTCTTAAGCGTATTAAATTTGGGAAATCCAAACACGGTCTATTAATGAAATTGGTAATCAACGATACGATTAGATTCGCCGGACCTTCCAAGACACATTTCAGCATGTCTTAACATTCAGCGATTTCATCCTGTGGCGGGATACAAGGTCACGGAAGTTCCAATGGAATATCCATTAATTACATTTCCCTAATTTGATTAGGATCTTATCGCCAGCTGAATTAGGCCGAAAGCACTCGGATAGGCAGGACTCCATCTATGAAATTGAACGATTTTCAGCTCGCTAAACAATCTCTGGAGAGCCATAGAAGGATTCGTGACATGGGTCATCGGAGGTACTAAAAAACTGACAAAAATCTGAGAATAATAATGCCCTTTGAAAGCAGAATGAGAAGTTCAAATATTGACGAATAACTATATTCGTATTCAAGGGAAAATCGTCTGCTACTTGATCAATCAAATTTATTTGACGATCTCTGAATATAAATGGAAAATTTTGTTTGGTTGCATATTTTTCCCCTTCTCCTTCTGTTTCAGAGCACTCAATCATAATTGCGGACAATATACTGTTCGAAAATCAATAGCAATTAGGCATGTGGTAGGACAGTGTTGAGTACGCGGTAACATCTCGTTCCCCCTGTATTGCGAGTTTTTTTTTCTATGAATTCAGCAACAAACATAACATCATCCAATGTTATCAATGTTTTATGCGTCTGGAGGTTGTTTATTATTTTCAATACAAACATTTCACTTTCCATACTTCAAGCTGTTGATTCAGTATACATTCGAGTTCGCTTTTCAAAGGTCGGGCAATAAATTATATTCTGTATGTTGCAGGGAAAGAGTAATATGACAAAAACAAAAGCAAAAAAAAAAAAAGAATCGTTTGTTCAAATCGAGATGAAAATGAAGAACAATTTCATACCCAGAATTTACTGCGATCATACATATCATACAGTAATACGGGGATTTTCTACTCGCAGTTAATTTTTCGTTCAACAGCGTTCAATCATCGTAGTGGCTTTCACGATAATACCCAATCCTTAGAGCAAACAGCATCCCTTACCGCAAATAATTGACAATGATGGTCAAGAGGTGCGACACTAGCAAGAGCCGCACCAGGTCTAACCAATATTTACTTCAAGTATTTTTGGATACTGGACGCTGTGAAAGCCAATAAAGTTTGACCACGCCAGGCTTAGAGGCAATTCTCGTGCGTGTGTATAAGAATTTGCAGACATACGTTAAAGCGTTTTGCAAACAACTGGAGAAAGTTAAATATATTTCACCTGGAAATGGTATGAAAAAATTTTAGTGTTAATCAGAAAAAATTCGGTTAAGGTAAGAGCCGATTGGGAGAATGAACTGGAATTTTCAAGCTAAACAATGAGCTCCTGGATTCAGTGGGCTTAGAATCCCGAAAAGTAATACCGAATATATTTCGGGTTGGACAACTGACAAATCACTGTGTTTATGGTCAGAAATTGAAAGCCATTTGTCTGAGCTACCCTCGATGATTCTCTCTGTTGGCAGCCCTTGAAAGGGTTGGAAGAGACCAGCGCTGGCTATACTCCGCAAACAAACTGGCAATATCCTTTCTGAGATTCTAGATTTTGCAAATAATGCGGCTCGTTTATTTTCTGCTGGATGATCCAGCCAGACGCGTGGATATTTCAACGCACAGCGTGCATGAGTAACGATTCTCTGTATACCGACGTCCACTTTTTGTACTCGCTTAAAGCTCACCTTGAAACATAAATCAGATTTTTTTTTTCTTTTTTGATTAAAAGAGACCGGATAGCCACCGCAGGAAAATCTAATTTAAAATAAATATGATTGCCATTGAAGTTTGACACGCCTGCCATGATGTTCAAAAGAAAAAAAAAAAAGAAAAACAAAACTAACCAACTAACTGCATCTATGTATAGAACATGATGACCAGTTCAGTAAAATTTTTAAATAAATTGGTACCTACACCAGCGATTCGTGGTGAAAATTATTGCCAGTGCTGTTTCATGGGATACTTCAAAGTCGTAGAATTTTTATGAACCAAATTTGATACGATCTAATTTTACTCCAGATAATAAGAAAACTTTTCTGTCTGGAAGACGAGAAAGGTGTCATTATTCTTTTCAGTGTTTTCGGAAGATATTTTGAAAACTTCAACATATTTTGAGCGAAAGATTTCGTAAAGATATTTTTCATAAAAAAATTGCTAGCGAGTTATTAGTTTAGTTATTAGTTTCATGTTCAAGTCATGCACAGGCTTGCAGTGATCCCGTTCGCGCAGCAGGAATAGAAAATAGACCATCGTAGAATCTGGTAACGGGAAACTGAGAAGTATTTTTCATCGTCAAAAGTAATTAAGATTTCTAAGAATTTCATTTCTCATTTTTCATTTCTCATCAAGAACGAAGATTATTACTGTCGTTTCAAAATCGCTATTTGAAATCCTCAAATGTTACAGATATGACACAATTCGTTGAAAATCTTATTTGCAATATTTCCTCTATGGGAGGCTTGGGTTTTTGGTTAATCACTATAAGCGGCTCTCCATCACGATCAGTTTCATAAAATAATGATTGGGATTTTCGTTACAAAGCTCGGGTACGTGAACAATTTTCTGTAATCTACAGAGGATTTTAATTTAAACTAATTGCACACGGTGCGTATGTTATATAGAGAATGATTTACACGGAATTTAATACCCGGTTCCAAAACCATATCATTTGCGAATTACTGCAACGACCATTTTTTTTTTTTTTTTTTTGTTTCACGTTTGTTCATAATTATTTTTTTTTTTCTTTAGCCAACGCAATGGGACTGCAAATTTCAAGGATATATCCTCTCATATTTTGTCCTGACAAATACACCACATTAGTAGCGAAAATTATGCCCTCGTGGTGTATTATTCTTAATTATTGCTCACTGTTTCACAGTTCGCGATCTCGGCGGACTCGAGATCATAGTTTGTCATTCATTACAATTAGCGATCTTACTTTCATAGACTATGACTCGCTTCATGCAATGTTCCAAATTCAGAAAGAAGTCAATTGTTCTCCGCAGATATTGCTGACACTAAAATTTGTCATCCTTATTAACTTGGCGAGCAAGGTGTGCCAAAATTAGATGCTTCATCTGTCAACAGAATGTGCGTGTGCGGTGTGTTAATAGTTTCGTGAATTACAACCCCTGCAGAAACGAGCACGGAAATGTTGAGAAGATTTATGAGAGAGTAACACACCGCCCCTAAAATTTCGTCAGTATAAACAAACAACATTTTCAAACAAGAGCCTCTCTGTTTTCATACCCATCAAATTCCCTACCAAAATATCCTCTACACCTCGAATCTGGTAATTAATCATCATTATAAACTTACAGTTATCATTATTTACAACCGAACTACGAAGAGCAATTAGATACTTTGTACTGATACTCTGAATTACTTATACCAAGACACTTCTCGTACGAAACCAATTACAATTATTTCTGTACATGAGTTGACCTATTCGTGAAGACCCGGATTTTTGAGGATCGGAATTAAAAAACGCAACGAGAAATTAATATAAAAACAATTCACGGTGGGACCATTTTCGAATGAAAGGCGACAATGTATAAGGTTGCATAAAAATTCACCATCAAGGATTTTCCGCTACATTTTTAACACCCCAATCCTTGGTGGACGTGACTTCCCCAAGAGAATGGACCGAAAGGATTTCCTGCCTTTTATTTTTCACGCCTAAGTGTCTGTCGGTCTATTCTAGACTTGGCGGAATAAAGTAGCTGATAAAAAGTTGAAATGTTTATATACGAGAGAAAGAAAGCTTACCTATTTGTTACCCAAAAATTACTTTCGTCGCATGTTTCGGGCTCCGCCCTACCGCTGTATAATGACGAGTGAAGCAGCTGAGAGAATAAGCTGTCGTTAGTAAAGTTTAGTAATTTGAATGAGATCTGGTAGAAAAGTTTTGTTCTGGGTTGGGCAGAGCGTTGTACATAATTCACTGGAGCAAGAGCTTGAAAATTGTTTACACTGTCTACATCTTCACAGGTAATTGTATCGGGTCACGAAATTACTTACCCTTAAAATTTTATTTGAGTTAACACTAAATCCTCCGTAGCTTTTTTTTTTGGTTCTGATCAAGAATAAGTAGAGCAGAAACATCGGAAACTTCATAATACGTGTTTACGCAACAGCGCGAGGGCGAATCCCACAAGGGAAACAGAAAACTCCCATCAGTGTTCACCGGAGCGCATTAAGAGATACTGACAATAATTGGCAGACATCTTTACCCATAAGTTCACCGATTGAAAATAAGGAGAAAGAAAAAAGGTGTTCGCTACTCGCGATCGGTAATAATCGACGATTTTTATCGCTAGACAATTTCGACGAATTATTTCAAAGGGTCAGTAGTTTTTCATCTTGACACCGAATAGTTGGAAGCAAAAGAAGCAAGAAACATTCGAAACAGCACAAGTTGCTAGGATCGTCTATCGAACGGATAAATTTGTTACGTGACTTGATTCCGTAAAATTCTCCACGCATGAAAGGACCGCCCATCCAAAATCGAAAACTCGGGCTATTCACCCGAGGATGGAATCTAATCAACCACGAATTTCCTCAATTCTATTTTATGACGGTTTCACGAAATACTCTGCACCCTTTTTGCGGCTTTGATACGGTAACTTCTGAAGTATGCAAGTAAATCTTTGTACAGACAAAAACCTTATCCAAAAGTTTGACACGCAAGTAACAAATTACCCATACCTATAGTAATTAGGTGCAGATATGCACGACTAAGGAATCTCCGTTTCGTGAAAAAATTGTGTAAGAGCAAAATCAAAATCAAAAAGATACCCAAGGCAGCCACCCACATGTTCTCAATCAATTTTCCTCCTGTCAAAAAGATATACACATAAGACTAAAATTTCCCCTTCAGATCTACGTAGAACCACAAGCTCGTTAGTGACAGCTTCACAACGTGAATACCCCCGCAGCTATACATACCTACATGACCCTACACAAAGTTATTTTAACATATAATAATTTCAATACACAACAGGTTCGCTAACTAAGTCGAAGTTTCATCGATTATAAGATATTGATTACCGAGGGCTGTGACGATATGACCCTTGATAAAGATATCTCATCAATGTAACCAACTTTGCGGAAGGCAACTTGTTTGGGAAGTAAATAGCATAGTGGACTATAGGTATTGATTGATTGTTAACTCTGTAATATCTCAGCTGTGCAGAGGCTGATCAAGAAGCGAACAGGCTGTCCTTCGGGCCTGAAGATAGAATGCGATGACACTCACAGCACTCCACTCTAATGAATAATAGTTGTCAAAAAAATGTCTTCCTTTAGCTCTATAATGCCGATTTAGATGAGAAAATAGAAAATCCTTGTGAGTCGAGGGATATAAAAAGGCGGGGAAAATCTCCTTGAAAAATGAAGCCATATATCTCATGTCTCTGGTATCCTCTTTCGGTTGATTTGTCACGGTGAAAAAAAGGCGTGAATTTTTTTTTTTTCTTTTTCATGCTAAAGGATTTGTATAGTCCGTTTTCGTGAAAATAATTTTCAAGACAAAGCTCGATGGTACGAGGAAAATTAATTGGGTATACGGATAACATTATGGCTAACGAACGTCTGTATAGTTGCTTCAAACGATTGCTTTAAACAGCGTTGTCTGTTTTCAGACCCCATTCGATCTTTTGAAGCAAATGAAAAGCTGGCTTGGGGCACGAACAATTTCCCTGTTTTTGAAAACATAACGTCTGTTCTTTCATTAGCTGGATGTTACGTATGTATGTATGTACATACATATACGTACAACATGATACAACCGTACTTCTTCCCAATTAACTTTAGAAGTAATGCCTACGATTATTTTCATACTGACGTTTCCCAGAAGGTGAGGGCTTTTCGTCTTTCCCGAGAAGCAAGAAGCCCACGATGATCGAATCCTCGTAAAGTTTCTGTTGATATCCTTTGTCAACGTTACACCGTTACCGCCATCAGCAGCTCTACCTCTTCTTTCCTTTCACGGTATGTTTAGCTCTTAGTTTACAGAACGAAAACCTCCTTTAGTCCTTGACTGGGACTATTAAGGGAGAGAAGCACACGTGCTATCGAGCGTGCCATTTACTCTGGTGAATCGTGGAAACTAATGATATACCGTAAGAAAAAAAAATGGTAAAAGAAACTTAAACGCGAATAACATGAAGCAGTAGGTATATGTATTTCGATATCCGGTCTTAAGTGTACCCACGCAAATATGAGCAGACATATAAACTCACGAATCGTTTCTAACTGAAGCATTAAAGGAGAATTGGCAAATTTAATGCCAACGATAAAACGTTCTGCGAGCTGAAAGCCAGCTGGTTAAAGAACAGCAGCAAAATGAAAAGGAAGAGAAAAAAAAAATTGGTTTCTGAATGGATGCGGTACTTTACTGGGTCTGAAGCCACCGTTCGTTTTAATTATAGGCCTACTACGTTATTAAGGTTCCATTTCCGAAAATGAATGAGAATGGAAATGAGGAGGTGCAGATGCGGTGTATGGATCCATCTATTTAGGTATGTCCCATGTCGAAAAACACCCCTTAGTTTTCCGTCTTTTTACACGATTTCACACAATGGCACCGCGCAACGGTTCGCTTCATTTACTTTATATTCAAAGCGAAGATGTGCCGTGATTCATATAACAGCCAAGTTGGATGTCACGGGCAATTTTTTTCATTCTCAGATTGTCACAAATCATTTTCATCGTTAGAATGAGACCACCGCCGACTGGTATGGATTCCGTGTTATTATTCTCCCATGAATCTACCGCATTGTCACAAAAGACCGTCGCTCACTTCCCTACTTACTTAAGCAGAGTGAAATTTTCTCTCGCGGTTAGACTTGAACCAGATATCCGTCCATACCTGTAATTCCATTGAAATCCTTGTCGGAGTGCTAATTTCAAATAGACTTCGTTCAAAAATATGTCGTTAACGAGGATTAAAACTCCATTCAAACTCTCGATCACTGTTAACGAACCGAGTACCAAAAGGTATGAATTTTGCTGTTGAAAACGTTTCGTCAACTCACCAATATGACAAGTTACCATAAAGTTTGAAATTCACGTCAATCCCAGAACACGCCTAAATATTTGTGGCTTGTGGTAAAACGTCACTCGCGTGTCACTGCTCAGTGGCTCATTAAAATGGCACGACCACGGCAAGTCAAATTATATCTAAATATCTGGCATCGCATTAAGCCCGATTTAATTCAGAAGCATGACAGCCATTTTTTTTTTTTTTGATTCATCATTGGGAACAGAGAAACAGAAATTATCAACCGTATTATGATTTCGATTGCCCCATGTTGGGATTAAAATAATATAAAAAAAAGTCGATATCGAAGTTGGGGAGAACTTATACGAAAAACAAAGAAGAAAGTGGATATTGGCTGCGGAGGATACGCGAGGACTTCTTTACTTGACTTTCTTTATATTCTCCGAAGAAAAAAAAAAGTTGTGAAAGAGACAGGTGCCTCTTCACCGCTAAGATCTAAGTACAGGAAATTAATTAACAAACTCAAAGCTCAAAAAGAACAACAGGATGTTTGGATCTTCGGGGGTGTCTACTACGCAAATGGTAACGCAATTTCTTAATCTAATTATAAGAAATCTAATCGCTAATTAATTTTGTACTTTCGAGAAAATCATTTCTTAAAAAGATCCCTTCGTTTATGATATGGAATTTTCTATACGCCGATAGTATCGTCCCATAGAGAAAGAAAAATAAAAAAACTTCATCAACTAGCGAGCTTTGCCCCGGATAATTATTTGCCATTTCATTAGTGGAAAACTAAACTCATTATCCTCAGAATCCATAAAGATACAAAGACTTCTGGAGCAGTATAAAGTCCGTTAAAACTGTCTGAAGTATCCATCTTCTACGGCGCGAGTCTCTTTACTTTGCCTTTTAATACCACGTTTGCATATATATTTAAAAAAAAAAAACTGCACTTGCAAAATACGTACAAAGTTCTAAATGAGTTTTTAAATATTATAAATCACATCTGCTCCCCCAACTATTGCCAACGTCAAAAAAGTTAGTCCTTCCACATTTTTGTCCGAAATGAATGAGGATTTTCAGTCTCGACTGTTCATTCAAGGAGGAAATGGGAACTCCATTCCCGTCAAAAGTGTTTATACCTTAGTGAGAAAGGTTCAACCCCTGGAAGGCAGAATTATAATTACCGCAAGTTGTCTTCGGGTGATATCCGGCACAATTGAAGACTCATATCCCACATCCTATACATCCCACGGCTTGAGGCCGGTTAGTCCGTTCAGTCACAGATTCCTGCAGCAGTTGAGCTGCCAAGTTCTCCGCAGCTGTGAATCCAGAGAATTTAATGGACTTCTAGGAAGAATTTCGAAGAGAATTTCACGGAATCCAATCACCACTGGCTTTCTTTACGGTCACGCATATCGTGGTATTTCAGTGCCCCAGAAAATTCACGACGTCTCCACTATTTGGGGTATAAAAAAAATATATATGAATCGACAGCTTTCACAATATTTAATTTCCAAAATTCAAACGTTATACCAACCCCGAAATTAACTATGCCCCGTTCATCTTCGAGCTTCATCTTGCGTCACCTTGGCCGCAAACAACGCAGGGGTGTAAATTAAGGACACAAGTCAACACGCGAACGAAGTATCAGAGAATGATGTATTTTCCAAACAGGCCTTGATAAATTGGTAAGATTTCGGTGTACACCTAGGTATGTCATAGTACGTTGAAAATTTGTGTTTACGGATTTCGTAATTGATCGATCGATCAAGATGAGCTAGGTTTTGAGTAGGACGCGATGTTATTTACGGCGTTAAGTTCATGGATAGAAAAATTCTTGACGAAACTAATTAGAAACGTGTATAGGATGGTGAAAACTAATAAAAACTTTCTCACCGCAGTGAATCGATGTTCAAAATAAGAGAACGAAAAATAAAAAATAAAAAAACAGCTTTTCAGCTGTTATGAATGCAAAATGTGAGCTCTACATTTTTTAAAGCCTTTTTTTCCCCACCCTTGATTATAGAGTTGTGAAAGTTTTTTTTGAACTCGTTCTCTTTCTCTCTTCCCTCACTCTCTTATAGCTTTAAATAATAAATTCATGCACCTCGTTAATCAGTTTGAAAAATTTTCACAGAGCCACATCACCACCGTATAATTTTTATTGACCATTAATCACACCGTACGCGACGTCGTATATACCTACGCGGAAACTACTAGAAAATGGAAATAACATTCAATCCCTAACAGAGGGTTAGACTTTGGGAAGTTATATTATTCGTAGAGGATCTGCAGATCCACCCTCGTGCCTCTATAATAATTCTATTTGATGGTATTCGTAGAGTGAAGTTTTCGGAGAATAAGCTTAGCATACGAAATTTTCAAAAATCTAGGTTACGTTATACCCGCTTCTTTTTCCGTTATAATTTTTTTATATTTGTCTTTTCTTTTTTATTCTCTTTCGGTCTCGCGATTCTTGTTATGGGTAAAATCATTGAAAGTGAAAAGCTCGATACAGCAGCCCCTTTGAGTCCGGAACGGGGGTGGTATAAGTGGCAAAATGGTACAAAAATCATTGAACCGCTCACTGCCAATAAACGAAAGCTTTCATCCTTACTCGCGTACACTTTTATTCCTATTACGTCGTTTCGTCTTACGCTAAAGTTTTAAGTGTCGCAGGGGTCGCAAGCACAAAAGCACGTGGTGCAAAACTGGGGTATAGAATGGGTTTGAGATTCGTTAAAGGAGGAGACACTGTTACATCGAAAACCCGTAACGTTCGCCGCGTTATTCGAGCACTTAGGGAAACACTGGGCTGTCACGATTTTCGATATTACTACAATATAACAGAATTCTCAGCTCCCCAAAATAACCGCTGACATGATTTTACGACTGTGTCAGAAAATTCATCCTCTACAAACTAAGGAGCTTTTCTCTATAGGAAAAAAAAAAAATCTTACTGAATATCTATCAATTAATTATCATTATCAATACTGCTGATCAATTCACAAGCCTTCAGCGTTAAAGTTACGATCAATTAGTCGAGATAATCTTTGTTTAAAACGACTTCTATTAACAGGCACACCATATATCGCGACATTATGCAACTCGACAAGTATTGCAATTATTCTAATGAAATATTACCTAGCCAGGCAGCTTAATGCGGTCTTGTACACCTTGTTGGCTAAGCACCACCAGATGTACTTGAAAATACATTCAGCTTACAATGGCCGAGCTAAATACCTGGGGTGAAATTTTGGCATGTTATAACTGGCAGGGATGAATAATTCGGTAAAGCATTAGTACCATCTTGTTTCTAGCTTCTGGGTTACATTAGGGAATAATACAGACTTAATGTTTCTTTAACCGAATGAGCTTCGTTATCTAACGCACATCGGTTCAGTGCTGTGATTGATCAGCGCGTTAAATTGAGCGAGTGTCTCTTCAGATCAATCGTTTTCAAAATCACGGTTAGGAGGTTTTATCGATCGTTTAGGATCTCGCGATATTTATTACCAGCTATTTCCCGATACCATAAATCCTTAGGGAATTTGACTAACTTGACTCTCATTGAATACTCCCTCGAGCTTAAATTTTGGATATTCTGAATTGGCTGGTATTATGTGTACGTTACAGGCTATAATTAATACTTAATTAGCTTGTCGTGACGTTTCGTGAAAAAAGATGGCGTTGTATTTCTGCGAAGGTATCATTAAATATTCCCAGCCGTATTTCATCGGGTTTCGCTTAATAATGCCAAGTGATATTATCAGTATTCGCGTTGTAATTAAATCGGCCAAAGGGAATGATCTCACAGAGGTATATTTTGCGAACGCAAACACAAGAAGATACGATTGCTGTAGGTTCGGAAAAGACAGCCTGTGGGTAGATTTTACATAAGTTTCGAGATACACGGGATAAGAGGTTTTTTTCAAAAAGGCAAATGGAGGTGAAGAATGGCAGAGGCTTAAGCTCAGGATTTCGAGAGGTCCTCGAGTACAAATCGTATATAAAAGTAATATACGACACGTTATATGGGTCAAGTTTTGCGTAGCTTTATAGAACTGTTATGTCATCTGGATCGAAATTTATAGCTTTTGAGCTTTGTCAAGTGGAGCCTCGCCCGTTTTATGCAACGAAGGCTTATATAAGTCTTTATTTTCTTCCCCCTTTCATTCGTCCATTTTCATCAAATTATATAATACAACTGTCGCGCCAATATCAGTGTGAATTTCATCCTAATCCTATAATTTAAAACCTTCTAAATCCAGAACAGAATTCTTAACCCTCGAAAAATTACCGGCACAAATCGGTGCGGATACTTTCGCGGAAAAAGGGTCGACCGCAACCAAACCTACTCTGTATATAAATTGGCAACGATTAATTAAACCCGAGGATTAAGACTCGGATCGTATAAAAGGACGCGGGAAAGACTGCAGCCAATATTACATCCCGGTCGATAAAATATCTACGTAAATCTGGGGTGAGGGTGAAATATAGACGGTTATTTATGTCCTTAATTTTGGTGGATACGACCTTAGCGAAACAGTAGTAGAGTCTTTCATGCTGATCGAGGAAAAAGCATGATTCTCTTTCACGTAGGATGCGTTTTGTTGGAGGATCATAGTCACCGGTATTTTCACGTTGCCAAAAAACATAGCGATAAAATCTAACGATAAACTTCATCCAATTTCATTGACAGTCACATCGTGTAGTCCATATAGAATCTGCAATGCTTGTGTTATTTATTTTATTCTACGGGCGAATTGCAGCTGACTTTGCTAGATTCTGTTAGATTGTATTTACCATCAGTCAACATGAGGAAATTCAAGGAACCGCAGTCTGCAGGATGTAAGCCTGATTACAGAGGTTGAAGATAGTTGAACCGTAAAATGACATGGCTTGAATATACCTAGACGAGTTTGCTTTGCTGGTGAAACCTAGGTGGAGGTTATATAGGTACCTACGGTATGCATCTCGAGCGCAATATTCAAATACTACTTTAAACTACGGTAGAGAGGCTCTCTGCGCTTTTGATAATGATCAAACGTAACATCCGCGCATGTTATCTACATGCGGCTAAAAGCAAATGTGACAAACTTTATAGCGAAACAACGTGCGACAGAGTGTTTTCAATCGTCAAAGGAACTGTAAGATTTTTCACTCACATCCACTTATTTTAACGAGTTTTTCCCATCAAATGTATCATAGAACGAATCCACACGGGTTCAATAACGTAGACAAGATAGCTTCGCCGTGTGAAAACAGAAAGACATTCGCATTGGATCAAGGCATTACGTTCGACTGCACCCAGTTGGCGTTCGAACCGTGAAATTGCACATTCTAAAAAATTGGGTTAGCTTAATGGGTTTCCTCGTTGTAAAATTCGAAACGTTAAATCTGCAGACGATACTTTCAGGAATGCAAGCTATTCTAATCGATATGCAAAATGCATTTGAAAAATAACTGAAAAATTTATTATATAATATATGGAGCTCAGAGGATATGAAATTGATTTTTATACGCAGTGCAGGTTACGACGTGTAATTACCTGATAACCATCATCGTGCCCACGATATACAAGAAGCCAAAAAATATATGCTACCCTTGAAACGTGTTCACGGTATATTGCTTCGCCCACTTGTATACGTACAGCTTTTCGCAAGCAGCTAATTAATAGAATTATATTGAGTAAATAAAGGGTGAAATCTCTGTACCTGCAGATCAGACTTTTGAGTATAGCATCACATGCTTGTTCAAATAATGATGATTATTAATATTATTATTATTACATTACCGACATGCATGAGTAGGTCGAAAAAGTCAAGTTTCCAATATCACGGAAATCTCGCAGTACTGAAATATCTACAAAAGTGGTCAATTAGCGAAAAGCAAATATCTGTTCTGCTCGTGCAGTGAAAATTTAAACAAGTTTTCGGTACGATTATGTTAAACCCGGTAAATTTTTATTACCTATATACCTACACGAAATTATAAGCTATTGGTAGAAGCTACCTAGCTACTCGTACTTATAATACATATAGGTATATATCCTGCCGTAGTAGGAATTTGATATGCAGCGAATAACTTCCTCTCTCGATTACAGAAGTTGCTTTCCCTCGGGGTATAACCATTAGCATTCAAAAATTTTTGAATATTATCATAAAATTATATCTGCCTATATGCGTACCGCATACGAATGAACTCGAAAGCTGTCGATTTAATTTTACAACAAATTTTTCACCGTTCGAGTACAATACTCCGTACGATTTACATAATGGTCTTTAGCCACTTTCCCTGTGCGTTTTCTTGTACACCTATACATGTAACATTTCGGCGTATTACAGCCACGTACATCACCGAAAACCAAAACCTGATTACATTTCTTAACAAGGGTATGTAAATTTGGCTTATTTGCATGAAAAATCGTCAAATCGTTGCCCGAAAGAGAAAAAAAAAAATGTAATAAGATAATAAGATAGGATAAAATTTTACGATTTGTCAATTTTTTTTTCTATAGAGCTTTGAATCTCAGTTTAAAGATTGACATTATACTGCCAAATTGATCGATTGATATTACATTTATTTAATCATTTTTTTTTTTTTTTGGCCACATCCCATATACCTACATAGTCGAACTTTTATTCTCATTTGTTCATCCCTTTTTCAAGGTTCGTTGCAAAATTTTTCCTTCCCCTATTTCTCTCGACATACATATATAGGTATATATCACACCGACATATTGTCACCGTCACGGTTATCAGGGGACCTTATTTCTATTTTGCGTTATCGCAAATTACCTGGGAAACTGGTTGGGTGGGACAGAACAGGGGATGGGGCATGGTAGGGTAGGGTAGGGTAACGAGTTCTTATTACACCGGGAACATTACGACTGTAGATGTGTATAGGATTATAATACTGATATATACATGTATAAAATTGAGGTAAAATTAAGGGAGTTTATTTTCATTTTGTGGTTTACATGAATCAATTATACATACATATACCTGTTAGTCGAAATATGAATTTCATTTTGTTCATGCTATTAATTGAAATTATGTGCGATGAACTGTTTTTATTTACCCAAACGAACAACAGTTATAATTCATTCACGGAGTTTGCCAACGAAATGAATATGTGGTTTCAAAAATTTTCTAAAAACATGAATATATTATTATGTGGACATTGAGTGGGAGTAAGTGAGTAACATAGCAAGGCAAAGGTCTGAATGAAAAAATAAAAGAAATAAAATAAAAAATCAATTTTTTTTTCCTTCAATTAGCCACGCATATCTGATTGTGCGATGTTTTCCGCAGGGGTCGTCGTTTCGAAGAGTTATCAAAGTTGAGAAGTTCGTGTAATTGAAATTCCACGGCATCCTCGTCGTCAAAAACAAAAAAAACCAAATAAAAATAGAATTAAAAAAAAAAAGTCAAGTACAAAATACATCGAAGGAATCTTTTCTCTTTGTTATACCGAAAAACCTTGGAACTTTGATTAATTGGCTTTGGTCGAATCGAGAGTTGGTACAGTGGGATTCTTACTCTCGACGAGGTCTGTGTTCGATATCAATTTCCCAAGTTCAAATCCTTGAATAGTTAGTGGCATGGAACGAACTTCCGTCATGCTGTAGTAATTGCTGTCTACTTCAAGTCAAAGAATCCTTACCACTTACATATTATTACGATAATGAAAAACAAAGTGAACTCTCAGATTCAATTATTGCGAATAACAATATTCCAATTTACATAAATGTAGAAAAACAGTAACCTTGGCACAACAGAGCAAGAAATATCGTTTCAAACTTCTAATAACGCCTTATTTTTCAACACCAAACCGTACTTACCATTTCCATAAATAATTATCCACATAACGTCGAATAAAAATGGTCCAATCATTCAAATTTCCGAGGAATATGGAGTTTTTTTGAATAACTGAGTCATCTACACCGATTTTAGAAAGCGCGACTATAGCCCGAGATGTAAAATGAGGTAAAAGTGTGACAGCAATTTTTATATTTTTTATTTTTTATTTCAGATAGAATTTTCGGTTCGCGATAAAATCCATTACCGATCAAGAGATATTCTTAGGGGTGAGACGCACAACAGCATCCTCCCTAAACGACTCTACAAAGGCTCTAGGCTTGCCCGAGTTCCCTGGAGGTGAAAAACGAAATACGATCTCGCCTGGCCGTAACCAGGGTTCTGCACCTTTTAGCTCACGCGAAATTTTAGAATCAATTTTTTTCACCCTCTCTCCCACTTCAGAAGAAATTTCACACCTATACATCCGCATGGAAGAAAGGCTAAGGAAACGCATGTGGATTCAAGATCGGATGAGATTTTTTTATTCGACTCTCCTGATTTTGCACCAATTGGTTCGAAAATTTGAACAGTTCAATAAGTGAGTTGATAATAATAATAATAAGATTGAAACGAAATTAAATCCTCGTTCATATCCTTTCGGGTATTGCCCGAATTTTATTACGTGATACAATATGTAAGGGCGAAGGGAAGACATTCTATAACACATCGGCTAGAGCTGCGATCAGTGGAATAAAAAAATAAAACAAAAAACAAATTGTTGAAAACTGTGAAAAGGATGATGTATGAATGAACCTAATCCTAATCTCCGTAGGACAATAAAATAAACAGCCCGATTTAGAATGCTTTCAAATTTCACCAATTTGAGGGAAAGCCCTAATAACAAGAAAACAAAAAAAAAAATTCAAACTCTCAAAAACTAAGCAAACGATATTGGGTGCAAAACTTTTGCTTCAAGTTTTTTCACATCAGATATCACAATCACGACGTTGTCGTTTAATTAAACCCATGAAACCTGAAAACGGGTATATTTTTTATTTATTACTTTTTTTTTTTAATTCTTTGCCTTTTTTCTCGCGATGGTGGGAATTTTAATTTAAGTTCTCCTGAACAAATCGTGTAGAGTCACTTTCTTGGTGTAACCAACGAGGAAATTTCATTTAACGCCCTTCGTAGCGTGAGCAAAAAAAAAAAAAAAAAAAACTTTGATTAGTCTATATTGTACCAACGGTACACCCCAATCCTTCGAAAACTTTCCAAACTGTTCAGTTTTCTCATTAGCGGTATAGACCATTGTTTTTCGAACTTGGCTCACCTATATCTATACCCAACACTTTGTTCGACCATGTAATTATTATCGGCACATACAGCTGTATGTTCGAACTTCAAACATTATCGTAAACAATTGGTAAACTAAATTAATAATATATTATAATATTTTGTACTTGAATCAACGATGTGGAAATTTGCACGTCGGATTTCACATCTATTCTGAGAAGAGATCATCAGGAAACGTTGACGAATAATTTTTGTAAGGATATAGGATAAGAAAAAAAAAATCAAATCAAATTTGTTTTCACCCTTATGATGTCGAGGTTTGAATCTGTGACTTTGAGTGCGCATTCATTGGGAATTCGCGATTTCCATCCCCTAACGAAAATCTAATATACCCGAATGCTATAATTGCCTAAAGATTATACCCCTGAGAGCAGCTTATGTATTTACCCACGTTAGTGTCAAGGCGAACGTGTTTGTCATATTGTATGTTCTTGTACGGACAAGAAGGCTTGTTACGCGTAAGTAAGCAACCATAACGTGGCCATGAATATGAAATGGCTTACAATACAAACTTGGAGTTGAACGTGGATGAAAGCGTTCTCATCCGGCCATTCATCAGAAGATATGAAAAATTGCAGAAAAAAAAAAAAAACCGAAAAAAAAATTTCCCCGGACTTACGGTAGACGTAATTATATGCAAGCACTCATTTAAACTGTAATTAGAATATATTTTTTTCTAGAAATATTTCACAACGTTCAATGACAATATAGGTATATTGTGTACCTACTACACGAGTTGATACAATTACGACCTCATTTTTCTACCACGATCTTATCTGTCGAGAAGAAGAAAAAGACAATATTGTATAAATAAAAAACATTGATTCAGGTGAATTTAGTAGTTCACTGTGCTAAACACACGTCTGTGGAAATTTCCGCGATCAACGTCAAACGACGATGCTACCTTAATTAACGTTGTACTGTATGAAGTAGGTATGCTATGTATACATTTTCCATTTAATCTGACATTTGATCAAAGAAATACATCAGAGAAAAGAACAAAGGAATTGTAATTAAGCACAGCGAACATTTGTATAAACTTTATGGCGAAATATTAATCAAATAATTATATTTCCATATACATCTTCCATCTTATCATAAAGTAAAACGATACAACCGAGAATCCCTAAATTCTTCTGTATACTTCGGGCTTTCGCAATCCAAAAATTTCAGGGGTTCCATAATTGAAGGCTAATATTATCCCCATATTATCTATTGCTTATCTAAGTTCCAGCTCGTCTATCTCTAAGCACACAAATCAATTAATTTTATCAGTTTATGTTCCGTTTAAAATTGCTGGTGTCAGGACTGCCTTTCCTATGCTTGTTTACCCATCCTGGAGTGGCCACTATTATACATTCCACTGCCAGGGTCAGCTAGTATTATCAAGTTTCCTAGTGATCCTAGTGTCATATCCTCGGGGATATTATGTAACCCCTATTACACAATACGCACATACTTGCGGATGGGGATATAAATGTTGTATAACATAGCTATGAATCATACATTTGAAATCGAATGACACTGGCGGAGATATTTCGCGATATAAATAACGCGAATTGCAATAACAGCAAAATTGAACTATATGCGACCTAAAATTTTTTTTTACAACTAATTATTCACTTTGTTCATTGCATTCATTTATACGGCTAGACGTCCTTCACCTTCAAGTATTACCTCAAAATAAAATTTCGGATCCCTCATACGATTCGAATTATATGTATATTTACAGTTTTGCCAAACTTTTTTTTAATATAGTGTCGAAAAAACGGTGAAAAGAAATTTTCTTTAGATCGTATTTAATTCTGTTGAACGTATCACGGTTGATCATTAGCTCGTTAAATTGATTATAATATACGATAAATTATGATACAATATTTATTAACATTTGTTTAACCAAGTCTACATTGAAAGCGCCTCAGGCTTACTTACAGACGTGGGCTAATCTACGGCTAATCGGAAAAAAGAATGTTAACTTTGTCGACCAATCGTCGAAGAGCTACTATCAATCCACGAAGCATACATAAATGAATGACAGCGCGAGTTGTTACTAGAAACCGTGCGACTCCGGTTTGTTGCAAATCGACTTTGCGGACAATTCGTTGCTAAATTTTAACTACAAATTCAGTTAAATCTGCTCCTCGTGCAGCCCTGTCAGGGCCTCTGATCACGGCTGCTGAAGACTCTTGAAAACGACTGTTTAACAAAAAATAAAACCGGAAATTGTACTTTTGATCAAATATCGTGTTCACACTTTTAAACTTCGATTGATATAGTTTCATTAAAAGTCGATTTAAAATTACGATAGACACGTTACAGAAAAAATGTTCTGGTATTTTATCGCGTTGTGTATTTTGGCCCAGCTTTGCAATGGTCAGAACGTCATTGGCCACGAGTCTAACGACACTGAATACGATTGCGACAGGTAAATAGAATTAAAATAGTTTTTAATATCATTATTATCATTATTATTTGGTTTTGTCATTTCGTAATTTTTCGATTGTTCGGCGTGAAGCTGGCCGAGCTGCAGGCTCGCTGATATTTTCTTGAACTTTGAATGGCTTTATCAATGTCGATTATACTTTTACCAAACTCTGTTATGTATCTACATACATGCAATATTGATCCGTGGTTAATTAACTAATTGCACTTTTTCCAACGTCTGATCGGCGGTTTGTTAATTTAATGTATGACCCGTACGTAACGTACTTGTTTTATACCGTCTAAAAATTTTCATTATATTTTATGCTAGAATTTAAACAACATTATTCAATGGTAATCGTCGAGTGAAAACCACCTTTGCTCTCACTAAGTTTGTTTTATTCTCTTTTCCTTCTGCTTCGGAACGATAAATGCTGATTATTCTCGAATACCAATTCTGCAAACGCGCAAATTCGTCGTAATTTTATATCGCCTCTCTGCACGTAAAATATAATCTGAACGTCATGCAGATTAGGTATATTGTTCGATAATTTATGGTAGGAAAATCTTTCGGTCAATTTTTTTGTCACAAAATTTTCTTGTGGATCCGATCGAAAAGTTGTAAGATATTTAGTTTTTCAGATCGTTTATTATTCGAAGATTTTTTTTGTTTCATCTGGCAGAAAAAATTTGGTTAGAAAATCGTTTTAATTTGTTGGAAAAAAGAACAAGACGTTATTCGATTATTTGGTCTTAGCAGACGCTGTTCAATCGAACGAACGGCCGGCTTCTGCATATTAATCAAGAATAAATTTATTTTTATGCGAGACAAGGTACCGAACCGCGTTTGAGGAGGGGCCCTCTACAATAAAGAAATACTTTTACAAATCTAATTAAATTTGATTGATTTTCATACGGTATATTATACAACCATCAAACCGAATATCGGACTTAATTTTAAATTATTGGAATCGAGAACACTCCGGCTTGTTGATATTTTCGGAGTCGAAAATTTTGGCTCATTTCATACGGGTTTGTTTCCTAAATAATTGGAGACGAAGGAATTTAAAATCTAAGGTACGGTCGTTCCGGGTTTTTGCAAAAAATTCTATAAGAGACGATGATTCGGAATTCCTTATTTTGTGATGTCACGACCTTGTAATATTCCGAAAGATTGACGACCTATAGGCTGTGATGAAACGGGATTTTCCAATAATTTTCAAAATTTTTGCCTGATGCACTAATCCTTGAGAAATATCTTTTCTCAAGGTGTAAAAAAGTTCGTTAGGAAAATTTAAAAATGACTGTGCCAGGAGTCACTGACCGAAGCATTCGCCATGAATATACACCTATCTCATCTCCTCTCAAATTAATTTCGATCGATCCATGGACACAAAGCAGCCTCTCAATTGCAGGTCTTAAAGAGGTTGGAATTAACGAGTTGATTACGTAGCCTTAAGATGTGGGATAGAATTAGAGCGCACAAAGACTGGTGCAATTCTCGTTTATACCCATATGAAAGGGTATAACTATGCGCTTTCAGCTATACAGCAATTATCTCGGTGCAACGTTGGGAAATTTCCATTCGCTATTTATTTATATATACATATACATACATATGTGTATATGTAATTAGTCGCTAAGGTCTGAGCGTGAGAATATTTTTTAACCATTATAAAAAAAATGGGGTAGTATATCCGTAGAGATTCCCATAATCTGACAATAAATGAATTTATTTTTAACGAGTTAATAAAGTTAACGTCCAGAGCCATCGATCATTGAATAACGATTAACGTAGCCTGTACGATTACGATATAATCAATTACTATCACACTTGAAAATTTGTTTAAACCACTTATGGCAATGAATTACCTCGTCAGATCGTGAGATATCGATCATTTGTGACAAGGCGGTACTTCATATGCATAATAAGATAATTGAATAATTGGATAAAAATATTAACTGCAGCTTGTCAACGATACGTACGTTGTGTATAATTAATACTGTTGTACAGAGACCTGTAATTATACGGTAATTATACATTCTGATTAAATTCTAGTTACAAGACCGCGTTTATAAATCTTTAGAGGGGAATAATAATTAAAAATTTGATTTTTTTTTTTTTCAAGCAGAAAAGCTTCACGGAAATTTTTTTCTTCGATCAATACGACGGCTTTCTCGTTTTAATAATGAAATATTTTTGAACATTTATCGATTCATCGTATAATACGGTGGTGGAATTTCTTTGGGTAATAAGGTTAAGTCGTGAGTATATACAGTTCAGAGTTTGAAAATGTTTGCATATACTTAAAACAAATTCCCATCAAAGGTTTTCATTTTATAATACAATATTCAAAGGAGCTTGCTGCTGGGTTGAAATTTATTGTAATTAAATCGTAATTGCTTACTTCGAGCAATTATTTTACACGGTTTGAGTCACAGCCTGAGTTTGTGAACTTACCGACAAATGTAGTCGTGTTTCATTCATGTACCAGCTACGACTGCTTTTACTTCGTTTCTATTAAAGCTAAAGAATAATCAATCCAAAGCAGAGAAGCGATGATCTGGAAAATGGCTTTAAAAAATTTTGCTTACGGTCATTTCACAAATTTTATTACCCCTGTATACTGGCACTCGATACAGAAGATGATAGTGAGTGTAGAAATAAATTTTCTGTTCTGTTACCTGGAAAGAATTAACCGCGCTAGTATTCGGCTGCAGAGTCAAAATCGAACGCGTACAATGTTCGGATGACGTCAATTTAAATTTAAATTCACGAATTTGAATTTCATACACCCTGCAGGGTGCGGATATGCGATGGATCGCATAGAATTCACTCGACAGAGTGGTCCACCTGAAAAATTGCCATATCACTGCGTGAAAAAGATCCGGGATGATCCTCGCGCGAGAAATATATTTTTTCGTATATAATCACGATGACGAGAGAGAGGGAATGGTTTTTAAAAAGTATTTAGTATTCTATAGCGAAGCTTGAGATTCAGTGAGGATAAATTTTTCTGTACTATTTCCGAGCAGCGCGAAGAGGTGAATTCCACGGGGTCTAGGAAACTGCTGCAGCAATTAAGCGACGAGCTTTTCACTCTGTTCTTTTGCCTGATAAAACAGCGTTAAAACGTAATGATAATCCGCATGAGTAAACGCGCGAATTACTAACTGTACAGTATAATCATAAAACGTTTCGGCGATAAGATTAGGTCAAGTAAATCATCCTCTACAACGTCCCCCGCATTTTAGCGAAATTAAACGATGAATCATGAATAGAATGCCTTTGGCGGAAGGCTTAACTTTAGCAGTTTGCACGACCAGTGAAAGCGAACTTTCATTTATGGGTGGAAAAGCTGCAAGACCATTTGGCACCGTTCAAATCGTCCCAAGGGATGAGAGAATAATTAATAACTGATAATTAGGCTAAATGCGATGCGCGGATTGGGAGACTAATGACAATCATTTATCTGCATGATCAGAAGTATTTGAGGACAAACTCGGTCATCGTATATACCGAATAATTATAACCTTATCACTATTGCAAAATAATTAAACTCCGATATTGCGCAGCCAGGGAAAACAACAGTGCGAAATCTCTTTTCTGAGAAATTTAATGCAAAAATTATATTAATCCAAATGGGTGTGATAAAATCGGATGCGATTCTAAACTTCGCTGCAGTGAAGTGATACTATTTCAAATCGCCCGTAATACCTATCTAGATAACTACAGATAATTCTTGTGCTAATTTTACCACCGCCAATTGCCATCGTGAATGGCAGATAGTAGTTCTATGGCTAGTGTCTAGAATTGTTCGCATTAGAGTTGTACGACAGCTGAAAGACTCTCTCGAACTGCAAACGCAGTTCGGTATAAGTTAAAGGTCGATTAAAGAGAGCTAGATAAATGGCAGTCGCGATAAATCCGCCGTGATTATTATTCGTAAACATAGATATATTCCCAAATGCGTCTAATTTCCAAAGGGCTTAAAATCAGTGAGTCTGGGAAAAACTGGGTGTGACAATATGCTGTTGAAGAGAATGCCTAGCCAACGGGCGATAAAATCGTTTTTAAAATTCGCCTTGAACCAAAATGCAGTGGAATCGATACGCATGAATTTTACCTGTACGGAATCGAGGTGGTAGGTACAAAAAAAATCGTTTGAAAAAATTCTCAAGCCATTTAACGCCCTTTGATTTATGGACCTTAATTTCTACCTCGAGCCTCACCTCACTGACGCCAGAATCTCCGTAAATTTTTAACTTCTGAAGCCTTAAAATGAAACGAAATAAATTTGAAATTTCATAAAGTAAATCAGGCTTTAGTCCCGTCTCTCTTGTCTCGTTTCGTGCTGCACTTATTGATACAAGACCTTGACCCATAGACCTATGTGAGCAGTGAGCAGTGAGCGTTTACTCTTATCGTTACGTAGCTCGCTCGTTGAGCGAGGTATGTAGACCGATGCACTACGTTTCAACTGCTTATCAATCTGAAGAAAAACTTCTGAAAAATAAACGCAGTTTCGTACGAAGTCTCCGACCGATATTCAAAATCTGACGACCGTCAATCACCAAAATTGTTCAGATTTAAACGAGGGGAGAGTCCAGCTGCTGACTTAATGACAAGCCTCCAGATTGGGGTGTAAAAAAAAAAGCAAACGGAGATTACATTTCCTGAGGGGTGTATTTTTCAGGCGTTTATACCACAAGATTGGGTCAGATGATATGGGTGAATCGTATAGCTATTTAAAAAAGAAGAATATAAACGTAATTTCGGTTTATTTAACGCGGTATTGAATCCGAGGTAAATATGAGGGACCTTGCACTAATAAATGTGCAATTTATTGCACCGCAGGAATAGGGCGGATGCACATTTGCGTAATATTTTTGTACCAGATTTCTAATTTCAACATCGATTCGCTGCGTTGGTACAAGTTCCATTGTCCACTATCTAGGATAATGTTAGTTTTTCCCTTGTTCTCGTTAAAATAATCTGCAACCGTTGCATTGTATTCATATTTATGATGTATGCGTATAGATACCTATAGACGCTATTTCGAGAATCGAAAAAATCCATGAATACCATATCCATCATGGCATAATACCTGTGGGTAGTAACGCGACCCAGATTTATGTACACAATAATTAATTGCTGCGTGATCTGCAGAAATACACTTTTATTTGAAAAAAAAAAAAATATATGTAAAAAGGATGATATACAGAGAGAAAATATAACGTCCATCCGCAGTGGTCATAAAACTCAATACGTGATCGACGATTTTTATAATTCGCAATGATTAAGACTTTGATTGAAAAAAAAAAAATTATTGATTACTGTATCGTTACACTATAGTACAATGAACAAAAAAAAACAAAAAAACAAAAAGAAAAAAAAAATGTTGAGGTTATTTTGAGCCTCTGAAAACGCGTAGGTATATACAGGCTGAAGAATTTTCAGAGAATCTTCAATTTAATTATACTCACTCTTCAATCAATGAGTTATGTGGTACGGTTCAACTATTCGACGAGTGTCGCTCTCAATTATAACCTGCTTGTAGATTTGAAAAATTAATTACACCCCCCCTAAAGAATCGACTGATGATAAAATATCGAGCTTGGGGAGGAAAATACACGGGTCAATTGTGTTGACACATTCTCGTATATACAGGCACATATCTACGTAATGAGAGATAAGCTTCCATATCCACGAAATGGGCCTATATTCACGAAAATTCGTTAGCTTTTTCTGTTTTCTTCGCATGTATCGATCTCAGTTTAATGCCGACGAGTTTAATCCGTAGGCATATTTGTTTAATAATTTTTAATGAATCGGGGTAAACCTAATACGCAGTGTTGCTGAGGTCTGCGAATGTTTGAAGTGAGGTCAAACAGCCTGGGAGTACTCTGGTTAACCCCAGGCAAATATGCATAGTCGGTCAAGCATACCATCTTAGAATATCAACGGGTCAGAAGTAAATTCATAATTACAGATATCCCGCGAGATTATACTGGGCACATTGTGTCAACCCAATACCATAATAGATACGTGAAAGTTAATTAACTAATTAACATTCGTTGTGTTCCAGGGATAAGCTCGTTTATTTCTGCCCTTCAAATACACGTATTAATTTATAACATTATTTGATACTGATAATTTTCACCTTCTCAATATTTCTTCAAGTCAAAATATCGATAATTAAATTCGGTCAATGGCCACGGTGACTTTGCTTCGTCGATTCGGTTAGACATAGAAGTAAATAGAACAAAATACACCTACTTGCTGAAATTATTCGAAAATGCAAATATTTGCGATAGTCAGACTGCTCGATAGATAAAAAATATTCATACGACGACGGAATTAGAATTTCCAAGCGATATAAAAGAAATTGTTTGATAATTATGACTGGTAGCTGTTTTTGCGAATAAGTTAGTATAATGTGTCCCTACGTTTTGAATCCAATTCGCAAAAACATCAGGAATATGGAGTTTGGTTTGGTTTGGTTTGGTAGGTACAGATAAATGTCGGAGTATTATTCCGCACGTCCCGTTAAGTAATAGTATAAATGGGTCAATTTCACCAAATGAATAATCCATGTCCGTGGCTTAATAAAATGTACTTTTATGGACCATTTCCATTTCAACGTAGTACCTACGGTTCATAGGCATTTCATATCGTGTTTATTTTTCCTCTTAGTCAATCAGAGATGTGATGATGGGCCTGATGGATCGGGTTCAACAATGAGTTCGAAGGTCATGGAGTAAGAAATTCTATTTAAAAATCCTCGAAGATTTTCTACCGCACGTCACTCCACGCCATCCGCATGGGTTTAAAAGTGGTTTTCATAATGTAGGCTATTTAATTAACATTTCGGCGGAACAGAGATCCATATTTATTATCATTGAGCGTCAAAGTAGGACCATTTGCATTTAATTAATTTATGTCATTAGCAAATTCAAAGTCCAGGGTAAATACAAGAAAGTAAGAAAAATAATGACGTTGAATTATGCGAAGGTACAATAACCATATATAATTAAATGGAACGAATGCTAATTTGGACTTAACACGCGAAAAATTTCCGCGAAACTGTGCAGTACATAAAATCCTGTTAAAAAAAGGGGGATTACAAAGGGATTTTAGTATTGCTTATTAAAGAGTGCAGGTATCTCTCTTCGCATAACTTCAGACCGAAAAAGATTCCCAGAAATTTTACTGGAGCTTCAGGAAGGCCGAAGTTTATACCCTGCAGGGAACTTGAAATAGAGATTATAGTTGTTATCGAACTTCGAGGTTTCCCTTTTTCCTTTTTTTTCCCCATTTCGGGTTCTATTCACTAAATTCTATCCTCAAGACAAACGAAAAGGCGTGAATTAAAGATCCCGGGGCTACGATTAGGTGAATAATAATTAGAGCAGCTTGAGTTAGAGGCAACTTGTTAATAAACTCTCAGCTTTGAAAAGACATGAAATTTTCAAGCCATGTAAATTTTAAACTTCCATTGACACGCAAAAAGTAAATGGGTAAAAAAATAATTGACACTGTTCTGTTCAGTCCTGATAAGAAGAAATTTCGACGATATTTTTTCATGCATCGATAGCCCGCGCACAGTTTAGGGTTTAGGAACTTTTTTTCGAGCGGAAGCTCACCCTTGTTACAAAAATCTAAAGTTTCTAAGTTGCGAAGAGAGCGGACTGAGCAGCAGCTCATTTCTGCTGCGTGTGCGAAAAGAAAAATGAAAAATAGAAAAAAAATAACGAAAGATAAAAAAAAAAAATCCGCATGAAAATAAATCAAGATCGTTCGTGTCAGGACTGTCGAACTTTTGGAAGACATATCGTGAATAGATGGAAATATCTTGCGTACAAATTGCTTTCATATTTTCTTACATATTTATTGTATTTCCAAGAAGAAGAGTTTTTTTTTTTTTTTATATTTCGATCGGCGAACAATTGAGTCCTGTGAAAACAAAGCAACACAGTTGATTCGAAATTCCCCAGAAGTTATGAAAAAGTTTTACCGGCTGAAACGAAGCCTGGGAATTTCTGCGAAAGAATTTCTCCCAATTCTGTAACAAGACTCATTCGTTTCTTTTTCTTTCAGCCAAATTTACTGCCGAGGAGAATTGCTCAAGACCATGCAGCTCAATGAATTGTTTAACGATAGTAAAACATTCGTAGATCTTTTTCAATTGAACGAACCAGAAGTGACGCTCAGCAAGTGAGTCTATGTTTCGATATTTATATAATTACACGTTGGCGTAGCCTTGGCCTGTTTCGGAGATAAAAAATTGATTCAATTTGTTTAAACAGCTTCGAAAAACTGATGCGAGACACAAATAATAACCCGAATCGTACGGAGCTGGAAGCCTTCCTTCAGGAAAACTTTTCCGAAGAGAGTGAACTCGATGACTGGTCGCCGCCTGACTGGCAAGAGAATCCGCCTTCACTAAGACGAATTCAGGATGTAAAGTTCCGAAAATGGGCAGAAGATTTAAACGTCATATGGAAGTCGCTCATGAGGAAGATAAAACCAAAAGTATTCGAGCATCCGAACAGACACAGTCTTCTTCACGTAGAAAATGCGTTCATTGTTCCTGGTGGGCGATTCAGAGGTAGGAAACCGAAAGAACGAAATGCGATCAAACGAGGTCCTCCTACTGCTTCGATAATTATCCAGTAACCAAGTTATCCATGATTTTTAGAATTTTATTACTGGGACAGCTACTGGGCAATGACGGGAATGCTTCTGTGCGGTATGCATCAAACGGTCCGCGGAATACTGGAGAATTTCTACAGTGTGGTAGATACCTATGGATTCATTCCGAACGGAGGCAGAGTCTATTATCTCATGAGAAGTCATCCCCCCTTCCTAATTCGCATGGTAATTACCCGTCTTTGTTTACCTCTCACAATCAGAGAACCACTCGGCACAATTTGTCGATTAAAAGTTCCCAGTAGAACCGTACGGTTCAACTGAAAACAGTGAAAACTTTGGTCAGAAATACCTGAAAGCTTCTGTTATTTGCAAGCTCTTTTTTTTCTACCGTTGGGGAAATAAGCAAGGATAATCGTCGGAGACCAGGTTGCCGATTCATTCTATCAAAATCCGTGGAAAATGCGTACATGATTTACTTTTTTTTTTTCTCTCTGTAACTTTCGTATTCTTCTCACGCAGACAATAACTCCATCTCTTCAAGTCAGAGAAACGAGCGTGAGACGAAGGATTGAGTCTTTCACACAAAACTACTGAGAAAGGTTGATCACATTTTATTTCCTTTTTCACTGCCGATCCCCATACGTAGAAAGACGGAAATAAAAGTAAAGTGGAAATGACAGGATTCGAGCTCGCGTGCAGACAGAATTATTACTAGACTGCATTGGAAGTTCTGCCTTCTACGTTAAAGAATTTATCGTCGAACTTTTTTTTACCTCAAATCACGATTATGATCAAACTTTTATTTAAAAAAAAAAAAAAAAGAAACCAATCGAGTGATTCCAGATTAAAAAATTCGTAGTACTGATCTATGCTCTTCATTCGGAACCTTAAAAATTCCTTCTGCTTTAAAGTACTCGGATTTCTACTAAAAGCTAGAAGAAATCCCCGAGAATGTGAAGTTTAGTCAAAAAAAAAGCACAATGCAGTTTTGAAAAAACTTCTTTTTCTATAAAAAAAAAAGAACGATAGGTATCCTGACGATTCCAGTAGTGTGAGTATTACCATACGGACAAATCGCTGCGCAAGCTCTTCCTTCGTCTCTCTTGTTGGCTTTGATTTAATCTATAATATGCATACTTCATTCTCTCTAATTCGCATGGAAATAACCGAAGGCTTTATTCAATATCAGTAAGGCCATATTATAGACACGAACTAGCTGTAAAGGTTATCAACTTTGCGTTTAACTGTCTCTGTTGCAACTGACAGTCAGTTAGTATAGATACGAGTGTAACAGATGATAGGAGCGGTTCTTTGACAAGGTTCGAATGCAATTATCAGTACTTTTCCACTTGGTCGCACGTGCTCTGCAATCAATGATAAAAGTTTCCGTATATATGTATGTCTATAATGAAATGGCAAAGATTGAACTGACTGCAGCTGACTAATGAAGTAGAATTTTTTCTTCTAGTATCGTTTAAATTGACTGAAGAAAAAAATTTTTTTTTTTTTTTCAATGACAAAGTTTTCCTCCAAACGATCGAACAAAAAGGGTAGATACAATCAAAAAGTAACCAACGAGCTTAAAAGCATTAAAAAGTTTCTAAGCGAATTTTGAACCCTAAACAATTAAAACAACCGAAACAAGTAAAGTGACTGAACCTCATTAATCCCATGGTCGACGACTTGGTCTCTCAGATCGTAAGAATACAATAAAAAAGCGAACTACTGACTGAAAAAAAAAATTGGGTAATTAATTGTCAAAAATTACAACAAATTTAGGATAATTTTCCCTCGTTTATCCCAAGACTAATTTTTTTTTTTTTTCTTTACTCTGATATTTATTAACTCGAGTAATGGTAACGCGTAAAATGTATAGAAAATGCGGACGAAACTTTTAGTAGTTAATTCTGCAGTCCGGTCAGTTGCACTCCTATCGGTATCCCCATTATTCGTCGAATTGTGGAAGTGAAATTTACGTGAAACGTAAAACTTTTCACTCCGTGGTATAATATAATAATTGGTACTTGAGATTTACGACGAAGCTGGTTTACCTCGGCGAATCCTTATAACGTATAAGAAATCAACCCACAGAAAAAAACCTAAGAAAAAAATTGAAAAAAAAAACACAAATTCTAACCAATTTTATCGTTTATTGTTAAGACCGACAAGTATTTGGAATTCACCAAAGACACAGCCTTCCTAGAGGCGAACATTGCCACGTTGGATCGAGAGTACGATTTTTGGCTTCAGACGAAAATGATGGATGTAGAAAAAGGTGGCAAGACATACAAGTTGGCCCGATACGTGGTAAGGAGCCAAGGACCACGTCCCGAAAGTTATCGGTATGTTATAGATCGAATAAATTCTGAACTCATGCATAAAGTAAAGTTTTTTTTTAAATATAATAATCGGTTATAATAATTACTTTGAGCGAAATATCTCGAGCTGTTTTTTTTTCCCCCATCTGCCACTCACGAAACGATTTCATGATTCAGCAACGGAAGGTATCTCATCTCTTTTTTTCTCCTCGTTCACTACTTGAGCACGTTTTTCTTCCAGAGATAATAATTTCTGAAAGAAACAAAAAAAAAAAAAAAAAAGATAAAAGAAAGCAACAGAAAAAAAAGATAAATAAAAAAGTGAAAAAGGAAAGCCATTCTCCCATCCTTGCCTCCCTCCTTGCCTTTTAGGGTGTATACATGAAAAATCGATCTCAGTTTATATTGGGGAGTACGAGGAGAGCAGGTCGTGGAAAATCTTCCCTCAATTCCACACGAATCAACTTTAATAAACCAGCATGTCGGAGGCGGTCAAATGATACTCAAACTTTAATCTATCACAGGGAAGACTACGATGTTGGTCAAAAGGTGCCGAACGATCGATTGGCACAACTCTACAATGACCTCAAGGCCGCTGCTGAAAGTGGTTGGGATTTCTCGAGTCGTTGGTACGACGATTCTCACGGGGATGACGCTAATCTAACAACTGTATCTACCAGCAAAATAATTCCTGTCGAACTTAACGCCTTGCTCGAGGAAAACGCACGGCTGATGAGCAAGTTCCATCTTCAGCTGAACAACATACATGTGAGCTAATGCCAAATTTAGCCAAATTCTGTTCCTAATTTGACGAGTATTTTTATCAGATCAAAAACCATTAGCTTTGATTAGCTTTCGCCCTTTTTACATATCTAACTAAAAGCATGAACAAGATGCAAGAACTGCATTATACAGACGAGGACCGGAAAGGTGCGATATCACTCCTCGAAGAAATTCAACTTGTTGTACCCCGCGGGAAATAACAACTGACTTTAATCCGTTACAAGATTTCATTCAAAATTTTGATGAAATATGTGATGGCCTATTGATTTCTCCAAGGATTTCCCTACGAGCACGAGACGTCATTAGTTTCTAAAATTGCATCTAGACACTGGATTTGTTTTTGTTCTAATCCCGGAGCTTTTCTCGTTAAACGAAACTGTGCGAGATAACATTTCCACTCATTTGATCAGAAATAAATTTCGGAGATCGCTCCTGTATCCACCACCGCCTAATCTATTTCAGTAGAGAATTACTTATAGATCTTACGGATGAGATCTGAGATTATCTAACCAAACGACTGAGTTAATTAATCTTCTGGTATACAATCAGGTGAATAAATATATACCCCATTGTAGTCTCTAATTGGTACACAAAAGCCTGGATGTTACTGTGGATGAGGTGTAACAAAACCAATTCATCGAACAATACGAATTTTTACTTTTTTACTTTTCTCGGCAAGTCTTTTCTTGTATAATTTTGTCCCTCTTACCAATCGAAACGAAATATATTATATTTAAATATAGTATAATGTAAGAATAACTCCCACGTTTCAAAGCTCTACATTATTCCTGCCTATTTCTGGCCGTCCATGACGTCACTATAAGCCGAATCCACGTGAGTTGATGAAATTCGATTAATTAGCCACGTGTTCTACCAAGTGACCCTAATCGAGCTCATGTCCCAGGCTATTCCGCCCAGAATCCAACATATCGTATCCCTAACAAGAGAAGAGCCGCACACGTGTTGCTACACTAGCCTCTCTTTTCTCACTGGATATGATCGATCCGGGGGAAAAAAAAAAAAAAAAAAAACTTATTTTCTTTGCACGAAAATGAGCTATGTGGGTGTACGATACATATGAACGTATATGATCTCGTTGTATTTACTTGATGGAAACTTCATTTTTTCATACATAGAAAGCCGCGTGTTACGACTCTATAGCTGCGGACTTTCAAGACGCGATAGACAACGTCCTGTGGAACAAAGAGGAACAGATATGGCTCGATTACGATACCGTAAAAAAAAGATCGAGAAATCGTTTCTACCCGACGAATTTGGCCCCACTTTACACTACGAGCTACAACATATCGAAGGCCCAGGAATTGGCGGAAAGCAGCGTTGTTCATCTTAAAAAACACGGGATCATCGAGTTCATGGGTAAAAAAATGACTTGCTTTTTCGTTATTATATATTGTAATTAAATTTTCTATCGACTTCAATCATGGCGCAATTTTTATTTGCCATAGAGCTTTGTCCCGCCGTTGTTTATATTAAAAAACTCAAAAAAAAAAAAAAAAAAGAAAAAGGAAATGTGTACCGTTATTCATCGGAAAAAGCCCAAGGGCTTTGACCTGCCCCTCAGAAGCGTGTATTCACCCGGTTGTCAAACAGTACAACGAAAAGAAGAAAAAAAGTCAAGTCCTTTTTACTGTCGTACAGTTAACTAAACAACGAAATACTACACAACGTATTTATCTCCACCTGAAATATTAGAGATTTTTTATTTTTTGCTTCCGCACGAGATACCTTTGATAATCTATGACATACACAGGATCATCGAATCACATCCCCTCTATCACTTTTTATGTCTTCAGTCATTTATTTATATACTTTTCATCAGATAGTTAAATTCTAAAATTGAATAATTGAAATTATTTGACAGGCGGTACTCCTGCATCGACTGCCAATACTGGCGAACAATGGGACTATCCAAACGCCTGGGCTCCTTTGCAGTCGTTTATAATCCTCGGACTCAGAGGAACTGGACATGAGCCAGCAACTTCCGTTGCAAAGACTCTTGCCACCAGGTGGCTGAGAGCGAATTTTATCGGTTTCACAGAATACCAACAGATGTTCGAGAAGGTAAGCCACAGGGGATGATTTTCTGATAAAGGGTTCCATTTTTTATCATCATTATTATTATTATTGTATTGTTATGATTATTTCGAGACAAAAGAAATCGGTGAAAGGGGATGATAAACGAGTGATAGAAATAAAGGGGACTCAGGGTCTCTTGATCGTCCAAAATGTGTAACGAATTTTCACCGGTATGGTATACATATATATACAAGAAGATGTATGTATAATGTATACGCAGCCCATAAATTCAAACTCACGAATTCCATTTCAAGCCGGATTCTTTCGCTCTTCGAATATAAGAAATTTGTCAAGTCCTTTGAAATAAATAGCATGTCCCAGCGATAAGTAACCACTGCACTTCAAAAGGGCTACAGTAAATTCAAATATATATCGCTCTCTATTTTCTATATATATATATATACATATAGCTGTATATAGGTATATATACCTATATATACATATAAAGACACCTCGTGAACGCGACAGCTGCTTCATCCCCGCGAAAGCAGGGTATATGTATATTACGTATACATAGAAAACGAAACGACGACGGTCGTATGTGAAAATGAAAATGAAAATGAAAAAAAAAACGAAAAATGAAAGCTCGCGGTAGCGGAGAGTCGAGAGAAAGAAAGATCTGTGGTAGGTATATGCAGAATTTAATACCGCACGCGTTTTCAACGCACATGATACAATATACCTATACCGTTCAATTATATGTATCGAATAAAATATATCTAATGCATAATACCCGGGTTGGTAATATTATACACGGGAGAGAGAAATTCTCGGTATCGACATTTTAGGAACGTCTGGATACGACGAGAGCGTCAAAGGGCTGATGTATAGAAATTGATTCGTAGTATAACCGATATAGGTACATGTATGCCAGGGCGTAATCTTAGTGATATTTTTCAAACCGTGAATTGAATACATCGGCGGTAACCAGGACGATATTTCGACGAAAAATCCGAATGGGATTTGGATTCTTAATACCTGTCATCCGATTTTTTTACTCCGTTAAGCATTGGGCTAGTTTTGAGTCCACCTACGCGAAGAATCGAATGGATGAATTTCTTGAGATTCAACGGGATTAGCTACGGGCAAAGATCGAGTTATTTTTAGTTAGGTTTTTTTTTTATCTACGAAAAACTGAATTCAACCGACTGCCAGACTCGAGTGGGGTAATTCGATATGATAAAATGCGGTGCAGTAAGTTGAAACGGTGGCTAGCTCAGGTTCTCAACTGTACCTACTGCAGTGGAGTAGTTTCTTGTAAAACGTTTTATCTGCTTGTCGTAAAATCCTGGTAAATGCCAGATTCCATTAAGCTTCAATTTATTCGAGATCCCTCTCTCGCCTCTGCAGGCTTGGTTGGTACGATTTAACGTACTTGTTAAATGACTTCAACCACTTCGAGTCGGGATTAACAGCCGCAAATGACGTTTCGAAAAAAGTAACTAAACAACCCTTGACCTACCATTAACAGAGTTTTCACGAGCTTGTGTGAAATAGTTATTTATAACAAGCCGAGCTGAAAATTATCCCAGGTGAAAATACCTCCGTGTTAAAACTGATGCAAATCGAGCTAGACCTTCGATCTCGCATTTTCCATTTTTCATTTGCTCTTTTTCCTTCTCTTCACTTAATTGCGATGAAAATACTCTGGCATAATGCGTGCGGTTTATTAAAATCAAAAAGTTATAATTAAGTCAAAGGCTCCGGGCGCAGGGTGATTGAAATTTTTTAATTAAAATAAAGAATGAAATTGATTCATCACTCATTAAAATTCTAATCAGGCGTGAGTAACAAGTTATTCATTATTTGATTTTTTTCTTATTTTTTTTCTCTCGAAATATTCTAGTTCTCGACCATCCTAGGTTCTAATAGTCAGTGTTAAACACGGTCGCAAAAATCTGACACCGGCAAACACCGGGCTTGAGATTTTCCGTGAAATATGTGTATTAATTAACTAACAGCGCCCGATATGCCTTTGACTAATTACCTTGTAGTTCCTCTCAGAGATTGCCTACGGCGACGAACCGTAAGGTGACTCAAATTTGAACTGGATGATGCCGAGAGTCGAGAGCTGCAGAGTATAATTTTACGGTTATATATTTATTGATTGAAACTGGATAAAGCATTACGCGGAACTAGTCTGCAGCCCACAGCGAATTTGTCGCCTGGTTCTTGATTGTTAATTAGTTTATTATCTCTTATCCCGTACAACTTCGTAATTGGTATTCCATATTGTAATTTGACAGTACGATGCGCTCAACCCGGGACAGCGTGGAGGCGGTGGCGAGTACAACGTCCAAGCGGGATTTGCCTTCACTAATGGGGTGGTAATGGAACTTTTGGATTTTTACTCCGCAACGGTATCCAGCGAAGATGACGACTCCAGAAGCGAGTCCGACGAGGTGGAGAGATAAGGTGAGATAAATTCAGTTTATACCGTATGAAATTTTTTTTTTTTTATTTATTTTATTTTACTCTAGGTAAAATACGTGAGAGAAACGAATGGAAACGTTTTCTTTATGAATTTTACTTTTCTTTTTTTTTTTTTTTTGCTTTTATAACTGACATAATTTTCCAATGAAAATTTTATAGTTTTCTTTAGGGGATGAAAGATGTAACAGAGCGCATTTTCTCCCGGATTCTTTTTATTACATCTTTCCAGGGTCGATGGACCCGCAACGGGCTTTTATGTAGCTTCGCGAAAAACAACCGTTTGTGCGGGGCTACTACAACGAGCTG
Source organism: Macrophya alboannulata (assembly GCA_949628255.1). NCBI lineage: Eukaryota > Metazoa > Arthropoda > Insecta > Hymenoptera > Tenthredinidae > Macrophya > Macrophya alboannulata. Next base: position 3,386,996 of record OX451209.1, on the reverse strand, counting down.
GGTGCCGTGAAAGATTTTAGTCTGACCATAGTGGAACTTTATTGTCATTTCCATCAGCGTAAAAATAAGTTTTCGAATGGTCCACAAACGTATATCGCTGTAACAGAAAAAATAAAATGAAAAAAAAAAAGGGGGAGAGAGAAGAAAACAGCTCTTGGTATAGCCAAATTCAGGCAGTAAAAAAAAAAAGGGGAAAAAAAATTATATCAAATTATTCCACAGAGATATTCCACTCTTATCTTTTACGTGTAAAAATTTATAATTATAATTATACGGGTTAGCGAGGGGATAAAACGACCTGCAGGAAAAAGAAAAAATCTTGCGGAAACAGTCCTCGCGAGAAGAACCGCAAATTTAATTTCGAAATAAATATTGATTTTAAATTTCCTCGCGATATGAAGTAGGTAAACAGCAGAACGTAAATGGATCAAAAACTGATCCTGTGCGAAAGTTGAAATTAGTAATTTTAAACCAAGATCACGGTGGAGTGATAATTCATCCCGGATTATCAGCGGTGGTATCGTAGAACCCGAAACGACTTTCGCGAGAAAAAAAATTTTTCGTTTCCTAACAATTTATTAATAATTTGCGAAAAAAATTTTTCGGGTAATTAATGACGATCTAAAGAGCCAGGCGTTCTATTCACGAGAAATAAAATATGAGGTATGAAAGTGCTGTGAATGCTGCTGTTCCCAGGATGCTCGTTACGCTATTCCCAGCTGTGGACTAATATATGGGATGTAAATTTATTCAAGATTAAATAACAACGTATCCTAAAATTTAATCTTCATTTTCTACGAATTTTTTTCACAAGAGAGAATTATACCCCTGTTGTCTTCCCGCAGGGTTGAAAAACATCTAATCAACGATTATCTCCACTAATTTTTTTTTGCCTGTTTACAAACGGTATATAGGCAACTGATCCATATAGCAATCATCGTTATACCTATACCTGTATCTGCTCAGAATCATTCACGTGTATAAAATATGCCAGAAATTTTCAAGGAATTTCCTTTGAAATTTATATATTAAGCTGAGACGAGGCGTTGCCATGTTACACTTTTTTTCTTCGAAGAATCACGAGCCTGTTTCGATTTTGAGAACGATTTCTTTATATATCTGCGTGTCGAAGTGCGCTCTGCCCAGGACACAGAATCGGTGTTATTGATTTTTTAATTAGTCTGTATTTACGGGCTAATTATCGTCCAAATAATTACAGGAGTTGTATAACTGATCGGGGCCGCAGGGTGAACGTGTATAATATAGCCAGGGGTTATATGAGGAGTTTTTTTATTAGCATAATCACATTTTAATTACACATTTCGGGAGGCATCGAGCTCGATGGCAAACATTAATGATCTACGGTATGATCGGCAGGTTTTCTTTTATGGCAAAATCCATAGCTCATAATACAAGATATATTACAGAAAGTAAAGTGTAATTGACAGTAAAATAACTAGAAATAGAACGTCTAATTTGGGAGCTTCTCGAGGGTTCAATTCTCTTTAATAACATAATAAAACTGTTCCCTAAAACTTTGGTAAATAATTAAAATAATTTTTAAAAATTTACCTGCCTTAAGCATATATTTTTTTTTACTCATTTTTATCCCAAAGACTCCGTACTTCATACTTGTAAAGCATCCCGATAAATAATTAAACAGTCAAAAATTTAGAAAATAAAATAAATTCAAACTGGCTAAAAGTTTTTAACCAATTTTCTGTCATACCTCAGTGAAGTTGAAAATTATAAAACTTGTGACACATCAAAGGTAAATTGTTGTATTTTCTTGGGTCATTGAGCTAAAGTTCTCTAAACAATTTTGAAAGTTCTTTATTATTCTTTTCGGTAAAAATTTACGCGGCTATATTTCTTCGTGGCCTCAGTTGACATTGAAAAAAATTCGGAAAAAAATTATGTGCAACAGCCAGTTAGTCAAGTGTAACTTGATTTTGTCAAGAATTATAGTAAAGCTTACGAACTCACAGCACGTAGTGGGTAATTCCATTTGAACGTTACCTAACAATAGGATTATGTACACCGTGCAGGAACTTAAGACCAAAAAAAAAAAAGAAAAATAAAAAAAACTAAAGCTGCACAGATCTTATACCCACCATGAATAGCCACACTCTGGATTATAGATACGATCAACTCGTGCAAAGAATGTCTTATATATTTTTTTCACGTGAAAATCCTGCGGGTTAGATTTAGCCAGGAACGTGATCAACCCTTGTGACAAAGTCGCGCGGTTTTCCCTCTTAGTTTGCAGCGAATTATCTTTTTTTTTTATCTAAGTATACTTCCGGTCGAGTGCTATAATTCCATAAAATGAAAAAAGAAGATTATTCATTTTTCTCTCACAGCTGAGAGTGATTTTTAGTGTAAAAAGCTCGCGTCAACTTTCGGTCCAGGAATCTCGGTCTCAAATGTCACGTATTTATATTATATATGATATACCATTTGTAGCAAGCAGAGAACGGTGGATACATTTCTTGGATAGATTCCCGAGGGATCTATCGAGAAGAACGTGTCCAAGTCCAAGACCTTGGTAACCGAGACCCCAGACTATCTGAGAGAGTCCTGCTGTTATTGAGAAAGCTATCAGAATAGAATAAAAGGAAAGAAGCATCGTGGGATCTTTTTTTCTCATCGTAAAAATAAAAAAGTTAAAAATGGTCGTTATTTTTTCATAGAAAATTAAAAAACGTTCTTGATCTGCTAACCAATTACAGAAAATCTTGTTGTATTTTCCAAGAAATTCGTTGTTGATCCGATGGTTGAACTCCACGCGATATGTTGACGGGTATAATTTTCAAAGCGGAAAAATTTAACAAACCTCCACTCGTATTATTATTACACACCCACGATCGTATTTGTACCACCGTATCATTCGGTGGGTGTAAAAATTAGCAAGAATTTTTTTCGTTTGGGGTAAATATCGAGCCGGACGTATTTTCGACGAAAATATTTCGCTCGTCTCTTTTTCTCTCCTCTCTCTCTCTCTCTCTCAGCAGAACGGGTGGAAGAGACAGTAATGATATGAAAAAAAAAGAAAAAAAAAATAAAGGAAAGTAAATGCAATTTCCTATATCAGCTTTTCGTGAAACGCAGAACGAGTGCTAAACGGCAACAGCTAACTTCAACCTGTGAAAATTCACCTCACGAAATACGTTTAAAGAGGCACGTGAAGACCCCGAACAAACTACTTGCTTATGCTGTAGAGGAACATCATAGACGATATGATATTCATGCGTTGGATCATGAGATTTTTATATATGCCATATATTTACGAGTCATACTTCAACGTCTTTTTTAATAAACGAGAGTTGAGAAAAAAAGAAAGCAAGGGGGAAAAAAATTGTGAGGTGAAAGATCACGTGAATTTTTTTAGTTTTTTTTCGCCTCTAATTATTATTCTGTGAGTAACAGATACGAACATTAGAGTCGGTGGGTTAGGACTGTGTAATTGCTCATTACGCCGTAATTCAATAATAATTCGATAGTAAAATCGGAGGTTTAATTAGTCCTCGAATGAAATAAATGGAAAGTTCTCTGCACAGGCATTACATGAGTAGGTAATAGAAAAAAAGAAGATACTCTCTGTTCAATTAGCTAATTTGGTATTAATGCGAAATAGATATGACACCCAGAATTAATCAATCAATATTTCAGGCTCCATTTCATATCTTACATACTAAATCCCATCTGAATTAATTAACTTTAAATTTACCATACATCGAAGCCGGCCGGGCCAATACCAATTTCCGGTATGAAATCCCGCTATGAATTTCATCGAGTTCCGATCGGTAATCAAATTAAATTATATTAATTCCGTTTACTTGGGTATAAGTCAATAATCTCTAATTATCTCTAAAATCACAACTTCTCTGAATTTTGTAAGCCAACTACCCTTTTTTTTTGCTCTGGCGACCGGGCTATTTCCGGGCTCACGAATCTCGAATTATTCGGGTGTCCAACTGCAATATTCTAGAATTAATCTTCGTTGTGTGGAGTAGAACATATGCGATCAGCTGTATATGAGAAATATAAATAAAAAAAAGGAAAAAGGAAAAAGTGAACCAAAAAGAAGACGAAGTTTGTACCGGATCTGAAAATAAACGATCGAAATCATGTCCCTATTTCCTCCTACCTCCTCGCGTCAGTAGAATTCAATCTTGAGTGGAGGGTCTTTGGAGGGTGAGAAGATAGAAATACCCCTTCAACCTCAGGCGGCATGTAGATCGTTTATTTCTACTCCGAGTCTGATAGCCTCGGTCCATTTAGCAGGGAAATGCGATCCTGGCCTAACATTTACCTCCGCTCTTTCCTCACTTCGTGATCGAAAAGAATTTCGTTTTCTACTTATTCTCAGTTCTTTAAACTTCAGTCAGACTTTATTCTAGCAGGTGTTCAAATCTCCACGCTACATCTATACGTGTGTACAATCTATCTATGTATGTATGTATCTATGTACATACGTATCGATTCGACGCGGCAATTTAGACTCGAACAAATTTTCTTCGAAATCCTGCAGCAAACAGCCGGGCTGTGTCGACGTGAATTACTTTTACTATATGAAAACACGTCGCGTCTGCAAGGGGATGAAACCTGGTCTTTGATGTGCATTGTTCCAAAACTAGGAATGAGCTGTCGCTATTTCAGATACAAATCGTACCCAAATGACAAGGGCTAATGAATGTTTAGGCGTAGACATGTGTCACGAATTTCTATTCACAAATCATTCAATTAACCCAAAAATAACCACCGAATTTAGAAGCAGTGGAGATAAAATAGAGAGAGATGGAGAATGAAAACGAAATTTTATTAAAAAGTGGGACAATATGGTACCCTACGAATAGCCAATACTACGCAATTCGTTTCCCACTTCGATTTTCTCTCATTTACGACTCAAAAAGATATGTCATATATGTTTCGTATGGCAAAATTTGGTAATCATGAGAAATTCAATTTATTAAAATAAAATGGCCCTTATTCCTTGAAATCGATCAAAAATTTTATAGTCATTTATTAATTTCAATGTTAAATTTATCATATATACATATTATATTTTTGGTTTTAATTTTTTGAGGGGGATATATTACCCGGCAGTCCCTCACTTTTGAAGGGGGTCATATATCACCCCACTTTCCCCTATGAAATTAAGTCCCAGTTTTATCAACGTCGGAATAATATTATAAATTCTTATTTCATTTTTTCCTCTCTGTTTCAGTAATTACACGGGTGGATTTAGGACTCGAAAAAAGTAACAACAGGGTTCGTGACTAAGACTCAAAAAACAAGGTGACATTTGATAATATTGGCCAAGGAATCAACGATCAAATTATTTAACGAGCAGAATTTTATCGCGGTTAATTATTGGCGGTTTCTGTTCTTTGAAAGAGAAACCGTTATTACGAATATCTGGATATTGTATTCTACGAACGTTAATCACTCCAGTCACCTATAAAATTAGAAGAAGTAACAAATCTACTCCTATAAAAGTTCTATTTGTGTATAACACAGCAATTGCTCAATTCTAAACTGTCATTATTGGTAGTAAAGTTGAAAGATCAGAAAAATTCATTTCAATTTCCGATGAAAAGAAAAAAGAAGTGATCAAGAACATTCTCATATGGGTAATATTCCTATGTATAGGTATACCTGTTTTCGTGATATAGGTTGAAATTTTCTCACCCGGCAAAAGCCGTAACAGTATTGTTATGATAATAGAGTGATAGAAAAAAAAAATACATGTATTATTTAGTACCAATATCTCTATACTATAATATGTATAAAATTTTACAATTGTGGTATGGGTGCAGGAAGATACACGAATGGGGTTCATAAAATAGATTATTTATTCAGGGTTCTTGCAATAAACACATTATATATGCTTATATCGTAAAAGAAATTTTCACGTTATCTATCCTGTCCATTGCTGTATCCTAATTTCAAAAAATCCTTCATTGACACGTTGAAACGGACCGTTACTGTCCCCTGAGAAATCATCCTTGTCACTGAAAAATATTCATACAGTAGATACTTAAATACAATCATTACAAATTTATACCCTCATGTGAAATTGTACCCAATAATTTTCATGTCACAGTTCAAAAATCAGTCAAATTTAGTTGGAAAGTTCATTCGCTAGATTCTCTCTTAATTATAATTCATTTGCAGAAAAAATTTCGAGACATTATAGACTAACAATTATCAATTTTGGTATTAGGTACCGCAGAAATTGGGTATTATTCAACAACAAAAGGATGTGAGTAATAGGTATTCTCGCTAAAACCCATGGAGGGTGTAATGCTCCGAGTTTACTTAAAGCCCGCTTATATATACGATGCCATTTTTATGGCAAGGGCAAAGTGCCATGGCTACAGCGCGGGATCGCGAAGAGTGAGTATCGGGTGATACAGCAAAGTATAAAGTATGCTTGAAAACAAGAAAAAAAAGGAAAGAAAATGTATTGTACAGGGTAAAGTGGGCGAAGATGGACAACCTAGTTCAACAAATTTTTTTCTAGTCCTTCCCATAACTCCAAAGTGTAGACCCAGCCCTTGCGATTCCGTCGTTTTTATATAGGTATAGGGCCTTCACGGTTAAAAATTTGTTTCAAATAAATTACTAGGTGGTCCAACTTTTTGAGTACTTTTTGCGCAACAAAAAGAGGCCTCTGAAACGGACCACATTTCGGAGGGAAAAAGATGGATTGAGATCGACGAGATCCTTATTTCTGAATGGCTTTACGATATACGAAAATGTTCTGGTAAGTTTAATTGAATTTTTAGAACTTGTAAAAATTCGGGAAATTCTGTCAAGTTCGACTTCGAATATCAGAACTGGATGGACTTTTTTTTTCTCAGGTTTTAGATGCGCACGACAATTTCAAGAAATCGCGTGGTCCAGCAATCGGAACTGTTCAATCTTCGTCGACTTTATTCTATATGAATAGATCTTTGTTGCGATAAAACTAGGGATAAAATTTGACTGACATTATACGATGACAATCATGCATAGAAATAGCCATAAAAGTGTCTCTCACATTCTCTACCGTCTCCGGTTGCCAGGATTGTTGGATCGATTAGTTCCGGTCGTCTTCCGGAAAACCAGGCTACAAACTGTTGTAAAATCGAAGAAGATTGCGGGACGTATACCGCAACCCTGAAAACGGGATTTTCATTTTTTTGTACAAGTATGTATGTATGTATTTCCCATTTAACTTCGCCGCTGGTCAAAATGGGGAAGAAAATTGAAAGCAATTGTGATTTTTATTGGAAACTTTTTCACAAGATTGAATTCGATTTCTGGTCCACATACAACGTGTCATATAGGATTCGACATCGTCGAAATAGAAAAGAATCAAAAAGAAAACGGAAGGCTATTAGGTATTGGAATTAATAAATTGACATCGCAATAAATTTTGATCGACACTAAAATCCGTGCTCATGAAAAATAAAATTGATCTATCGTACTTTTTTGTGTGAGTACCGGTGGTCATTGGCAAGTGACAAACTCCATAGCCTCGTATTACATCGTGGCCAAAAAAGTCCAAGCCATAAATCGACAGGATCAACTGCGGCCCTAAAACGATTATAATTGTCCTGCAATAAACAGTTGTATTCAAAGTTTACCCAATTTGTATATTTTATTCTTCAAAATGTCGAATTATTTATCACAGTTATTTTATGGTTTATTTGTTAGTTTTAATTTCACTTACATCCCTGAGGATTGATGCTTTTGAAGGCAACATCCAAGGGAAAATTCCAAACCGCTAGCTGACGAGCATCGCAGCTCTTTTTACTCATTTGCGAAAGACCCTCTTCGATTCCCTGTTAAATTTCAAACTGTTTTGTAATTTAGGTAATGATTTGAAAGAATCATTCGATATCTTGAAAAACGAGTATATTTACTCAGTAAAGTATTAAGTTTGGAGAAAATCGTTGAGTAATATCAAATCTGTTATACATCTTCTTCGATAAATGTAGGATAACCCTTATGTGATATAGATTTTTGTCTCTTTTATTCCCAGACTCGTAATATTTAGTGAAAAAATTTATCAGGTCCTTTTTATTTTTTCTATATTATCCCGCAGCCTTAGGAGCCGCGGTAAAAATTTCACGTTAAATCCGCACTTGTGAATTTATTTGAATTAAATTTATGCGGTGGTGTAGCGAGGCGGATATTCCGTCTGTGTATAGCGTTTGCGGTGAAATTCTTTTCACGATATCCCCTTAAGTGATTCTTATACGAAATTCACGTACATACATACATACCTATACCAATACATACACGTGGTATGCATAAATATATATTTTTTAGAAACCGAATGAGAAATAAGAGGAAAAAAGAAAGAAGAAAAAGAAAGAAAAAAATGAATAAAGTGGCACAGAATCCTCTCTCACAATGCGAACATGGATATTGCCGAAAATTATTACGGGAGATAAATAAATCCGACTCGAGAAGAGATCTATCAAATATATTCGACGCGAGGATTTTATCAGCCATTTATATACATAAACGAATTTTACATTTCAAAATTCTCAGGCACATGAAAAAAATTTGGTATAAAAATAAAGATGAGAGTTCTTTTATATATTTGTATTACGAAAATAAAGATGAGAGCTATATCTATATCTATAGATATATGGATGTATTACGTACCCTAACGACAGTCCAGTCAGGTCCAAAGTGGTATCCATATTTACAGTACACATTATCGATATCATAGAAACTTGCGTACTCAATAGAACCAGTTACTGATATGAAAAATTCACCTTCAGCTGACATGCCGAATTATTTTATAGGTGTACATAAAATAGATAAGACTCAGTAAGACATACTGTTACTATAGGTAAATCAAACTTTATACGCATTCACAACACGATATGTTTTGAATTTATACCATTTACGTTGCCATGACGATAATCTACCTATATACCTGCTACACTACATACATAGGATTAACACATGGCGCCATTTATTCATGAGCACATTTAATATGCAATTTTATTTTTATGTATCTTCAGAACTTGCGACGATTTGGACAATTTCAAATTCGAAATTTTACTAATTTCAATATTTTTAATAATGTTTTGAATTTATATACCTTGAGTTGTATATTCTTATTCTTGTTTCCAAATTTATTTGGATTTTTTTTTACTAATGAAAAAGAATCTTTTGCGTCTCTTCGTCATCTTCGTTTATTTTCCAACTTTTCCTCAATTCTTTAAATTCTAATTATATAATCCAAATGATATAGGTATTATATGAATAAAAGCTATCAATATGACCGCAAATGAAAAGTAGTATCATTAAATCAGGAAAAACTCAATGAAAAAAATGCCATGCCGAAATAAATGGGATAATTATAATTAAAAATAACGAAACTTTGAAATTATTATTATATCTTTTTATTTTCGATAACTACTATATGTATAGATGTTAAATGTGACTGCACGCGTTATCATTTTCGAATACAATATAGGTAATATGCGAGATAGTATATATTAATTTTGAAATCCATTCTTAATCAGTCAATAACAATTTATTTTTTAGTTAGAACTACAAGTGTAGATGTATACTATTATCGATATTGCATATATATGCGAACTGTAAAAATGACAATTCTCGCTTATTTGATAAATATATATAATATGGTATATACAAGATTACCGAGTAAATAATATCTAATACAATAGTAAGTACTAACTAAATAAGGTACTAACGGGCCTTAATGTTTTTTTATTTTATTTTTTCACTTCATCGACATAAACATGCCTAATATACAATTTTCTTATACAGAAATGATGCCTTGACATAGGCGCGATTTTCCACTCTTTGTTGGCTATATCTTATCAGAAAAAAAAAAAATTTGATTGAAGTTAGATAACAAAAACCGGGCCTAAATGAGCGTCGGTATAATATGTATAAGATCGTGATGGAGTATTAAATTCTTCATTTCTTTTGGTATTCAATTTTATTATATCTCAAGACATTTCTTTTAAGAAAAGTAAGTTCCTTCATTATTGTACGATGCACTTACCCTAAAAAGTACGAAATTATTGCCCGAGTAGTATTTTATTTAAAAATTTCTCTAAAGTCGCATAATTTTTTTTTTTTCTTTTTTTTTTCATTTTACTTATTTTTTTATGATTTTTATTCTTTCATTTTTATGTAACAATTTTTTACTATGATTTGCCTAACGCACTACCGTTACTTAAAGTTTGCATTGTATTGTTTCGTAAGTAGGTATTCATTACGTAACTAAATTTCCCCCACATCTACGAGACGAATCTTTTAAATTTCTCCTTTTTTACAATAAATGAAAAAAACAAAAAGATTCAGTCTATCGTATAAGACACTACACCTACAGCTGTTTCACGTTTTTGGCATTATTTTTTACATATTTATTTTCTATTTTTTAATTTTTTTAACTCTTTTTTCTCCTTTTATCTTCATCTTTTTACCTCTTTATTAGATTCATATTATCTACTTTCCCGAAGCTACCTCCTTCATACGATTCAATGCTGAGCCTGCTTTGAACCAACCAATTTGTTGATCGTTAAACGTGTGGTTCAACGTAATCGTATCAACTTTACCATCCTTGTGCTTAATCTCTGCTTTGATAGGCTGGAAAAATAAATTTCATAAAGTTTTTCTTCCATTATTAACAACGAATCAAACATTTTTTTAATTCATTCAACAAGTTCGAGTTCAAAAATTGACTTTCTTCAATAAAGGATATAAAATTAATCGATATTTGCTTCCTAATAATTAAAAAACACAATTTCCAAATAGTTTTCTCTCCAAAATTACGTCAAAAGTAAGATTACCTTTCCAGGAGCCAAGTCCTTGAGTCCCAAGAGATTGATTTTGTCAGTAGGTTGAATTTTGTCGTAATCGCTGGGGTTGGCAAAGGTCAACGGCAGCATACCCTGCTTCTTCAAATTGGTTTCATGAATACGAGCAAAACTTTTAACGATTATAGCACGTCCTCCAAGATGTCTAGGCTCAAGAGCAGCGTGCTCGCGGGATGAACCTTCACCGTAATTTTCATCGCCAACAGTTACCCATCTGACGCCACTTTTTTTGTAATGACGAGCCACGTCAGGAACAGATCCCCAATCGCCTGTGAGCTGGTTCTTGATCTTGTTCACTTCTCCATTTTCCGCATTTACGGCTCTGTAATATAAAATCAATGATGAGGAACGAAGTTTTTATAAGTTTTAACGGTAGAATTCAACTATTGAAGCAAAAAAAGTGATAAAAAAAATTTAGAAATCTGATTCTCTCCAACCCCGGATTTCCTTTAATAGACATTCATCATCTCGTACCCGATAAACATGTTGTTTGAAATATTGTCCAAATGTCCACGATATTTGAGCCAAGGTCCAGCAGCCGAGATGTGATCAGTGGTGCATTTGCCCTTAGCCTTGATAAGTACTGCAAGATCAGTGAGATCTTTTCCGTCCCATTTGTCGAATGGATCTAGAAGTTGAAGTCTTTGAGATTTAGGATCGACGTCGACTTTAACTTTGCTGCCATCGGCAGGTGGTGAATCGTAAGTTTCTTCGCCAGCGTCAAATCCACGGCTAGGAAGTTCGTCGCCGAATGGATTGTCGAGGAGGAATTCCTTGCCGTCAGAACCCTTCAGTTTGTCGGTAACTGGGTTGAAGTCTAAACGTCCAGCAATAGAGAGGGCAGTTACAAGTTCGGGACTTGTTACGAACGCGTGAGTTGCCGGATTGGCATCGTTACGGGCTGTAAAATTCCGGTTGTATGATGTTACAATTGTGTTTTTGTCACCCTTCTTTATGTCCTGACGATCCCATTGTCCGATACACGGACCACAAGCATTGGCGAGAACTGTGCCACCAAATTCACGGAGAGTTTCAGCCTTGATAAAAGTTTGATAAAATGATTAACCAAGGATAAGGATTGTTGTATGTAAAAATTGGTTGACATTAGACACGAAATAAAAAAATTAAAATAAAAAATTCGGAACGATCAAATATGCTAGAACATTGATGAACCAGAAATGTACGTAATAAATTGTTTAAAATTGAATAAATTCAAATTACAATTCCGTCACGTTCAATAGTCGCTCGGATTTGCTCAGATCCAGGAGTTACGTTGAAAATAGACTTGGCTTTGATTCCATGTTTCATTGCCTGTTTAGCGATGTTTGCACACCGGCCCATATCCTCGTATGAACTGTTTGTGCAGGATCCAATGAGACCGACCTTTATCTCATTTGGCCAGCCACTTTTCTTAGCGGTATCACCTGGAAAAAAAATATAAGAAAGGTATAAAAACAGCGAAGCAAAAAGTGGCAGGGTAATACAGAGGCAAATAAATTCTCTTCATTTAACGCGAATTTATGACGCTCTACTTTTATCACAGGGTAATCAAGCTGACATCAACAAGGACAAACAATGTCGTCAAAACTGATTATCAATCACGTTATGATGAGGAGAACATTAGGAGAACATCAGGAGATCGTGATAAATGTGTTTACTGATTCTATCTGCGATCTAATTCAGCTACTTGACGATAAAACGGAATAAATTACATCGCGTAAATCACTGCTAACGATAAAGAAATTCATGACTTCGTTTTCATATAGATCTCTATCAAGTAGCAGAAATAAAATCATGCAATCATTTAAGGACAGACATGATCGAGATTAAATTTTCAAAGTTTCTCAGTTCAAATTAACTATTAAATCTAATTCGAGTGCAGTTATTTCCTGAAATGATATAGCTTATTATAGAAAAACGCTTCGATCCCATAAATTTCAAAGTGTTACATTTCCTGAAACACGTTTAATGTCTGAAGACAGGTAGCCGGAATATTAGAATTTGAAAATTGTTTCCTTCAGTTTAAAATATTTTGAGTAAAACGTGGCATTTTCGTTTTTAAAAAATTTCAAACTCACCCAATTTAGAGATCGGATGAGCAAGATCGGGAGTGAACGGTCCGTTTACATGAGGTTCCAGTGTGGATAGATCTAATTCCACAACCTGGTCGTATTTGGCGTTAGAATCAGCAGTGAGAAGACTTTCTTTGTACTGATCGGCAGCTTCGGCAATAGATCCACGTTCAGTTGCCTTGAGGTAATCTTTCATACGTCCGTTGTAAGGGAAGACAGAAGTTGTTGCTCCAATCTCAGCACCCATGTTACAAATAGTTGCCATACCAGTACAGCTAATACTGTCTACACCTGGCCCAAAGTATTCCACAATAGCTCCGGTACCTCCTTTAACGGTCAGGATGCCGGCGACCTGATAATACATTACGAAAGTTGAGAAAAATCATCAAGTTTTCTCAAGAGAACCTCAAGAATAAGCTTCTTCAAATTCAAATCAGGTCATTTTTTTATCCAAATAATCGTTATTCATATGCAAAAGACAAAATTTCAAGCAAAAGAAAAGAAAATTAATGAGAATGAACCACATGAGTTGCTTAGATGTTAATTCTAGTCCTGTAGAATCAAGAATAATGAATAATAGTATAAAAATTATTAGATTTCAGGATTTCACCTTCAAAATAACGTCCTTAGGGCTCGTCCAGCCTTTAAGTTCACCAGTTAATTTAACGCCAATGACTTTAGGGCATTTTAATTCCCAAGGAATGCTGGCCATGACATCAACAGCGTCAGCTCCTCCTACGCCAATGCACAGTCCTCCCAATCCACCTCCGTTAGGAGTGTGAGAGTCTGTACCGATCATCAGCAGTCCAGGGAAAGCATAGTTCTCAAGAATGATTTGATGGATAATACCAGACCCAGGATTCCAGAAACCAACACCGTACTTTGCTCCGGCAGTCTTAAGGAAATTGTAAACTTCCTTATTGATGTCTTTTGCTCTTGCTAAATCCTTGTCACCGCCTATTTGAGCCTCGATCAAGTGATCGCAATGGATTGTTGACGGAACAGCAACTCTTGGGAGACCTGTAAGAAAAAACGAGTTAGAAAATTGATTAAACTGTTGGATCAAGACTTTAAACTAATTGAATAATCAAAGAAAGCTATAGATTTCAAAGGTAGAATTCTTTTTCAGGATTTCAAAGTTTGTTTTCAGAAGAGCTTACACTATTTCTTATACTTTTTGTCTGATTTTCATCAATTTAAGCAATATTTTACCAGAGCTGATAAACTGCAGCATAGCCATCTGAGCTGTAGCATCTTGCATAGCAACACGATCAGGTCGTAGTCTGAGGTAGCTAGTACCGCGAACGATATCTTGAGTCTGAGGTTCATCCAGATGAGAATACAAGACTTTCTCTGATAGTGTTAGAGGTCGATTAAGTCTGAAACAAACACAACAACAATAAGAGAACTAATACCACACACCAAAAAGCTCAATATCAATTCCAGTCAATATTTTAGTTACCGTTTCTTAACAATCTTGATGTTTTCATCGAGTTTGTCGTAAGGAAGGTAAGTTGTTTGGTCGAATTTTGACATCGCCACTTTCGCAGCAGCGAAGCTCAACGGACTTGCGCTGAAACATCTTTGCTGGACGTCCGCAGCGAAGCCTGCCAGCCGCTATGTGTGTTCAAGAAAGTAAACAAAAAATATAAGAATTAGATTAAAATTAATTAAAACATTTGAAAATCTTAGAATGATTCACTGGGTGGCACACACCGCCCAGACATAAATGTTAAAAGACAGTTCGATACTACAGAAGACTTGGCTACGAAGCATTGAAATTTGTATCGGATAGGTACAACCGATGCGTACTGTCGCCAGAAATCTTTTGCGGACCAACTTTGGTGAAAAATTTTATGGAAATTGGAACATTTCATACATATCTATAAAAAAAATATAGATTTTCGTATTTTTTTTTTTAATAAGAATTATAGTTTTGCTTTTGGTTTAATAGACAAGAATAATGAATATTTTTGAATAACTACGAAAATCTAAAATTTTTCAATAAAAACTACGAAAACCTATAATTCTCTTTGGTAAACTGTAAAACGTTTCAAATATCCTAAAAATTCGTAGAAGTTCGTAGGAGTAGAAATTTTGACGAAAGACATTTCAGAACACAGAAGCCCACTAAGTACGTTTTACAGTAGGGGCGGAAAATGACTTTCTCATTATTTTCTATTCTTAAAATAAATATTATACTTGTGATACATTATCAGGGATTTATCGATAGAAATATTCGTTTCATTTTGTTGGATAGCCATATTTTTTTTTATTATAGATCAGGGCATTTTCTTTCTTTCTAATTCTTTTCCGAATAATGGCCTCATTTCTTTTTACTATACTGAGCCAGAAATAATTACAAGAAATCAGTAATTAGAAAACTTATAAATTTACAACAAGGCTTGAGTTTACTCATAAACAAAAAAGTTCTACTTTCATACATCCAAATAATTGTTCTTTTTGGAGCGAACAATAACGGTATATATTCTAAAATAAAGTGTCAACCTTCCTCTACAAGATTCTGCAAGAGAAATGTAAAAATGTAAAAAATTACAGAAGTTATATGAATTTTTGTTGAAAAGCATGCATTTTCGAAAAAATCCTTCAAATAACATGATTTATTTACAACAAAAAATAGTAAAAATCGATTTTGGATAATAAGATAGTATTTCTGATACTTTTAAGCAGAATTCTGCGTTTTAAGATTCGAAAATTCTCAATTACAGCCAAAACGGTACCTTCTTGAAAACGCGCGAGGTGACATACACCCATTGCATTCGAAACTGTACTGTTCTGGGATTAGTAATGAATTTACTAAAGCAAAATACAAACAAAATGAATAAATAAACGATTTTTTGGCTGTCTGAGATTTTACAAATAGTTATATCACAGCTAGCTTTCTGCATGATCCTCTGCATAATTGTTAAAAGAACTAATCGACTCACATAAATGCGAGATATGATATGTGATAGCGAGATGCGGAAAAAGGTAAAAAAAACAAAACTATCAAAATCAAGTAGCTCGAGAATAGAATAAGATGATTATCGTTTTAATAAGGTGTGCGGGATTGATTTTTGTTATTGCGATAGCGATATGATTGTGGATTGCCTAATTTCCGGGATTTATAGATAAGCGAATACATGGATCGTTGATAGACAATTTTTTAAAATTTTTATTGCATCTGGAGCAACTGATTTTCATTCATAAATTTTCAATTCATCTCCATTCGTATGATCTATTTCTATTTATAACACCACAAATGGTATTTTCCGGCGGTTAACATAACCTACAAAAATATGGTGGAACAATCAATAGCATTTTCCTCGTTCCATTACGTAACGCAACGGTCGTCTTTCTTCTATTTTTATTTAAGGGATATTCAGAGTTATTTTCGTTCCTATATAGAAGAGTTTAAATGCTACTTCATACGCTCTATAACTCTGTGATTCTATTAATTGATCCTAATATTGCTACATAAATAATTTAAATATTTAACTACGTGTACAACGCCTGAATCTATTCTTGACCAAAATCGAATGCGAAATATTATTTCCTCATGCGCATTGAATAACCGACTTATAGCAGCTGACGACCAGAGGATAAGGAATTGATAAATGAAACAGATTTTTCTCAAGACATATAGAAATATCTGCAGTAATAATTTTTTCTTAAATATGATTTCGTCGCTGGGAAAAAGACGCAATTTCATTTAACATCCTAATTCCGATTTCCAATTTGATGAGACGAGGAGACTTTGAACATACGTAATTCATACGATGAGATAAAGAAAAAGCAGTGATTCAAAGTTCAAAGTTTAATCTTCGTTGATTAATTGTATAATTATTTTTTGTCAGAATTTGGTTGACCTCTGAGCGAGGTCGAGGTGGTAATGCTCAGCTGCTTATACAAGAGGTTGAAATCTCTAATTCGTCAAGTTATCAACGCGGTGATTAATCTTCTGAATAAAACGACAAAAATATTGATAATTTATTAATGAATGTATGTTTTACTCAACGCTATTCATTCGAATTTTATTGCCTACCTGGGCCTTAAATACGCGAACGCAATACGACATTATCGCTTCTTTTCTGGGGATGTTGGTAGTGTCGTCACTAAATATTCGATCAGCGCACGCGCAAAGTTGACAGACTCTCGTGGCAGTTCCTCTCAAACCGGCCACCAGAGAACTGAAGTTTTTTCACCTTGTATTTCTGGTCGGCGCCTCTGAGCTTGTGACTTTACACGATACACTTTGCGCATGCTCGTTATACTAAATTCTATATAATTCTATCAATGCACTTTGATTTTTGATTATACGGGTCATTTGATCGGCGCGTGATCATCGTCCTATGAAATAATAAATATTCTATTTCTTTTTTATTATCCTAGACCCCTTACAGGCTTACGATAATTACATAAAACTGACCGTCTATCGGTAGACACAGTCTTACCTCATACTGTATGAGATTTGAGCGCAGAATGAAATTTTTCAGTCAAAAGAATAATTTATTACATAGAAATCCAGTTTCTATATTCATATTCAAATACTGGCTTGCGAAATCATTTCAGTCGCATATTGTATGCAGTAATTTTAAAACAATGTCGGCATACATTCATGCTAGGGTATAGCTTGATCCAACATACTCGTATTTACTAGATACGCATGACTTACAAGTTTCTTAAAATAAAATAGATGCGATAAATATACATAAGCCAATTGCAACATTGTTTTATACGAGAAAAACAGTATACATTGCATTCTTCAGCATGTTAATATATTGCGCATAATTCATACGACGCGCAAACTACTCTGCTGGTATAAACGCACGCTGTCGGTACACTGACGACGCCTTACGAGCAATTGATACTTCGACTTTCTTATGCTCAATAAAACGTTCTACATTACCGACTTTTTCAAACAGACAAATCAGCCTGACAAACTGATTTGTTCAATTACAACTTGGCGCGAGACTCTACCGAGTCTCTTGATATTGAACTGTGATAAACCTAGAGACAACAAATTATTACGATGTCTGGTTTTCGGTTCCGTTAATTTGCACTTTACTCGACTCTTAACTTATACACAAGCATAATCATGCATGAAGAGTTTTTTTCTTAATTTTTTTTTTAACTTCTTTCGTCAATCCTGAAACGTTTCTTCACCTGAAAGCGAAATTTGTAGGGCCTCATTCAGAACCAACTTTTACTTAATAAGAGCAAAAGAGTCTAGCATCTAGAAATATCCGTTTAGTTAAGAAGTAAAAGTAAGATAACGAGCCGTTACCTACCTCAATAACCGCGTTATCATCGTGACACAATGTGGCGCACAGTTCACGTGGGCTGTACAACGATACAGGTATATATATTATACATTATACATATACTTATGTATAATTTATAGGCTTGAGTTCCCGGTTCTGATAATTGTTCTATAGTCACAAGCTCCAGATACCAATTATAGTATAAAATTGCATCTTTTTTCCTATGTCGTAGTTTTTCTACGATTTTTTTTCACATATAATAATGGATCATTATGCGTCTATACATTTATATACAAATGTATGTACGCATATGTCAGCTCGCAGTTGTCCTAAACTGGGTCTCTATGCGTCCTTATAATAACTATTTCGCTATCGTCCTTCGAATACAATGAACATTTCTCTTGTGCATGTATATACAGATGAATCAATGGGAATCGATCACCATTAGACATGATCGCCAGCTGATCTATGTGGACAATGTATACAAAGCGATTTAGATCCGTAAGATAAAATTATAATAGAGTGGTCCACGGTCTGCAACCGTTCGACATGGACAAAACGGATCAAATGAGTCCAGACACTCCAGAATCAAGTTGATACACTGAAATCGGTGCCTGTGTTACACAGTCAGACACGCCTACGCGGTATAATCACCGGTTAAGTATTGTCTTTTATATACCAACACTGAATGATGATATCGCTCTTGCCTTTTTTATCTGTTATCTTTCACTATACCTATGTGTAATTTAAATAAAAAATGCTTTCTGATACCTTCTTCAATTTTTGTGTGTTCGTTTTTTTGGCTGAAGAAAAATTAGAATTTCAATATTACTCTGATTTCTATTATTTGAGTAAAAAGTTTTATATGTATACGGTGTTAGGTTTGCTATCAAAGTAACGTGATAAGAAAATTGGAGTATTGCGAGTGATCAAGGGAGGCGCGGCCATGGCGCGATGAAGTGACCTGATTTCACGTAATTTTCTCAATCTTAAAATATACTGGTTTTTGTACCCGAACATGTATATATGTACACCGACTGACGGCTCTGTGTATGTGGTGAGTAAGAGGACAGTGAGAGACATGTATCACTTCGTATCAATCTTCGCAAAGTCATTATGCTGATCGCCTATCATTGATCATTCATTAATGCAGTTCAACTATAATCGATAACTGATATACTTTGCGATAATGCACGGTGCAGTTATACCGATCTATAAAGATCGGTCAAAACTTGATCTGGTCCACCCACTATACCTGTAATTATGTCAAGGACCTCAGCCTTCTCTCCGCCCGCACGTATAACATCCTCTTATACCTATATACACCATACATACTTATACACTTACATTCCCAACAATCGTATATATAGAACTCTTTTAAAATTAAATTTTTTTTTGTTCTGTTTCCCTCTGTTTTTTTATTTTTTTTTTATTTTTTGTAGAACCGATTTTGCGATTTACTATTTGTACCGCGTATACTGGTAGCTAAACTATGTATGTATGTACAAGCATGTCTTAATTTTTAGGGCGGTACTTTTAGTCGTTGAATATAAAAGTTGGATACGATTACGTCATCAGGGATTGAATTAGGTGTTCGTTTTATCGGTGATCGCCTGCGTGTACAGGTATATGCGACTGGTGTTGAATTGTTTAGTCGATCGAGTAATGATACGTCTGCGTAATAATAGATTTTATTTATTTTTAGTTCTTTTTGTTTTACGGTAGTTACGAGGTATACACTAAAGTTTAAGTTGAACTTACACCTTGCCATACTTCTCATGATTAAAAGTATATACGTGTATCATATGTACAGATGTAGAGGCGTGGATGCAGTGGTATTGATTTATGAATACAATAACGAGCGCACGAATATCATAACCGAGTTTTATGTTGGTTTCAATTTCGTAATGACTGCATACCTTGATAAAAACGCTATACCTACCTATAACAACGTGCGTAGAAAAGCAGATAACGAAATGTCACATGTGGTTTTGTAACAGCTAGCTGTACGGTGCCACAGCCCGCGACCAAGAAACCAACGATTAATATTCAGGTATTTTGAATCTGGAACACTTCGCCGTGGTACCTATTTCTAACATTCGTTTAAACTTACCGAAACAAATCCCCAGATCCTCATCGGTCAACTTTTTTCTAATCCATCCAAATACACGACCAATATTTATCGATCGAAGGTCTCTGATGATCAATATCAGCATCACATCTGTGCATGAAGGTACTGCAAAAGTCGTCGAAGTTTGACGAAGAACGATTAAAACCTTGATTTTTAGGTTCAAGGTTAATCCAGGATTATCAAAAAATTTTCAAACGTCGACACGAGTCCTGAGAGAAAGAGAGACAAAGAAAGAGAAATAGGAAAGAGTGTATCCGTATAATAGAGAGATAGTTTCGCAAGAGCGGACTTGATCTCCTTATGCAAATGTTCCAAAATTAATAGCGTTACGAGAAATGAAGTAAATTATGAAACTACATATCCGTACGGATAATAGTGCAGGTGGGCGAACAACAAGATTATAAAAATGCCAACATTTGCAATTATAAGAGACGAGGTGAATGCTCGTTTTAGAGCTTTTTTTTTTGCAGGAAACTTATATAATTGCAAGTAATCTGACATTTATAGTGGACTTTACATGCCTCGATCTTCCGGAGTATGAATAAGGCACGGTTCTCTCTTTCTCCGAATCTTAATTTTCTCTCAAGTCCGGCAAATTGAGTACCGAGAGGCAATTTGATGATATAAGTGCCTAAATTGGATTCGAGAGCTGCAGAGTATCAGATAAATAAAGTTCGAAGTAGAATCGAACGAATTGAACAACGGCATCGATTGACACCTGCAGGACTTCTCACACTCTCATATAGAAACAGTTATAATCAGTGGCCTGAATACCACCACGAAACGTTTCGATCGAGGTTATTCCCTGAACCCCTCAAGGTTGTCCCGTCCAGGAGACGTCCTTCGGGAGATAACTGCTACCTCGGAGAGTGAGACAAGCTTGATTTTATTCAGTAGCATTGATTTTAAGAGCGATATACAAAGGCGTTAGATCTAGGTGGCTGCATAAAGCGATCATTCAATATCAACCCCGTTCTTAGGTGCAGATATGTCTCTGTAGATTCAAATTTGAAGAATAGTAGCCTAGAAACTGTGAAACACTTTCTAAACGCGGGTGGATGATGATTTATATCAGGCTAAAGAATTACGTATCTAACGATTTAATCTTAAATGCCCCAATTACTAAATAGGAGTTAGCATTTTCACTTACAATATTGACCAACCAACGTATCTACCACACAAAGAGATTTTTATCTATTGATCATTCGTCTCTGCATGGTGTAGAACGACCCGAGCCTAATCGGAAGGTAGATAGATATAAGGTTTGCCACAAGGTTACGCCTGGGGTCAATAGGTAGGCATAACGGAATAGTTGAACAGTGATCAGATGTGATCATTGACCACGAATCGTGAAAAATCGGTATTGCGTGATTGCTCAATACTAATCAGCTTCCATTATACGATCTCTTCAATTACTCGACGAGGATGATGTTTAAGGTCACGAGATGATTCGTTATTCTTATTTGATCATTGATTCGGTGAGTAATGAGATTATTACGAATATGTGAGTTTTAAATGAGGAACTTTCAATATGATTCGCCATTCGCTGTATAATTTTTTTTTCCCTCAAGAGCAATAGCGATAGTAAAATATACAATGAAAAAAATTCCAATGCGAGAGTGAGAGCCACTCCCACCTGACCAAACATAAAGATCTAGAATCTATGTATGTATATTATAACTACGCTGGGGTCACGGGTCTCAGTGTAGGTAGACTTGGTATCCTCATATATAATATAAATCATAAGCGATCATCTGGCACTTTCAAATACTGCAAAATCATTGTGGAAGCAAAGCAGATTACTCGGACGTGTTTTGAAGCAGATCGATACATCCTTGTTACGCCAAGTTCTCATACTTTCGAACGTTCTTTTTTACCATCGATCGTCTCTATTGATCGATTTTTTTTTTTTTTTTTACCTTTTACTTTTTTTTTCTTTATTGTTTTTTCGCAATAAACGAAAGGCTGTTCAGAACCGGATCTTCAGATATAGGATTCAAATTTCTTATTCGTACTTGAACAATTATCGGTTAAGGTCGTAGTATTAAATTTTACGTATTAGATGGTTTTATTTCTTACTTTATTAATTTTTTTTTCAAGTAAGTATCTTGAAATGATTCGCTAATTAAAATTCGTACCAAAGTAGGTATGTACGTTATACATACATAAAAGATACACCGTTGACTTTCAGATGCATGCTTGTAAAATAGAATGTAAAAAAAAGTAAGCAAAATAAAAAGGATTCTTGAAGAATATGACATTTGGCAAATTCTTCTAAGTCCGTCAAATTTTAACGTGAATCAAAATGTCGAGGAAATTAGTACTAATCGGACTGGTCGATAACCGTGATAGTGTCCATTTCAGTGCTCAAGTTATTTTGATGAAATATCGTTGGATGAACGATTCGATGTGATGCTTGATATTTGAAATTAATAAGCAGCAGGTAGGTAGGTGGATACTCAGGATTCGTTGGGATTGATGGATTTGTTGCTTGGAAATTTTCAAGAGCTAAGAAATACTGTACGGATAGATCAAAATGGACACAGTTAAGTAATAATCTATCCTAAATGTCAAGGTGTATTATTTTGAGCTAAATAAACTATAGTACCATCGATAGGCATCGCGATCGTCTAGTTGCTGGCATATCAAAATAAACTTGATCCAAATGCATTTATTATTCGAAATCGTATATACCATACCATACAACGTACTCGACAATCTACGCGAATGTCTTTCGCGTGATATCATACCCATGCGAAATTGATAAACGATGGAAAATCACGAACTGACAATTGGCAAGAAAAATCAATAAATTGATCGATAATTAAATAAATGAATAAATCTTTTTTTGCACAGGTGAAATAATTTGCGTGGCACACCTTCGTCGATTGGTCAATATTAAGTTAAGGCTCAGAACTCCGCAGTTTTATGTCCAAAGATAATCACCGTTCATCATTGACTGTGATTACACGTTTTTAACAACGCGGGTAATCCCTGCTGCTGCTACCGTTGAACAGATGTGGAGATATCGAATTAGCACAAAGCCCAATTATCTCTTCCGCCGATGATCATGACCGAGTCGTAAATACTAAATACCTAATCGAGGTGAAGACAATATCCATTCAGTTTCGAAACTCTGAATGGTTTTCAGGAAAAAAAAAAAAAAATGGAAAGAATAACGATCAAACTTTTTGCGAACTGCACCAATTCACATCTTTTTTCTCAGCTTTAACCTGATTTCTATATTACCATCCTATGTACCAGATTGAGTAACCGTTTTAACGTTACATCCAAGAATGTCCGACAGTAAACTAGTTCAAAACCCGTTTGTCTCAAGATTCTGCATTGCAATAGGCCAAAGGAGCTGTTAAAGGATGTTCTTTCATCTGTTCAGCGACCTTGCTCCTCTCCGGGAGTCATAGATCAACAAGTATTACGTCATTTATATAATTACAGTACTAGAAGCTGTTTCGCCGTTACACTATATTAGACGATTACAGGGAATTTATACTATAATAACTCGTCACTAAACGCCAGGTAAAAGTGAACGACCAAAGGCACATATATACATACATAAAGACCCGCAAATTATTCATCTATTACCTTCTCGAAAATGTCACTTTCAACGATCTACAAACACGCCATACGAGCTGAACAGCGTTATTAGAAAGGAAAATGCAGATTTATTTAATCGCCTATCGAATGACATACCCGACATTTGAATACCGTTTGCAATATTAATTCATCACGCGAATTACCCCAATTCACGAATTTCTAAAGTCCAGTAAATTCTATCCAAAAAACGAGTCAGAAATGTCTATCTGGAGCCTACGAACAGCCACATATGTCTCTGAAAGGACAAGATAAGTTACTTTTTAGAAATCGTACGAATGTCCCATGCAGAATTAGCTCCTTGGCCAGCGGGTACGTTAGCGAAAGTGTAAATGCTTACGGTCGAAGCTCGATCAGCATCCGGAAACTTTTGAACGCTTCAGGCAAGTGGCTACCACCCTCGCTGTTCTTTTAACTAGATACTGCGTTCATGTCAGAGAACAAGCCAACTCGATCTGTTCCTTCTTGTTCAGAAGCAAAAGGGTAAAGGAAACTAGAATAATTCTGTTGCACAATAAAGGAAACAAAGGATTGAAGGATCTGCTGAGCTGTTGATTCTTCAACGTCTTGTTCTCATTATGTCTGAGTAGTTGAGCAATGTTCAGGCATGAAATAACGTCGAGAAAAATATACGTAGAGTCTGAATAACATATTTAACAGATGATTGTAATGAATGAAGAAAAAGAAAGGTATCAAGTCGATATTTTCGAGCCTGTATATAGTTACACAAGCTTTGATTCCGATAAGCTCAATTTGGAATTAGAGTTATTGTTGGTTGATTGAATTTTTGCAAGGCAACGATCAACGATGTGGGCCATTCCATTGTTATCGTAAAGTGTGTAGCGGAGTTATTAGACTGTATAATATTTCTGTATTATACCGATAATATCTGCGCTAGAGATAAAACGATATTGCAACAGAAATCGTACGTTCGTTGCAGCTTGTCTGCTTGTCCTGTCAAACGCCGATTAAACTTCGAACTGCCAAACGACATTTCGGTCATTGTTTTATGGGAGCAGAGCTGTAATTGACCGGTGATAAAATAACGAATAACGAAAGGCTCCGGTCGATGGGATAACCAATAAGCTATATTCAAGATATCTGATATATTGATTAAATCTATAACGTTTAATTATTGTCTATACGATCGGGGATTAATTCATGCAAATGGATATATCGGTATTTCGCAGCCCTTAGGGTAACCTGCAACGCACGCAATACGCTAACCTAGTTACAATCCAATTCACGATAGGAAAATATGCGTCGATTTGCATTGAAATATCGTTGACAAGTTATAGTAGGTATAACGTGGCGATGTATGGGGGTGAGATAATCGAAAGTAGAACACGACGTTAATAAACGATCCGGAAACTTTGATAGACAATTATTGACGCTTGCCCAACTATTCGTCGAAATTAATTCGCGATATTGCGAGGATATGAAATAAAACGTCGAAAAAAGAAGAAATAACGTGCTTATGGAGTGAAAAATTACCGATGAGGGAAGTTTAACGATTTTTATGATTCACTATACGCGTATGTATCATAGAGATTGTGAAAAATCGATTTTTTTTCACATACGCAAAGGTCAAGTCAGAGATATCGACATGATTGATGATATCGACCGACACGTGATGGTTAAGAAGTATAATTATAGGTTTAGGTCAGTGGAGCCGTCTAAACGGGCTATAGACGTATATTGTGCAGGCGCGTCTTTGGCGAAGGATCAAAAAATACAGTCTACTTGAAATTTTCTCCAATAATTAAGACGGAAATTCCAAAATCCTGACGAATTTTAATAACGAGTCACCAAAGTCTCGGAATTACCTCAAACGGACGGTTCTATCCTGACCATTCGAACACAGAGAGGTAAAAGAACTACCGGTACGCTATTGACTTCATGATTCAGAAAACGAGATGCTATAGCAACCCTGTTTCCTCTCACAAATTAGCAATCAAACAAAGAGCTTAAGTGACCCGAGCAAAAAATTTTAAGCGAAGTACCGATACACTCGTGGATAAAAAAAATTATTACCCAACTGCTTAGTCAATTTGGTTAGAAGATTGTCGATCATTGAACAATTTATTATACTGCAAGTGTAAATTCTTTGCTGCAAAATTGAAGACCGGCTCAAACCGATCGTAGAAAATCTTTCGCAATAATTTAAACGGAATGAATGTATGAATGATAATTACTTATGGAACCCTGCACGTGGATTGAGTAGTAAAATAATCCAAGCGTCTCGAGTCAATGGACCAAGATGTTGAAAAAGAAACGGTAGGTGTAACATATTCTATAGTAGTAAATGCTGGAGTGAGCTAGACTGACTGCGTGCAAGTTGACGTAGACACCTTTATTTTCCCGGTGTACTTACTCGAGCATGAAAAGCCTTAACCTTTCTCTTCCGCACGTGAAAGGGCGAAGCGAAAAATCATCCGGTTGACAGTGGTGGCCTATGGACTGTGTCCGATCCGGCTAATGCATGAGATGCAGTAACCGTGACGTTCGACCAGTATAATAGTGTGCAGGGTAATTCCTTCTACCGTTACATGTCCATTCATATTTCCTTCTCTTTGTTTTTCTTTCGTTCTTAGTGTACCTATTTGAGAACTTCCTGTCTCAATTTGAAATTTGAACTTGAAAGTCGAATGATTTGAGTTTCTGAATTTTTGTGATTTTAGTCTACTTTTCATTCTGCCAATCGATTATATGAAAGTCTTCGTATCGGCATCGGGTCTCTCGGTTTTGAGATATTTGTGAGGGTTATTGACCGCCAAATATGTGATATCTTTTTCGATCTATCGAATGACCAAATAGTCTTAATTTAGCAGATTCCAACCAGAAGTGTGACCTTCACTGGTGAAATTTTTTATATCTTGTTAATTAATAGCCGTCTGTAAACTCGCGGCAAGGCTTGGTCTTAACTTCTGGATCCCGCATTCTAGCGACACTGAATCTGATGTATTTGGCAATTTTTTATACCTAGGTGATCAGAAAATCGTCGTTTACAAGCGGGCGGAACGAAAACGAGAACCCGGAGCTAACGACCACAATTATAGGTATAAATACATAATTTGAAGAAGAAGAAAAGGAAATACGAAAAATGAGTAAATAATAACAATAAAAAGTCTAATTACGGGTAAAGGTTGATTATATTATTCAACGTTTTATCACACCAGCTCGCTAAGCCCCATTAATTTACAACGCTTTGAAATTTAATTAGTTTAACGCATAATCACGGCAACCGGAACCATTAAATTATATTAGAAACGCGATGAACTCATCTAATCTGTTTCTTTTTTGTTTTATTTTTTATTCTTCTTCTCTTTCAGCTTCTTCGTTTTTCATTCTCCACGCTTTTCGAGACTCACAACAAATCCGAAAAGGCCAACGGGTTCTGCAATACAGATTTCAAATATCCAAATTCCGATGTCCTCCTATAATCGTCACTATCCAATCTTCTTTATAAAATCCGTTGTACATATACCTGCCAAAAAAGGTGACCAAATTAATACATAGCGTAATAGTTTTAACCAGATAATTAATTTCGCTTCACAAATGGCCTAGTAATTATATTAGTTTGCTTTGTGATACGTATAAGGTAGTACTGACACATTTCAAAGTATATATCAAGACTGGAAGTACCCACTTATCATGGTCTGCCTTGTACCGAATTTATTTGCGAACTAAAAATTTCAGTCTTCAGATCAGATCAGTGGCTAAATTTCCTTGATTGATATAAACTGTACAAACGATCGGTTAGCAATCGTTATATCGACTTGCTGAATATGTATCGAAAGTTTCGGGATACAGTTGCGTTAAATTAATAACAAGAATAGAGGAAGAAAAAAAATGAACAAAATTAATGAGAAGCTGCGAATAATTGGACCGAAAAATGACGCTGCCCAGTGCGAATTTGTATATGCAAATGTGAGACAAGGCTGCGACCTTAAACTAATTATATTTACTGTTTCGTTGATTGTTTTGAGACATATATTTGGACTGGCTTGAATCACGCGTCAACATGACAACTCCCTAGGTGTATAGTAGAAAATAAGTGATTTATTTTTCGACATATATAATTTAAGCAACCGAAGAAATAACTTAATCGTATAACTTGTTTGGTCAGTATATAGTCGAGCATATGTCGTCGCCGTAGTCATGAATTACTTTTTCGTCGATTAAATAATTAAGAAATTAATTACAGCGACGAGCGTATAGTATAATCCCACCAAATTTTCATTATCATATTTTTTTCAACCCGTGACTACATATTAATCACGAATTTTTCAACTTAGATTTACGGTGCTAATTAAAATCTACATTCATATCTATATCGTTAGCGGAAACCGGAAGCTATTAAACTCCGACAGGCGGAAACGCGAGACAATCGTAGGCGTACAGGCATTTGCATCTTCGTAATCCAGTTTATCTTCGATATGAAATTCCATATTTTCACAGTACGTTGATTGGAGCGAAGTGGAGTGAAGTCTTATTCATCCCAAGAGAAAGCGTATCTTATTTCGGACTCGCCAATATATAATACCGCATGCCAAAAGCTATCTCCATAGCCATTGTCCGGCTACACCTGAATAATATTATTCTTACTAGATGGACCTGTATTTATATCATGTGTTATAAACTGTTATCTACAGCTTCACGTTCGTCGAGGTCCTGCAGGTATCTGTAAATTGAACACACGAGTATAATATACCAGTCCTGTGCGTAACAGGTTACGTGCCTGAGGAAAGGCACGTTAATTTCTTGCTTTCATTGCCGCGAGTAGATATACATAACTTCTTCGGTATGCCTGTATGTATATACGATCGATTATCCATGTGTGAATATACATGCCCATCCACGTAATACGAAGGAACAGATCGCAGCCGATTGCGAGCCCAACGAATGTACTCCGAAGAACCTATATATCACACCGTTTTGCAGAACGGTCAAAGACGAAACGTGAATTTGGTTAAGATTCATAGATTTTTGGTTTCCAATGATATAACATATTTGACGGTATTGTCATTGTGTCAGTTATGCCGCAAGTTCCAGCTACCTCGAATTCGAGTTCGTTCAGGATCGGCCTTGGATTCGATTCTGCGGTGCACAAGAATTTTTTGCAGACAACCGATGATTGCAGTGATTACAAGAATAAGAAATAAAATGAACGAGTCTTTCGTGACGATAGCCCCGGTGTCACTGGATTCATTTTTTACTCGATTTTTATATTTATTTTCCGACTCTTCCAAAGGCAAATACCTTGAAGAAAAAGGTGAACAGGTATAAAGGATCAAATGAAAAAACGAACGATCCTTGAAATTATCGACGGTTGTATTCCAACCAATTTCTGCCTGTATTTCTGTATTTCCACCAATTTTCAATCGAATAATGAAGAGATTAGATAATAAGATCGCCAAACGTGATACGTCGATCAAATATCGTTATAAGTCGATCCCGAGATTCATTTACGTCCGCAGACAGAGCTAGCTACTTCCAATCTCAGAACCAGATAAGATCGAGTATGTCGGATGTGTTGATTGAATGGATTCAACGACCACTTTCTTTCTTGTCTATAATGTAACGTTTCTTTTAAACTAGATCGTTTCTTGTTGCTTAATTTGCATGTCTTTTTTAGCATAACGATTATACATACCACAAGCGTGCTGTAGGTTATTAATTCACCAATGAGTATACATACGTTACGTATAAGCATATGAAACAGGCTACACAATTCTGCAGAAATTTTTTGCGATGTATAATCCCGATGGCAATCATTGAAGCTATTTTTTTTTAACAGCTGGATTCAAAAACGAAAATAATTCAAGCCAAGTTACTCTGTGCTATTGCAGTTGCTTTTAAACCCGCAGTCTCTTGTCTTATGCTAATCGCTCGAAGTGTCCGATACATATTAATAGTTTAAGAGATTAGAACCACCTTGGGCGAACTATGAGTATATCGACGCCCATTTTTGTCGCGGATTGAAAGTGAAAAAGGATTTGTAGCCGTGTATTATATCGCTAGAAGATCAGGGCTGCAGAAAACCTCGCTAACTTACGGCGAGAGTTTTGCTAGTGTAAATTTTTGGTTTAGATACGCGTATATTAAGTTCTACGTCGATTAATCTCCGTCTTCGATTATATCAGTAAAGTGTTATAATTTTTTTTTCTCATTCCTTTCAGTTTCTTTCCTTTTATTTCTCTCTTCTAAGTCCTGTGTAATAAACAAATTCATTTTACTCTCGCATGTAGGTACCCACGCGATTTATATCAATTTCGATGACAATAATCGCTCCGTAGGTATATACGGCGGGTATAGGCATAAGCCTATGGCCTGATATTTAACGGCGAACGTTGACTCGGGTTTCTTCGACCGACCCAAAAAACCCTAAGGGCATTATGGCCCAGACACTGGTCAACACCATCATCTCGCAACAGAATCCGTATCTTTCTTATGGCGTAACTTGCACAAGAACTCTGCAGTTACCGCCACAGAGGCGCCTCGTATACGTGAAACTAACCCACGCATTGAAGTAAAGAAAAAAAACGCAAAAGAAATATACCATATAGCTGACATGTATAATTTTGAAATTACTATATTACCTTAAAATTGTTTAGAAATTATATATTTTGGGAAAAAAATCCTTCGGGATTTTAGAAACCGATTTATCTTCAGACAAGGGACGAATAGAATACTGAAAATGGAATATATGTATAATTTATTTATTCTTTTTCATATTCGCGAATAGTTTCTGCACTCATATGCCTATACAGAATATTTCACAACTATTCAGTTCGCTAATTTAAGTCCGACTTGTAACCGAAAGTACCTGTTATCGCCGTGTAATGGAAGCCGCGTATGTAAATTAGGTACTTAAAATTTCTTATGGTACCGGTCCTCTTTCGCTTTGTCTGCTACCTGGACAAGCTGATCGATTTTTCGTGTATTTCTCCCTCCTTGTAGATACACACTTCCCTTCTTTGACAGCGAATCTGTTTTCTAAATAATCATAGAGAGACATATTATACTATCCTAGGTTTTTTATTCAAAATTTTTGTTCTTTTGGCTTCTTTTTGGGTAATTCTTTTTTTGTTTCTTTTTCATCAAGGAAGCTGGATCCGATCATCGCGAAAGAAGGAACTATGGATCAAAAAAATAATCGAGAAGTTTCGACTTTCTCATTTCAAAATGGTTAATGATTTGCCGAAAGAATAAAACCTGCGGTCGAAATCTGCATATCGGTGAATTTCCCAGTAGCGGATTATTAGGGTGTGTCTGTACGGGTATGTGGATGTCGTGTAGGTATATTTTTGAGTGCTAAAATTCCACGTGTAGATTATACGATCTCGATCTCCCGAGGCCGAAAACTGTCAGCAATAAGGCGATCGCCGATGTTATTAACAAGAAAAGGAACTTGATTTGTGGTTTTTTTTTTTTTCTTCATTCATTTGAAATACACGTCTCGGATACCGTTTACCTTTTATCGAACAGTATATGCGCGATGATGAAAGTGTCGCCCGGCTAGATTTTATTACGAAATTTGTAACGAGATATAAAAAAAAATTTTTTTTTTTTTGGTACGTTAAAATATGAAGGGGAATTTGAATGGCTATTTTCATTCAAATTTAAAAAAAGTCCAATCATTGTTCAAAATCCGCTAATTACCATCAGCATTTTTTTTTTTTTTTTTTGACTTCCTGGTCATTGTGTGGTTTCGAATAAACTAAACGATTCTGCAGACTGTAAAGCTTCGTAATTTATATCGCAAAGACACCTTTGTGCATAAGTATGGTAAGTACTTTCAATTCACACGGGTTAATATATTAACGAGATACTTTTAGAGTGAGGTCATGCGATTTGTCACTTTGTTGTATACAAATTACGGTTGTTGTTTTGGCTTTGGATTGAAAAATTCACAAGTCAGCCGATCTATAGATCGCGTAAATTTGCTATAAAAACGTGACACGCTGAAGAATCAGGAAGCAGCAGGGGCTAAAATTTACATAAAAATAAGTAAAGACAGATCGAAGAATATCAATACCAGTTTTATAAATATAACGTGCGACCGGGTTTATCCCAAATTCCAAACGCGTAGATATGCTAAATGCATGTGCAATGAACTGCGAAAAACGAAAACCTGATCGATTTTTCTTAGGATCTGTTAAGTCAGAATCTGAAAAAAATATATTCGAACGAAAAATTAGGAAAAAGCAAAGAAAAAAAGGGACAAGTTTCTGGAAGACAAATTTCGCGTGGAATTTTGTCAAAGTATGTAAATAATTTCTCAAGGTCCGAGTAGGATTGACGTTTTGGATCACGTAATAGCGCACAAATATATATATGCGCCTATCTGTCTAAATTTATTTCTTCAGTTAGTTCAGATGGTTGAATTTATCTCTGTCCCAAGATGAGACTGGGAGATAAAGACGGTTAAGTTTTTAGTCGTTTAGCTAAAGACCAAAAATTTTTAGTTCAACCTTTACACTTGCAATGATACATAACGTCGTTATGTAATTTTATTGCAAACATAAACTGCACGATGCAAAAATAAAATTCCTAGTAACTAGGTATACATATATAAATATGATATATTATGCATATATTTCTTTCAAACCACGAGACCAAAATTTTGGTGCAAATATAGTCACTGCAAATAAAATTATGTAGAAAAGTATGCGGTAAGATGTACTTTTTCATTTCTTCTTTTTTTTTTGTTTTTTGTTCTTCTAGTTCTTTTCGTTTTTTACTCGGTGGTAGGTCAGTACCGTCGCTATATACTTTAATATTGTTTACGAAATTATCAGCTGGTTAATCTTGCCCCAGTTTTGACCCGGGTTAGACCTATTTTTTAAGCTGACTCATCGCTCGATTGTTGGCAATTAGTTAGCAAATGAGTTGCGCTAAGAGAGTTGAGACTAACTTACTGTCTTACTGAGACCAGTATCGGTCCTCAGGCTAAGGACGCTAATTGCAAGACTCGTAGGTCACTCTAGTTCCGGGTTTATATTGACCAGAATTCGCGATGACGTCTACTACGCCAATTGTAGGACGTTGCAAAACCAGTACATGCATATGTATGTATTTACGTATATACGTTATATATATATACATATACGTCACGTAGGTAATCTAGAAAAATTTATCCTCGTTATTACCACTCCTTTAATTTTTTTTCTAGGACATGACGGGTTGAAAAGAATTTATTTTTTCGGAATAACCATGAGAGAAAAAAATTTCAAAATATCGGAGCGAACGCTCAATTAGTTCGATCCAAGGATTGTCTTCGGACGTATAAGATCTGGCATTTCAAGGTGTTTTAAGAATAATTTCAAATAAAGGCACTACGTACGCTCGCTGCTTCGCGTGCTTCAATTCCATTAGTACGGATTATTAAATCGGTAAAGGTTGTAGGAGTTATTATTTTATTTATTCAGGTTTTTTTTTTTTTTGTTAAAACAAGGATTTTACACGATTTTACGACGTTTTCAAATTCCTACTGCATTAACGCTCGTTACCGTCTTTAATCGTGGAGTTATATTCGATAACCCGTATAGCTTCGTCGCGGATTAAATAATTCGGACTAATTAATCCCGACATATTTATATACCTATATATATATATATATATATATATATATATATATATATATATATATATATATATATATATATATATATATATATATATATATATATATATATATAAAAAATTTTGTGTGTTTTTTGTTTTGTTCAACTACATTGGAAAGTGAGAACCTGTTGCCAAACTTGTCGCTCCAGACATACCTGTGGGTACATATACGTATATACATACCTACACCAAAATTTATTACCTCGAGTATAAATGACAACGGGTAAAACTTTATCTCACGTTAAAAATATAAAATTGTATTCTGTGACCGAAAAGAGTAAGTCGATTCTCTCAGTTTCTCACAATCGGATAGTATAGAGCTGTAATTGCAACTCGGTACTACGAGTTAAAACCTCGAGGCGTTGATTCTTGGTACAAAACCCGTAACAGGGCCTGGAGCAAGTCTTTCCCTTTCGCCTACGTGCATACGTACATTCGCAATTTCATTTAAATTTTTCCAATTTTTATATCTGGTTCGCACGTAGGTATATACCTACTGCTACACTGCATTGACGAAGTGGCTGTATTATTATTCACGTTTAATTGTACTTTGCCTGCGAATTTAGCCTCGAGATATTGCGGAGCTAATTTGTCAGCGCCAATTTAGTCCTAAGCTCCGTTTTGTCCAAGTGTCGTAATACATCTATGACTGATCTAGGCGGGTATAATAATTTCGCGACTTCACTCGAGATTTGCAATTATTTGTAATGGTGAAGTAAAAAGTAAAAAATACCACGTCATATTTCAGAATGCAGAACTGCATGCTGATCATCGTCGAGATCGCGATCATCGTCGTAGGTTTTTAAGTTAACGCGAATATATATAGTTTATTACGTAATGTAATATGTAATAATGGTTCCTGCTCTGTCACAATGCAGTTTCATGTATCTATTTTACAGATCAAATTACGTTATTCTCGTCTCATTGTTTCCTAGTAACAGATCTATTTCGGCCTTGAGCTTTGCCGCTGTGAATCTAAGAAGATCCGTAGCCCAGAGTCCTGGACCGAAGTTCGAGATGAGATGAAACGAAACGAAACGAAATGTCAGGTCATAAATCCGAAGGTTGGGGGTTCGGATAATTTGAAATACGAAACACTTCCTGAACCGGAATAACTACCGCAATTTTATATACAGATTTATTACTATGTACATCGAATCCTAGAATGAGATCGGGTATTAGCGTTACTATAGAATTACCATCAAGATGACAGTGAGATGCCTGTAATTACAGATGGCATCGTGTCCATCAGACGAATCTAAAGAACTCTGATTCTTCGCCGAATAACGTATCGGGTTCTTCAACATGATCCCAAGCCCCACACGAAGCATATGAGTCGAATTCTATTCAGGAAGTTATAAACGCCCGTAATCAACACTCTGCGAATATATGCGACGATTTTTACCTGGCAATGTCCACTCTACGACTTGACAAAGAAATCGACAGAAAAATATTAAAAAAAAAACATTCCAGTGAGAGGTGAGGTGGCTGGAGTTAAACCTGCGCCACGATCTTATACAACGAGCTTTTCCTCATCTCTACAATATACTGCAGTTGATCTTAGAAGGAGCGTCAACGCCTACGTCCTGAATGTAGTAAAAGAAACAGAATTACTCCGAGTGACCAGGTCAGATCTGTAGAAGGGCGTGGACCACGTAACTATCTGGCGAAAGTAAGGCCTGGGTTCTTCCTGCATTGTCGTAAGTCCAGTTTAAAGACTCGAGGCTCTATAGAGAGACTCCGCGGTCAAAGCCGCCAGCGTTATGTGTTATGTTATACTTTACAGTTTGTATAATAATATCAGATAGACAAGACATACATATACCCGTACAAAAGTTGACTTATTTCATACCGAGCACAGAAACGCATTTTGCGTGTTTAATCAAGCCGCGATTCGTCCGGATATCTGTGAGAAAATTTCTCGCAGAATCGTCTATACACGCCTCTAACAAAATAACCGTAACATAATTATAACGAAATTTGAATTACATAATTCAAAATCGCTACACGAACAGCTTCCTGTGATCTGGATCACTTCGGGTGCTGCGGTCTCTTAGGTACCTGTGCTGATCTCTTTACATATTCATGATCCTCGAATTGCCGAACGGATTTTTACATCGAACTAAATTAACTCGCAGGCAAAAACGTGAGAGAGAAATAGGAGGAAAGGAAAAACATATTTAAAACACGGTAGAAATTTGGTGGATTTTAATGACCATACCGAGACTAGCCGATTCTTGATGAATGTGAACCTTACGTAGCGGATAATCGGAGGTGACGTTATTTCTAGAAACAATTACAGATAAACGAGGTTATATCTTGGTAAAAAAAAAAAAAAATAATCGAATCACCTGATTAATAATTAAATTGTCTAGAAGTTTGCCTGAGGAAGAAGGATTCGACGAAGGTATACCATGCCAGTGAATAATAGCGATGTATGTGTAAAAGCAGACCGAAATCAAGTTTGTATAAAATAAAAGATAAAGAAGAAAAAAATAAAAAAAAATTTATCGACGATGAATTGGGTGATCGGTATAAAGTTTGCGTAATCTTTAACTTAACGTACCTCTGCGCAACGGCGGATGGCAATTATTATTATTCTTTATCGGCGTTGTGACTTGATTTATCTTTCACATGGTATATGCGGTTTAATAACGAGAAACACCTGTGCCGAATATCGATTTAATAATACGTCAATGCACAACGATATTTAAATATTTACATAAGTTTCTAGGTTTTCGGGGCTATAAGTGTCTATGGAATTCTACGGATTCTCGCGGGCCTCAGAACGACCTACGAATTGACTGTGATTTCAAAATTGCTTCTCGAAGAATTGGGCTGACCTTTGATCTGGGAGATATTAGCGTTGTTGTAAACGATAATTAACAAAATGAAAAACCGAACGTACGATCATTAATCATAAAAAAAAAAGACAGTCGATACCTCAACGATCGTCTATCAATGGTCGAAATAATTCGCATATATATATGCGATCGTATAGTAATAAAAATCGATGCATTATTTTATTGTGAAAACTCTTTCGTCATAACTTGTGATTCAATACTCTCATTACAATTTTTACTCTTATTTTTATTTTTTGAAATTCTTTTCTCCGGTCGTATTCGTTTCTTGATCAACGCGCGGTAGGTACCCACAGCTTCCAGATCCATAAATTAAACGGCTCGTTTCGTATTCGGAGTTTGAAAAACTTTGCCGAGGAGAAAGCGATCGCCATAATCAACGTTTTGGTATAATTTAACAAATTCGCAATATGTAGACTCGGATATAACCTGTACCAGTCTCGGTGGGCATACCTACATCCATCTATAATTCAGATTGAAACAAACCAGCTAGACAGTCTTTCGTAGCTGGGGGATAGGCTTAAATCCACGGATTCATCGGATTAGTTTTAAATTAAACTAGAAACACCGTTACGTAAGATGCAAACGATAGGTATGTAGCACATACGCGAAGGCTTGGCTTCAAGTTCGGTAATAATGACATAAAAATAATTTATCTTCAAAAAGAATTTGTCGTTTAATAGAAGGAAACAATCTGAAGCTCGGGGAGTCTAATGAAGCTGGCTTACTCTAGTTCGTTATGGAACTGCAATTACACTAGATAAATTTCGTCATAACTCAGATTGCATCAAGTCGAGGAAAAGTATACCTAAGTGGACCGTGGCGTTAACTGCTAAGATCGTTCGTGGAAAGCGATCATATTTTACGGCATTTTTATCCACACACACATACCTTTGAGACTATTAATTACTGTCTCGATGTAATCAGGAAAAAGTCATCTGAAAAATGTCAAAAACCTAGACCTAGAATAACGTTGCTATTAGAACGTTTTCATTTTTGAAAGGGAAAGTGTGATTATTAAAACTCAATCTATCCATCGATCTGAATAATTCTAATAGATATTTGGCAGTCCGCAAATATTTTTTTTCCATAATTATAATCGATATTGTGTAGCAATATTTCCCCGAGGGGATAATGTATTGATTTATATGAATTATAATTGAATTCTCGATAGCAATTTTCTGGCGCCGGTTATGAGAATATGAGATGTTCGAGTATAAGCGATGTGGTTCTATAGGTAGATACGGCGATTAGATTATCAATTTTAAATCGGTTTGATCTTTAATTTGAAAAAATTAGGTCAGCAGCAGCTGGTATCGTATGTTTACCACTACGAGACTGGGACCGATATCTTCAACGATACATCGAGAGGTGGGCGAAACGATTTTTGAACTTAACATTGCGCACGATTTCAAATAGCTAAAACTATTTGAAGGATAGCATGAGCAGGTACACGTATGTACCAGATCAAATTGATATCTGACGTTTTAGCCTAAGGTGTAAAATGGCGTATTATGGCATTCGGGATATATAAAGGCGATAAGATAATTAGTAAAACACTTAAGGAGCTCGCTGTATCCAAAGTCAATGTCAGCTTGCTAATTACGTTCTATTCCAAAACTATCCAACGTTTTATCTATAAAATAGAAACAGCTCGGCCTTCGGGTTCCGAATATTAGCGAAATCGATGGTAAATACATAAGGAAAAATCATAAAAATAAAGATCGATTAAAACGAACAATAAAATGTAAGAATTTCTGAAGGATATCAACGTCGTTTGAAGATTGAAATAAGAAGTTACACCAATGAAATATCATCTCCGGATACGCCTTGCATAAACCGTTGATATAAATGTCTAGATAATTTATTGACACATAGTTGGATTCGGAGCGGGACCAAGCCCACCTCTGAAATAATAATTGTGCAGTTTTAAAATTCTTTGAGTGGCTTAAGGCGCAATGCTCGGTTCTTATAACGCTCAACGTTTAGCACAAATTTAATAAGTATTCTCGCCGGTGACGCAATTGTCCGGTAAAGTCAACGCAGCATCCTTCTCAACTCTTCTATTCGTAGTTATTTTAATGTGTATAACAGTCATTATGCATACGTGTTACATACGTATCTCGTCTTCACGTATGTACCTGTATATATACACAGAAACAAACTCACACCAACATGTTTAAACATTTATGAGCGAATAGACGACCTTGCAATGATCCACCATCGAAAGCCATATGCTTCGACGGTGGTCGGAGATTCGATTTCAATATCACGTTCGCTTTTATCAAAATTTCAATTTCATTTTCGCCCATTTCATTTCCCGATCGCTTCTTTCCCATCTCTACGATATTTACCATGAAGCTTTAACCCTTGACTTATGATATTTTTCAATCACGACTTGGCTACCAGGCGTTCATATCTCCTTGCGAAAACTCGCTGCAGTGGATTAGAGAGGAAAAATGAAGAAAGATTCTCGTTCTATGGGATAGGTTTTCAAGGTTTTTGAGGCAAGGTTTTCTCGCGAATCGTGTAAAATAATATCATAAGAAAAGTTGATAATCTGGTATTACTGTCCTCGATCATCGATAAATTTTTGGTCATTCTCTCCATTGATGATCTTATCCAACTCCGAATCTGCACCGTAGACACAAACAATTTTTTTATAACGTGCACCTTATAATTGATCGTTGTTGTCAACTTTATTCCCAAATAGTATCAAAAAATTATCACGATTCCTCAGCACATATATAAATCGCCGATCTCATCAGTCTCCTTGTACTTAATTGATATGAATTATGCGATTTTTAAATGCGATGTTCTGCAAAGGTGCGATTATAAAACGCATTGTATACAAATTAGAATAGATTCTAGACCAGAAGAATAATGGGTGCAGCATAATTATGGACACGATTATTGTCGCAAGTAGTGTAACTGTAGCAACGTGGAAAAAGTTGCAGCGGTAAGGTGTCATCCACCTATATCATTGGGACGAGTTAACACTATCCGTGTTGAGGCATACCTACATAAACCAATACATGAAGCGTGTAGAGAAGAGACCTTGTCGATAGCTATTAGTGATTAGCATATCGGTGATCATCCATAGATATAAACAGTTGCAATATACATAACGTAGCGGAGTATACGGTTAAACAGCCGGGTAAACTTGAGTAAAAGGATTTCTTTGCTCACTGGCATCAGTTTTAACCTGGACATCGCATAGAGAGAATCAATCGCACGCGAGTCTTGGATCTCCGGTTATATTTTTTATTCATCGCTCATGCGGTGTCGTCAAAATCGGATGATAAATAGTACGTAAATTGTTTAATATATCGTATCGGCGAGTTTCGTCATTGGGGATATTTTGTCACGAAAGTAAAAAAGTTTTCTGCCTCTTTTCGGTGTCCAAAAACCAAAATTAGAGTAAAAATAAAATCCTTTTGTCTTTTTTTTTTTGTTAACGGCGTTACCGGTCGCCTTCGACGATCGCGAATGACGTGAGGAGAGTAACCGATCTGGGGCAAATTACCCCACCTTTATACCCCGTATATGAGTATGATTCCTGTCTCTCCCTGACCACGCGTCGCGATCTCCGAACATTTCACCTGGGTTCGGGCTGGGCCGTCAGGGTTTACAACCGAGGTACCAGGGCGCGTTGGGTTCAGTCGGAATCGTGCACCGAAGAACAGTGGAACGATTCCTTCCGATATTATAAGAAATTATAAACTAGAATCGGAGTTTTGCTGGTTTAAGTTGCCCGGTAAATACCTGAAAAATATCTGCGAGCGTGTTTAAAATAAAATTTCAATTTCGTTCGAACCGCTCAACGATCGATCGTAGCTCGTTTTAGATTCTCATCTTTCTTTTTCTGTTTTCACCTAAAAAAAAAAAAGAAACACAGCTTACTGACTTACAGAAGAATTTCATTTTTATTTTATAGGCACGTGACTAGACGGTAGCAAAAATTGTTACCTGAATTTTGTCGAACGGTTACCATACACGTATATAGAGGCTTGAATAAACCGGAGGTAAAGTTTTTTTTTTGTTTGCCAAAATTTTATACCTTCAGTATAAAAATTTTCTCTAAGTATATATAAACAAATACTTGGTTCAAGTTGTGATACAAACCATAACTACGGAAGTGGAGGTGAGATCAAGATGAGGCTTTCGACGCTGCTACCCCTTTTGGGGTTGTTCGCGTTTGGATACGCTAAGAGTAAGTAGAACCCACAAAAAACATCCTCCTGCCAAACATCCTCCTGCCAAAAAACCTCCTGCAAAACAATATATACAAATATTTTATTATGCAAAAGTTAATTATTCGTTAGAATCAAAAAAATTAATCGTTCATCGACAAATGTATGGAAATCACTAACTATTGCCAAGTACATGCCTCGCGATTTATTTATACAATATCAAGATACTCGGTAGAGTCTCGCGACAAGTACATTAAAAGGAATTACATCGAACTCATGAAATAAGATCAATTAAAATTAAAATTAGGAAAAAACAAAGAAAAGAAAAAAAAAATTTGGAGTACGTGGTACTTGGCGGGCATTTATATTTTCTTGTAATTTCTACAAAAATGCCCGCCAAGTACCACGTACTCCAAATTTTTTTTTTCTTTTCTTTGTTTTTTCCTAATTTTAATTTTAATTGATCTTATTTCATGAGTTCGATGTAATTCCTTTTAATGTACTTGTCGCGAGACTCTACCGAGTATCTTGATATTGTATAAATAAATCGCGAGGCATGTACTTGGCAATAGTTAGTGATTTCCATACATTTGTCGATGAACGATTAATTTTTTTGATTCTAACGAATAATTAACTTTTGCATAATAAAATATTTGTATATATTGTTTTGCAGGAGGTTTTTTGGCAGGAGGATGTTTGGCAGGAGGATGTTTTTTGTGGGTAATGATTGCATTAATGTACTTGGCGAAAGGTTTTTGCACCAGAGGTGCTTTTTGGGGAGATCTCACGACTTTTTGTACAATATTGTTTATTTCTTATCCTGTACGTAATGAATTGTACAAATTGCCGTGCTATTCTCAATGTGGAAGGTACGGCTAAATCTGTTTTGGCGTACTATTATCCACTAGATTATAACGTATCACAAGACTATATAAATGCTATAAAAAATTTTTTTGAGGCCTGATTATTGATAATTCAAGATAAAGTAAATGTCATTCTTTCAAATTCATATCACCTACTTGGCAATAAGATCTGATTTCAATATTTTTTTGTATGAAAACGACATTTTTGTATAATGTACTTGGCGAGAGGTTTTTGCACCAGAGGTGCTTTTGGGGGGATTTCATTACTTTTTGTACCATCTAGATTCGTTCCAAGTCTTGTTCATGATGAATTGTATAAAGAATTGTAGAATTTATACATATGAAAAATTATACATTTTGAATTTGAAAAGGGCAAACGGTCATATGATGGCGCTTAGGACGTTATGCCAGCTACAAACCTGGGCTTGTCGGTTTCATTGCCATGCGTTTTGATAAGCCACGTGTCAATATGAATAAGAAAATCACCATAGTGACAGTTATAATGCAGTACTGGCTAACAGTAGCTTTTCTTTATAAA
Organism: Macrophya alboannulata; assembly: GCA_949628255.1. NCBI lineage: Eukaryota > Metazoa > Arthropoda > Insecta > Hymenoptera > Tenthredinidae > Macrophya > Macrophya alboannulata. The sequence continues at coordinate 3,344,967 of OX451209.1, read as the reverse complement.
AAATATGCACTATACTTTTGAACTCTGTGGATTCGAACTCCAGGTAGAATCAATCACTCTGTAACTGTGACGTAGGGAAAATTTGAAGATCAGCCTTATATGAATGTAGAATTGAAAGGAAATTTGACCAAAGATTAATTTGAACATGAAGAAACTACGGCAACGATTCTATATCAAATCAGAAATTGTCATGTGGTTAATAGTCTTTATAAATTCACTCATAAATCTTGGTCTACTGGTAACAATAAAAAATTATCTATACTTTTGACATTCATTACATCAAAATATTAGAGACAAAAGATAGTTGATCGCTGGCTTCAATGGAAATAAATAGCACTGAGGATAGCCCCTAGAACCGTGTCGTACTATCGGATCATAATTCACATTTTTGGATTCTTATAAACTATTCTTGTCACTGGATATGAACGGTTCACCTACCACGGTGATGTTATAATAATAGTACAAAGTGATGTGATTGTAACAGGATCAAACAGTATTATTTTCTGTTTCCTCATTTACTTATGAGTTCTGAATTGTGACTTGTGAAGGGACAATATATCTGTAAACTCAGCAGTTGCAAGCGCAGTGTTCATTGTGTGTCTCATTGATTGGAAGGCAACGTAGACTACAACGGCTCTAGAATTTCGTTACTGAAAAATTACAAAAAACATGCAGTGAAAACGAGAGAATGATCAATATAAATCCACAGAAATCTGAACTCATATCAGACCGAGCATCATTAAGCTAAAATGTACTACCTACAACTGAGACGTAAGAAACGGTCTGAAAATAGTGTTTCTTTGACTTGAAGATATAAACATTCCTATCCCAACTCCATTGAATTTTGTGTAGAATATAATTTGGAAAAAATTCTGCTACAACAAATCTATTCATAATCTTTAAATAAATACACAAATATGTCAGCCCGGTCATCCATCAAAGTGCCCTTGTTATAAAACTTGGTCAGGTGATAATAACTTATGCCGGCGAAATTGTCTTCATCCCATTGCTGTGATCTAGACACATTTACACGGTATTCACAAACCTTGAGGTATGATTTTAGCTGTCTGAAACACATAAACGCATTCTACGAGGCACGACGTCCGGCACTGTATGTATACATAATGCGATTGTTAACATTTGTGTAAGAGTTAGGTTATTGAGAGAAATAAAAATTAGGAGCAAGTCTACGAAAAGTATCCTACGACACAAGCCGGACTTGTTGATCTGCGTCGTTAATAATCGTGACCGATGTGACAGATAATTCTCATAACCTCGAAAACTCGACGTCGTAAAATAAACAAGTAGAAATAATTAATAAGCATTACTATAGAAAATACCGGTGCTGATCTCAACAATTTCTGCTTCACAAATTATATCGAAGTTTGCATTAATAATTATTTGAAAAGTTTTCAGCTACTCTTATTATTCTTCTCTTCTACCGAGCTGTCATCACGAAATATAGGTTATTATTCTTCGCATCGCGCACGCACGACGCGCATAAGACTCGTGCCCATGAACCATAGAATAATAAAAACACGTTACAGTATAGGGTAGACCGGCAACTCTGTCTGATTTCATACCCGTGTATTCTCCCCTGTCCCAATGTCCTCTCTATGTCCCTACATACCCAGGCAACTTTACACTTATGTTGACGGAGACGTAGACGAAAATTCTTGATCGAACCGAGTGCTTGTAATTTAATGAAAACAGAAAATAATCAGTTTCCGTGCACCGATCGCACTGATCTTGGTGTTGAATAAAAGCTGCTTAGACCCTCATTCTAAAGATAAATTGATAGTTTACAGGATGATATAGAATACGGTGAAACATTAAAAATATCATACGATTATTACCCCCACTCCGCCGAATCGCAGTCTCTCCGGTATAGAGACTCGGGTCGAGTCTCACGCCGTGCGTTTAAAAATCCTTTTAAATGTACTTGGCGCGAGACTCTACCGAGTCTCTTGATTTATTTATTTTCATTTTTTTCTCCATTGAAAATGGACTGAGAAATTTTCTTTAAATTATTTTCGAACGATCGACAGGGGATCCAGAAATTTATTCATCGTCCTGAAATGACGAATCTCATCTTTTCAATATTCATTTTCGATCAGACTTTACCGATTAATCGATTTAACCACGTGCCATAAATATACAAGTAGCAAATGATTGATATGTAATTTAAATTTCACACCACTTTGTACCGCTCTGCGTCACCTCATCTCACTCGACTAGGTCGACTAAATAGTAATCCAATGATCTTAAGATAGTTACCTACTCATGCTAAGGTTACCATTGCGCCATCGCAACTAGAGCAGATGTGATACACAAGGACAGTGCCATGTATGTACCCATATTATATCTCAAAAATTTCTTTATTTGCATTATGGCAATCGGATTTGTCTCGCATGTCTGACAACCATTGACGTTAAATTCGTAAACGATCCTTCCGCGTGTCTCATTATGTGACACTTTCAATATGTATACAGGTATACTCACAGCTACTGTAGTGCAGTAACCAGGAATTTCAATTCTCATCAAATCTTTAAACTTTTTAATAAAACGAACCCCAATACCCACGTATGTTACATGCATACCATACTTGTCTTCAGATGTAAAAGTTCTGAGTCATAAATATCTTCGCTTACACACTTCGCGTTTAATCAGTAGATTGGTTCTGGATCTAAGAAAGTTGGGCTAGCTATACCCACGAGGTAGACTGAAGTTTTTGTCCTATCAATATGTACCACTGACCACTGACTAGTATGAATGAAATCAGTGTGTGGAAGTAAACAGCTGCCCACACACATGTTTCCTGGTGTCATTAATTTACTCCTCTTTTTTTCTATCTTTTTTCTTTTCTCTAAAGAGCAGGTGAATTTCGCTTTCTACGAACTTATGAGTATATCTAAATTTGATCACTCTCTCTCTCTCTCTCTCTCTCTCTCTCTCTCAGAGTTTTATTCCGTGTTTAGATAAAATTTGCCCAATAAAATGACCAGAGTGCACTTGTACGTATACACTTTCACCGAATTCTATGCAAAAAAATATTATTAGAAAATGAAAGACTGAAAGTTTGACTTTGCTCACATGTGCGTCTCTGTATTTTTTTGTTTTCGATGATTTGCATAAACGAGTAGCCCGTTTGGATCGTTAATTTCATCCCAAATTATATGCAGTATAACATATGTACCTAGATTTAATTACTACATACAAATTATTTAATTTTTAATTGATCCTTCGTTATCCTTCTGATTTTTAAATCGTTGTTATTACGTATTTATAATCTCATAAAATTCAATTTGCGGTTCTAGTTGATGCTTCGGGGCAAATTCTAACAATCAGTTTTGCTCGTGTTCAGCTCTTACTTATCCTACTCGTTACCACCGCGACTATATCGCGCTGCGTTATATTCTTACAGTGAAAGTCTTCCGGAGGAATTAAAGTAGTAATTGTTTTGACAAATGTTGATTTTCGAAAAACAATATCATTAGGACAAATTTCACCGTGTAGAATGTGTCGCGATAACTGTAACACTCGTACTGCAATTAGTGCTTCGCCCATTATCCCAATTAGGTATGTTCGAAATTACTTTCACTCATTGTCAGAATATAACTCTCTGGTACTTTGTGAGGAAATTGAGTGAAAACTAACATCGAGGGATTCCGAATATTTTGAAACCCTTTTACTTTCCGGCGAATCCAAATCCGATATCCAAATGTGGGATGAAAGCTCGATTACCGAGACTGAATAGTGTCGATAATTGATAGTTTTTCGATTACTCATCGTCAATGAATATGAGTACAAAGTACCCACTATAAACGCGATTTGCGTAAGTCTCGCAGCTTTTCTCATTCCTTTTATTTTTTTTCCTTTTTCATGCCTTAAACAACAAATCTACGTGACTGTGTAAACGCCTATTATAGAAGCTCTCGAATGTTATATCAGCGATGATCTCAACGGTTATTTCAGATTATTTTCTAGCCTACGGTTTACGTGCGAATCTGGTAAATGACGTGATTATTTTTTTTTTTTTTCGTATTTTTTCTGATCGATGGAATTTTACACGTACGTACACCAACTGACAATATTAATTGTTCTCTGTAAAATGAAGTTTTTTCGTTTTTTTTTTTTCTCGTTTTTTCATCTGGGTATCAAAATTCACAAGTCAAAATATTTACGCCCTGAATAAATTTCTGTCTTATTGTATATTAATGCTTTTGGCATTTTTATTAATCGCTCCACGACATTTAAACACACCGACCGTCTAAAAAATCTTCTTATTTTCATTCTTCTTCCAGATTATTATAAGCCAATTATAAACGTACGTTGCGTAAGCATCGCGTATTCACATATCCGTCAGATAAAAACCTATGCGTATATAATATGGTATACCTATACGTAGGTATAACTATTTAATAGCTTCATTATAGAAGCATAATCACAATTATAGCTTCATACGTACCCCAATATTAAGCATGAAATTAATACCGGAATTATTTGACCTATTCCAGAATGCCCCAGGCAAAGAACATCCCCGGGAAAGGAAATCCTCTGTTACACATCAAGCAACAGTGCCGAAGAATTGATAGACGCGATTTGCAAATGTACGACACTCGTTCATCAGGGGCATCAGCTCCACAATATTTCCACCGCTGGTAAGTTCTAGAAAAAAATTTTTTATCTATAGTTCGTCTATAGTTTCGATGACTATTCGTATTTTTGCACTGAATATGAATAACTGGAATTATTTTAGGAAAAATGAAAAATCAATTAGGAGCGATAATTCGGTTCAAGTCATCGGTAAAAATAATTTTTTATATAACAAGGAACTCTACTAAATTTTAAAATGAATGTAAAATCAAAAGAATTGCATCGGCCGGGAATCGAACCCGGGCCGCCCGCGTGGCAGGCGAGCATTCTACCACTGAACCACCGATGCTTGTATTTGATGACTAAGACGCAGAATCCAACAGCGCGGTCCATAACCTATATTTCCATGATTACAAGGCCTGAATCCCAGAATTGAATCGATTTTGGAGCCTAAATCTGATGGTATTATGATAATGAAGCTTTTCAGAGAACGCTGCAGCTTTTTATAGACGTAAATTATGATTTCATGTTCGATATATAGACATATGCAGCGAGTCTGCTATATCAGATCAAAGAAAAGCTCTAAGTTTCAAGAATTCGTATCGTAATTCGGATACAAAGACTAAAGACATGATTTTTTTGCTACCCATTGACGATTAATCGTTTGAGAAGCGAATGACTCACGTAGAATTTATTTTCGCGGTTACGTAATTTTTTGTTTCGGTTACGTATATAGGATAATGTAGTATTAGACACGGCCAAATTCTTAGCCTTGATTTTACAAACAGCTGTATAAAAAAGATAGAAATAGAAACCAAAACAAGAAGATGAGTCTAAAAAGTACAAAAAAGGCCTTCCATACCAAGGATTGTTAAAGTATAGTAAAAAAAAAATATTAGTATTCAAATATCACGCGATATGATCGTTTCTCATAATTTCGATTTGACGGATGAACATTCCTCTTAAATCGTCTGTAAACCATCAGAAGATCGTAGTATGAAACCGAAACGCTCGTTAATCAACAAATGATGAATATTTGTATAAGAAACGGAAAAAAAAAAAAATGCTACACACCTGAAAAAACTGACTCATATAGTATACTCAGACAGCTGATAAGTAGACAACCTAGTTGAACATCGACTTATGGACAACTATGGACGTAAATATCTATGTCCCTTGACCATTAAACATCGAGATCAAGTCTCAAGGATTTTCTCACGTCTCTGACCCGTTCAGAACACCATATCGATCGTATATGATGTGCTTCACTGCAGTGTTGCTGAAGCTGTTACTCCATTATTGGATCAGGAATTGTCATTTTTCTAGAAAAAAAAAAAAAAAAATAGGAAGAAATTTTGCTCCTTAAGAAGAAGTCAAAAATCTTTCCTCTCAGATTTATTTAGGCAATCGTTAATCGAATTGGATTTTTTTTTCTTCGGTGATAATTATATAACACACAAGGTATACCAAGAATGGTTTTAATTGGCATCATGAATATTAAAATCGATTTAAATAAATTCTGATCAGATTGGTAACGGATCAGAAACTCACTTTCGTTTTCACTCAGAGATTGTGTTATGCTGTTATAGTATAATATATCTATATGTAGGAGGTTATTTAATTTTTGATTGCTCGTTGCAGTGACATCTCGATATATTTCACTGTTTACATGACACGTACTTACATGTCGTTGATAATGCGTTTAGATAAGAAAACAAAATTGAATCAAGTCTCACCGAAAAAAAAAAAACGTTATATAGGTGCTGTACGATGTTTTTTTTTTTTTCACTGCATTCAATCATACCGTGGAGACGACGACATTTCGTGATCAACGTTTATCTCAAAACGAATGATTAATCTGCGTGATGAGTTTTACCGAAAGATATTAATTAATAAATCGTATAGGTGTTCAAGTGGGCGTGATGTTTTATCGATTTTTTTGATCCTCAACGGAGCTGAAAGTTGTTGCTCTAAATTTATTAACGTTGAATATAAATTCTTTTCCGTCAGAGCTCTGAATTACACAATTCGACTTGTTATAGGCTCGGCAAAAATTAGCATTTTTAAACTGTTCTTTTTTGGGCTCAAGTTAAAGTCCTCTGCACGCTTAATGCTTACGATTAACTTTTCGGACTTTCTGCCTCACGACAAATACCACAATTTCAAACACGGTGAAAGCGAATCTAGTTTCTAAATTTGATAACTTCATATACACGCGTCGATCGTCATTGCGATATTCCAAAAACGGCAACCCCGTAGGCGTACGTCGAGTCTTAAACGAAGTTCCATCATTTCTGGAATAATACACTACAATTGTTTTCAAACTAATCCGCGAGTTTCCGCAGCTCAAAATATTCGCAAAAAAAAAAAAAAACTACAAGCTGCTGTTCGAATATTTCGATATACTTTTACATCGCAAAGATATATACGTGCAATGTCTACGCATTACATACGTCATAGTCGATCGTGGGTGGGGTATCAATTTCGCAACCTGCACTCGTCGTCAGCTACTTACAAGTCGTGACCTCGTCCGGGAGCTGGAATCCGCGTGTGTCTTGATTTGGGTCAGTCATTGGACCTTTATGGGCCTAGATCTGAAATCTCGTTGATAAAAGGGGCCCATTATTCAACGTCTTTACTTTCTTATTTTTAGCATTTATTCATTTATTTTTTATTAACTAACACCCGTCGACACCCGATCAAATCCACTGATCCCTATATATACCTGTCTACTTAACGTGACTGATATTCTCTCCAATCAAAATCTTGACACGATTGCACAAATTTGCTCAAAGGCATTGGGCAGTTCCAACTTTATAAAGTATTGCCATTAACGAATTGTGGCTAATAGATTCGATATATCACAAAGTATCGTATAGGTATGTGCATAGCCAAATCTCGAAGTCATGTTATAATACGTTATTACTCATTCCCTCGTAGAAAATAACAAATTATATGTCTATGTGCATAATTAAGATATACATAGAAATTATTTCAGCCAATTATTTTCTGATTTGCCGCTAAGCAGCTAGGCAATTTTTTTATTTTTTTAATTATATACCTGCATACCTCTGAACAGTTTGAATATATTTCGATAGTTTTAATAAATTGGCATGAAAAATCAAATGTCAAGCGGAGGCGTAAACGGATCTTGAGTAAAAATTAAAAAAAAAAAAAAAGAAGAAGAAGAAGAAGAAGAAGAAGAAGATCCTTCGGAAGCCCGTGAAGATTTAATGGCCTGATTCAAATCTCTGTATGGTAAAATGTCTGGATATTTAAGAACGTATAAAAAATTTTAAGATCGTTCGATAGAAGAGAATAACTCGAGTCGTCCTTGCCCGAAGCAGTAAAATAAATAAATTTGTGAGTAAGCGATGGGAGGATCGCGATGTATGTAAAAAATAAAAAAAAATTCACGATGGCTGTTATGTAAGTATCGTGAATTGCCTTTAATCTGCGGCGATTTTATAGTCCAGATATACGTTTTCTAATAAATTGTCGTCGTTTCTATAAAGTATAGATTTTTTTTTTTTTTTTTGTGCTAGACAGACGGAGGGAGCCACGCCTTGAACTTTGAGTAAAAAAAAAGATCCGTGAAAAAATTGAACCGTAAAACGAAAAAATAACGACAATTTTAATCTCACGTTTACACCTACGCTAAAATTCCGAAAAAAACCCGATAGAATCCGCATTCACTTTTTAATTAATGATGATGACCCCCTGCACGCCGGATTGTACAAAACTCTTCGAGATCATGGTATATTAGAAAGAACAAATATTGAGATACCAAGATCGTGGACACATCTACGTGATGAAATTGGACACCATATAGGTGGAAAAAGACACAGGTGAACGTGACGTAATTTGTACCAAGGCGAGAGATCCGTTATATACGCATAATTCTATAAACGTGCAGTGCACCAGGTTAACCTGCATTCTTTTGAAAAGCCGACGGTGAAGATATATGTACCTATAGTAGTTTGTCGGGTTAATTTTCATTTTCATTTCTCTATTCTCCTTAGCTCATGTATTATACATCTATTACTCTCCGTAAAACGCTAAAGGCGATTCTGTTCTACGCTTCGGGCATATTATTACAGCGAAACGTCGTTCCCGGCGCCTTATTCTTGTAGTAATAAATAGTAGGTACGTCAAAAATTGACAGCAGCATATCTCACGGCTTCTGGGTTTGTTCAAAAGCATCTTGGGCAAATATTTGAGATGAAACGATGCATGTGTGCAAATATTTCATGTACAACTTACAGCTCCGCGGGTGTCAACTGGATAATTAACTGTTCGACTCATTTAGCATAAGGAAAAAGAAATAAAATAAAAAACAGCATGACGATGATTCGCACGGATGTTATAGGTGTCGAGGAACTCCAGAAGACCTTGAAAGAAGCAAATCCCGCTCTTCAGGTCGTCGTATCCGTGACGGATCCGCAGGGAACCCTGAGGACCTCCGCAACGACGCGTCAAGAGGCGTCGGGACGCCTTGCCGACGTTCTGTCTCAGGTAATTATGGTCATCAATTAAATTTGATGACATTTCTGTTGAACAAATATAAAATTTCGCCCGAAAACTCGACCGGAAATTACATATCCGCTAGGTCTGAAAGTTCCATCGGTTTAAATCGGTCGATGACCTTTTTCTCGCGTTGTGGCTTCGATTGGTAACCGCAGGATACGAACTACAATACATGTTCGAGTGCGGTGGACAGGAAAAAAAATAGAAAATTCATAAATCGAATAGCTTAGCTCGGAGGAGGTTATACACCAAAATTAAGATCGAGATCCCACATGACATGATATTAGAAAATGCATAGCTTACCGTCACTTTGGATACGTATGTGTACGCAGGATAAACACGTGGAATATACAACGATGCAAAAACGAAAGTATATACCTACAATCGTGATCAGTATCGATTGAAAAAAACGCGGTGTTAACCCCGCGGAGATGGTAGCCTGTAAAGATCGGTACCAAGATATCGTAGAATGGGCTTGAGGGAATGAAAATGAAAGTTAGACGGTCAGCGCCCCTTACAATGGACAGGAGAATGGTCCAGTTTTTACTTTCTTTGAGGAACTCACAAGCTATATTTAAAACTACGAAGTAACGGTATGCTTTTACCGGTCGATGTATGTACCCACTATACACATGTATACGAAGAGAATTTTATCTCTAAATCCACGTGCAATTTCGCGCGTGTATTTTATTAGGACATTGTAAATCTAGTCATCGAACTTTATCGCCGCTAATTATCGATACTTTTTCTCTGAGCCAACGACTCTAAAGAATGTCGCGATTTCGTGCGGCTAATTAACTCCGAGCTTAGCATACAGAATAAATTATTTTGGTTTTCATTTTTGTTTTTTTTTTTTTTTTTTTTTGTATACAGGTTGACGGTGTTGAATTAGACATGACTGCTGGGTCCAAGGAACGACTGTCCCATTTTTTGAAAGGACTTAAGGATGAGATGATCAGGAAATCTAATGAGAAAAGAATTATATTAGCACTGCCCACGAAGCCTGAAGAATTAGCGAAGCAGTACGATCTGAAGACCTTGGCAAAGTAAGCCCACGCTTTTTTTTCGGTTGATCGTTAAATATTAATAACGCCTATCTATCATTGACTTTTAATCGTTTAGCCGGCTTCGGCTGTATCGAGTCACTTGATGCCATAATGCTAACTAAAACAGCGATTAAATTCAAATTATGGTTACTTAGAATAAATAAGACGTTTTCTTAATGTTGAAATCTGTTTATCGCAAATAACGATCGTGGCGATAAAGTAAATATATTCAATGAAGCGTGAAATCAACAGATAGAGAATATCTTATTTAACTCTTGACTTGATGGAAATTGCCCGGCAAACGAGGAGGTAGCTGATATTAGTTCTCAAATAACACTTGCTATTCGACAGACCTGTCATTTGTGATTCCCGCAGCCTACAGTCATCAAATCGAAAGTAAGAGGTGTCTGAATTCGTATTGCCTCGAGCATTATTTGGACCTCACGCAAAGCCGTAATAATATTAAAAATTTAGCATAACCCTGCACGAGTCGAAGATTGATGGGGTCAGTATGAGGAGGGAAATAAAATGCCAAAAATTTAACGAAGACTAATTTGGCTGAATTTTGCATCAAGTATTGATTATTAAAAAGTCAAATTTTTTTTTTCCTCTTCCTTTTTGCCGTTGTTTCAGCACCAATTATTTTTAATTCAAGGATACGGACTGTTTTGTAAGAATTATTCATTCGACTATAGAGATAATTATTTTAAGAAAGGATATCGAACTGCGTAAGTTTCTATAAATATTGATATTTGAGGAATAGACGTATAGGTATAATCTCTGGTTACCACGCAATCATGATATTTCTGAAACTGTGTATATCGGTAAGTGTAATAATTTGACACTAATAGCCAATTAAGGAGTGAATCGAACACGTCAAATATCGATCCCACGCTTTATCGAATAAAATATGAATCAAAAATTGATTAGAGAATGAGTCGTGTGCAACAAAAGAAAAAGTCTGACAAGATCGTGTATTCGCTGCCTTTTTAAGCACAGCTACTTTTCTGAATTGTAAATCAGTTCGTTTGGCAGATGCAGCATTCTCTACGGAACAAAAATGGCCAAGATCGTGTTTCTAGCTAAGTATTTGGCTCAAGGATTAAGAGATGAGACTGTTAACCATCGCTCTGTTAATTCAAATTCAAACCACATATATATCGAAACTTGAAACTATTATTCAAACCTATCGATAAGGAGGCCTTACCTTTTTCTTTCTGAAAAAACTTTTTCAATGCAGATATATGTTCAAAAAAAAAATAACCGAAATTAAAATTTCTTCTCTTCCCCTTAGATATGTCGATCTTTTCACTCTGTCTACTCACTACCTCGTCGACGATTCCGAGTCGTTCAACACTTTCCACCCTTCACGATTGATGGGTATCTTCGACATGCTGAACACAGACAGTTTAGTCGATCTGGTCAGTGGCTTAGGAGTGCCTAAAAAGAAGTTGTTAGTTTCGGTGCCAGCTAGTGCATACAAATTCACCTTGAAGGACGACGAAAAAAACGTTCCAGGATCACCGGTTAAGGAAGAAGAACCTACAGCCATTAGTCGAAAAGAGGTACAGTAAAAAATATGCTAATAAATCTAAAGGCAGAGAATTAATTTTCTCTATTGGCCGGGGGATTATGCTGCGTCTATCTCTATGCAGCACACCTTAAACGTATGCAAATATGCAATAGCTAAAAATCGACAAGGTATTTTAAACCGCTTTAACTGACTTGCCAATTCGTCTTTACGATTCGGGCCAGATGATGATGAAAAAAAAAAATGAGAATGACTCCTTGGGAAGTCGTATTCGTACTACGACGAGACGATTGAATTTAATCTTTTAGCGAATGACAGGTTTGAATTTACGCGGATATTTAATAATCAATCGAGGCTGACGCCATTTGATATTCTCGCATGGTGATTTTTGAAACGCAGTAATATATCTGGCTAACCGATTGATCAACTGTAAGGCATTACCTACGCGTATAGTAATGCTAGTGAACTTTTCGCAAAGTATGTCGCGGGCGAATAATTCCGCGTGTGGCATGCGTCGTGGTCCATGAACTCGGCATAGTTATGAACCGGTACGATGTGTGGCTGCAGTCATCTATAAGGTATTTTTTTATCTTTTTTTTTTCTTCATCATCTTCGGATTGAGATGAATTGAAGGTACCGAAACCGCGTGGCCGGCCGCATCCGCACGTGCGCTTCTTAATGACGCGATTAATAATCTTTCCTAACTTTTATTTTCTGGCTTGATTATAGCTATGCGATATGATGAACGCGGGTGAATGGACGGTAGAAAGAGACACGGACCTTACTGCCCCTTACGCCTTCAAGGACTCCACGTGGATCGCCTACGAGGACAAAACTTCGATTGGAATAAAGGTTTGGATACGATATTTTTCGAAATATCAACCATATCCATTCTTTTTTTTTTTTAATTTTATTTTCAACATTTTTGCTCTCGTTTTAGGGGAAATACGTCTTGCTACGTGAACTGGCTGGTCTGGGTATTCACGACATCGAAAATGACGTGAAAAACGACTGCGGCAAGGCGGTCACTTACGAGGTTTACCGCTCCTTTACAGACATGAAAAGGAAAACGCGTGGAGCTGTCCTAGCTTCCCTGCAAAATGATCTTCAAGTAAGTCGGTGGTTTTAATGAATTATTTTATTGTTCCGTAAGTGAAATGAGACGAAAAAAGGAAAACTGATTAAATTGACGAAATACCGCAACTATTGCCTCCTGAAAACTTCAAGTTTGTAAAACTTTCTCAATAACTCGAAAAAACGAAATAAAAAAATTTAATTTCGTTCTTCCACAAAGTTCAAAAAATTATGGATCTTCAATCGATCGAACCGTTCGATCAATCGACACGATTTTATCGAGCAAAGGTAATCCGAAAATCACAAAATGCTCTCTTACCGACAAGTTTACCTTCACTCGGTTCGGTGAGTAGCGACTTTGTGGCTGCCTTACCAAGTCGAACCGTACAGCATTTTCTACTTCAAATGTCCAGACATTGGTGTCGCGGACAAGATTTGATAATGATGAATGTGGAGGTACAGGAATCTATCCGAATTAAATTATTCAATCGATTTACGCGAGCTAAAAAAATGACAAGTCGGGAAAGATTCTTTTTTTTCGTAACTTATAATCTTATGAATAGTATATCATTGATCCGTCCTGAATTTGATTAGGCAAAAGATAATTTTGAGAAATGTTTTATTTTTCAGCATGAACAGATCCCCCAATCAAGACACGTCAAATCATCGGGATTCAGGATCGTCCGAGTAGTAGATACGGCTGGAGCGATACACGCGATACGTGAGAATACTCAGACTGAGTTCATTTGTACCAGACAAGGATACTTCGTGCATCCGAAAAGTTGTAACAGGTTAATTTTTGGAAAATTTTTAAACAGCAAAATAGCAAAGATCAAAAGACAGAATGAAAGTAATTTTATATTGGACAGTTTTTCATCAACAACTTTCTATCATTTTCCCAATGCAGATTCTACCGTTGCGTAAAATTCAATCAAGGAATCGACGACTATTCGGTATTCGAATTTGACTGCCCAGCCGGTTTGGCCTTCGACGAACGTACCGAAGTCTGTGTCTGGCCAGGATCTCTTACCGAAGGTTCACCCTGCCCAGGAAGTAGTGAAATCGCCCCAGTTCCGAGGGCAAGATTCCAGTGTCCCCAACGCGACGGTTACTACGCCGATCCCCAGAACTGCAGATGGTTCTTCGCCTGTTTTGATTTAGGTAAAAAACCAAACCCAAATCTGCAAATACAGAGCTTCGAAACTTCCTCCCTAAACAGCAATCATCAAATTCAATGAGCTAACCTTTTCCTAATCCACAGGTGAACCCGAGCTAACAGCCTACGAATTCCGCTGTCCATTCGGCCTCGTATTTGACGAACAAAAATTAATCTGTGAGTGGCCCTGGCTAGTACCAGGCTGCGGATCAAGTGGCTACTCCCGAACAGAGTACGGATCAGGATCTGTGCAAGGATACGGTTCAGGATCCGGCCAAGGATACGGTCCAGGATCCAGCCAAGGATACGGCCCAGGATCCGGCCAAGGATACGGTTCAGGATCCGGCCAAGGATACGGTTTAGGATCTGGCCAAGGTTCGATCAACGGAGGTATAGGAACCGGAAGTTACTCTGGCAGTGGTTTAGGCGCTGGTATATCTGGCCCTTACGCACCAGGATTAGACAGCTCTTCGTACGGATCCAAACCCAGCGAATCGAGACAATCCGAAACTGAAGCTGGAGATGGTGGAAATAAATTCGTTTCACGTGGACCTGGTGGAGGCCAATACAATATCTTAACTCAAGGAGGCCACGGAGCTTCAGGGGCAGGAATCGGTGCGTCAACTTATTCAGGTGTCAGTGGAATTGGCAACTCTGGATCAGGAGGTGCTGGAATAAGATATAACGAGGCAAACGCAGGGCACTCAGGACCGAGCACTATTATTGGAGTAAATTCTGGTTTAGTAGGAGCAGGTATCCACGGAACTGGAAGCACTGTTTCAGGTGGAGATCATGGACTCTCAAGCTACCCAGGATACGGTGTAACCAGCACACTACATTCGGGAAGCGGATCATCCGGTCTTAAATACTCAAGCCAAGCAGCAGGTGCAAGTTCCGCAGGAAATTTCGGAGGCTATGAATTTGGAGCCAGATACCCGACCTCAACCGAAAGCGAATCTCCTCACTCTCAATATTCCGGTCAAGCTGGATCGACCAGCGCTTATAACGGACTCGGACATACTGGAGTTGTCATAGAAACGCAGGGACACGATTCCTCTATCCATTCAACTGACACAACAGGAAGTGGACATGCCACCGGTGGATACACTGGTTCTGGTTCCTCCACAAACGCTGCCGGAAACAATGGCTATAACGGATTTTCCAGTACTTCAATAAACCACGGAGGTTCCGGTAATCAAGGACTCACAGTATCCGTAGAGACTCAAGGATCTCACGATGCCTCTACAGGAATCGGCTCTGACCACGCCACTAACTCCGGCTATTACGTCGGGAACCAAGCTGGTGGCAATCAGTACACTTCAGGAGCAATTCGAAGCGGTTACTCAGACGAAGGAAACAGTGAATATGTGGCATCAGGAGGAAGAGTTTCAGACTCGCAGGACGTGATCAACGGTGCATCGATTCCCAGTTCAGGTGTACTGACTGGAACCACCAAAACTGTTTACGGAGGAATAAATGGCGCCCATACCCAAATCCTCAAAAACCCGTCAGCTGGTTCGGATTCGGGCTATGTTGTCTATGGTGCTGATGGAGAAGGACAAGGCGGACCCGGAATTGCGATACAGACAGTCACCCCTGTCTACACAGGCTCAGGCATAAGTACTGGAATAGTTCACGGAGGATCTGGTATCGGAGTTGAACACACAGATAATGGTGCTTTCGTAACGGGATCAGGCTTCGTCGCCGGACATACCGGAAGCGGAAACGTCAACATCGATCATGGAGGTGATTACAACGTTGGTTACACTTCCGGCGCTCCAAGCGGCGGGCCTGGTCTTTCTCTTGTCCATACTGGAGATAGAAATGAGGGAGGAAATGGTTACGTAGAAACCGGCTCCTCCAGCACGGTTAGCGACATTGGAAACGGCGGAATTTCAACCGGAACAACAACCTATCATGGAAAGGGAGGATCTTCGAGCAGCTACTTGACTAGCAAGACTAATTCCGGTACAAATGCGAACAGCTATGGTGATTCGAGCACAGTATTGTCTCATGGTGATATTTCAGGAGCTGTTATAACTGAAAATGTGGACGTAGGGTCCGTCTACGGAGATACTAGCAGACCTGGATACGTTCAGACAAACTCTGTTACTCCAGGATACACAATTCACGGAAATGCACACAGTACATACACCAATTCCGCGCCTGGAACTTTCCTGACGGGAACTCCAGGGCCTGACGTCGTCCTCACAGAAACTGTTACGCCTGGAGTCATCGTGCATAGTACTTCCGGATTGGGTTCTGGTTCTTACTCGAGTGGACAAACTCACGAAGGAGCTGTGTTTGGGGGTTCAACTGGAAACATAGGTGGCGTTACAGGATCGACTACTTATCACGGAAACGCTGACTCTTCCGCTTACACAATTTCCACAGGAAATAGCGCCGGATTTTCCCAGGAGCAAATAGACGACGGATATGCAGGATCTATCGGAAGTAACTTCGGAAGTAAGACAACATATGTCGGCGTCGGTGCAACAAATTCTCAACAAAACAAGGGGTACAAGACAACCGAATACGAGAGTAACGGAGGCCGCGGTACCGTCACCTTCAACAACGGCTATAGCACCAGCAAATACACCGAGAGTGATGTTCGGGATCGTCAACCAGCCTACGCTTCTTTACCAGACACAATCGTTTCCGGTGGTAGAATACAGAACAGCGATGGCGTTGTGCTGGGGAATACTCTGGCAGGAATCAATACCTACACTAGTCATGGATTCACAAAGTCTGGGCCAACCAAAACCGGCTATACGACTGCCGCAATTGGCGGAAGTGGTTCCTATGTGACAAACACTGGTTATTCTCGTCCCACCTCAACCCCAGTGACCAACACTTACAGTGAACAGAATTCTGGTGAGGGATATTCCGTTGGTTCTTCGATCGAAAATGATGTGAACAGCCTGGCCTACGTGACGTCGACAGTCTCTCCCGATGTGAGCCACATCGATACGTCAAAGATTACCCTGGGACACGGTTCATCAGATACGTCATCTGGTTACGCGTACAGAAAACCAACTGTACCATTCGTTACTGGAACTGTTACAGCTCCAACACCGACTCCGTTATCAGTAACCTATCATCAGCCCATCGTTCCTCTAACGGTCACGACACCTTCCTCGCATTTGAATGTCGAAGCAGTATACAATACCCCGTCTGTAGTCACATCTGCGCCCATCACAGCCGCTCCAGCTGTCGTAAACACTTACAGTTACAGAAGGCCTACCGGAGGATCTATCGGAGGCACTGGATCAAGTGGCTATCAGTACAGAAGACCTACTCAAACCGTGGTTCACCAAGGCATCGACGATGCCGTACAACAAACCACAGTTTATCGACGACCAATTAATGTCCAGAAACAATATACCGTTACTCCAACTACTGCACCAATAGCTTACGCTACCGGACCAGCTGAGATCTACAAAACCACTCTTTTCGAAGCGGCCAAGCAGCCGATCACAGTGTCCACCGTAGCCCCAGTTTATGACACGGGATACAAAACCGTAATCTCATCTACGGCCACGCCAATCGCTGTGACCACTGGCCAATACTTTTACTCTGACAGCAGATTCAACACTGGTTCAGTTCCTAGTACGGGTCAAACGCCGGGCCACCTCGATATCACTTATCAAGTACCCGAAGTCACATACCAGAAAGAATATGTCAGCTCGACACCCGCTCCTAACACTGAAGATGGATACACTTACGAAAAGCCAAGCACACGACTGACGTACAATTCTCCTAGCACTGTAACTCCACCAGTGACAGTCTACCAGAGACCAGAAGTTACATTCCAGAAAGAATATGTCAGCTCGACACCCGCCCCTAACACCGAAGACGGATACACCTACGAGAAACCGAGGGTACAACTCACTTACAATTCACCTAGTACTGTAACTCCTCCAGTTACAATCTACCGGCGACCGGAAGTTACATTCAAGAAATACTATGTCAACTCGACACCAGCTCCTAACACCGAAGACGGATACACTTACGAAAAACCGAGCAAATCAATCACGTACAATTCTCCTAGTACTGTGACTCCTTCAGTTACAATTTACAAGAGACCAGAAGTTACGTATCAGGGACATTACGTTAGCTCAACTCTCGCTCCCAACACTGATGATGGATATACCTATGAAAAGCCGGGCAAAACATTCACGTACAATTCTCCTAGCACTGTGACTCCGTCAGTCACAATCTACGATCAACCAGCTTTGACAGTACAACAGAAAGTGAGTAAAATTTAATTTTTCTGGTTCGCCTATGGTCTTGGTTTTGAAATTATCTTTCCTATCACGCTGATGATATTGTTTATAAAAAAACATTTATTTTCTACACAGGTCAAATACGGTACGCAGAGTACAATTGCTCCAGACTTGAGTGGAATTTATAACAAACCGTCCGCTTCGATTCGGCCAGCTTTCAATAGGCCATCGACTTTCCAAAAGGGGTATAGCGTTTCGTCAACAGTTTCCCCTGTTTCCGATACTCAAGGCTACGACTACTCCAAACCAGCTATTAAATTTGTTACTTCAACACCAGCCCCGGTTTATACGGGAAGTCGAGAATATTCTTATCCTAATGGGGGTTCTCCATCGAAACTGGACATTCCAAGGAAGGAAGTTACTAAACTTGTTAATAACTACGATCGAGGAGGCATGAGATACACGCCACCAAATATCTACGTTGATGAATATTCCGGAAATACAGGATCAGGAGACAACGTTTTTGGAAACAAGGCTTTCGGAAAGAGCGTCACTTCGAAAACCTACGAAGCAACGACTCCGGATTCAGTAATTCGCACGAATACATTCGGCGGTTACACGTCTGGTACCGGAGGCCACACTTCCGGCAGTGGAATCGGTTCTTCCGGCTACAAAATTG
Organism: Macrophya alboannulata; assembly: GCA_949628255.1. Taxonomy (NCBI): domain Eukaryota; kingdom Metazoa; phylum Arthropoda; class Insecta; order Hymenoptera; family Tenthredinidae; genus Macrophya; species Macrophya alboannulata. The sequence goes on along the minus strand of OX451209.1, from coordinate 3,326,132 downwards.
GAGGATACTCTTCCAGTACCGAAGGCTACACTTCCGGCAGTGGAATCGGTTCTTCCGGTTACAAAATTGGAGGATACTCTTCCAGTACCGAAGGCTACACTTCCGGCAGTGGAATCAGTTCTTCGGGTTACAGGACTAGAGTATACCCATCAACACCTTTGTACGAAGTTTCGACAGTTAAATCCCCGACAGGAAGAGGCAAGGGCAAGGTGATCGTGAAATTGAGTGACCTGCATCCTCTACTCTTAGGAAAACTTGGAGCTCAATGTACCTGCAGATCTGATCCCTTCGAGACCCTTCGTGGACCTGGAACTAAGATAATTAAATCTTCAAGAGGCGATATCGACCTGGCGCAATACGACGAATCCCAAATTTACGTCGATCTGGAAACTGACGGTGAACCAAACCAGTCTGACGCAGTTTACAGAACACAAAATGGATCCCCGACCTCAGCTCCAGCCATTTATTCGTCGTCCCTCAGGACTCCAGTCACCGCTGTATTCGGTCTCAGCACTCCAGCTCCTAACGTTTTCAGATCTCGTGGAAAACCGTCGACGGCTTACCTCCCGGTTTCCTCGTCACCAACACCGATCATAAAATCGCGAGGCTCTTTATCATCGCCTAAGATCATCCCTCTAGAAAATGGAGCCTACGAAGCTTCCTCCGTCAACTTGGATCCCCAATTTGCAAGTCTTCCAGCAGGATTTAACGGCGGAGACGTACCTGTCGGTCGTTCCGCAGGAAGTCGAAGTAAGGCTGGTAAATCTTTGGCAATTTCTGGGTCCGGGGGTAACGCGATTGGTGGTGCTGGTGCTGCTTTCGATCGTTACGGACCTGGCGGACTGCGTGATGTCGATGAGACCCTTCAAGGCGGAACGGACTGCGCTAGACCAGGACTTTTCCGTCACCCTAAATTCTGCAACAAATTTTATGCCTGCCATTGGGATGAATGGAAGCAGAAATTCACTCTGCACGTTTTCAACTGTCCGGTACATCTCAGTTATGACAGTAACGCTGGCGCTTGCAACTGGCCCAGCAAAGGACCCGCCTGCCAAGACGACAATCTTCTCGTTTAGGATATCCCCAATCGCGACGATAGTCGGTCGTCCGTTTATCCGCGTATCAAGTAATCACACGACTCATATATTTGGTTAAGACATTTAGGATCTAATTTCACCGTTCTAGAGCCAGGCTTCTGGATAAGTTGGACAAAAAAATTCGTCGTCTAGTCGTACTAAACGATTTGTAACTACGTCTGGTGGCCTGAAACTTGCTGCTGGATCCAACTCTTCCGCATATTTAAATTCGCAATATGCGATCTTTGCCTTTCTCCGACTTGTCTTATTCGTTTGATTGAAACCGAAATTGAAATTGAAATCGAAATCGAAATTATTATTTGCGGGATATTATCTGCAGGAAATCGAACGTTGCGAGTTACTATCTCTATTTCTTTATTTTCATCGTTATATACTCTCTAGTGGCTATAGTGCATGTATAATTGAGAAAAAAAAAATGATTAAATAGTGAAGCGTTAATTCTGCGACGATGGGAATACGACCAAGTGACAGAGCGGGTATATTATTCGGCAGGAGAAAGTAGCTCGCAACGGTCAGTCCAAAGGCTGTCGCTCTAGGAGTTGGTGAAATAAAAAGCATAAAAAAGCACAACGTGTCACCGGATATACCGAGCAATATACATAATCTAGGAATCTATGCTTAAAAGTGCAATGTAAATATATTATATTACCATCGTTCCTTCTCAATTTGTATATATATTAGGAAAAAAGGCATCTATAGAATAAGAAGAAAGCTTATTTCTTGTCTTTCGAGTGATGTATTAATTATACGGCGCTACAGTGATCTGGTGCAGAAATTTTTATATATATATATAAAAATATATATATAATAAACCTATGTAAGTCTTCGAAACTTTAGAACTTCTTTAGAAGTGTGTATATCGCTTGTATTCGAAGGTAAAAAGTTCGTTAAAAAAAAAAAAAACCGAAAATACTCAGAAGTGAACGAGTTATAATTTTAGAAATACCGCTTTGATATATACATATATATATTTTTTTTTCTTTCCTCGCGCAATTTTGTCAACCCTTGATGGCCGTTCATTTACATAGACCAATCAACCAGCTTGACTATCGTTAAGGTGGTTAACTTTCGTTTTGATCTAAAATCGATCTAATCTGAATGGTTATCTTGAAATTATTTGATTACAGGAAATGCTTATTATTATCTTATTTTTATAAATTATAAAGCCAGGCATTTCTATTTCCACTTCATTCTTTATCCTTCTATTAAGCTCTTTCTATCTTTCTTTGATAATAATTTATTTATGCTTAAAATGTTATATAGTAAGAAAATTCAGTAATATATCTAGAGATATGGAAAGACGTTAAATTAACGTTTTGAAAACCTTGAACGAAAGTTATGTAACAAGGTTCGATTTACATATATGCAATTACGATAGAGTTTGCGTTATAGTTGTATTTAATATTTTTTTTTTTTTTTTCTTTACTTTTCTCGTTTTTTTCCCCCTTTTTTGTACGACAGCTGTTGTCGATTCGCGCTTTTAATCTAATTGCAGTGCCATTATTTTATGGTTATAATATATTTTTATGTAATATTATTACTGAATTATCAAATAAATAATATAAATTAATAAACAAAGTTTCGAATTATTTTTACAAACCCATATATGCCTATCCCTCGTACCCAGATATGTCTAAGGACGTAATATATTTCTAAAAAAAAAAATTTCTCCCTACTGTAAGAAATGAAATAACATTGGAACGGGATAATCAGGGAAAGCTAAGGCGCACTATAGCATAGCATCACTTGAATACCTAAGTACATACTTTCGATATAATTAAGTCTTGTTACAATAGAATTATAGTGTTAAAATTTCACAGTAGCGATGCTTTGTATACCTATTTGCATAATAACCACGTTTGACACGTGTCTTTTAAATGGAAACTCCATATTTGAATACAGCAATAGGTTATAAGACTCGAATGACCTATACCTACTGCTTGACTTTATCATAACAGCATTACCATTTGATAATATCTGTCTATGTATCTATACATCCGTTTAGAAAATATTGAATAATAAATTTGAAAGGGAAATTTATATGATCCCATCGAAATTGCGGATCGTTGATCAGTTATTCCTATAATTGATACTACGATGCTGATGCTAATGCACAGGGAGAGTTTGGAAAAAGGCGACGAAAAGGGTGGTCGATTCGGAGTAGATGCAAAACGTAGCTTATATAACTAACGAATAATCATAGAGCGCGCTGGTACTCTAGTTTATCAAAAACTGTGCCTGAATGATTTTAATCGATGATTTAATCGATGAAAAATAATAAAGCCGCAGGATAACTTCACATACGTGTCTGTATTACCCTTGCAGCTTTTCGCGAAGAGAATCACCGCATCTAATTAGCGCTTGAATCGTGAAAATTGCAGCAGCCGCAAGGTGAGTCTATCACGATATAATAAAAATCTATGATTACGTGATATTTGCGCCGATACATGACCGGAACTGGCGTGTCGCAAATAGCGGAAATATGAAATCCCATTGTCCTCTTGATATAAAAAAAAAATCTGTAACACGACAAAGAGTCGGCTAGATTGTTTGCAGTATTTATCTTCTATGGTCAAAAAATGCAAACCTGTTCTAGCACTAGTATCGATCTATGTATGTACTATACATACGTATGTATGTACAACATACACGATATCAGATAGCATTTGTAGCCGGATCTCGGGCGCAATTAATGAACAAGGTTGGTGACGGTAACAAAAAATTTCTAATAACATGAGTAGATGTTGTATCTAACTAAGGCGGATAGACTCAGTTGTTGAACGAAATACTTATATCTGTAAAGAAAAATAAAAAACGAAAACAGTAAGTGATTGACTGAAAAAGGAAAGTCTCAGATTAGAAGAAAGAAAAAAAAAAACCGAAAGGAAAAACCAGAAAAAACTAATTAATCCGTGTTGAGTTAGCTATAACGAATAATAAAAAAATTTGAACCATACTAAAATACTCAGGTATTATACAAACTCATTCGAAAGTGGTCCAAGATTTTGTTTTATAGTTCATTTTTTTTTTCTTCGCGTGAGTTCACGTTTTGCAAAATATCGTCATACGGCCGAGATATACATATGTGTGTATTATAGATATTTTTTTTTGTTGCGGTGTTATATAATTGAAAATTACGCCACACCAAGTAAGCAGATATGGGATTGCCTGTCTCAAATTTCCACATTCTGTACATTGCCCGCAGATCTGTACTGTTGAATCAATTAAACAAAGTTCAACAACTGCCCACGCGTGCTGTTAGGTATAAACATGTTAATATGTATAGATATTGAATAGTGTTAAAGTAGGTATACTTGTCTTCGAACAAAATTCATACTCAGCTGATGTGAGGTTGGTATAAGCCGTATTTTGAAATGCCTCTGGTCAACCTCGAGGAAAAAACGATTATATCAACCGCAAAGCTATATACATATATATATTATATATACTTACAGCTGTAAAACTCGCCAGTTACAAATCAACTCGACTTCGAGCGTTCTAGCTCCGAGCTAACTTTCGTTTGCTCCAAATAAGAACACCGGTATAAGCGACTTGCAGAACGGATGAAGTTGACAGGTAAAGGCGTGGTCAACTGTCCAGTTTTGCCCTCTGGAAACTCGTAACCTCGGCCATTTATTGCTCAAATTATTTCGTTTCGGTTTTACATTTACATCCACGTAGCTCTACGAAACTGTACAACTGCTTTCTTCGCGCCCTGTGCACATGGTGCAACTATAATCGACGTTTTTTGACCCTAAGATATACCGCAATTAACACCATGTTAAAAAACGTTAATCGATCATAAACCGCCTACACGATCGTTACCGTTGCAAGAAAACGATCGTAAGTTTTAGGAAAAGAAGGCTTGTCGCTCAGATCTCTTATACTACTTGCTTACGATAGTAGCGTAACTTCGTAGTAATGCGGATACACAATTTGTCCGGATAATTGCTATCGCCTAAATTGTTCAAGGTCCTGTCCTCGCCCAAGGATAAATTTTTTTTTCTCATAAATTTACTCAGTCGGTCGAGCTACGGAGTTGGGATGGATCATTTGAGATCGATAAACAGCTTGCTTTTCTTGATTGACTGCAATATCGCGAAATGATCGCAAAAAATGGGTTCCCTATATTTTTTTTTACCCCTTGAGTCCCGTGATCAATTTTTGAATTAGCGTTTTGGGAGTTGTTCTTCTGCGTTTTGAGATCTGAATCAAAACCGAAACTTTCGCAACGTTCGAAAGTTATATCAACTCGTTTCACGGATCGAATTATACAATTTTATATCTTGCAATAATTTTTGTCCGCGTAGTATAGCTATACAATCGATATTTTACCACAGAGACGTTAGAGAGCTTGGTGTCAATAACCTGTGAAAATAAATGTGCAATAATTCGAAGTAGTCAACGGACGATAAAACTTCTATTCGATTGGCCGAATGACTGGGGGGTCAGAAAAAAATGTCGGGAAACAGTCGGACCAGATCATTGCAGACTTTCACCAGGTGACATTCGACAGTTCTCAGATCTATTGAAGACATTTGAAATATAAAAAAAACGATTATTGGTACAGGTAAGCACGGCAAGTTCGCAATGAAGAAAACCGGAGACACGTTTCACTAAATATTGGCAGAAAGCGCTAAACTCTAGACTCTGAAGGTTCACTAAGCAACCAATATTCATGGAGTAAGTGATAAAATAGTCGCGCGTAAAAACAGGGGGCGATGTATCTTCGCCTTCATCTTGACACTTTTAGAACTTCCACTCTTCTGGTCATTTTTATTTTACATCTTCCTCTCATATATGTATAATGTATATAAGTACTTTCTCTTCGTAACAATCTCTGTAGCCACGTAATTCGACGTCAAAATCTTCAAAGTTTATAAACCATTTTTTTACCGTGTATACTTTACGTCTTCCTAGATTTTAATTACACGGTTCGAGAATCGCCAGTGTCATTCGGTACTTTCGCGAGGCAATTATAATCGCGACCAAAACCGTCTCGATAAATTAAATCAACTCGAATTACACGTTTGCAAGAATCTTGTAATTATACTATCGAGATAGATTTGGAGGATGGCATACAGAAAATCTCCGTGATTAATTTCTAAGAGGTAAAATATCGTCTGATTTATTTCCCCCTCCGTATTGGTACGAGGCTGTATTTAAATCATACGGTTAACTTTCGCGATAAAATAATTATCAAATTTCTATAGACGTTGGTATATATCGCCAAATTATGTGTTACCTAAATTACCCTGATTTCAACGCGCCCACACAACGTTTGCTGCCTTTTATGCCAGGTTGTGAAGACTCTCGTGTTTCTTCAAATCAGACTCGCAGAAGAAAGTCAGATTAGACATGCGAGTGCGAATATATATTTCGTAACGTCTCTATATACCGTAAGATCCACTCGTAACTGTAATACGTATACTCATCGTCGAGAATCCTACGCCCACGCTGACTCTGAGTTGGTTTTACCTTAATGCACCGTGAGAAAAGTTCTTTATAACGAAAGACAAACGAAAGTCCGAGTCCCACGAAACGAGAAAGAAAAACGAGAAATTTTCAGTGAACAAATTCTACACAAAGACAGATAAAGAGTTTGTTATAAACGGTTGAAAAAAATGAAAATTTACTCGTTACATAAAAATTGTATAAATTCCCAAATTTGAATGAAGCACAATGGCAGACAATGGCATTTTCAGTTTACTCCTTCCTCCCAACTTTCAAATAATTCGATTCCAAGTCTCCTTCCGGATTGGCATACAAATTACTCCAAATGAGCCGGAAGTTTTATCACCTGTAAGTATCGGTGTTACATACAAAAACTCATGTGTATTCCGGTCCCGGCCTAGGCTAAAACAAAAGGGCCTTGAACTCGTCGTAGATCATCGTACATACATCAACTAAAACCAAAACCAAATCGGGTATAATAATTCATTAGATTCACCAGCCACGTTCCGTAGTAGGTCTTCGGTTCGCTCGTTAAAAGCGAACTCGTTCCATTGACCCACTGGTACATTTTCGGGTACGTATAACCACTCTCACAATTGTCTACAGTCGTTATAGTACGTCATGTACAAAAATATGTCGATTTAAGTACACCTATCGATCGTGGTGATTGAAGAATCGGTTTTGTATCCGATTTCGCGAATTTTTATAGACAGAATTAGATCAGGAGTCAAGGTGAGATAAACTTGAGATTTTTCAGAGCATTTTTTACCAAAATCAGGATCCATTCACTTCCGATATCCTCAGTCACGAATCTTCAATTATTTTTCGATACTAATTTGGATCAAGAAAGCGACATCAAACGTGACTAATTATATCCACTGATCCGTTCATTCATTCTCAAAACCTTTCTCCACTAGGTCAGACTCGCCCGAGAAAAGAAAGGAAGACGGGAAGAATGAGTATACGTAACAAACAAAAAATAACAAATAAAAAAATGAAGATTTCGTAGCGAGAGTGGATCGCGTTTGCGTGGGAGGCGAACTGATTGTGAGCTTACGCTGCTAAATTAATTATCGCTTTATTGGACAGCCTCGATCCGCGCCATGGTGCTCGCTGCTTTGTTGATTACGTAAAGGTATCACGCCTGAAGGTGCAGGGGAATATCGCCAGAATAGGCACGCTCTACGTTCAGCTGCCCTCGGAATATTTTTACCATTATTTAACATGCGATTTATTAACGCGAGAGTCAATAGCCTATACGTTTTTTGCTCATTTTTATATCGGTAATTATAATTGGATCGGAGAGAAACCGCGGTCGAAAATCTGCCTTATAAAAATTCTCTACGACATGCCAAATTGGATAACTTCCGCTTCGCAGATTCTAACTGCAATTTAAGACCGATTTAATTGTTCGGTAATTATCGTGTGACGGTGAACTGGTCCGAAGTAAAAATTCTCTTATAACCTGTCCCGCGATAGAATCTAAGTCCAAATTGACTCGGCAGAAAAAAAAGAAAAAAAAAACTGATCGAGTATTCTAACCGCGTTATTTCCTGCGTAATTAAACAGCTATTTTCCACTCTCTTTGTTGCGGGTTTAAAGAAAAACTTTCTTTCTGCGATAAACTGCCAATCGTAATCACGGGAGTGATTTTCCCAAGTTTGGAAGCATGAAAATAAAATTGTCTGTTCTTAGAGTAGGCGTTTTTCGGAATTGAGAAAGTCCGGAAATCTAATGCGCTACTAGTTTTCAATTGTACTCGTAAGCTATTCATTTCTCTAACTATACATATAGAAACTTTTTCTTTTTCTTATCAGGTTTGCGGACCCTCCTATATATCAAATCGTATACCCAGGCCGATATAGAAGCTCGATTATTCTCCACTTCAGCCATAATGCCAAATAGACTGTTACTAAACAATGACTTCTTAACGGCTGATCAGAGCTAACGGTGCGCTAGGAAATAGTACAGTGGGTCAAGTCGAGAAATTCTACCTTCGGCTTGCACCAAGAACGTACGCGTGCCAGAAGGGCATGACTTAGATCCGGACAGGAACCGACAGAGCCACTGCAATCATCTTACAATTTTATAATAAAATAAAAATGAGGAAAAAAGAGACCATCCTAGTCCTCATTCTCTGACACTCTATACATTCATCAGCCAAAAGATCTCGATGACTTCTTGCGCCATATATATGTTCCTTCAACTCCTACGACCGGCGTTACGTCTACTTTATATAAACTAACTGCATGATCGGTATTAATTACGTAATCGTAAGAAAATAAAAAGAGGAGAAAGAAAAGGGTTGACCGTTGCGTAAGCTCTGTAAAGCTCTGGGCTCGGAAGATTGGTTAAAGCTTTTGGCTTTTGGATCGAATCGAACCGCTGATCAGTATAACATGGGATTCGAGACCTCAGCGTCAAAGTTCGCCAATAAGCGATACTGATTTTGTCTAATAGATTAGCCCGTTCGCATTATAGTCGAGAAACAAATCGCGATAAATGGAGGGGGCGCGAGGCAAGCAATATGGTCTCGCGCACTGGGCAGGCTATGAACAAGTGGCTCAACGGCAGTCGGAGAACGCGCCGAGTTGATATAAAGGTTCGGGTCTCTTGAGGCTTTGCAACTGCGGCCGGACCACCGGACATATCGGAACTACTTACCCGCTGCACTGTCCGCCACTCCACTCCTAAACATCATGTAAGTTTATTCACTATTTATCCATAATTTAATTGTCCGTCAGAAATATCGTCAAGCTTAGGTATCTCCTTGATCAAAAGTGCAGCATACCCAAATATTTGATAAAGAAATCCAGTTTTAATAGAATCGTACTCCTTGATCGATCAATCGATGGATTCTTATTGAACGTTGATAATTGTGAAATTTTTTTTTATTGAGAAATAATTTCTTCGAATAATTGTGGGCAGCGGATTTTTTGTAGTACTGTATGATACGTCAGTCAGTGGGGCAATTGCTTGACATACTAAAAGCAGAAAGTAATCGTCTCACTTTTATCCGCTAGTTGGTTATTGTGTAATTCATCATAGCTGAGAGGGACCTTGGTTTTATCTCAAGATGTCATCTACATGTATGGCTATATCTATATGTATATATTCGAACTTATTGCATACAGCTAGTGATAATATGCAGTTTAAATAATATTCTCATGCATAGGTATATCTACCAATTTAAATATGTAGACATATGGCATTGCGAAAATAGGCCGATATTTCATGTCCCGATACTATTTTGTTATTGGAATGATCGAGTTACGTGTCGAAGTTGATATAAATCACAATTTTTTTTTTTTATATCTGTGAGGTCGTGTATGAGAATGAAAAAAAAATCGAAGCTTTCTCCTCGTTAGTGAAATCTTTCTTTACTCGAAGACTTTCGTTGAATAAGAATATAAAGGGTAAGAGAGAAAGAAACGAGGTAGAAATCGTTAATATTTTTACATCGATTCGTGACTTGCTGCACTTCGACATATATGCGGCGTTCACACGACGTCTATACAGCAGGAAATCGACCTGGTTCACTTGCCACAGGTTATATAATTCCGTTCACAGTTCGCTTATAAAATGCGCCGACGCGTGATCGTTACGCTTAAAATATCGCTTCCTAGTAGTAACGAGAAAAAAAAGAGAAAGAAAAACCTACAAACCATAGGGAAAAAAAAAATTTAAGATCTCCGATCGGTTTTTTTCTATATCCCTATAAATCAATTTGTCGGCTACCGCACCCATGTCCAGGTTTTTAATAACTTTTATAATAACAATCCTTGCAATCCTTGTTATGTCGTTTATTATACCGGAACTGACCTCGCCTCGATCGGCCCACTCACGCGCATATTCCATATCAGTACCGTAAGATCGGCATTGAATTCAAGCCAGATTTTTCCACGCATCGATATACCCAACTAACGCCTGAGGGACAAGCTTATCTGCGAAGTAGGAAGTCGGGTTTAAAGCGTATGTTACCTTCTCTCGCGGATGTATCCGTGTGTACCTGCAGCTTGTTTCTGTGTATAGTATAATTTACAAAGTTTATGGGCAGCTGTTGTAAAGTATGTCAGTGACTGAAATTTGTTCCAATTACTCGCCTCGCTGATCCCGATCGGATCGTTCGATCATTGATCAGATCGGTTCACGTTTTATCTACCGATATCCTGAAATACGATTCGCAGTTTACCTGAGTACGATCAAAATTAGATCACCGCGATTAGAGACCCACTTGATCGGTTCCTCGTAAAACCCAAAATCAATAATTATCTCGTCCAAATAAATTTCAAACCATTTTTGAATCGGTCAAAAAAAAGAAAACTGCGATAAAAAACGGAACGCTGCGATCGCGAGACGATTTTTTACGTGTCGAAAAACTGAGAGGAATTGTAAATTGAAATTTTTCCATTGACACTATATAGTTGCAGGATTTCTATATGTTACGGTTGAGTACAAACGTCGTACCTACTGCGTATCGTTGCGTAATATTACATAATAAACTTAATAGGATGAAAAATTGAAAAATTGCTTTAGCTAAAGCAGCAGCGATTTGCATACACGTGTCACTGTTGCTATATCAAGTCTGTATATAACTATGTATGTATGTATGTACATACGTGCGTACCAGCCGAGAGTCAAAGGTTCTTCGAGTAATGAGTGATGACTTGTAATTGGGTTTACCTGTCGCAATATGCAAGCCATAACGAGCATAATTATCCTAAGTCGAGCTCCATGTGCAATACACCGCATACGTAGCTTCATCCAATTTTCACTTAATTAGTTTCATTCAGTCAGCTCCAATAGCTCGGAAGGATTCATCGTTGATTTTAAGCGATTTAAAGCCGATACCTACTGATTACGATATCGAATGAAAAAAAATTCGATTATCTATATAGTCCGCGAAATGTATAAGTCTCGTAATAGTCCGATCGATCATAACGATCGTTGCGAAACGTCACGAGAAAAAGATAACAAATAACGATAAATAACGATAGAGTTTGAGATAAAAATCAAACGGCTGTGGTCAACGTTAGAGTGGTCAATACAGCCGGGTACTTAGCCAGGGTCAGAACGAACGAATCGTACTTAATTTTGAATTCTTCATGGTATCCAGAGTCGTTTGAATTTGATTAAAATCTGTGGAACATGACACGTGTAGAACCGTACCCACACTGTTTGTACTCTATAATAATAGCTGCGTTGGGTCACGTACCGTTGTTTTGTCTCTTACCTACAATATGTCGCCTTGAAATTAAAGAAAGTGAAAGGGTTACGAGTGGATTTTATCTCACGATCGGTTTTAGAGTAGAATAAATTATTGTGAGATTGCGAAGGTGGGAGGTGGTTTCTGTGTTCAAGAAAATAGCACACTTTGTGCAAACCTTTATTTTTTTTCTTCTTTATCCTCTCTCAAACCGCGACTTACTTAAATGTTATTTAACAGACAACTATCCTGCTCATTGTTGCTCGAAGACTTTGACAATGGGCAAAACCTGATACTAAACTTTCCCCCCTGAATAGCGAATAGAAAGTAGAGTAAACCAGAAGCGGCTGGGACACTCGTCGTGCAGCTTATTCCTAAGACCGATCGCGCGTGAACGATATCTTGAATAATTTTTTATTTATATACATATATATATTTTTTTCTCGATTCTAGTTGCGAAGGCGACTTATCAGGGCGTGAACTCGTCATACGTATAATATATACCTGTATGCAACGTTTCCACATATTCGTAGGACGGTATTTATATCTCGGAGCTCGAAGACTTAATACTGATCGTGATTTACAGCATCTATCCAATACCGATGTATATTGGCCTCATTTTCTTACGAGAAACTTCATCGCAATAATCGTGCGGTTATTATAATCTTCGGTAAATTTTATTTTATTTTTTTCTAATGAGAATGAGAGGAGGAAGAAGAAACGTGGATCGTAAATCATCCGTTGTGGAGAACATTCTTGCATGAATTAACATAAAAAATCCGTATAAATTAAAACTATATTACCACTATTCGTCTATACATATCGATATCGATTTATCTGCGACCTTTTTCAGAGTTCAAAGCTCCCTTTCGATTGGCGACATCGTTAATGCCTTCACCGATAATTTAATTCCATACTTTCGAATCTCGCAATTATAACTGCAATAAATCCGATACCTAGTTTGATGACCTCTTGATTCTTTTTTTGCTATTTTATCAATTAATCCGATTCCGTTCTCATCCACGACGAAACGATTTGCGTATGCGATCATAACGCTTCGCGCTCTTGTTATTTCACGAAAGTGTTTGTTCAGGTTGATATTATAATGGACGTACATCTATCTCGTATGCAAATATTATGCAACTCTTCTTTACTTTCTCCGATGTTTGTGCGTATGTGCCTGCTGGCCAGCACGTCGCCTCGTCAAGCCTAAAATGGGATTGCTTTTTGGACCTTGGGTCAATTATTGATCGATTGAATCTTTTGTTCCGAAGAAAAGCTTGTCTTCAATTGCCCGGAGGGTTCGTAAACGAATAGGGAATTCGCAGCGGTGGATAAAGTACCGCGATTCGAGAGAAGCTTGGTAATTTTTCAATTACGGTCTGTAACGTGTAATTTTATAAAACGGATCATTAGCGCCTGCCAAAAGTTTTTCAAGCCTTAAACAGCGGCACATTACACTCCTGTCTGAAAGTACGAATAGTGGCCAGTCCAGTCTCAACCGATTCTTGACGTTCCTCGACGACCGTCATCGCCTCTAGCAGTGAAAGTTCCTCGACCAGTTGAACTTTGTATCTGTTAGTAAACTGCCAAGTCCCAGTTGCGACTCACAATCAGAACCTTGATTAATCGTTGAATATACCGGTTAATGATCAGCGTCGGATCATTTCTTCAAGATTTGTCTATAATTTTTCAGTTTTAACTCTTTCACTTCCAAAACTCTAAAACGATATTAAAATTTTAATATTTATTTTTTTTTGTCGCATAGGTGGGTGGAGTGGTCAGTTCTCCTGCTAAATATCATCCTTATTAGCCACGCCGCTGTCCCGGATCCCCCAACAGCCAGGACCACAACTATCGGCGCGCGTAAACTGGCCACTGCGGAGGATTGCTCTGGTGTCGTCGCTTTTGCAGCTTCGCATGGAAACGTCAACGTAAGCATTTCCTTTTGAGATCTAATGTAAAATTGAAAGAAAAGAACAAAAAACAAAAAAGAAAAAGACATTCTATAGAAGTTTTGGTCTCATGGAATACCAAATAAAGACGAGAGACTGTTTGAATTGCAAAGAGGAGAGAGCTTATTCGTTTCATGGAATCAATGAAGACTCGAAGAGAAAACGTGTATAGAATTCTTTTTTCACTTTGAGTTTGAATCGTTATTCATTTTTAACCTGCGTTATTTTTTTTTCCCTTCCTAAAGAATGCGAGGGTGGTACTATCGGAAACTTTGGTTGACAAGGGCGTCGGTTACGTCGCAACAACTGGTACATTTACCACGCACTGTCCAGGACTGTATCAATTCAGTTTTGCCGGATATGGAAGCTCCGATCTAAGGCTGACTTTAAAAAGGAAAGAAAGTAGCACCAATTCTTGGAGTCCCGTAATCAGCGTTGGACCAGGAGGAGGCTCGAACCTTGTCCTCCTTGACATGGAGGCTGGTGACCAGCTCGCCGTCTTTGTTGAATCTGGCAAAATTTCAGACGGTGTAACTTTCACCGGGCACCGTATTGCTAAGAAATTATGAAAATAAGGAAGCTTCACTTTCTCATTCTCCTGCAGTGGTCAACAGTTATTTTTTTTGTTTCTTTTTTTTTCCTTCTTTTTGTTACCATCTGATCAAATCGATTATTCACCGGCTGGATTAATTGAACTTCGAAGTACCCCTTTCCATCATTGAAACGGACAAATTATCGAATTCAGAACCACCAAAATTTCGCTGAAATTATCAGCTTGCAAATCTACGTCGAATATCTTTCAAGCAACACAGGGAAATGAAGAAGAAAACGAAGGAAGCACGAATCTTCTGGATCAAGCAAAGCTTCGAATTTCTAAGAAAAAAAAATAAAAAATTTTGAGTAATTCAGCGGACTGTAAAACTGACGAAAGAATTTTGAACGAATTTTTAATATTGTTACCAATCTCTTTTTTTTTTTTGTTCCCTTGTTTCTGATTCAGTTAGATGTTAAATTCGATTGAGAATTTTATCGTTCAGTTTTATTCTTCGGAAATTAGACCAGCTTCAAAAGAATCAACGATTCCTCGCTATCGGTTAGCCGATAATCAATTAGATCCATTAAAAAACCCGAAAAAGTAAAAACAAACCAGCCTAATTTAAGGCCCGGTGAAATTCTTTCGAAACATTCCCACCAAAAAAAGACAAGAAAAAAAAAATTCAACGTGAATTCGCAAGTCCTTGAATACACTGTGAAAATATTTATCTTAATACCTTGTAAATATTGAGCTAATACTGTCCCACGTTATCGATCGATTATTAAATTTTATTAGAGTTCCTAATTTAATTCGATGAAGAAGATCTTTGACACGTAAGGATCAAGAGACACGATATTTAATTTTTTTTTCCCCCCCAGATTACAAACGGCTGTAACACACTGTGATAGATATCCTTTCTTTTCACTTCTTAAACTACTTTACTTTACTTATATAATTTATTTTCACTTTCTTCTTCATACTTTACGACTATCTTTGACGTCTTTCGTGAACTTACCCTGATACGTACAAATCTCATTACTGTTACGCGACGAACCAAGATGGACTATTATTTGGGATAAATTAATTATCTAATTACCCCTGTTCCACGTACTGACCATATTTCGACTGCGGTATAAATTCTAAACGAAAATCCTGTTCATATTTTTGAAATGATAATCACGATGGGTAAAACGAATCGCAATATTTCCCTAGTTTCTCCTCACTATTTTATAACAACTCTTTATTCTCTTCTACTTTCCATATCTCGTTATCTCACTCTCTAGTCTTCTTCTTCTCCTTTTTCTATCTCTCAAAAGTTACTTACTCAACTATTTTTTCATTCTCTTACCCTTTCTTCTCGCTCCCCTAATTCTATCAGCTATTTCCTTATTTCTTACCTCTAATTACTTCGCTCTAAACTAGTCTGGCATTTCCTCTATTCTATCATGACTTTTCCTTCACTTACACAGCTCTGTACTATTTCTTCTTCTATTTTACCTCTTCTTCTTTCTAGTCTTCTTACCTTAAAACTTTCTCTGATAAAACTTCACCTTCCGACTTCTGTGCTTTCTCTCAAATAATCTGCTGTCAATTTCTACCCTGTATTCTTCTATTTCCAAAACCGTGAGGCTTTCTTCTGCTATTTTCCACTTTCGTATATATTCTGGCTATTTCTTACGTCTATTTGACTATGCTCTACTCTCATTTCTTCGTACTATTGTAATACTTTATTTTCTCGCTAGAAAATTGCTATTTTCATCAACTTTTCTCTTTTTTACGAATCTATCCTCAAGTCTTCTCTCCTTTATCCTATCGACTATGACCTACCAGTATTATGATCTCGAAATTTCGCTGAATCTTGCCAACAATTAGAATATTTCAATTTCTACGATTTCGGCAGCATTCTGTTACTTCCTGTTTCAATTTTCTTCTCCAAATCTTCTCTTACTCTTTGTATACTTCTTTGTCTGTCTTTTTCTATCTCTAACATAATCTTCTATTCTTTACTATAATGCAATACTAGAACTATTTCTTTACCTTCGTCTTTAAAACTTCTTCCTCGAAACGTTTCTACGATATGTCTCTGATTGGCTACTTACTTGATTTCCTGAATCTATTATGGATCTGTTATTCTAATTCTGCTCACTTTCTGTACCTGAAATTTCATTTTCTAAAACATCTTCGATCTAATTCTTCGTTGACTCTATCTCTACTTTACTTGTCTGTAATAAATCTTCCGTTATTCTTATTTTCTGATCTTTTAAATTGTCGTAAGACTTTTTCAAAAATTTCTCTGTACTGCTTCTCCTCTACTGCAATTTTCAACATCATACATGCTTCTGTTCTCTTTCTATATTTTCCTCTGAATTTTCGTTTATTCCTATTTATTTCGAACGAATAATTTTATTTTCCGTTTCTGCCTATTTCTTCTATTTCGTATATCTTTTTATTCTACTACTTCTGTACTCTAACTATACCTATTTTCACCAACTGTGTTCTTTTATCTCATGTTATCCTACGAACTCGAACTTTTCTGTTTTTCTTCTATCTTCTCTTTCCACAATCTCGTCTTTTTTCTAAGTCTATTCTTGATCTGATGTTTATCCTTTATTCTAACTACTATGGAATGAGATCTTCTTAAAATCGCACCACACATCTCTACTGAACAGTATTACCACTGATTCTCTTTTCTATCAATACCTATGCTCTCTATAAATATCGAACTCTATCACAATGGCTTCGTATAACCCTTTCAGCCAATGTTTGCTAAAATCGATTAAACCCACCAAGCCTATAGGCACCAATCTACGAACACATCTATAACTGAGCCTATCTTCTGTCTTACAATTTTTCCTTAAATATCTGTCTATAAAAACTCTTTTTCTATCCTGACTTCTATCCCTTACTCTGCTATTTCTGTCTTTGATCCTACCTTTCGCTCTCTACAGCATCTGTATTTTACCCTTTTATTCCTATTTCTTTGTCTTTCGCTATTCTTGTTCCTCTCTCTTTGACTCTTTTCCATTTCCGCATTCTGACTTTATTCTATTCTCTTCTTACTGCGAAACCTTTGATATTGAACTTTGTGCCTTGAGATAGACTGAATATTAAAATAAATTCAACTTAAGGTTTGACGACAGAATTTTTCACACCGCTAATTTTTCCGCTCTGTGTCTTTTCCTGTTCTTTGATAACACGTTAGCAAGTTAAATACTATTATAAATTTATACTTTTACTGTACACTGTACCTCATCTTTTGATTCTTACTCTGTCTCTGTCTTTCTGTTATGTAATTTTCCCCTGTTATTACCCCGCTCGATATTTCTTTCTTCTTTCCCGCTGATATATTCTTAACAAATTTCACAATCCGTTAAACTTAATGCTGTGATTATTTTACCTAACATGCCCTTACTACGTCTATTGTACTTTCGCTACTTGTACTATTACTGTTTATACTGTTATAATTCTTACCTTATTCTTACTTATACTTTTACTTTTTACTGTTACTTTTACTCTCCTATACTGTTGATTTATATATTTAAATACTCCGTAGGATCTTAAGACCTGGATTTAACGATCGTGTGTCTTTGATCATGCTACGACTGACTGTCTTCTCGTTATGTGTCTTGAATCACCGCCTGTCTCTATACTATACTATTTTTTATAATAAAATGTGATTTTTATCTTAATTTATTTCAAATATCTCTGCCCACTTACCTCGCTCACCTATCCTTTTCCACTTTTATACAACTATACAAAATTTCATTCATCCTTCTAATTGAACTATTATCTTACTTTTTAAAATCGTGTCCTTATTTCGAGTCCACAAGAAATTTAATATCTTCAACTATTCTATGCCTGGTTTCTACCAAAAAATTTAAAAAAAAAAATAAAAATTATTAACCGAACTTCACGATCTGCACATAACATTCAATTGTCTTTTCAACTTTTATAAAATGACTTTCTCACTCACCTGTTTAATGAATTGATGAATAATTCCACTTGGATTATGGGGACTTTCTATTACTTGTATAACTTGTTACTTCTTTTTTAATAATTTTCAGCGAATTTCTACTCCAGTTTGAAATTATCGTAATTACGTTGTCAAAGATAAATTAATTCGAAAGGAAGCGAAATTTCATTCACTTTCCACATGTTGTTTGTTCAATACGTTATATAAATGTTACAACTGTTACCGATGACTGGATAACTTTGTTCGACCAATTTATTTTCACGCAATATTAGAATATTATAAAAAGTGCACATATTTTATATTACATATATTATATAGTATATATATATATATCAATAGTAAATGCTTGTATCCAACATATCATAGCCTAACGTAGATTGTGTGAATTATTTTTGGTAGTATCTATAATAACGATGAAATAAATTGAAAAAGCATGCAAACATTTTATCACAATCATAATCTGACCTTTCTCAAACGAAATGATCGCAAACTTTCTCTCAAAAATGTTCAATCAGTTGAAGAAAAAAAAAATGGCAATTTTCGGTGTTACAAATCATCGAGAATTCGTATACATTCAAAAAACAAAAACATCCTTGAATGAAGTTAAATCTGCAAAGCAACTGGCGATTTGTCCAGTTTTCCGTAAGCTTTCAAAACAGGGTAGACTTCTTCGTTGAGGAATTCATCGACCTGTTCCGGAGCTCTGCCCACAAAGGTCGAAGGATCTAAAAGAGTATTCAGCTCTCCAAGGATCGGTGCAAAGTATGGATCAGCCTTGATTCTTTCGACCAAATCGTTGTCCAGTCCATGCTGTTTTACCTGTGCTCCAGCCTGGTGCGAAAGGACGCGAATTTTCTCGTGGCAAACCTGGAATAGTTTTATAAAATATATTGCTCAGGATCGATCCTCGTGATAAGTAGAATCAAAACTTGCGGGATATCCATGGAATACAAAAATTAGAGAAACAAAAAAGAATGCTACAGAAGATTTTCAAAAGAACCTGGAGACCGTAATTATCCGAGTGATTCGTTACCTGTCTGTCTCCACCAGCCTTGACAACCGCCATGATCACATTCTCGGTCGCCATGAAGGGTAGCTCCTGAGCAACGTGTCTCTCGATTACTTTAGGATACACGACTAAGCCTTCGGTGATATTTTCTAAAGTCATTAGAATAGCATCTGCGGAAAGGAAGGCTTCAGCAAGCGTGATACGTCGGTTTGCAGAATCGTCTAAAGTCCTTTCCATCCACTGGCTTGCAGCAGTGTGGAGCGCGTTACTGGCCAAAGTCATCAAATGACGAGCAATGCTACAGCAACGTTCGGAACGCATTGGGTTTCGTTTGTAAGGCATAGCACTGGACCCTATTTGCGTTGTCTCGAAAGGCTCTTCTACTTCTTTCATGTTTGCTAAGAGGCGAATGTCGGTGCAGATCTGAAAGAGATTTTTAATATTTTTAATTTTCGAGGCTACAGTTCTTTCGACTCCATTTCATTTTTCATTTTCAAACTAGATACTAACCTTGTGCACTGTGGCTCCTAGCGAGGCGAGCACGTTGACGCATTCGATGTCCACTTTTCTCGAGTAAGTCTGACCAGTAACGGAATAGTGCTTCTTAAAGCCAGCTATTTCGGTGACCATACGATCTAGCTGTTTCACTTTCTCTCCGTCGCCTTTTGAAAAAAAAATTAGACTAGACAAAGAGTATCACAAATTTTGCTGGCCTGTATCATTCCCCGATGCTCCATCAGTCAGACTTTGCCGTATCTTTAACTTCGAATTACAGATTTTTGTTCTTTATTTAAATTTGAATTCCAGACTCACCGTTAAAAAGCTGCAGAAAGGAAGCCTGTGTTCCTGTGGTGCCCTTTACGCCCCGAAACCTGAGATCGTCTTTTGCCCTACGAATGGCTCTTTCATCCATCAGCAAATCGTGTAGCCAAAGACAAGCTCTTTTTCCAACAGTTGTTAGCTGAGCTGGTTGTAGGTGAGTAAATCCCAAGGTAGGTAGGGACCGATACTGGTTGGCAAATTTGGCCAGTCGATTTAGAACGCCACCAAGTTTTGGCAAAAGCTCATCGAAACCATCTCGGAGAATCAGTAAATCCTTTAAACGAAACAAACAGCTAGAATAATTTATTACGCCTTACTTCATCCTTTCAGATCATCATCTTTCATCGACTACGCTGCACTTACAGTGTTACACCCGACGTAGCAGCTAGTGGCTCCGAGATGAATGATCGGAGCTGCTTTGGGACACTGATTTGCAAAGACATGAACATGAGCCATCACATCGTGTCTGGTCTTTCTTTCCTCTTCAGCAGCGGCTTGGAAGTCTATATCATCGAGATGTGCTTCCATCTCGGTGATCTGCTCCTCGGTGATGGCCAGCCCAAGTTTCTGTAACGAAGAGCAACCCTTGAACCTAATTCTCGAGATCATTAGCTGCAGGTAAGCAACTCGATGAATCCCATTTCGGTATAGCTTATATCGGAATGAATCATAAATAAAAATCGAGGTAGATGCAGATGAGGCGGCTTCAGATATGGGAGTTGTAACGTAGTACCGTCATTCATTGTAGGTATCCGTTGACTTCACGTAGTAGTAAGTTTATTCTCGGAAGTACGCCGTGCCAGTAGCATACCTCAAGAATTAGCTCATCTAATCAATCGAGTGAATCACAGTGACAAGATAACGAGCACACATTCAAAATGGTTGCTGTGATATCAGATGAAAATATTCAACTCGTATAGGAATACAGGAAAATTTGGAATGATATGACCGAACGGAAGATGCATGTTTTGCTTCAAGTTGGAGCCTGAATTATTGAAGACTGTCTTTTTCTCTCTCGGTTGAAAGTGGGCCACATACGAAGTCACTCATTTTCCTACATATTTGAATTATGAAGAGATAAGCGATAAGCGAGTATCGCGGTAATCGCGCTTGCGCGTACTCGTACCTTTGGTTTCATTCTGGCTATACATGGCTTTTTATAAGATTAGATAAACAGGGCTTGGTCTTGTTTCGAGTCTAACTACCGACTACGGCAGATGTCTTTTGGTGATCCGTTTTGATCGGTTACGTTAGTCTTCCGGTTTTTTCCCAACTCGGTTTCGGTTCGACAGTGAATTTTAGTTATTCGTTAACTCAGGCCGTGTAATAACCAATCGGCCAAGATGGTTTCCATTCAAACTATTGGTGGGATAGTTATAAAAGTGATGAAATTGGTGAGGAAAATTTTTCTATAATGAAAAAAGGGTTCGGTCACAAAGGAGCCCTAAGAATTCGTTGATTCCCTGGGTTTAATCCTGACTGGATTCCAATTATTAAAAAACTAGTGAGCATGGATTGATCATGAAAAGCTACTCATTCCATTTCTTAAACATTAACTCAAGCTATGTGTTTTCATGAAAGTGAACTCAAAAGCATTTTCATGGATCCGTATACGGCTCATCGGTTTGATACGTACAGTAACGAGAAATCTAAGATAACGCTGTGCTTTTCATGCGACATTTTATTGCCACTATGAGTCAACGGTATTAATCATTTAATGATTAGGTTTATAGTAGTTTGTGATAGTTGTTCTGTACCAAAATGGCGGTTAGAAGTTGGAATCCCGGAAGATCGATCACGTTTTGACGCTTTGAGTCACACGAGAATCCATACGATGAGAAAAAATTCTGCTTCAAATTTTAAAGCACTGGGTCACCATTTTTTACTAGACTCAAAAATTTGCAATTATGTTTCAATTTGCGTGTAACGATCAGCCGGTAATTAGAAATTAAAACAATCATTGAAAGAATAAAATAACATAACAGTATAACACCTAATTCGGTGAATCATTTTTGCTCCTCCGTATCGGAAGGCGATAAGAACAGTTTGTACAGCGATATCGTCACACATGACACATACGCGAGGTGTATTATTTCACTTTGTCTTTCTCTATTTTTTTTTTTTGGATAAAGATTTTCTTGAAAACTTGTAAAAAAATTAACAAAAATAACATGAAGCAATACAGGAATTCAGTGAATAAATCATTTGGGACGATTCACGATACAGCGCATAGTCTGATCCCCCCCAAAAAATGCTAAAACTGCGTTATTCTGCCCTAGCTGAATACCAGCTTATTTATTTAAGTGGAAATGATATCCGTGTTAGAACGCGAGGTCCGATAATTAATCGGTTGATTATGTCATAAGATAATTGGGCGTTAGTATAAACCGAAATCGTTTCACCATGTTTGCAGGTGATCAACCTGATCATCCTTATCCTGTACAGAACGGGATATGGTGGTGAATTCCTCGGAGTTGGAGGAACGTGGAATTTGAATGAGGACAAAAGTCCCGATGCCGAAATAGTAGCCTCGGGTGTATTTGTGGGATTTTTTATCTACACTCTCACGGTTGTTATCAGCTTCTGTTTCGGCAATGTAGACCATAAAAAATCACTAGTGGTAAGTCTGCACTTCCAATTTAATTAATTTTTTTTTTCAATTTATTACAAGTACGATCATAGAACTGCGATTATATCGCAAAATTTAGCCAATCAAAACTAAAATGATATCCATATAATTCATCGATAACCAGAACTTCCCATTCATCATTGTGCCCCTCGAGTTACCGGAAACAAATTTCATCCCCCATTTTTTTACAAAAAAATTTATTTATTCGCAGGACATGATCATGAACTTTGTTGGAATGTTCATGTTCATTGCCGTTGGAGGTACTGCGCTTCATTATTGGCACGGATATCAGGGAGAGCACAAGTACTTGCACGTTTCATCGGAAAGACAGGTAACATTGGTTCATTCACGATCAAAAAATTAATATATAAGAATCAATCAACAAAATGATCGTAAATTTGCTACGAGAAGAAAAGGAGCTAAGGACCTGTGATTAATTGCTTCAAATTTCAGGTTGGACTGGCTTTGGGGTCCCTCTGTATCATCGAGGGAGCTGCCTACCTCCTTGATCTTGTCCTAAGTGTGATCAACTACGCAAACGAAGTTTTTAATTAAGGGAAAAGTCGTGGTCCTGGACAAAGAAGATCTCTTGTTCCGGTTATAATAAACCCCCGCGTATTCCATGAACTTCACCCTCATTTCCATACAGTTAACCGAATCCTGCCGAGTGAAGGCTTTTTCTTATCGCCCACTACACTTTAGTTATATTATATTCGAAAAAATAAGTTTTTATATTTCAATTCTAATAACTTCAGGCAAAATATAAGCCTGGATGCAGTTATGTGCATCGATGGGACAAGGTTTTAATTTATTTTAAAACTTTCAAAAGAATGACAATCAGTTTACAGGTTTATTGAGTTCGATTAAAGTGTTTCGGGGCAAGCAGGAAATCTCTCTACTTATAATACCGCTTTTATTTCATCATAAATAATTTTCATGAATTTTTAACGAGTGTAAGGATGGCGCTTTGAAATTACTTTTTTTTTTCTTCAATCAATGCGGGTGAACGGCAGCTGTCAAAAATCCATTAAAAAAAATTTCATTCTGTTCAGTATTTATACGAAAGTTTATATACTGATTATCTAATCATTAAAGTATTGGTGAGGAATAGCTAAACCAACCACTGACTTATTATACTGAAATATGCTATACAAAATCTTAGTACAAGTTAGGAATTGTAATATTTTTTTAAATAAATGCATTTGACTAGGTATGCACAGTTATAGATAGTATATATTCATATATGACACGTAAGTTTATACAAGTTTTGATAATGGAAATGCAATTATTATCTCCATTTTTTTGTTAAATTATCCTCAAATAACATATTCTGTATGCTACGAGTTCGTCAAAAAATCAATAATCTGGTCAAATAACAAATCCAAAAAAATTACTGTAGATATTTTATCTTCAATTGTTATATAGTTTTGTATTACCGATGATCAGAACCTCTATGCGTGTTTGATCGATAAATAAAACCGAGGCACATGAAGTCCCACATTTTTATTACCCAAAGAAACCACGGAAAAAAATTGGCTCTCGAATTGAGATTTTACTGATTTGATTTTTTGATTTTTTCTGTCTAGTTTCAAAAGATTTTGCAATACTTTTGAGCTATCCTTCGTCGTTGTCATTGACAGATTTCTTTACTGGCGTACAAGTGATCCAGCAGCACATCACCGGGTCATATACGGCCCAGTATACAAATAATTCCCATAGAAAGAACAGGGAATTTAAAATCGACAATCCGATGAAAATTTTTTCGAGTATTATTCCGTTATGCTGCGTCAGTAAAACGTAGCTCCCAGCAGCCGATAGTAGTAAACCAAAAACGTCGAATACTGCTTCCTAAAAAAAGCGTAGCATTTGTGAGAAGCTTAATTTTTTGGGACGATCGTTACAGTATGTTTGAAATTTTCAGTTGAATTTTATTTCGCAATACGTACGACGAATTCGTGAATGTTTTTTTTAACGTGGGTTACGACGAAGACGGTAGTGATTACGAGATAAACGCTGCACGGGATCAACGCGGTGATAACTATGCTTCGTGGCCGAGGATCGATCTCCAGATAACAAGCCAAGACAATGGACGCCAAGCACGTAATCTAAAGTTGTGAATTTCGATGAAAACGTTATCATTCAACGTGGTTATCATTCACTTTGAACATTGGCAGGTACACCATATTGTATACATACGCGTAAAATAGAAAATTTGTTAATTTAAAATTGAGTAATAATTTCTCGCTCTAACCCATTCGGATATTTTAATATACGTCTTACTGTTTCGCAAAAACTTTCGATTCATTTTGCTGTGTTAATTTCGGAGCTTTGGCTGTAATTGGCAACGTAATAAAGCCTAATTTCTTGATTTTCGTAACCTTCTTAACATAATTTATTTCCATGCACGTAGTACGAGTGTGGCGAAACGCCACGTTGATCATCACTCGCGAAATTAAAGAACCGAATGAATACTGCTTTGATGCATCAAAAGTTAGCCTAAAAATAAACCCACGTAAAAAATGAAACATTCAGCACTATGGCCATAGTAGAGCTCGTCGAGGCCCGTCCAATTGGATTTAAGTTAACCGAAGCCGTAGGTAGAAAGAACATGAATATACCAACCGCGGAATTATTTTTGCCAGTGGTAAAAAATTCAGGAAAATATTTATTCCCAGGCATGGTGCGCACTGGGAGCAATTTTCGTCAGCAATTGGCGGATGAGATATTGGAACGTCCCGGTATTCGCACTTTTGATTACAAACACCTTTGGCTACGCGTTCATATCAATTATAACAATATTGATAATCCTGACTGAAAAACCGCAATATTTCGTGGTGAGAACATCCCCTGCAGCTATAAGCCAACGACATCTTCAAAATTTCATCCTGCAATCCAGATTTTTGTCATTCAAATTCTTCCTTCCTGTTTTTCTGATCTACGCAGAGTGCCGTCTTTACGGGATTAGGATCAGCCCTTAATTTTATCGCAGTTAGTTTGATGCTCGTCAGAATTTTCGTCTTTAGAGAACCAGATCTGCCAGGCGAAGAACCTTATCATTACACATCTGAAGGGTTGTTGGCGTTTTGGATGTTCCGTGAGTGAATGAAAAAAGGTTTTTAATTCTTTTCATCTGCAGTCACTTTTGCTGATATTCCATTTTCCCACCGAGTGTACAAAGTTCTTGGGTTTGATATGTTGAACTGTTTTTAAAGTATGCGCCGTTACCATGCTTTTCGATGTGACCTGTAATTCTCTACCGCGCGTGATCGAGACCCACAGCTCCTCCGAAGAAGAGGACGAGGACGAGGACGAGGATGGCGTTATAAGAAAGTCACAGCATACAGAAACAACGTGAATTACCGCATTTTTCTGCGATTTTAAAATAACGTTTCCCCTACGACTTTCATGAATTAAACAAAAATGTAATTTAATCCAAAATTGATTACACTTATTTTGATTTGAATGTTGGACTTCATGTTTCAATGCCATCACTCAGCTGCCTCGTATTTAAGAAGATGTCGATGGCCATCGCAACGCTGGTTACTAAAAATAGGTAAGAACAATGGAGAAATAGAATTTTCGGAAACCTCAGCCTCATGAATATATCCGCAATTTTAATGCACTGAATTCGTTGCAATTCACCTGATAAAACGATTCCCAGATAAAGATCGAGCTTCGAGTCCTCTTCGTCAATTTCCTGAGCTTTTACGTAACTTGAAAAGGCCAGAATACTACCAATCGCGAATACAACGACGCCGATGATCGTGAACGACAATTCCTTGTCCAGGAATTTTCAAAGTCACTTAATTTTTATAGACCGAAAAGAAAGTACTTTATTCCTTGTTTAAACTAACGATCAGCTGATGCGGCTGCTCCAACGCATAGGCCAGTAGAATCACTGTCAGGATAATCGTGTAGGTTCCCGTGTCTATGCAAAAGATCATAGTGACGCTATTCGGCCATATAAATCGTTCCTGAAGTACAACGAAGACAAAACCAGCGAGGACTAAAATCTGCAGATAATTTTAAGATCAAATAACCGAAGGATTTAATTTTCAATTTTCGGTGTAATTACCAGCTCAATGATCTTGAGCAGAAAATTTGGATTTTTTATAAGATCTAGAGCTTTTGGGACCATTATTCAACGCTCAAGTGTACGTACTATTCAGAAAAGGGGTTCAAGGTTCTGCTGCGTGGTTCACGCCTACCACAAACCGACTCGAAACCAAAACAAAACAGCGCCTGAGTCATCGTGGCATTACGTGTCCATGAATTACTTAATTTCCATATTTCATCTCCCCGAAGGTCTCAAGATACTCAAAAATTAGCCAAATTGGATATTTCCTGATGTGCAAATTAGTTGAAACTAGTCCGTGCAGTTTTATTGAAAAAAAATCGAACCACGGTTCCGAGAATGAAATTGAAAGCGGATGCATAGGTTGACCGATGACCGATTCTTCTTTGTGCAAATTCATATCCTTAGTGAGCGAAACTGAGCCAAATATACGACTCTTAAAAATTCCTTCGATCATTTTTATCACATTTTCCGTAAAAACAGCCTAACTCTACCCTAAAGTGTTGTTGTTGTCTAGCCTCCTACAGTTATGCTCAACCAGTGCTCGTATTTTATCCAAATTGGATCAGGATCCTGATACCATCTTTCGTTAGCGGTTATATAATCGTAAATTTATGTGAACTGATAACGATCGCCATGGGTCATCCACATGTATTTATCGTGAGCATACTTAACAATAATTCGAACATAAAAAAACTAGCCGATTTTTTGAGGCTACAAAAAGACAAACCCAGAAGCTGCTTCTGAAATGCATCATGATTGAGTGTAGGAAATGATATTCGCCGGGATTGGATGTGTCCTGAGTTTGGTATGCGGGATCTTCGAAATGTATCAATGGGCGTCGTGGTTGGGCAGCGTAATCGAAGACGCGAATGCAATAGGGTAATAAAGATGTCATTGGCACTTCTCACTGTGATGAGAGTGCAGATTAGCATTGACAAGGTATTTGTCAATGATCAATGTTCTGATAAGAAATTTTAACACATTTCTTATAAATTTTTCGCCTTTTTCGCAGATGGCAGGAGTTGCTTTTGGCTATTTCCTGTTTGGTTAACGCGGCGATACTTCTCATTGACTTCATCCGTTACGTGTGTCCCTGGGCACCGGAAAACTTGATCGAAGATCCGGCGGACTAGGAGATGATAAAAAAAGTGTAACGCATATTGGGTGTAATAAAATGAACGATAGAAAGAAAAAATTTGCAAAAAAATTACCAATGCACAATTCCAAGGCCTCTCACTGGGTCACTAAGCCATTATTAAGTGCCACTTGACGTAATGCTAATTAAGAAATTCAAGGATCTAGGTAACGCGCTGTACCAGAATTTAGCCCAGATGAAAATGACCTGGTTCTGAAGCTGCAGATGAATTAAGGTCTTGGTGCTACGAGCTGCATAGTTTGACGTTAACTGCACTTCTACAGCATAAATAAAAAAAAATATGTATATACTATCTCTTCACCGACTGCAACTTCGGGTCTAACTTACAATCCCACTCTCGGATGGGGGTCGCCTGGGCGGTGCAGCCTCTTACGTCAAGTTGCACTAATTGATCTACTTGACTTCGTGACCGCTCTTTGTACCGGATGACCAGCACCCACGCCGTAATTTTCTGACCCGACTTGACCCCGAGTTAGCCGATCGTTACCCAGCATCCTGAGAGTCCAAAAAGCGACTCATCGTATACATCGCGAGAAATTTTAGTCAAAATATATATCTAAGATGTTGTTTGGTCAGAAGAGAGTTCGAGGCTTTGGTCAAGACTGAGAATATACGTGAGTTCGAAGGTGTGTGCGTGTGTACGGTAGTAAAATACCTGTTTCGATTCTTGAACTTGACATTCGTTGAGTATTTTTGGTAACGAAAAATCTGACAGGTTTAAAGATAGTCAGGAGTTGATGAAAACTGTTTTGTTCAAATAATTCAGAAATTAGTGATGCGAGTATAAGAGTACGAAAGCGTTTACATCTCCGTAAGAAGACGCCTTAATTATGCGAATAATTGTGGCTCGTACTAATTTTCGTGGGATTACAGCCTCGGACTCACCTCAAACGTCCTTCTGAAAATTTCCTTAATTCGGCAGCAACAATGTACGAGTACGACTTGCACCACAATGAAGGGCATTACGATTAGGCGATTAATTAACCAATTAACTATGATCTTGGAGTTTAAGCTACAGACATTACTTAGACGCGAGGAATGGATCTAATTTCTTAATTAATTTACGCCTCTTTGATTTAGTTAATTGTCCGTTTGGTAAAGTGACGGCTTTAGAATCCATCTCGCAAGTTTATCCTAAAATACTCAAGTCTTTTACATGGCTGATGAAAATGGAATTTTTTTTTCTCCTTTTCGAGTTAAATGTAATTGGAATACGAATACAAGGGTCAATGTAACTTTTGCAAAGTTGCTTCATCGAGAACTGGGCAGGTGAATCGACTCCCCTTCACACGTGGTGCACGCACGCATGTAGTTCGTGTCTATCCTGACAATCTCTGGGAAAACCTAGATTTCAAAGAGTAAATCAATATAGGCCAGGTATACTGCGGCGTAGTTGTAACCTTGGCCATCGTTCGAAACCGCACCTACGTAAACATAAACTGTAATGAAATCGTTTCCATAACACAGATTACGTAACTGATCGATAGTGATCTGATTCTCGTTGGAATTCTCCCACAGCTATAATCAAGTATTGCATGTACATATATGTATACATGCATGCATATAGTAGATTTTTATTAAAATTGCGGTAACCGCGCCTGTAGCCTAATACTTTCGACCCACGTGCTATGCCCACTGCATAGCGTCCATCCATCGCATGGGAATGAATTTCACCGTTAGAAAGCCATGCCATGACTCTTGGATAGTAGGTATTCGTGTTTTGTAGTAGATAGTACTACACTACGAACACAAACTTGCGAACCGATTCAAACCTCAATTGAAACCACATGGCTCAATCGTAGTAGCGATATAAACTCTAGCATTCATTACAGTTATGTGTTCGAGAGAGGGAGAAAGAGAGACGTTCATGATGATTAGAATTACATTGATTGCTGGATTTCTGACACGGTTTTTTGTCAGTTTAATCAGCATATCGAAATTTTCTGATCCAATTGCGATTCGCGGATATTTTACAGGTCTATGCAAATACGGTAATTCAACTCTACTCAACGCCACACCTATTCTGCAAGCCAGACCACGAGCTTTTGAATGTAATTAGTAATTTCGAATGACGAAGTCACTTACTACGACACGCTCGGTGGACTCGCGTCGTTCTGGGCGCAGAACAGCAGTGGTTATAGTCGTTGGCGGCGCAGGGTCGCGGGGAGGAGTTTGTGAGTCGAAGTTGTGCAGCCTTCTGCAACCGATCGACGTTCTAGGTTTTCAGTCTCGTTCTCTGTCGCGTAGTAAAACGCACGCTCGGCTTGGTACCTACCTCTGGGTTACAGTGGTTCGTTGCTTTCGTAGTAGGGAAAGGTAACGGGCCCTTTAACGTTTTATTCCACGGTTCGTTTACGTCACAAAGAACTTTGTACCTATACGATCCTCACTCCAGGCGTCTCTACGTTAATATAAAAAATAATTTCGATCTTTTTATCCTCCAAAGTTTTTGAACAATCCTCAAGTGTCAATCGAGGTACGATTATAATGGATTATGGTGATAAATGTTCCAAGATCTTTTTTCACGTGATTAAAAAGTTTCGATCAACCGACCTGCATAGGAAATCATATTTTTTTTTTTAGTGACGATCCGATCATTCACTCCAAAACTTGTGTTATTCTCTTCTCGTTTAATGCGAACCCTTAAACGATAATTCTCTGTCCCGAATGATGGGATTTCGATAGTCTCATAAGAGTTTGGGAATTAGGAATGTTAATCATAGGATGGGAAACGGTTTTTCTATATAGCCCGAGGAAATTGGATACTATAGTTAAAGAAACGAAAAAAAAATAGGAAAAAAGACGAATGTCTGTAGCCCTACGTCATCATTATATATAGTTTCGTATAGAAGTGAAATCCTAGTACGCAGCGTCCGTCGTAGTACGATACTCTAGGCACGTTGGCGTAGGGCGTCGTCTTGAATGATATCTAATTACTATCCACGCTTTGTGTATATCTAGGTGAACGTGAGGAAATTCGTACACGGAAGCTTCGAAGAACACCTTCAGTCACTCGCAAGATTAAAACCCTTTGTCAGAAGTAATCAATAAATCGATAAAACTGGGGGAACGCAAGGGAAGACACCAGAGGGTCAGGATGGCTGAAGACCCCGCTCCAGATTTGCAGAACTCTAAGGAGAGTACAACCATAGAATTGCTACCACTCGGTGTAAAAGTTCTGGAAGTGGTGAGACGTTCGACTAGTTGATTCGGTGGTTTGTCTTATCACTGTAGTTCAAACTTAATTCTCCTTTTTATTGTGCTTCCTTTCTCCAGATTTTGGCCGTTTTCGCGGTAGGTCTCGTCGTCGATCCGTACAATTCGTTCCAGAAGATTTACAACAAGCCTCAAACGAGACTGGACGAAATTGCAATAGTCTACGTTACGATAGCCGGATACATTCTGATCAACATGGTCATTATCATTGGATATTTACTGGGAGATCGTATTCCAAAGAAAACGGTAATTATAATTTATCCCGCACGATACTTACGCAACGACGTGATGATTTCATATAAACAGATAGTAGCTGACATCTCAAGTTTATCATTAACTCCTACTGCTCTTTACCGCACACTGTGCACTGCGTTGATAATTATTCCTCATGGCAAAGTTTCGAAATCAGTCATAACGTCTAGGTGATGTTAGAGCCTTTACCTACTACCGCACGCGAAAAGGCGAGTGTCGATATTTGAACACATGTAAGGAGCTTGTTTTGCACATGTGTCATTGGACTTCCAAAGTTAATAAAGAACAGATGATCTTCCATCATCTTTACTGAGCAGTTTATCAACCGACACGGTTCAGGCCGTCTAACAAATTTATGTTAACCATCTGCAGGGGTGTGGCTGTACACACATCGTTACATCATTCCAAACAATATAATGCCCCGTTTGTTTAACGCACTGTATTGAACTCTTACGCACGTTGATGGTATGCTGAGAAATTTGCAAGTACCACTAGTCGATTTCTTTATACGTTTACACGTAGTAATTAATATTTATATAACCACTCGATGACGATAGGTATGCCTGGCGTTTACGCCAATGTAAATATTAGTCATACTACTGTAACTTGGATAATTGGAAGCATAAGCTTTCGATATGTTTTATGCTTCACCGTAGAACAGACGCCATAAACGTGCGACGTATTTTAGATCATATTTCAGGAATTTTTTTCTTCTTGTACAACTTTTGAACTGCAGGCAGGTTAAACCGTGGGCAGTTTGAGTTTGTTTAATAATTTGACCCGTACGTGGTGTAGAACTGAAATTGTTATGACCAGGCACATGCACATAGGTACATACATTGCGTATGCATTCACCATACAACGCGGTCTAGCTTGACCCAGTTGCTCACCTGGGCGATTGTAGATAAATGAGGTCTTAGGCTGTGCTACACACCGAAATGAAAATCCACTTAAGAAATTATTTTTCTTTCAATTTTACAGTCACTTTTGTTCTCCGCTGTTGGTGCCTTCCTCTTCATAGTTGCCGGAAGTGTGATAATTCACGACTGGCGAAAACTGAGAGGAAGTTATGTCCAGATATCGAACAATGCTATCTACCCCAGCAAGCAATACATGGAAATGCTGATATCCGCAGCGGTGTTCACCCTCGTAGATGCGGCGGTTTTTATCCTCGATGTTTTTATCACTTATCAATATTCGTAGTAAGCAAAGGTGGCAACGTTAAGTAATAAGGATTAAAGGTTCAAACGCACAGGAGATAGAAATACGAAAGATCGTTAATGAAAATTGGCCAAAAAAGCCAAAGAGTTTCACATTAATTATTTTATTGTTATATACGTACTGTCATTAGAGTAGTTTAGATATAGCGAATAGCGATATTATGTATCAGATATTAAGACTCTAAATTGTTCTTTTAATTATAATTACATATACTTGCAGGCGTATAAATAATGATTATTTATTTATCGAATTTTTTCACTTTGGTCATTCAGAGTTAATAGGTTGTCTCATAGGATAGGAGGCTGTTAAACAATCTTAGAAACTGTGTTTCGCCTAGAATATATTTAAACCAATTTTATAGGAAAACCGATAACTAGTCCGCACCTTATTTTTTATTAAAAACCACGCCATAAGTCGTTCGCCTTTAACCTATTGATACACAGTTTTTCTACCTCGTCAGTTAATCCTTCTCCATTTTTTTTTATACGAGAGCTCGTACAGTACAACAAGCATATATACAAATAAACGTAGTTAAAATATTTTTAGTCCTTAACATTTATATCGTTAGTTGAAAATTGTTTAAAATCGAAAAGTACCTTAGAAAGTGTATTTTTAATAATTATATACATCATACTTGTGCCTTATATGTTCCATGTAACTTTGACTGTTCAATAACGTACTGATAAAGCATTATTAATTATTATATCGTTTAATATTAACAGATCGTTAGATCTATACATATACGCATATTTCGATACAGCGCTAAATTTTATATGATATAATGTAGATATTTGTACCCACAAGTTAATAAATAGAAAAATTAAACATTCATCAGTATTTATCGATAATTGGAAAAAATTCATTCAGAAACTTGCGTCGATAATCGCAAAAGCTCGATACACAGTTGGGAGAGTTCAGAGCAAACATATGTCGAAGATCTGAGTTTTTAGGTTTATGATCAGATTGCATTAGGAACATTAGTGGATAAACATCTCTTGATTATCTTCCTTCCATGAAAACTGCACCCCGTAGATAAAATTAACGACTCAGAGACAGGATTCTTTTATCCTGATTGAAAATGATGAATCCATCTTGTCAGGGTCTTAGACCAGGATGTTCCCCATCCATCGGTACTCTGAATGACGATGTCTATGCTCTTCCAATGGTGAAACCCATTCGGATATTCCAATTCGTGAGTGACCCGAAATTTTTTTTTTTCGTCAGGGGTTAGTAGAAGTTTGAAAATGACGTGTCACTGAAATTGGAAATTTCAGCTGATCGTCGTTATCCTTTTTGCCGTCACCGTTTGGTCCGTGTCGAAGAAACCTACTCCGCTTGACTCCGTAGCAGCGATTCTACTGACAGTTTTATTCGGCAGTTTTCTCTTCATCGCTTTGATCGACATCATAAGTCAGTTCGGTGGAGATCCGATTCCAGATACTCCGGTAAACTAGTTTAGTTTAGTTTTTTTTTTATTTTTTTGGGGGGGATTTGTGATATTAACAAATTGGGTTTCGGGGTTTCATATAGATGTTTCTGTTCGGCGTCGTCGGGACTCTTCTTTTCCTGGTCGCTGCTGGTGGTCTTTTTTTTATCTGGTCAAGAAGATCGTCCTGGGAACTGCTTCTGATCATTTGCTTGTCCGGAAGTTGTGCGGTTTTATATCTCCTCGACGTCCTGCTCATATTTCTATACGGATATTAAGATACGTTCAAATTCAGGTTCAAACTCTTTTATACCCTGGCACTGCTGTTGCTTATTGGAGAATAGCTTTTTATACCCGTTTGTGTATTTTGGCAATTTTCAGGTGAATAAAGACCCAAAGATACAGAAACTTCGCTTTTTTTTTTGAATTTGATTAAAAATTGATTTTAGGAGACCCCCGTTCTATGAATAATATCCCAAAAGTCATGTGCAGCGAGCAGCTTGGCAACGAATCTTCGATATTGACAAAAGAAGCGAAAATTCGGGATCAACGTAATGTAATGTCAAACTCCGATGATTTTTACAATATAGATCAATCTTTTCAGTAAAGGTACAAAGTTAAGTTAAGTTAATTTAAGTTCAGCACAAGAGTTCTTGGACGAGACCGGGAGCTTGTAGGGGGCGTAAAGAGGACTGACATAAGATTTAACTAACCCCATTCGATTATGGGTTAGTACCAGACTTTATACACTCAACATATACTCAATGTGTTATAAAATCAAGTAAAAATCCGCGTAAAGTTTCAATGAGGAAATTTCCCCAAAAAACGTTCGACGAATGTCACAAGACTATAACGATCTGCAAAATGGGTTTGATATAAATGAGAAACTGTCTGGCTAATTGAATGTCGGTTTTCTCTCTCCTAAAAGAAAATCGAGAAAAATTCAGCGAGGCAGTTGTGCAGATTAAAAACGGGAAGAAAAATCCAGAAGCAACTAGAATCGAGGAAGTAGAAAATACCGTAGATGGAAAACCGAAATGCCACTTCGGTCGCGTTTACTGGATAGCTCAGACTCTCAGAGTGGTTCAGATTGTGCGTGAATCGCAAATTGATATACAGTATCGATACGAAGGATTATTGCATTCGAATGTGGGAAGAGATGACCGAAATTTCCCCTGCCAAATTAAAATAAATGATAACTTTGTCACGTATATAGATTTTCATCCAAAAAAATTGGCAATCCGTTTCATTCTACTAATTTCGCTTGAAATGATCAACTGTGAAGTCTCAAATCTTATAATTAAAGTAATTTTTTTTTCCTGCGAAGCTCGTTCTCGTGGCTCTCCTTGCCCTGACCATTTATCTGATGATAGAAAATCGGCTCTCAACCAATCTGACCGGCATACTTCTGATCGCCCTGTTCGCAACCTATCTATTCGTCCTAAGCGTGGACATAATCAGTTTAAGAACTATAAGAACTTTACCTGACACGCCGGTAAGTGAAGATTGGATTCTCATTTTTTCCGCAACAAGGAGGATGAGTCTAAGGTAAGAATTTTGATTAATTTATCGATAGATGTTCCTGTTCGGGGTGCTAGGATTTTTACTATTTGCTGCAGCAGCAGAAGGGGTTTACCTGATCCTGTGGTATCCTGTGAAACGGGATGACCTGCTCTTAGCCATAATGATCTTGTGTGCAATAGAGGCTATTCTATTTTTACTGGACGTCACGTTCATAATTCTGTAAGATAAGATCACGATTTAACAAATAAATAACAAATATCTTTGTCAGAATGAATCCCCAGCGTGAAATGACGCGAAATAATTCACCACGGATCCTGTGACCAACCTTTCTCGATATCATTTTCAGAAATTGGCGACAGGCTTGCATGAGGGTAGATAAGTGCCCTTCCGGTACTCCGGTGTGCAACGTTACCCCTATTTACAGACCAGGAGATAACTATCCCGGAAGAAGAGTCGGGACTTCTGATCCACTAGTTTTTAAAGTAACGTTTTTGCTAATAGGTTTTTTTTTTATTTTGAAAAAAAAACGTTGGGATCTTCTGAAATCGGAGCGAATCAAATTCCGAATTAAATGAATTGTGAATTATGTGTTAGGACGTCCACGACGTAACAACGAGCATCAGCGACTACCAGCGACCGTCACATCCAGATTTAGTAAATTTGCACAAATACCGTAAAATCGGGGTGGGCCAGCGCCGGCAGTACATAGACCGCTCTATAGATACTCGATCTGCAATTAGTTTGAAGGTAGATGAGGTGCAGACAGAGCCACCACAGCGGAAAGCAGTTTCGGACGTCGAATCACTGGTGCGAGGGTCAAAGCAGGACAATTTTAATCGTTTATGATTTTTTTTATTCTTTCGTGACTCAATTTCTATCGTGGATTAACCGTTTTTCAGATCATCGCAGACGTGAAGGAAGAGACGGCTCAAACGATTCCAAAATGTCCAGTATGCGCGAATAGTTGGGATCCACATGGGGCTCTTCATCGAATAGATAATTTTGGACTTTGTCCAACTTTTTTACACCTGGCGCAAGGTTTTGGGATGTGAGTTGGTTCAGGTTTAGGTTTAAATTTTTCGATCGCAGTTTTTCTCGATTAATAAAACCCGAATTAATTTTTAGGTGCAATTGTAGCCGGCCACCTTCGACGGCTGTGAGGCCCATTCCGCTGGCCTTACGGACGGAATCAACGTCGGCAACAGACTTTGGGGTAGTAAGGACGACCCAAAAATCTAATTCTAAGAAGAACAGTAATCCAGAGAAAAAATAGATCCACGAATGCGTTCAAAATATTGTACAAAATGTCGGTTAATAAAACATATAAACTTAAGTTCCAACATTCGAAAGTTGATCGGTTCCATAAATTCTCGACAATCCCGAAATCTCCAATCTCTCGGAGATATTTACTCGCCTTGTGATTGGACTCTTGTTTGAGTGAAATCAGAAAAGCATGTGACACAGACCAATTTGAAGAAAAAAAACTGCATTACAATGAGATTTTATCTAATCAATTTTCTAGATCGTAAACTAGAATAGGAAAAATCATTTTCATGGAGAGTTAGACGTTGTACATATATTTTCTTTTGCAAATCGAATGGAAAACAGAAGAGAAGTGGAAAAAAAAACAAAAAAGAACGGACATTAAAAAATGTAATGTCAAACTAGTCTAGGAAAAAATCCATTTTTCATTCAAATATAAACCCAAGTTAATTTAAGTAGAGTTTAGGTACTAAACCTTAATTTAAAATGACTGGAGACTTATCTGGAGGAGTCCTCGAAGGTATATGTGTCAATTATCATACTCAATAGAAACTGTCTATGATATTTTATGAAATACCATGGCAGACAGAAAAAGATTTATCTACATAAACCATGAATCTCAATTTTCGAGTATAGAAACTAGCATAATGTTCAAATCTCTGCAGTATAAGTTATAAGAGAGGTACTGGGTGGTATTTTTATTGAGACTCTATGCACAGTTTTGGAAATTGATGACTCTAGAGCTCTATAACCTAATTGTCGCCTCTATATTGACCAGAATCGAACCCATCGCGTGCGAAAGGAGCCTGGGGTCACCAGCGTTGGTGTGAAAGCAGCATCCCTATAACGTTGAGGCCAATCAGGCTAATTCAACTGGTATGAAAAATCGGAAATTATTAATTACTACTTATTTTGTATCGTAGAACGTTCAACGTATTTTTATTTCACTCTGAATAACACAGATTCTTGACATCATGCTCTTTTCGGTTACGGTCTCCTTGATGACTGTAAAGTCCAAAAACTCCATGAGTACTGCGGCCTCGATAACTCTCATTATCTTATTCGCTATATTCGCAATCATCATGAGCATCGATGCAATTGGGCAGATAAGAGGATGGCTAACGCCGGATTTGCCAGTAAGACAAAAACTAAAAAAAAAATCCACATAAAAGTTTCGAATTCGCAGGAAATATTATGAATCGCAATAGTTTCGGATGTATTTTAAAAAATGTGTAATTTGCGAGCCTCGTTAAACTCAGATTCTCAAACCTGTGCAAATAGAATTGCATAAAAAGTACAAAAAAAAAAATTACTTGACAGATGTTACTCGTTGCTCTTCTGGGATTCATTTTATTCGCATCAGCTGCCCAGGCAGTTTATCTTATGATTGTCTATCAAAAAATAGGAAATAGTTCCATATCGATGCTGATCGTCTTGTGCTTAGTCGCAGCTCTTTTATTTCTTCTCGACGCTGTGATAATGATATTGTAAGTTTTTGGAATTTTTTTTCGTAGTTTGGTCCTCAAAAGTTTCAATAAAACCACCTGCTTCACGTTATTGATACGTTTTCGGCTAAAATCTTGAATATATTCACAGGTACTGGCGGTACACCTATACAAAAAGCAAATGCTTACCCTGCCACCCGAACATAGGCTTGAAGATTCTTTACAAAAAACCCTCCCAAGAAAAAGCTAGCGAAATACTTGAAGTCAGCCAATCTAAGTTGAACGTCAGTCTCCACGGATATATGTAGTTCAGAATTCAAAATCGCAAATTTTGCTGAGCAAAAGAGCTGTTTTTTTTTCTTTGTATTTTCAAAATGAACCAGACTCCGTAGATAGTGAAAAAAAAATACTGAACATAATTGAAACCTATGTATTTTTTGATCTGCTTTCACTGGGACCAGCTGACGACACGTGATATTTCCACAAGCTTCAGTCAAGAGAGATGGCAGTCATTCCATTCAGGATTTTTGGGCCATCGAAGTAATAATCGAATAGGAATTGGTCCTCGGCGACAATACGTCGATGCTGCGACAAGCCCGGATTTAAAAATGTCCACGAAGATCGTCGAGACTCAAACGCAAAAGATCGAGCCCGTGGAACACATAGATCACGAAATTTCGGTATCTAAACTTCACACAATACAGATTTTGTGATTTATGTCCTAATCCAATGAATTCGAATAATCCATTCTCAGGCAATCGCTGTCGTCGATGAAAAATGCGCGCAAACATTGTCTGAGTGTCCGATGTGCTCTGCTGCACTGGATTACTCGCCTGAAGAAATTTGTCCAACGTTTTTGAACTTGGTACAAAGCTTCGGGATGTGAGTGTGATTCGTCGATATGTTTTTGATATATGGTTAAAAGAATGAAAGAAATAATTTTTCTTTTTTTTCTGTAGGTTTCCTTGTGCGGGAAGTTTGCGGGCTAAACCAGAAGCTCTGGTCCTGGTAGACAGAGGAACTTTGCCAGGGTCGAATTCGAGTACGAAACTAACAGGGCAGACAAATGATAATTCGAAAGGACCATCGTGAATAAAAATAAACGCGATAATGTCATTTTTAGGTCTCAAAATGACGGATTCAACGATTGTGATCACCAAGAAGCCACAGCGGGTCTACGGAACTCGTAAGATTAACAAGAGTCCAGATCTAGTGATTCGTATAATTGATTAGGTATTGGTTATTTATTAACAAGTCGATACTCTGCTTCGAAGGTCCTTGTCCAACCCATGGCGCTGGTTTAATAGCACGAAAAGCTGGTCTGCCATGTCCGGTTAAAAGGATAACCCTGACTCATTCGATCAGAAAAAATAAACGAACTCAGACACCGGGAATCAGGCCGATCGTAATAGCGGAGAAGTACCAAAATACGGAAATCGACACAGCGTAAGCTCCCAGGAATTTTAAAAAATAGAGTCAAAGGAAACTCAGAAATGAAGCTGATTCCTAATTTGATTATCATCAAACGAGAGACTTTTAATTTAATTTCTATTTTCTTATCTTACTTTTTTCAAAGAGAGGAGACAACGAATACCGAAAGCTTTCTGCACCTACCTCGAGAAAGTTTGAGTGAACACCGAAGTTCTGAAACGGTAGATATCCGGACCGAACAGAGTAGCGACCTTGTGAAAATCGAAGAAAGTAAGACAGGGATAAACGCCCGAGTCTCTCCAGAGTTTGAGGGCAGCTTTAACGGGCAGGAAAGCTTCGAGAAAGTCAAAGTTCAGACTCTAAAAAGCAGTGGGATAGAGAGCATCGATGACAGCACCGCGGAAATAAAATACGCACCAGTATCAAAGGAGGAATCTTTATCACTGAAAGTTCTGACCAGTTTTGGCAGGAGAGATTCCCAGACTGAGTAAATTTCACGTTCACGTGACAAGACGTGATTATTTTTATGATTTAGACTTACTGAATTTTTAGTGAAAGTTAATTTCCAAATTTAAGTTCGGAAGACAACACTTCGCTGAAGGATATTGTCAAGCTTTCGACCATCTCCTACATTGAAACGTTACCGATCAAAAATAGAAGGTACGTTTTGTCTCAAAGTATTTCGTCCAGTTCGTAGCATTAACAGTATCATAATTAAAAAAAAAAAAAGGAAGTTAGCAGCTCTTTAACTCTGACTCAAGTTCTGGAAAATTTTCAGTCGTCAAAGTCTCACTTCTCAGAGGAATATTTTCCAAAGAAATGACAAAGTCGAATCAAGCATATCGACTAGAACCTCGTTGCTCAGACAAGTAAGGTAAGGTTTTGTATTTTCAGTTTTCTCTCATAAGCATTACAGGCAGGTATATACGATTCATTACCGAGTCTGATAAAAACTCTAGAGATTCTGATTCGTAGTGCAAATTTTTTTCAGCTCCTATTTCGCTGAGGTATCCTCACCTCACGAGTCTCCGATTT
This sequence comes from Macrophya alboannulata, assembly GCA_949628255.1. Classification (NCBI taxonomy): domain Eukaryota; kingdom Metazoa; phylum Arthropoda; class Insecta; order Hymenoptera; family Tenthredinidae; genus Macrophya; species Macrophya alboannulata. The sequence continues at coordinate 3,285,405 of OX451209.1, read as the reverse complement.
ATCCGATAGAAATTAGCAAGCATTTAAACAGGGCCAAGGAATTCTCGAGTCCGGTAAGCTCGATATTTTCTAGCTCATAATTATGCAATTTTTTTCTGATTTAACTGCAGAGTTGAAGCTCTGCTTTTAAAGTTTGAGATTTCAATTGCAGGATGAATTGTCCCGAAAAAAATGTAAAACAATTTGTGTGTATTCATTCTTTGAGCAATAATTTATCACACATTAATTAACATACTACAAAATATCTAAGATTTTTTTTCTTATTTCCTAATTTAATAAAACTGTCATTCTAGAGCTCAGCTTGCAAATGTTCGCAGTATTACTACAAAGATATGTTCGGAAGAAATATCTGCAGTCTATGTGCTCACAAATATTTGATAAAGGTGATTAAAGAATTTTTTTAAAACGGATGAAGTTAATTTTGAAATTGCCTAATACCTAAATATTTTTATTTTATTAATAGATACCGCAGCGATTTACAGTTAAGACTATTGGTGATAAAAGATGCTGTTCTTGTTACCGAGATATTGTTTATCAGGTTAGTTCACCGCAGCCAAGAAAATTTGAGACATTCTAAAAATCCGTGACAATTTATAATTTCAATTATTTTTTTATTCCTTCTTTTCCTCTTTTTCTTTTATAGGCACCAACGATCGCTGGATATGCGAAATGCCAGAGGTGTTGCAAAAGCAGGTATCAAATGTACGCAACCAGTAAGAAGTAACACGAAAATTAAAGAATTCTTTGAGAATGGGTCAAAGATTTGATTATAAATGAAGTGGATCTGATCCCAGATCGTGTAAATTTTGAGAAAAAAAAACCTAACAGTAAATGATCGTCCTGATTGACCCTGATTTTTGATTTTTTTTTTTTGTCTTTTATATTGAGATGACAAATCACATACTTAAAAAAAAATGTTCCTACTCCATTTTTGTTTCGAATTCTGAAACTTGAATTGCACAGTCCCATTTATGTACTTATTCATACTATAGTGTTATTTAATTAGTGAAAAAATTAAGATTTTTATTTTATACGAATATAAGTGTGAATGTGCATGTGTGTTATTAATAAATAATTCAATCACCACTCAATTTCGGAAATCTATTAAATTTTTTTTATTCAGTTACGATGAGCTGCAGTGTGTGGAAGTTTTCTATGCGTACATACAGAAAGTAAAATAAAATACTATTCTATCCATGCAAAATAATTAATTAGTAGACAATAATTCATACGGAAATGACATATTTTATTAAAAATTATAATTTTATATTAATTATACGGTATACAAAATGCACAAATATTATTTAGTCGATCACCACAGGATGCAGAGGTGATTGCGGTTAGCGATTTGCGAAATAAATGAATATTAGGTTGGTTAAAATATATAGGGTTTATGGAAAGCACAAGTTTTTTCCTCAGATATTAATAATAATAATAATAATCATAATAATAATCGGTTATAAATACAAAAACAAAGGTTAAATAGGTACAATAAGTATATAAGGTAAAAGTTTGTTGTACATAAAGAAAACGAAGAAAAAAAAAGAAAAAAAACAGGAATTACTTACAGGTAATTAATAATGGAATGGAATTTTTTTTTTTTTTTTTGTTATTTAACAAAGATTATTACAGTAATAATTTCATATAATAATAATTTTCAATCGCTTGCAGTTAGACGTGTAAAAAAAAAAATAATAAGATGAAATAAGACAATACTAGGCACAACGTGCGCATAAAATGAATTTTATAAATTTTACATAATGCGATATTTTTATCCAATACAACTTTTCTTTCAATTCAATATTCGAATATGATGTATAGGTAATCATTTATTTTTTTAGTTATATTTTTTCAACTAGATCGTATACATGTATAGAGAGCGATACGGCATTTCTATTGAAATAATAAAGAATAAAAATTGTGCAATATTATACGCACATCAATTATTTTATTACGTTAAAATCTGTACTTTTCTTAATAATTTATTTAATTCCTCACTCTTAGAGGGAACAAACATTAAAAGTAATTAGTTACGAAAAAAAAAAATCATTCACATGCTGTTAAGACTAAAAAAAAAAAAAAACAATTTTTAAGCTCACACAAACCAAAAAAACAAAAAAAGGCCAATAGACAACAATTTAGGGATGATTCTTACAGTAATGTAAAAATTAATGGTGATATTAATTTATATAGCTAAAACTTATTTAATTACAAGATTATTCATTATCGCATCGGCTGCTCAACCGTTCGATACATTTTTCTCTCTTACGATAAAAATCATATAGATTGATTTTTAAAAAAACAATTTCAATATTTCTTTCCAACCGAATTAAGAAAAAAAAAAAATTCTGTACCTGTTAATAATCTCATTAAGTTCTATCTATAGTTTCTAGATCAAATATCAATTGATCACTGATAGAAAATTGCATCAGGTACGATTCGATTAGGAACTTGAACCATAATTGCGATATATTTCTTATTACTAAAAATAATGGTACGAAATTAATGAAAACCTTTTTCAAAATCAATTTTCATCGCAGAGACTGGCGTAAGATCTGCTCAAAATCGGCCTTCCAGTTTTCGGCTCGTTTCTACCCATCGAATATTTTTTCCCACCTTGGCAAGAACTGATTTGTGTAAAATTAAGAAAACCCTGACCAGGATAAAAATTTATTACCGGTAAATTGACTCGCGGTATAAAACCGGGAACTGACATTCTATGTGCGGACTGCTGCAGTTCTCCGGAAAATTCCGATTCCGAATAAACGGTAGAATTATTATTAACCGAATTATTTCCCAAAGTGTTAGACGAAAAATCGCAACCTTTTGCAAATTTGGTAGAAAGCCAGGCTCTCTTACCGCCGGAATTCATACCGTGAATAAAACTGCGAGCGTTAGATGAATTCGCGATTTTACCAGAAGCAGAAGCGGTCGATCGATTTCCACCGTTTTCGAAAAACTGTTGTTGCATCAGATAATTTTCAGCGACGATACGCGAAGCTGACGAAATTTTCCCATTTTTATTCCACATCACGGATCCAATTCCGTTGCGATTTTGGTGGCGGGAAAAATTCGGAGGATTTGAGTTACCTTGAGGCTTGAAATGCTCGTTCTTTATCGGAACGCCAACTGTTTTTGGAAAAGTAACTAAATCCCCAAAATTTTCGGACCTCGAATTGTACTTGACGGATTTATGAAGCGCGTTAAAATCGTCGATAGAATTATCTCCGATGTTGTTATTCTCCTCGTTCAAAATATTTTTGCACCGTTGTATTTCGCGAGCGTTCTTTATCGACTCTCGTTTAACCTCCGAATCGTTGCAGATTTTTGGCATAAGATTATTCACCGTACCGTAATAATCCGCTAACTTTTTTTCCCCGTTGATAATTTTTCCCGCCTCATTATCCAGTGAAGTATTTTCAAAATTTCCCGACGAAAAATCGTCTCCACTATTTCCAACGTCCTTGAAATCTCCGCGATTTTCTGCATCTCTACAGTTCACAGAAAATGTATAATTGTCGAATAAATTGAGTGACTCTGCATCCTTTTTAGCGAATTTTTCATCCCCCGATTCGTTTGACCGATTAGAAAATATTTTATCCCCAATTTTCGTCTCGTCGGAAAAAATCTCCTCCTCGTTATCAACGGTGTAAAAAATTTGCGATGAATAAAAATCGCTAAGTGGTGAATCGGGGAATTCTTTTGAAAAATTATTGTATCTTTCTGAGGCCGAACTCTGGCTAGAACATCCGGAGGATTCGGATTCCCCGGACCCTACGCTCAAATCAAACGAAGAATTAAAGCCTCTCAGTTTTCTGGCCATTCCTAATTTACATCGGTTTTTATCTGACCTAGAATTTTGACGATGAGGGTGATTCTGACCTCTACAATTCGCGTTCTGATTATTATACACATGGAAATTATTCACACCGCGATTCGCAGTGCTGAGTGAATTATTAAAGGCCTGATTTTGCGACAAGTTCTGCTTGTTTCTCGATTGGTGATCCAAGACTGCACGATCTGTTTGCAGATAAGCTCGGATGCTGTAGTCCAAGAAGTCGTCTCTAACTCTACGACGATTTTGACAACGTTTATTTTCGTTGCCTATAACCAGTCTTGAGATTTCTATATTTCCATGATCGTCGCAGGTGCCTGTATCCTCGACCTTGTTTTTGTACCATTCAATGATCAGTTTTGGACATTTTTAAATACAGTAATTACGGCGCAATTATTTATTCAATTTGTGATAAGTCGATCGCGCGTTTCGTGTTTGTGACAAATAAATTACGTTCTCAGAGAGCCTATCTCTCGATTACGTCAGCAGAGCTTACGACATTTGACCTGAAAGTCGATAGTTTGATAACCTGGAGCAGCAGGGGGTCCTTATCGTGTTTTTAAAATGCATGAATCGACGTCACGAATTTGTCGATTTTATTTTCTTAACGAATGAAAACAAAATTAATTAGCTAGAAAATCGATTCATCTATATTCTTCGATTTTCAAGTTGTCGTTCATCGGGGCCGATTCACAGTTTTCAGAAAGTGTATTTCTTTGAAACTCTGCAGTCGATGAAAAAAAATTTCAAATCGCGATCTTTTTGAATTGTAATATTCTGAACCCTAACATTTCTAAAAATTCGAAATCATCTGATATGAATTTGTAATTTTGACCTTTCTTTAGTTTCAAAATTTCAAACTTCAACCCAGCCTCTTCATTTTTTATAATCAAATAAAAGAACATTCATTTATATTTGTATGTAATCATTCGATCCTGTTATAAAAAAAAAAAAAATCATTCGATGGTTCAAACCATGCAATTTCTCCAACAATTCCAAAAAATTTCTAAAAAAATAACAATCGAAATCAAATTGTCTTAGAATTTTTTTTTTTTTTTTTGTCCATACCAAAAAGTCCAAAATCTGTTTATTTTTTCATTTTTCATTTCAATCATTTATTTCTAACGGATTTAAGGATAAACTTAATTGTTAATAGTACAAATGCAACGTACGAAAAAGGAAAAATACAATAATATAGAAAAAAAAATTTTTGAAAAACTAACCATTTCAGCCTTTGCCAGAAAGAGCCATAGCTTTCGCCACGTGCTGAACTTGTTTTGCTCGCTAAAAATGAACTGCATTTCCTTGGATGCATAGCGAGTGGAAAACGGGCTTCGATAGTTCCGAAATTCACTATTATCACCGTGCGGAACACTCATCTTTATAAATATATTTATCAAGAACTTCGTTAGCGAGAGAGAATTTTATAAAACGCGACCACGACGCGAGACACTTGCAGAAGCAAATCAGCTGATCAGTACACCGGATGGTTTTAAGCGAACGATAGAGACGCCTCACGGAAACGGACGAACTACTCTCGCAGCTTCACGCCGCGGATATTTAAACGGGAAATTTAACCCGACATAATCGGTCTTCAAAAATATCGATCGATTTTTAACTAGAATGGTGTGGGGATTTTGAAAAATATTAAAATCGACAAAAACTTGAAAAGTCTAGCTAATTATATTCCGGCTATTGATCAGCTGTTCCATCGGTAAAGAAGAAATTATTCATTATACAATTTTCTACATTATCATCAGTTTTTTGCTTTCTTTTTTGTTACTCATTTGCCAAAAGACAGAGAGAGAGAGAAAATAACAAAAAATCGCATATTTACTTATTTTTCGCGAATTTTTTAGAAAATCGATAGTATTGTCTCCTAAGCTCAGACGTCGACGCCTAGCTAATATATGAACTCCGCATATACGTAGAAAATAAAAGAAACTAAATGAAGGGGGAAAAATATAGTATCTGCTAAAAATCCCCACGTTCCAATTTGGCGTGGGATCATTTATCGTTGACGTTATTGTCAACAGATTCAGGGTCACTTGTCTTACTTATTGTTGTAAACTCCCTTTCATTTTCTTTTTTTCTTTTTCTTTTTTTTTTTTTGTCACAAACACGTAATGCGTATGTACTAAATTCATGCATCTACATCGTCGCAGCCAGGATAATGAGCTATAAAACTATATCTACTACACCATTGCTATGAAATTAAATAACTTTAGTTTGTAAACCGTAAACCCTACAATTTTCAGAAAAAGAACATCATTATCTTTAATAAATGGTTCGTTATTAATTTAAGCAACTCATTATCCCGGAGGACCGGATGTGGGTGTAATTATCTCGATGTCAACTAAATTAAGATTATATTTAATTTCAACAGACTCCAATTATTGATTCATGCGAAGAAATTTTATTCAAAGAAAAAAATTAATAACGTTAAGAAATTTGTACGAGAACATTGCTCACCACGTTTGAAGGGAGCATACTGGGATGTGCCCAGTCGATGCTGACCTCGCCACCGCTTAAAAGCGACGCTCTTTCCGGAACAAGCCTTCTACGAGCCATAGCTGCACCGCGATGTGTTCTGTAGGATATCAGCGCGTACCTGGCTTGGTCGTTCGCATTACGGTAGACCGAGACTTGGCCAACGTCGTCTGTGATGTCGTAGATTTTCTAAGAAATATGGGGAAAAATAATACCAGTCAGTTTTTCGTAGGTGTATACGTATCCCTGAAGTAAATTTCCTGAATTCAAAACAGGAAAGAGAGAGATACTCGTGCTGACATTGTGTCAACATCGTAGCTAGAAATATTTTCATACAGTTTCTGTTGCAGTTGAAGATGCAGCTAGGATTAGAATTTGTAAACAGCTGACCATTTACTAAAATTTTTATTCTATCCTACCGATTCTGTTTTTTTTTCATTAAATATTACGTAATCCTAAAATGAAAATCTGATTAAAAAAAAATGGAGTGAAAATAGAAATCACGGATAGTTTTTTTCTTCCGATTACCGGACTCACCCTCATTACAGTTTCGGAATTGATATCTGGAGGAAGTTGGCCGATGTATAAACGACAGTTGTTTATACTGGCGACAACCCCGATCCTGCGTCCAGGCCTTATCTCGAAATTGTCCAATTCTTGAATAGCTCTTTGTGCGAATTCCGGATTGCCAAACATAACGAAGCAGTAGCCTCGATTAGTCCCGGAAAAATCCATCATCAAACGTATCTCGTACACTTCACCCATTCTGCGAAATATCGGATATATTTCATGCTCGTATAAAGTCCTGGGTATTTTTCCAACGAATACTTCGCACCCCGGTCCGGGGGCAGGTCCTTGCCATCCTGGCGGAGGTCCGCCGAGCTTTCGTTGTCCGTTTATTTGCGTCATGTTGAATCGCGAGTCTGTTACTAGTTGTAACACAAGTTTACTTGTCTCAACTTGATCCTCGAGGTTTAGTAAAGAGTCTCGATGATATTCGGCGCCAAATTCTTGACGAGAAACGCGAAACTCGTCCTCTTGAAAATTATCAGATCGATTTTCACCGGGTTTACGATTATCTTCAAATTTCACATCCTCGTTTATTCCGTTGGGAGATTCCTCCGTGTGATTTCGCATTATTCAAGAATTATTTAATATCAATCGATCAGATTTTATATTTTTCTTTTATTTTATAAGTATAATTCCACTGAATTTAATCTTGATTTTCAGAATTTTTGTATCAATCTTAGTACTGATTGAAAAGTAAAAAATAAAAAATTTTAGGGCAGTTTTAGAATTTTTCCTTTTTTTTTCTTTGTTTAAATATTAAAAATACAATCACTTTCACTAATCACTGTGATAAAAAAAAAATTTGATAATTGAAAAAACTGAAATTAATAGCGAACGCGTTGTTTAAAATTGTTGATGTAAAAAAAAAAATTGTCTTATTTTTTTCTCCTTTTAGACACGTAAAACGTTTTCAGGAACGAAACCTAAAATTCTCGATCACCGAATTATTTTATAAGATAAATGATTGTCAATCAATTAATATAAAAAAAATGATTAACTGGTTCGTTTATTAAAAATTAATTAAGAAACTTCCAAACTTGATCCTTCACGCAACAAGTGCCTATTGTACACTGACCTCGTGCTTCAGCCCTAGCCGTTTATATAGTCCGCACACCCTTGCCGCAAACTGTACGACGACGACTGATTTTTGGCAATTCTCATTGGCCCAGACATTACAATGAGGATCGCTACTACGCGCTGAAACGATACGAAAATAGGGCCTTAGAGCTACATCTATCGGGAAAAATATTCAGCAATTTCTGAAATTGGTAATAATAAATCAATATAGAGTATTTCAATATCTGACTCTCGATGAGCAATCGTGATATATTCATTCTCTATATTATTAATCTGATATCCCTGCATTATCAATTTTTATAAAAATACCTAGAAATTTTTTATTACTATTATTTTACGGTAAAAAAATTCGATGATTTGTCACACGAGACGCGCGTTGACAGTCATTGACCAATTGACCGAACTTTCGTTTTATCTACGTAAATAATAATATCATTATATGTGTGTACAGCTATTCTGCGAATTTTCATTAATTTTTAGCAACAATACGTAACAATACGTAAATCGATACATAGCATATTTATATTGATTTTAATCATGGTGGATAATATTTTAATTAACAATTCGTCAAGTTGAATAATTATTAGTATTAGATTGGTAAAATTTTCGGACGAAATCCATGATGGTAGATTTTTTTTTTCATGCAGATATTATACATCGTAAATTTCGTCAGACAGATTGAACTTTGGTCGGAGGTCAGAAAGTTCGTTGAACTCTCAGCGCTCGATTACAATGTTGTAATAAACAACCTGTCACAATGGAATATGCGTATCAATCCCTCGATTCTGGAGACTCGTTTCTACGATTCTTACAATGTTGATGTTATATGCGATTTCGACGCGCACCTGCTGCAGACGGAGGTAAGATTTGTCAATATTGTTAATGATTGTTAAAAAACAATATAGCAGAATTGAATTCAGAATAAAATCGATATTCATGGAAAGAATTATCGATATCCAAAAAAAGAAAAAAAAAAAAAAAAACTACAAACATTTGATGATCGATTCAAAATTTATTGACAGATAAAAAAAATACTATATAACTTTTTAGAAACGATAGGAGAGATGCCTTGGTGAAAATTTACACTCTTACGGATTTTTAATAACTCTGAGAGAAATTCGGACATTTCGTAGTTTTTGATAAAAAAAAAAAATTATAGATTTTTCTGGATTGTCATAAAAAATTCGGAAACTTTCGTGATAATTCAGAAAAATCGTTGTTTTTGTTGATAAAACTGGTTAAAAAAAAAAAAAAATACTATATCTTATGAAAAACTACGAAATTTTCGAATATCCCTAGACGATTCGTAAAAATTTATAGAATTATTTTCACCAGGGTGGCTAGACTCTATTTAAAAAATATTTCTTTTTCTCCTATTTCACAGCGATACGAAGACTGCGATTCCAATGTCGGTTGTGTAACCGCGTCAACTGCTTGGGACTATGTATGTATGTATTATGGCGAGGAAGCGTTAGCGTATATCTATAAATTGCAAATGGGTTACGAAAGACGAGTGACAATGGTGTAGTTGTTGAATGAAAATCGGTATAGAGTCGTTCTAAATTACAAAAAAAAAAAAAAAAAAAATACCGAATTTCCTTCAACGGTATAAATTTCTCGCGCCTTTAGAGTCTTTACTGTCCTGATCGATATTTTTTTTCATTCTAAAAATTGATTATCTGTGTATCAATCGATCGACGGATATCCTTTCGTTGAAAATAGTTTTTTTTTTGTTGACTATATTACAGGTGTGTTACTAGTGGACTATAAATAAGTACAAGAGGCTATATATAGGTATAGAATTTCAATCCATACACCGCGTTCACTTTCATCGGTTATCAGTACGTCTGTTCTGAGTATCTTTTTTCGTACTAATTGAACTCATGTATGTACCATATTAAATTACATATACGTATATACCGCGTTGGACGGCGATTCATCGAACTCAAAATCGATAGGAATAATTAACAGGCGTGGGTACTTGGATTATATATGTGAACCGAAAATATAACGTCAAGAAAAGTTAAGAGACCCTGCATATGTTTCTTCAAATGCGAATAATAGCTGAAAATAATTATCCCTGAGGGGGAAATTTTTACTACCAGGAATTTCTGGGAATTTTTGAGGAAATTAAAACATTTCATAGTATTTTTTTTTTTTTTTTATATATATAGGTGTACACAAAATTGTAGACCTTCGTAGTTATTGAGAAAAGCTCGTTGTTTTCGTCTAGTAATCCAGAACAAAACTACAATTTCTTATAAAAAATAATAAAAAGCCTAAATCCCCTAAAAATTCTTACAGACTGGTAGAAATTGTTAAAATTATTTCAATTTTCTTAAAAATTTCTAGAAATTCGTAGAATTATTTTCACCAGAGTACACAGTACGAAATTTTCCAAAGTTTTCTCTCAAATCATTTGAAAAAAAAATATATATATATTCGAAAAATTTAATCACCCCTGAAGCACGTGTTGAGAAAAAAATGTGTTAAAAAATAACGAAACGGAATAAAACTAGTCTAGATGTTAAACCGGCTAGCTGGAACCCCTTGACCGATATATGAAGAGGAGGAACAGGGAAATCTCGAAAGATTTTTTTTTTTTAATTTCATTTCGAATTTTGCGACGCCAATGCTTGCGCCGGTTGTGATAATGGCATTGTTTCGAACCACAAGTACATGCATACAAACGCAGGTATATACAAGGTAGGTATATAATAATATGTACATGTATGTAGGTATATGTGTAAGTTCGCACCCATCGTGTATATCCATTGGGATTGACAGAGGCCTCCGAGCTTGTACTGCGGCAGACTATGAGCTGTGCAACATGAAACTTCGTTTCACTCGGTATTATCTCTTCAGTCGTTGTTCAACAGCCCAACTGTACGAGCCTATGTACGAGTAGTTTTCATTCTCACGTGGTTTTTTTCTGGTTTGAAAACTAGGAAAAAGCGATACCGTCAATCAGGACGTTGACGATAGTGCAGTGCGCGGAAATATATTAGCGCGTGTGAAAGAGGACAAGAAAAAATGTAATTTTAATCTCAAAAGACGAAATAAATTATTAACGAGCCACGAATATTTTTGAAAAATATTTTGATCTCATTTGTGCCTTAGAAGAAATGTATTTTCGGAAAAAGGGGATTGTAGAGATCATTTTCATTCGTTGAGATTTTTATATAAATTTCTTCCCGTAATTTTTAAACGCGATCTCAGAAAATTGGTACGAGTTGAGTTGAGATTTTTCAAATTGTAGTTCGAATTGACATTTATTTATCGGTTTTATTACCAACATTTTTCTAGCATATTCGCATCGTCTTTAATTGAATTGTTATATACCCAACCGCAGCGATGTGGAACCGTAAAGTATTCATACGGATTGTTGAAGTGGTGAGTTATTAATTATTATGTAAGACTCAAAGGAGTTCGAATGAATATTTTCATGAATGATTTCTTAGATCAATAAATTATTCATTGCGAAGAAATTTCTATATTAATTTAACGCTGTGGCGAAACGTTTAATAAAAATTCTAGATTCTGCAGTGTTCGAGCGAAAATCGGGCTATTCACTCCGAAACGACATAAATCAAAAATAAAAAAGAGCAAAAATTGTCGAATATTTCATATTTCTAAAGACAAATTACGTTTCAAGTATTGAATTTTTTCTTCGTCGAATCAAATAACGAACAAATCATCTGCATTTTAATTCATTCACGGTCGTGGACGTTCAATGAATCGATTAAACGCAATATCTTTTAATATAGCTAGGAAATCGTTCATCGTAGAATAATTATTGTAAATATTTTCAGCTCTTGTGCATAGCTTGCGTGGTAGCACTTAGGGTAACCGACGACGAGAGTCGGAGAGTATTTCACTACCTGAGAAATCGAAGTCGGGAGTGGTCCCTCCTGAACAACGTCACCTGGGGAACTATAGGTACCTAAAAATCCTCCTTTTGTTAATTAGAAACGATTTAACCCAAAAAACAGAAAAAAAATTAAACCGATTTTTATGGTTCAACGCAATCACCGATTTGTTGTAGTAAAAAAATTGGGTATTCCTTATCTGATCCAATTTTTAACCCGTTTACAATTTTCACGATAAAAATAGGTGCTGCATTGGCCACTGCTACTTGCGGAGGATACGTCATCGTCACGACCGGACTTTTAGTGGCTGCTGCAAGAGGCGAGCTTCGGGGTAGAATAACGGTAAATAATTTATATGAAATTTTTTAGGAAACACGGTTCGATGCAGTTATATTTAATTGAACCAGTAAAGATTCGATATCAATCTAGATTATCATGAATAACGTGAATTTCACCTATATACACAAAAATATGCAAAAATGCAGTTTGTGAGATCTGCCTCGAACTAGCAATCAGAATTTCTAAGAAACCCGTTCATTCGTAATCTTAATTTTCATTAGCTGCTAATAATGTCGTATTCAATTAGCATTTCATTGTGATAAAAAAAATTTCCATACTGCTATAACTCGATCGCTTTACATACCTAGATCGGATCGACAGCGTGAGAAAATTCAGTTGGCAATGAGGAGTAAGGCTGTAAAGTTAATCTCATAATAACAAGTATAAAACAACATCATATATTATTATATTTGTCTAGGAGACACGTAATGTCCATCCGTACCTATACTCGCATAGCAATTGTAACATTATAATGAGTCAGAGTTGTGGCGTGGCTTGGCTTGATCACCGAGCTAAAACTCTCGTAAGGTCACCTTGATTTTATACCTATGCATATCCTTGAGAAAAGTTTCCAGGAAAATCTCGTCTCCGACATAAAGAAATGAGAAGAAAAAAAATCGGCTTCTACCTCACGAGATTGAAATCATGTTTTTATCCCAGAATAATTTCCATAAACCCACCCGCCTGCTTATAACTCTCCTCAGTTTCGCGATCTTAGATTCAACCGCTTGCCGGTTTCGGCAATGTTTTATTATAATTTTTTCCCCACTGAAGTCGTGACAAAATTTTGATTTCTAGGAATTTTTCCTCTTGGGGCTGGGCGTGATTTTATTCGGCATCGTTGGCGCTTTGTCCTTAGCCTCGATAGACAGCGTCCCGGAGGATTTGGTGGACAACGCAGCGGTTCTTGGAGCTCTGTGTCTTTTGACAGCTTTGGTCTTCGTTGTTGATATCCTGATGAAAATACCCGGTGCTAAAAAAAAGCACGACAGTACGCAGACAAACGGGGACAAGGATTTAGGTGAGGTGATTAGTAGAAATTCGAAAGTAATCGCCTAACTCAGAAAAAAAAAAAATTATACTGGCACCGCGATTTCGATTTACGCTGCACCTTGATCTAGAACGGTCAATCTATAAATATTTTCAGTAAAGATACCACTGGCAATCCTGAACGAGGAGAAGGAGACGAAATCCACGATCACAGAACCGATCGAGAAAACTAAAAAATCGGGGGAGACAAACGGATCGGTAAACACGGGCTTCGATCGGTCCGAATCCCCGCCGGATACAGCAAACGGAAAAGAATACAATCGAGAACAAAACGGAAGATCGGTGATAAGAGACGAAGAAATTGACGACGCAGAAATAAATGGCCGAAACCACCAACAGCAGCGCGTAAATAAATCGCAGAATATTTTCGAGGCGGAACGGAACCGGAAATTTGATGACGTGGGAAAACAGCTGAGAGAATACACCCAGAATTTCGAAAATGGTAAAGACGGAGGTGGATCGGTTCGGTACCGGAATTTGGAGGACAGAAATAACGCTAGAAGGGAATATTTCGAGGGAGATCGTTTGGTCTATGACAGAGATAGCAATAACTCGTATTTCCGGAGTCATCAGGACGCTTACAGACGGCCGATGGACGAAGTGGACACACCGCTTTTTCCAACAAATTTAGAGAACCGAATTTCGGAACCGATTTTTGCGAAGATCGTTAATCCCGGGGTCAAGATAATGAGGGTTGACAGAGAGTTTGGTAACAATCTTCAGGAGGATTACAGAAACTCAGATTCAAGCCAGTACGACAACGTGCCGAGTAGAATGCGAGGGATGTCGTCAAGTATTCTGAAAAAAAATCAGCGGGATGTGTCCTTCAACATTCCTCCACCTCCGAAGATATTTGGCAATGTTGAAAAGCAGAAAAATGAAATTGAAAAATTGGAAGAATGCTTCAACGCTCTTCACACGTCGATAGGCACACAAACCGGAAGTCTAAGGGACGTAAATTCACCATCTTCGCCTAACGATCCTGGATATGTACGTCACACCGCTAACAATTGGCCGCGTGATTTCAAGTCCAAAACTCCTGGATCCAGTCCGGATCATATCGATAAAAAATGAATCCCAAATGTTAGATCGAGAATTTCGTTGTTGCAATTTTTTTGAAAAAGACTTACTTTGGTTCGTCTTTTTTCTTCTTTTTATACCAGTTTTGTACGATTTTTTTTTATTTATACAAAAAAAACTGGCTTATCGGTCATTGTAATATACCTGTCGTGGTCGGACTGCTTTTACATCGTCTAGTGTTACCTACTACAATTCAATTTTTATCAACTTCATACAATTCACACTGTTAGTACTCGCGTTTAGGTCATATCAATAAAAACCTGTCCTTGCTAGACTCTTATTCCAGTTCCATGGCTGCACGTTTCCTGTTTTAAGTAGGTACTTAAGTTCTTTGTTTAACGGAGACCCGAGACATCGTGTCTTTGACACGTATGACGAACCCTTCAGGTAAAAATAATTCTAACGAATTTCTACGAATTTCTAAGGAAAAAATTGAACATTTTTACAGTTTTACATATGAAATTTTAGTTTTCTTACTATATCGATCGAGAAATCCAAACAAATTTTATTTTTAATAACTATACAAAAATGTACAATTTTTTCTATGAAAAGCTATGAAATGTTCCAATATTCCTTGAAAATTCGTAGAAATTCGTAGGTCTAGAAATTTTCACTACGGTCTTAGGATATAGATAAGCCAAAATTTTTTGGAATTTTTGGAATTCTTGATTAAAATGCAGTTAAATGAAAAACAAGGTGGATGAAAATATTGAAAAAATTTAGTATTACGAAATATTTTTTTTTTTTCATTTTTATAGAAACATTCATATTTCATACGATATATGACTATAATGATCGCTGGAACGTCACATCTGCTGCTATACTACACGTAGACTGTCAATTATAAAAAAAAAAAAAATATCCATGATTGACCTACGTGTCAAATTTTTATAAACTAACATTAACAATAAGAACAGAGAGTGAAAAATTACAAGAAATAAAAAAACAGAAGACCAAAAATAAAAACTGAGATAATTCACGCTTCAACTATTGTTAATAAAATTTTAATATACGTCCCGTTCGTTGTGGATATCGTTAATTGATTTTTTTCCTCTCAGTTAGTTAAGAACAGTTCTTTATATACCAATAATATTGCAAAAATAAAATAAAATAAAAATCCATATAGCTATACTTTGAATACGTGTAGTATAGAAATTAGTTATTAATTATATATCATTGCAGTACATGTATATTATATAATGTCAATTATGACTAATAATCATTCACAAAACACTGTGAAAAAAAAAAAAACACCGCAGCAATCATGCACTTTTTCATTTATCTTGATATGTATATGGATATAGGTATATGTTTGGTACACAATTTATTATTTAACATTCAACTCAACAAATGTTATACAATAATAATAATAATAATAATAATAATATTAATAATAATGATAATAATAATAATCATATCTCTACATGTTAGGTACTTAGCTGTAATATTGTTGTATTATTATTAGTAGTTAATGCAATATTCATACTGTATAACGTACATTCTCGCATTAATATAATATCTCAAACCTATACAATATACAATTAAACATATTATTCGCGTTTATCTATTATACGCGACGTAATACATAAATATAGGTACCATATAACGGATTTAAAACCTAAATATCGATTAATTAATCGCTAATTGATTAGCCATCAATCAAACTGCACGATTGCAGATTTTGAATTCAATGAAAAAAAAAAACTCAAAGAGAATTTGTGCCGAGAATTTATTTCATTGTGCTTTATTCTTTTCAATATGTATATTATACATATATTCATCGAGCATAATTGTATATCGGTATAGTTGAAGTTGGATTTTCAAATCGATATAGTTTTTTTTTTTTTTTCATTTGTTGTTGATTAATTGACCTCTTTCCATTTAGATATAGACTTCCAATCTGACTCTGCTCGAGGCTAATCATCAATAAAAAATATATCTCCTGCTTATTCTAAAGTTTGAAACAAAAAAAAATATATATACCTAATATACCTATATCTAATAATGTAATAAATGTAGGTATTATTTAAATGCCCTAGTCTACGCGAAGCCACGACATATACCCCTACATACGTTTGGATGTGTACAAAATTTCATACGTATTATAGGGTTTTTTTTAACCCTATAATTTATTTTTATTTGCACACTTGGCGTTTCCGTATACTCGTATTTACAGCACAGGTTAAAAAGAGATGAGTTTTTTACTAAAAAAAAAAAAATAGATAACTAAATAAAAAAAACTTTGCGAAAATTGAAGTGCGTTATAATTAATACGTACGTTAATTATTTGAGCATTTTTTCCACGCTTAGAACCTTGTTACGTCTACAAAATCAACGTAGTGTCGCATCTATCGAATATTTCACGTTCTTTCAGAGTTCGCAAATTCTTTTTTTTTTTCATTTTTGTATTTTTTTTTTTTGTTTTAGCACTCTCGACGTTCTCCACCTCAGACGTAGTACTAGCATATATATATTTACAGTAAAACGAGATATTCATACTCAAAATATTTAATAGAGATATATTTTCGAACTTTCTATAATGTCTATGATTTTCACAATTTTTCGAGTGCAGGTTGCGAATAGATTTCATTACTTTTTCAAATATTTTAAATACTTTTTATTAAAACTTGTTATAAATTCAACGATATCTTTTCTAATACCACCATGATACAACTGTGCAGAATTTTCTGACTCAACGGTTTCATCATGAGGCTGCGATAAAAAATATATATATATATTCTATCGTGTATAGACAGAGCTTGTAAAATTAGTTGTGCTCATTATAAATTTACTTTTCCGCATCTCACGTAATTTCAATTGGTCGATACATTTTTCTATAAAAATCAATACGAAGATTATAGATATATAATAAATAATAATGTTACAACAATATACTTCACGATTTAATGATCATAAACGATGCCAATGTGTGATTACATATTTCAAAAATTATTACGATGCAAGAAATTGAATTCTTGATACTCTAATGAATTTCTATTCTCTTATCTTGGTCCGAAACCAACGCTGGCTCCTTGGGTGTTCGTCATTCTTTGCTCCATCGTAATGTACTGTCTAATTAATCGCGATATTTCGTGAGCCTGTTCTGTTTGAAGTCTAGTTATACGCTGCTGCATAAGATTACCGCATTTCATGTCCAAGTACAAAGTACCTTCTTCTGACTTTACTTTACGGGTTGAAATCACTTCGGAATACGGGTAGTGGTATAAAGTTTCCTGCAAATTAATCATAAAGGGATGTCATTTCTCATTGAATAATTTTTTTTTCTCCCAAGATACGATTTTGGAATTTCTTTCAAATTTTTTTTTCTTTGTAAGGGAATCTACTTACGTGAGTTACCAAATCGATGAAGTGCACACCGTGCCTGTTCAAGGCCAAGATATGATCCCCTCCCTTTTCCTTTCCCTCCGTCACTCTTTTTACCGCGAAAAAGCTCGATCCGAATAACGGCCACTTTGACAAGATTTCTAAAAAAAAACAAAAATTATGGGTAAAAGTAATTTTGCTGATATCTGATGCAACGAGCGGCTGATACGAGTCTCGCGAAGTTACAGCAAGACAACTTCACATATTTTTGAACCGTCACTTCCCTGTCCTTGACAACAAAGCTTGTTAAGAATTATCACTCTTTAAACTTCAGATTAAAATTTTTTCCCCAAAAGTATTATTACTTGATTAACTTACCGAGTACTTGTGCCTTGCATCCGGCTGCGGTGTTGTGCTGGACGTTACTCCATGCCTGTTGTACCATATTTCCCCATTGTTGTGGTCGGGGTTCTCTCAAGCTCAATGCCGGTTTTGGTAGGAGATATTTTATTTCTTTAGTCGTTGGTTCGTGTGTCATATCAGCAGCTTTGTGTAAAAGTGCTGCATTCTGGGCCATGTCGTACTGTAAAATTGAACAATTGTATGAATCGGCCTATACTAGATACGATTATCAAAAATTTCAAACGATTTTTTTATTTCAAACTCACGATAATTTCCTGCGGAAGATGATCCCCGGGTATAACGAGCAGCAATCCTTCCAAATAATCCGGTGCGATCTGGTTGAATACAACTTCTATGTACAGCGCTGCGTCCAATCGCAAAGGATAATACCACACGGATCTGAAGAGAAAAAAAAATATAAGGATTGTCATTTTTTGCTAGAAATTTTTATCAATGATTCGCGAATCTGAAAGCTCAGATTTTTACCTGCAGAAAATTAGATAGAAGACTTGATGATTTTTGTGGAGCTCCGTGGTCACGTCTAGGATATATTCATCCCTGGCTAAAGGCATGGTAAAGGCATCTCCGTCGACTATACAGTAAAGAGAAAATTCGTCCATCTCATGTGGATTTCGGACTGAAATAACACTGCACATTTCTTCTATGACATCCTGGAAGAATTTATATTCTTTGTAGTAAAACAATGAATTTCTGGTGCTCGAAGCGACAATTACTCTTCAAGGCAAATATTCATCAGGAATTATCGTTGATTTTAGATTTACCTGGACTACCGTAGTGCATTTTGTGTTTATGACCCTTTCAGTTCCTCCAGGTAATCGGTATATCTGTCGTTTAGCATTTCTTCCCGCGCTTATAGCCATGATCTCTTCAACACTCGGGACATTTTTTCTGCCACCGTATTTGACAGTCTTTCGTAAATTTTGTAGACAAACAGTCGCGGTACCGTGGAAGGCTCTTCTCTTATCGTACGCTGCTGTCTCCAGGTATTTTATCAGATATGGTCTGAGTCCTTCACTGCAAGTGAAATAGGCAGCAACTATACTGAACAGTCTCCACCCTCTTTGACAGCTGTCAGGGTTTGGACTCTTGTTATTTGTAGTTTGCTTCATTAATTGACAGTAGACTTCGTCCCTCAGGAGTTCCAGCTTATGACAGTGCTGAGAAAAAAGAATAAGAAGATGAGATAGAACGAAAAATATGTGGAAAGAAAAGAGGAGGAAAAAATGCATAAAATTTTAACACTTTTGCTCACCATTAATACCGTGTAGACGCATTTTACTTCGCTCATATCCGGTGGCAAAGGCTGGTCCCCCATGTATCGCATTAGACACAGGAAACACTCAACAGCCAAAGTGCTGAGTTCTGGATCGAGTCTAAGTAAGCTTTGTTCGATGGGAATGGCAGAATATTTAACCAAGTCGACTTGCTCTTTCCAGGTCCATTCGGCGCCGTCCTGTTGTCCTTTTCCTTTTTTATTTTTTTTCTTGTTCTTAAGAGATTCGATTACCTTTAGCGAACCGCTGATCGAACCGTCCGCTGTCTTCAGCATCTCGAATCTTAAACATAGATTTATTTTATCATTTTTCAAATGAATCGTTATATAGGTACGTGACTTAATTGAAAGAGGAAATTAAAATGATTGCTGGCCAGTCGGAAGATTCTTTCATCCTTTTCCAATCTTCTTGCCTTCCTCGATCACCGGAAGCTACTTTCAATACTCGACGAATTCGTTTCACAAATCGCTTTTAGATTATTATGGTGAGCAAGCACCGCACACTTAATTCGCGCAGAAATAATTCACGGCGATTTTTAGCACATAGGAAAGAAAGAAGAAAAAAAATTCTTACATCAAACTCTTCAGACTCATTTTTTAACTTTGGCTTATATAACTGGTTTTAGGTACTGCCGCACGAATTTTTTTTGGTGAAAAAAGAATGATTTTTGAAGTGAGTTCCTCGCTGTACGAAACCTTGTAAAGAAATGAAAAGCGATGAAATAAATTCCTCGTTTCACACTTAAAGACGGTATATCTTTCGCCAGTGTCATGCTTTCTCAACACGCGTATGTATGTACAGGGATATACACGAACACCAGACTCTTGCGTAAGGTAATAGTAATTATAACAGACCATTTTAATTCCCTCTATTAATTGCAGTAGGTACCTACGAGTACCACTTACATATATACATTGATGATGTTTCTGGCTAATTACTAGTCTTCAATTCTATCCTAGATTTCTCGCCTATCTTTTATGCAACTATAAAGCCATGTTACTGCAATCACTGACGGACAACAATTCCCTACCTCAACGAACGGTGACATTTTTAACGTGAAAGCCGAATGGAGAATAAAAAAAAAGGTGAAACAAAATCACGCAAACTAATTTACTGAAGAGGAAGTTCTCTGGCTGGAAAATGAAGTCGAAACCAAAGAAAAAAAAAAAATTGGGTTTTTGATTTTGGTTGATACTCACTTTTCGGTACTTTGCCGGAAGTTCAGCATAGCATACTGGAGCAAAGAGTGTTTTCCATCGTTTACTACAGGACCACTTTCGTAGATGCTTTCTTCCTGGAGTCTTCCAGCGTCTTCGTGTTGTCGCCATTCTTGATTTTGCGTGTGATTCTTTTGCTGATTATTTTGATGGTTATTTTGATGATTCACGTGGTTTATATGATTCGTGTGATTAGCTGCTACCATGTGGTTCGAAACGTGATTAGTAATCAGATGATTATGGTTGTGGTTATTGAGCTGATTCACCTGGCTCGATTGGGCAATTTGATGTGAATTTACATGACTAGCCTGCGATTGGATAGACTTTGTGATTTGGGACACATGGTTATCGTGATGAATCGCCGATTTGTGTACCGGCTTCTTGTCGATCTGCAATCAAAAAAATAAGAAAAAATCTAACAACATTCGCACAGTAATTCCGGTTTTAGTGTCAGTGACCAAAATGATCGAATATCAAAAATTGTTTTTCAGAACAAATTCTGTACGTATAAGGTATGTGTGTAAGTCATTAGCACCATTCGAAAGCGTTCTAAATAAATAATGTGGATTAATTCAAATGAAAAAACTAGCATGGGCACACAGAGAAACGCAACGTGAATGTTGGTCCCACACCCGAGAAACCATCGTTAGCATAAATGCTATATGAAATGTAAAATTGAATGTATCTTTTCGCTGCGTGTATAAGTGGGTATAAGAGATTCCAGATTCACTTCGAGGAGAGGTGTATCAAATGGAATTCGAACAAAGCCTTGATGAAATCTATTTAAGACCGTGAGCAATTGTTATTGTAACTATAAACGAGTTTTTCTGGAATCGCGGTGTCTCGTTAATATCCCATTTGTTAAAACTCGATACGAACAACCCGGTGTGTAAGATCGGCACACTGGCGCCCCTTTATTCACGATGTGGAATATCAGAGAAACAGAACGAAAAAAAAAAGAGAATCATATAAAATCGAATATCTGCGGTAAAATATCGACTGGTTTCTCTTCCTCTATCTATTCCCTTCCCAATCTAGTGGGAGAAACAAGTTCCTCGGAACGTTCCAAGCACTTGCATTAAATCCCGGTTCAATATGTCGAAAGATGTTCTACTAACCACGTAGGTATGTTCTGAGTTATCGAAAGATAGAACAACCGGAATCGAGTTTGTTCGCGTTAAGAAACTGGTAAAAGAAGAAGAAGAAAAAATAAAAAATATACCAATCATGACACAAATATGGGTGTTAGATTCTGATACTTAAATGTATCATAAATTATACTTGTACAGCTGCTTGAACGCTCGTGGCGTTTCGAAATGTTCGATATAAAAATTTACACAGGTGGGAATTTGATCATTAGAAAATTGCAAGCTATGTAAAAAAAAAAAACTGGTAATTACGGTTCGTGCTTATCGCGATATAAATTTTAATCAGAGTTTCGATATACCTACAGGCGTCCTAGATCAACCGCAAGGAGAAATTATCGATTTCCTGCAGTAAATTAGCGGTGCATGAGGAGAGAATCTCGCGGTTATACTCGCAGATACGCGCATACCTCTGACCATAAGTAGTATCCGCGAGCTGGATGCGCTGATGACGACCCTGACCCACATATTCGGTAATGTATGCATTTGAAGATGTACAGTTACCCCGCGGGTAAAATGATGGGAAAAAACAGATTCCCGATAACCGCGGCTCGTAGCGATTTTTCGTAAAACCAGTTCGATATCAACCTTCAGAAATTTCGCAGAGGTTCACGACCCCGCGCTGCTATTATTTTGCTAATATATGCGAACTCATTTCACAAGGAACGTTCATTTAATTAATAACTTCGATACAAATCGAACAGAATAATGGCCGAATAGTATTTTTAGATCCAAGGTTACTATCCAACACTTTTGTTTCACTATCTCGCGCCTAGCCAACGATCTATGACCTTTCATCTTAGATCTAACTACCGGATACCAGTTTAAACCATGATTACATGGTTACGTGATCGGATCCGTAAATGTCGATGGACAATAGCAGCTTATCGAACTGCCGATAGCGTGTATCTGATCATTTATCAAAAATTGAAAACATACGAGTATATTAACTCCAAGAAGAAGAAAATTATATATATGCAATATTTGTCTTGACCTGGTAACTCTTGACCTTCTCGTCCAGTTTCCTCAGAGTTTCCTGAATCGTTGATAGCGTTTTATCGTTGTTAACTCTGTCTTCGGTTTGGAGTTCGTTTTGGGTTCTCAGCTCTTCGAACCTCTTCAGTATCTCCCTAACGCTGAGTTTGCTACCGTCCGCATTTTCTTCAGCGATAGTTTCCATTTTAGACAACTTTCTATCGCCGTTAGACTTACAAGCGAGTTGTTCGCTGTTGTAAAAGTCCTTTATCAATCCTTCCAATCGCAATTCTTCAATCGTTGGCTGCTTTTCAGGAGGACTCGTGGATCGGTATTCAAGCTTCTGGTCAATGTGCACGGGATATTCTACTCTCGACGATTTCCGGGATAGATTACTGTCCGATGTACTGTTGTTGTTGTTGTTAACGATTATGCTATTGTTGTTATGGCTGTTTCTTGACATTTGGCGAAGGCAACCTCCTTCTTGACGAAGTTGTTCGATCGTCGGTTGCCTCGAACGATTACCCGGAAGATTTATCGCCGTTTTTACTTGAGACATCGGATTTAAAAATGACTTTTGGTCAAGTTTGGTGACATCTATCCGTGGGATATTCTCATAGTCAAATCTCTGCTGCAGAGCGTCCTTCTGCACACTTTTTAACTTCGATGTATCGTTCTTTAGGTTCATGGTAACTGGAATTATACCCTGAGCCGGGCTGTGAATGCCGTTTGACATCTTTCCAGGCCTTTGAATATTCTTGTTAATATCAACAAGTCCCTTTTCAACAACCAGCGATTTAGTTTCTGCCTTCTTCTTGCCATCTTCGTTGGAAAAAAATCTGATGAATCTACTTTGGGAGGCCGTCTCGCTACTGACATTGTCGTATTTCGGTCTTGGAACCTTATCGAAGGCAGAACTCTTCTCCAAAAAAGCTCCAGAGTCATCCGTGTGTCCATATTCATCGCTGCTGGACTCAGACTCGGAGGATTTGACGAGAAGACTATCGGGTGAGTTAGTTTTCCTGTCTTCGTCAGAAACGCTTTTAAATTCCCTGTCGAATCTGGTCGCATAACTCCGGAAATTTCCCTTCTTTTGATTAACTTTAGTGTCATAATTCTCGTAGTGTTTTCTATAATCGTCTTCGACCCTACCAAATTTTTCCTCGATCGCTTTTCTCTCGTTCTTTTTATCCTTCCGTGTCTCCTCCTCTCGTTTTACATCGTTCACTTCAAATCTTCGAGGAAGTCCAGACCTCTTAACAAATCCTTGACTATAATCGAACGGCTTTGGTTCAATCCTCCGAAATTCGCTTTCAGATGATTCTGAATAATCCGTAAATTGGCTCAAAATTTCCGGCCGATGTTTCTGTCGACGTCTTAAAGTCGTTGGCAGTTCTGCCCAGTTCCTCGAAAGCTTTCGCGAAAATACACCTTCCGTGTCCGGCACCTCACGCTCCATGATCACCAAGAAATTCCTTTTTATTTTATTTTAATTTTTTATGTTTTGAACTTCGCTTTTGATTTTAGTTGAGCAGATTTTACTCGACTTTAAACACTTTGTTCTCTAGAAACACTGTCATCTTTCTCAACTTTGTTCATTTTCGCCAATGTCTTACGCACACCGTTGTCATCACTTACGTAAATCGATCGACGATCTATCGGCTACAAATCTATAATGTAAATATTTGGATATATGAAAGGGACTTGGTAAATTTCAATGCTCATTGTACTTCGAGGCAGAGCAAAGCGGTTTACGTATAAGCTGTTAATAGAAATTACGCATTGAGGATCCGATAGAGATGACGTAAACGCGCGAATATAAGTGATATGGAAAAAAAGTGCTCGCAGGACCTTGAATGACAAATTAACTGCGAATTTATTTCCATCAGACGAGTTGTCGCTGTGGTTTTAGATTAATTTTTATTACTCATTTTTCAAGCCACATATAGCTACGTCTGTTATTAACGAGTATCCCTGACGTTGGGAACTGAGAGAATAAAACTTGTTAAACAATAGCCTGTTCGGAGAGAAAAACTCAGAATTATGAACAGTGGAGGTTGTTTAATTTTTTACCTCGAAGGTTTATTTATGTTATATTACTGTAGAAAAATCCGACCTCGATGTATCTAAAGGGAAGTAAATGTTGGCGTAGTACTAAAAGCGAAGTTAGTCTAGACTCGGGTTTTTGTTTTAAGAAAGTTTATGCCTTTCTCATTCACCGAGGAGGAGAATAAGAAGGTACGTATGTAGTACCTACCTAGTACCTACTACCATCGTGATTGTAATTAGGAGCACATATTATTGTTCCTTCATTTGAGAGGATCCCACAACCGCCCGGATCTAGACGATAGCTATACGCGACTGTAGCATCAAATTCTCACGCTGACGATGAGAGACCACTTTCAAAGATTCAAGATTGCGTATGGTGCTTATTATTAACGTTATAGACCAAAGATACAGCTCGACGCTCGACGATGAGCTAGGGAAAATTAATACTAATTTAACGCGGTGACCATTGTTAATTAATTAACTTATTATGCCTCACAGGATAACGCTCATGTCTGCTTTCTCGTAAAACAATATCCGGATTGATTATTCCTCGGAAACTCAGGCACAGCAATTTTATATAATAAGTAAGAATCAATTGAGCGTTGATTGGTCTGAGATAAAATCAATTTAAAAAAAAAAACAAAGAAAAAAACGTTGCAGTTCTGGCAGATTCTTTCCCAGTTTTAATCTCACGACGTCTGGAAGCATGTAAGTACAAAGAAGCTGGACTGAAGAATCACGTTCGTAAAAGGACCTACATTGCTAGTAGATCTAAGAATTTATATCAATCCGTGACGATCAGAAATCTTCTAAGAAATAATTACAGCCACAGGACCACGTTCTCGATTGAAAAAAAATAGAAAATAAAATTTAGAAAAAAAGGCATAAAACTTCCCAAACTCTCATCAATTTCCTCGATACAATCAATACGAAATTATTCATTTCTAAAACCACTCGCATCTATAAACTTTTACGCAACATCATTTACACCAAACTCTGGTCAAATTTTAGGACCCGTTTATCTCCGGCCTTGCTAATACGCGAATTGATTTGACCTTCTTGTACAGCGTGTACTAGTCTGTTTAGAGATTCGTTTCGGAGTCGGTAATCGATTCAAGGACATTTCAGTCGCTGATGATGCGGATTGAATAAGTTTGTCGATTACCGTATCCCAGCTGCACATTTCGGAGTTTCAGAAAAATTAGAATTTTTGATTTTTAGAAAGCAGAAAACATCTTTCTACGTCTATTCAGAAAAAATTTTTTTTTTCACGAATACGAATGAGATATTTTTCTGGGTTAGTTAGTTAGCTAGTCAGTTTTTTTAGAACTGCTACATAAAAAAGAGCCGTATAATAAAAAACATGCTATATAATAAAAATTTCAAATAGAATGAAAAAAAAACGAATTGAGCTAGCTTGTATAAACTTAGACTCGAGAAATGACCGGTTACGGCTAGCTGCCCAGAAAAATGTCATAACAACAGAGTTGAGCTCCTGTTATATACCTATATGCAAAGATTAACATCGACCTGTGAGGTAAGAAATCAGTTTCTCCGTCTCTAGAGGCTAAATTCTGACGAAATAATTTTAGCAATGCCTCACGCGAGGGGTCCATTATTATGACTCATTCTTCTCCCGCGCTACAGATCAATTGAGTATATTATTGTTGTCGATTCCCGGCCAAAAATCAGCTGATTCATCCGACCAATAATGCAAAAATTGACCCAGACATTGCCTCGCAGATCTGACGACAATCTTTTATCCAAAAACACCGATTTTCACGTTCGCTTTTCTTCCCAAAGGAGAGAAAATCCTACGACCGGTTTGGTTTTCACTTATAAACTATCCGTCTCGATACCGGTATGTGATCTAAACGCGGTTTCCTTAATGAGAAGAATTTATACCGATCGGATTAGACAGCTATAAGAGAGTTTTGCAATTTAAATCACCAATTATAAATTTTATCAAGCTTCGAAACGATCGTTAATTATGCATCCGATTTTTGGATCGGTTTTAACAAAATTCTATCCGGATGTAAATCGATTTCACACACGTCAGAAGCGGGTTTAATTAATTCCGTAGACTCTTTTCGACACCTACTTACCCGGGGTTCGTTAAAATTTCAAAAGGTTGAACAAAAATCGTTAATCTATGGCTTAAAATAATTGCTTAACGTAAAGTATGATATTTCACTTCTATTCTAAGGCTTTTTATTATTTATTCACCGTTCTTTCACATGCGGTATTAATTTAATCACACACTTTTAAAACCGGCGCGAAACATCATCTAGGATCTCACGTAAGTTCGAATTACAACTTGATGAGATTGATGTCAGGGTATAATTCTACTCCGGTTCGTATGCAGCTTCACTACACTTCGATATTAAGTTATAAACTAATTGATTAACACTCGTGTGTTGAATAAACTGGGATATAACGCACGAAACACCTGACAGGTAAACCGCCTTACGAGTCCCCTAGCGTTCACGCAGAAAGCCTTCACGAGACTGATATCTGGGTCAGGTCTTGCCACTCTGAAGCCGGGGCCTCCCCAGGCCCCTCCAAGATCCTTCCTGTCCTTTACCGTCCCTCCAGTTCTTCGGAGGACGAGATAATCTCAACCCCAAAAACGACGATGATGATGGTCTGTTCCAAATTACTCGCGTTCAATGGCCATGGCTTTTTGCCACTTTAATTGTCGACTAATCTACATCGCGTTAATTAGTCTCGAAATTTATCAGAGTATCAAGTTATTGCTTATTTATTTATACATCGCTCACAGGCTCGATTCTCTATTTTTTAGTTTTAGAATTAACGAAGAGAACGTCAAACGAACTGTACATGATATACTGTTAATTTTACTTCACTTGTGCTTATTAATTTTAGTCAGAATATCGATCTGGCTAAAGACAAGCAACGAATTGAATTTCTTTCGATACGTAGCCTACTCGATCGTATCGATTTCTAGATCAACCGATAGAAACCACACGACCTTCGATTGAACCGTACAGGTTCAAATGTCGGTTAATAAATTTAGGTACTTCGACTCCTGCCTTAACTACCGTAAAACTTTTTGAAATTTCATTAATTTCAACATGGAGCACGTGAAGGCTTACACTTCTTTCGATTATACTTTGAAAGTTTCAACTCAGCAAGCAGAATTGGTTAAAAAACGATCGTAAAAAGACATATACGAGATATGTGCGCGAAGCATGTATACATACATGACACTTGAGAAATTCAACGTCAATCAAAAGACTAAATTGCCGGAGAGAAACGAGAATCGTCTGATGTCAGCTGAAACGCGTTCATTTAAATGTTTAACTGATTAGTCCGTGTATATGTTTGTACGTCTAAAAGCGGTAACTTTGGGTCAAGTCTTATTCACATAGGTACGAACCTATATTAAATTAAATTTGTCTGTTCGTCGTATAATTTTTTTATCGATAAATCGGACGTGGTCTTATGCTATGGATCCAGTGGGAAATTCTTCGAGGTATAAATCGTTGAGATACCAAAGTTTTTCCTCCGGGATTCTCATTCCTGAAATTGCTGACAGTACGAGCATTCGAAAAATTGATTATTCATTTCTGTTTTATATTCATCAATCGAGTAAAAACGCGAATCATGGTCCTCAAGACTCGCTGTAAAGCTTTCTTTAATTAGTGTACCCACATAGGTATGTATGTACATACGTGTACGCGTACCTACGCGTACGCATAACCTGCAGCGCATAGGAACGCAGCAAGCGCATGTCAGTAACAGTGAGGTGCTTTCCATTCTTCAGAAACGCGTCTGAAATGATAATCAAGCTTGGGGTATTACAAACTCGTTCGCCCGCTGCAGGCGGAGGTATCTTATAGCCGATGTTGATGCTGATGCAGTGTGTAGTGTAGGAACTCGATCGAGAAACCCGAATCATCAACTTTTTACTCCCGTTTCATTTTGATTGGGCGGTCCTTCGAGAGATACTTACGGAGCAAAGAAATTAGAAAAAAGAAAGACAGAAAAAAAAAAGAAAAAGGGAAGGAAAAAAAAATGCTTCGAGATAGGCAGGAAACCGACTCACGCACCTAGGAGATAACCGAAGGGCCAGGTATATTTTTGTGTGCGCACCCCCATCGGGCGGAGTGGACCGACAAAGGGAAAAAATTTGAAGCTGGTTTTTGTCTTCCATTCTTGTTTTTTTCCCCTGTTTTTTTTTTCTAGAAATGGTACACGACCTATCTTATCCTGAAGGAAAGAGTCACACACGTGAGGCAAGTATGGGGCACCTAAGCCAACGAATTATTCTAAGAAATGTAAACACAGAAATGTAATCCGTGATATACTGCGGGTTGACAGTGAGGCTAGAATTCGGACACTTTGGAGGATCCTTTTTTTCTAAACGTTTTCTTTTTTTTCTTTCATCTCCTCTTTTCTTCTTTTTTGAGTATTGTTTGTCTAGGTTACCTGGCCCAGACGGGATCAGGATTCTAGACACGAAATAAATACCCGGGGGGTTGAAAGTTTAGTGAAAAACGCGGAATCACACTTTATGATCGTTCGTGACTAGGCATCTGGCTTTGACAAGTCTTCGGACGTCGGCGTCAGCCAGCAGGAGATATCGAGAGATTTCTTCTTCGTCTTCTTCTTGGTTTAGAAAAAGCAAATGGTCTTAAAGAACGGTACGAAATACCACCGTTATCGGAACTGGAGCTCTATAGCCATATTATTATAATACCAAACCATCTGTTTCCTCGCTCGCTTACTTGCTAGTTTGCTTTCTTACTTGCTCCTCTTTTAAAATTCTAATTTTACCATATATTTACACGCCGTTTATACGTATAAAACGAACGTGAAAGCGCGA
Organism: Macrophya alboannulata; assembly: GCA_949628255.1. NCBI lineage: Eukaryota > Metazoa > Arthropoda > Insecta > Hymenoptera > Tenthredinidae > Macrophya > Macrophya alboannulata. Next base: position 3,255,839 of record OX451209.1, on the reverse strand, counting down.
CGAGGACCTAATTCTAACCATGAAGCTAAACCCGATACTTCATCAGAATTCACACTGAAATTTCGTTGGCTAAGGCCCGAAATTCTCGATCTCAAGTCACCTTTTTATTTCCCGAATGATTCCGAAAAAAAATATATGTATATCTGATGCACATTTTTATTAAGTATTAAAGAGTTTCAACCGCGACTTTACACTAAGATGAATTACACACATATGTGGTGCAACGTGTAACACGGTAGTAATACGGGTACTTATAGCTGACCACAATCCAGTGCAGTTCATTTGCTAGTCGACGGACTCAGGAAATAATTATCAGCGTTACAAGTGCAGTTAGTAGGTGCCGTTGTGGTCATACACCTACCTACCTGCGTACCTGGAGCAGGTATTGTATCGAGAGAAAAAAAATTGCTGCTTTCCCATTTCTTTCCACTCTCCTTAATTGCGCGATATATAATTAGAAGAGATTCCCTCAAAAAGGTATATCATAGCACCTTTTCTTTCCATTGATTAACAGTTTTTTTTTTTTTGTTTTATTTCGGTTTTTTATTGCATTTAGATACGTACCTGGACATGTAAGTGCAGTATGTACGTAATCAGTTGTAAATGATAATTATACAGATTGTAAGGAAGGAAGGTATGAGCCAGTCGAGTAAGTACATACGTAGGGCTCTCAAACACGCGATAACTTCCGGTATTTTTTTTTTTTTTTCTTTCTTTTTTATATTTGACATTGTTCTTATCCTATGTACATACGTAGAGTTGTATTTTCCTGGTCTAGATTTCTATTTCATTGTTGCAACGCTTTTCTCGACTGCATTCTCAGCTGGCACACATTATGGCGTTACAACTATATAATTATATATTTTAGACTGCAGTACATAGGGATGTACTATGTATGTATGTATGTACGTACAATTCTAGTTCAATGTCCGAGTTTTCGCACGAGAAAATCTTACGGCCATTTATATTCTTCTAAGTAAACTATTACGGATATAACTATACCTATGTATACCTCGCTGATTTCAAGTCTGCAGCAGCTATACGAGTACGTATGTAGGTACGTTACATACATACCTACTAACTCTAATTACCCGACCCACGCCTATTTAGTACTAATTGAATTTTTCGGCCCATGACTTTTAGCGTTGTTAGCCTACTTGCGATTCTCCAGTATTCTAGACGGTTTCTAGGGTGAAAAATCTTCTAAAAATAATTACCGAGTTGTTCAACTGACCAGATAGCCAAGAGCCTTGAAAATTCCGCGAACCCTGACTTTAATTCCCGTTTTTCTATCAAATTTTTTGTTTCGATTCTTATTCAGTATTCTTGGCGATTTCTGAGGGGAAAAATCTTTTCAAGATAGCGAATGGAGTTATTTAGCAGACCAGATAGCCTAGAGCCTTGAAAATTCCGCGGACCCTGACTTGAATTCGCGTTTTTCTCTATGTATAAAAATTGCTTTTGCTTGATTTCTAATTCGTTGCAATGGTTAAACGCCGTGGGTGACGAATGTGAATGAAATTATATAAAAGGTAGTTGAATAAAAGTAGTGAACAGTGGGCGAGTCGCATATTTCAATCCTATAAATAATCGTGCATTTAAGTAATAGGCATCCTTGAGGCGGAGTAAAATGGAATGCAGTTGATTGCTGTGTTGTTACGTCGTCACTAAGATCGTTTATAGGTATGTATTTTCTGGTTATTTTTGAGGCCACGAAGAGTCCGCAGGACTGAAACGCACCGTTCTTTTTAATCCCCCCCACCCGAAAATAAAAGAAAATAAAAAAAACTTTCAGGGACAGTATTATTCGAGCAAACGTGAACCCTTCGCTACGGTTCGTAAGTCCCAAAAGTGAGACTCCAAGGCCTGATGCTTAACAATTTATTTCCTCGAAAGACAGGTGCGATGCCACCCTCCTTAAACATTGTGTGAGCGGAACTGACCCGGTGCTCACAAGCCGTGTTCACAGACTTCAAAGATGAAAGAAAAAAGAAAGAAAAAAATGAATAAAAACGAAGACAAAATTGAATTTACAATTCTCTCTACCTAACTCTAAATGCTTCCAGAATCGTATATTTTTTTTTCTTTTCTTAAACTGTTAGAGATTGGAGAATAGAAACGATAGATTTTTGATTTTTAATTTTTTCTTTTGCGAGTTACAAAATGAACGTCTTTTCCATTCTCTACGATTCTCCATCGCTTTGTCTTTCTAATCTGCAGTTAGACGTGACGCAACACGATGACACCGCTCCAAGTTGCTAATCCGCGTAGTTCCTTGCGAATTATTCATCGTCTCTCTTTAGAGATATATATTTTTACACCCAGACATAACTGTAATTGCACATTGCAAACGATGTGTACTACTTTCGTTACGGTAGGAGCAACGATGCACAGGATTTACAATGTCGACTCTGCCAGAGCTCAACAAGTTCTTAACTTCTTATAATCAAGCGGCCTTGCACTCTACTCGTTGCAGAGGTGTGAAGAAAATTAAAAAAAAATAAACTTCCTCAATTCATCAAGTGCGTATATAAACTTAAAAAAAAATTATTCTCAATTTGGACAGATAAAAATAAATTTTCAATACGTTTCATATGAGTCAGGATTCGTTTCATAACCTCGTCTTCCGTTTTATTATATCGATTTTGGCTTCTTTCAATCTTCTGTCTCATTTCATTTCATTTTTTTAAATCTTTTTCTTTTGTATAATAGTTTATTCACCGCAAGCGTTGCGAGTGAAGAACAAGCGGTACTGTAAGGAACTCCAAGCTCTTTATTTTACAGTATATGAATGTATGTAGGTATACATCTACGTGTAAAGGCATGTAGACGCCTACGGGTAATTCGCGAGATCAACAGCAGCAGAGCGGTAGCAGCATAGACCGGAAGTAGTTTGAATTGCTAATAGGAATAGGAGAGCAATTATATACCGCACGGTATGTAAGACACCGGTTTATAACGTAGGGGGCCTGCACCATATGGCCAAAATTTTACCAATTTTACTCGTTCGTACAATATTCAATTTCTTACAGCGAGCTGTATAAGAAAGTAACCGAAATTTGACGCAAAACTAAATCGCGAAATCAAACGTACGATCATCGCATGTGGTTTACTGTCGCATTACTTTCTCGTGAAGTTTGCGTTTCCTTTATCGATTAGCGACTCCCTGTACCTGCTGCAATGTAATTGAACGATTAACGGAAGGTATGTCGACTCCGAGTTCTAACATCGATCAGATATTTCCCGTTCACCACGCCTGTTATAGATACTTGTTAAATAAATGGTAGATAGGGGCTATAAGCCGGAGCTTTAACTCGCATAGTACTTTTTATAAAAGCTGGGTCCTCGGTTAAGGCTTAACTCTCAGACATTCCAATACCAACTTGGTTCGTGCGGAATTACTTTAATTAGTTTCCTGCGTGAAAGTGAACCGTTCGAAGTACGCCTAGTTTATATATATGTTATTTGTAGCAGCATCGCCTGCAGCCTCTCTCCCTCTCAGATCTCTAAAAAAAAAACCTAGATAATCGTTTCATGTATACACAAACTTCGCGAAGTAAAACCGCAGGGTATATTAAATCCATACGAAGCTCGTGCAAAAATTTTTGCAAAATAAATAAAAATAAAATTACAAGTGGAATTAGTTATATATGTACCTCGATAATAATTTCTAATATTGAACTTTGGTACGGCGTGTGTATAGACTGAATTACGATTCGACGAAGCGTCTCGGGGCTGGAAATTCCGGTATAAAATTGATCCAATATAACTTGCCAATTAAATGATAAAACCAATAAGATGTAATTAAAAATCAAAGTATATAGCGCGAGTCGTGTGATATCTGGGACTCGATGATGGTGTTGAGGAGAGAACGAGAATAAGAATAATAAGGAGGAGGTTGTGGTCAACATATATGACCACTCACTGGAAATGCAATTCGTGTTACTATCTAACACACTTGCTCGTGCAAAACTTCATATACTTGGCCACAAATAGTTGTCTTATGTTGTGTATATATGTATATATACTTCACATATTTACACATAGAATTTCATGCGTAAGGTATATATATAGGTATGTATACACGGTATATTACCTACTACGGGTAAGAATCTGACGGTTTTATTATACGATTGCAGCGTTACGGACTGTGGGGTTTACAAAGGCTAGCCTTATGATGACTGCAGATAATTATTATTATAAATAAATCGGTTCTATACTGTTGGTTTTCAGTGTTATTCATACTAATCATCGTAATATGCGGATTATAGTGCTAGGGAATAATTTACCGATATGATGAACACATATGTATATACCTATTGCGGATTAACGGGAAACATCGAAACCCGCTTATAATTCCACGCGCCATCTTTCACTTCTTATTAATTTTACTCTTCTAATGAATGTTTTTTTTTTTTTTTGGTTTTCTTGTTTTTCTGATATCGCCATGATGACTCGTCACTTTGGATATCAATTCAGAAGAGCTTACCCTGATTCGTACGGTGACCGGTAAGTCGGATCCAAAGAAGAAGAAAAAAGCGGTTTTGAATTAGCTGTGAAATTTATTATTTCCTCTTTGAATATTTCTTCAATCTTCAGGAAATACAAAAATATAGGAAATCAAAAATCGGAAGGAATATACGTAAAATTCTCACGGATATTCCGACTAAAAAAAAATTGGCAATATTTAACCGTAAATTATATTACCCCCCGAAAAAGTTCTGCGGTTATTAAACCTGTCAGTAATTGATAATTATCGTAGATTTCAAAACCGATAATGATCGATCAGATCCACTAATCAGTCGTATTAGACGAGAGGCTCACTCAAAGCGGTCAGCGATTGGGCACGAGTCATTATAGTGTCTAGTATAAGTAATAAACTTATACAGCCTCTCTACGTCCCTCTATGACATCTGGAGACCAATTCTAAACGCGGTACGTAACGAAGATGTGTTAAAATTGTTGAGATTCTGTTAGTTCGTATAGTATATCTTCTTTCGGAAAATTCTCGAGTTTGCCACGTCCGAGATAAGATGCATCGCGATGTCGATTTTTACCGATTTTTTTTTTTTTTTTATCCTTTTTTTCCCTTTTTCATACCACCGCGAGAAACGGGGAGTAGACTACTGTCACGTGAGAGGAGAGATTAGATTTCTAGTTATGGACAAGCTGCAGCATCGAGCTCTTATGGGCAGCTGTTCGCGATGGTTGGGGGTCAGACATTTCCTCTCGCAACGGTCCCTGATCACGCAGGAAACCCGTACGCGATCACTAGGCACTACTTTGCGTTGGGTCTTAGGAATTTCAGCCTTACCTTAGCTATCCGTACGTATACCAAGATAACTTTTCATTAGCTATTTCGAATAGATGTGATCGCCTATAGATATAGATACATACACGTCTCAGATGCTAATAAGTATCATACTAATACGTTGTCCGATAGAATATACGCAACTAATTTACACACCGATCACGTACTACGCCTTATACCTTACCTACTATAACACTCGTTTATTTTTATACACAGGGTGTATCTGAGAAATTATATCAGTTTCACAATCTAATCACAACCCGAAACGATGCCGCGATTTTTCGACACTTTCATTCAGGACTGAAAATCTGTTCGGATATAAGGCAGAGTCTCCGAAAATGGAACACTAGGATGCAACAAATTTTTGCTGGTCTTTCCCAACTCGAAAATGTGAAATCAGACAATGCAATCAATTCTTCATTTCGATGTTTTCCTTTCGGGAATAATTAGCACTGCATGATTAAAAAATTTTTTGATGTAGGGTGGCCGACTTTTGGGAATTTTTTATGGCGCTGAGAAGGTTCCTTTGAGGAACAGTTCTTAGAGGTAAAAGGATAAATTAGGATTGATGAAGAATTCGAACTTCAAAATATGTGAAATTAGTTAAATGATGTATAGCTTTGGTCACATTTATCACAGCATTTATCACATTTTGGGTGCTACTGAATGTAGATGATTTGTACGATTTGCTAATTTTCGCTTAAATTCATTGATCATAGTGTTTGAGAAAGCTTGTGTTCAAACTTTCGTAACTGGTCAATCTTCGTCGAGTTTACCCTACTTAGTGAGTTTTAGTAAATGGTAAGAAAGTATGATTTTGACTTTTCGAGATCGTCATTAAATAATGTTCAGCAAACTCGAAGAAATAATTAATTACACGTCTAACCTGAATAATCCGAAAGTAACGTGCCAATTTCCTTGCTAATGGCGTGCAGGTAAGTATTCCTAAATCACGATGAAAAATTGCAGCGTTGTGATACATGGGCAATTCATCAAAAAAAAAAAAAAAAAGAAAACTACGATCATGATTCCGTCATTATCGCACGTATAGAATAACTTTTACATATTTCCTGTACACAGTATCAAATTTTCAAACACCTTGTACATTCTTTTTATTTCATTCACCTATACCATATGTGTATATAGAAAATAAAAGGTGGGTTGTACAGAACAAATAGGGGGCGCATGGGTGCAGCATAACTATGTATATACATTCAGTTGACAATTATTTTACCGCAAAGAGTATTACCGCGACTTACGCAACCCGGTACACCTCGTTCTAGCTGAGTTTGTCTCGACTTACAAGGTATTCGAGTAAGTAGGTATATAAGATTCGAATTGGAATCTCGCGGACCTAAATACAGCCGTAGGTAGAGGTACCTACGCGGCTGGATAAGTACCAGAATTATCTCGAATGTCGCAAGTATAAAATCGCGGCGTATAGTTTATATAAATCCGTATAAACGAGACCGCGTCGACGTTTATTCTTACCGCTTTTGACACACTCGAATACCTCGAATATCTTCGGTAAAACTAAAATATGTATCCCAAAATTTATTCCCCCCCCCGGATAATGACTCTAATCCCGATTGATTTATGGCGATTTATTCCGACCGAGACAATCGATTTCAAGTTAAGCCAGTAAATAGTAACTACACTTCGAATCTCGACTCATAATTAGATGATATTTTCCCATTTCTAAACGCTTACGTAATATTTATAGCCTCGGGTATACTATAGTCGGTACGCAGTACACGGATTAGATCATGTGAATGCGTTGATAGGTCACATACCTACCTATATCAGTGAGGTTGGTGTATAGTTACGTGTTTATGAACCGCTTTTAGGCTCACGTAAGAAAAATAAAAAATACGAAAATGAGGAGAGAAAAAAAAGTACAATAGACACGGCGTACGTCATTATGTTTGGTAAGAATAGGGTATGGACTGATTGTAACATGTACATAGTTTTGTTGTAGAAAAAAACTCGAAAAGAATCCTGAGTCAGACTTCGATCTCAAGTTTCTTTCGCCGAATTATACGATAGAAATCCATATCAAACACGTCGAAGTAAAATTTGCATCAAACTTACCGCTCTGACGTATTTGTTGATCATTTCGCCTAGCTGAGGAGCGCGGTTAGTATGAAGCGGAAGTCTTACACCGGAAGAAAGCTGCAGACTGCAAACGCCGGATCTGGTTGGTCCAACAGCTACGATATCCTCGAGAAGCAGAGTTTCGAGAATTATTAGATCCCCGCTCGGAGCTCTTTTGATCAATCTTAATCCGTGATGTGAGACAGCGACGTGTTGGGCCTCAGGATGTTGGGGTCCGATCTGTAAACAGGAAGATAATAATTTGGTAATATGAAATAAACGTGTCGATGCAATTATACGTCGATCAAGTGATCCTTGGATCATGTGTCTTAACTTTGTTTGGTTTTTAATTGCCTCATATATATTGCGAAACTATTATATCGACAGCTCGCTGCCTATTCTTAGACGTTATATAAAATTGCATAATTATGATTCTTTGTCTAACCGAACACGCGAGACCTCGTACCTATACCTACACCGTATTACGAAAGACTGTAGATTTTTCTCCGAATCTTATATTGTGAAAAGTGATATGCGGGATAAGCAATACGGTAAGACAAAAGCTTCGTGCGACTTCGAGTCAGTCGCAAACGAATTTTACAAGGTCAGAAAAATATTCATAAACTTACCGAGACGGGGAAAATCCTGGCGAAATAAATCGGCCACTGTTTCGCCATGTCCACGACGTTCTTTTTTATCGTTATTTTATGCTGGGTGCTCTGAAGGTTGTCCAAAGTTATTCCATAGTTGTCTAACATCTTGAGCATGTTCTGTCTATCGTCCTTGTTTATCCTGATGCTCGACGTGGCCAAGACGTCGTAAGCAACTTGGCAGAATACGAGATGAAGAGCTAGAGGACTTGTCAAATTTTCATTCGGTGAAAACACCTCCTTCTTAACTCTGAGGGTCCACGTAACCCGATTGTAAGTAAAATGTGCGGTAGAAGTTTGCGGGTACAACTTGGTGTCGATAACTTCCTGGGCTTTTTCAATTTCCGGTTTTTCAACCGGAGGTAAAACCGGTTTTAAAAATTCCGGCCATTCCTCGATCTCGATTCTTTCCATCTTATCGGTATGATGGGTCGATGCAACGCTCGATCTTCTCTCCACCTCGCGATCTAGTCTCTTGAAACCCTGACGTTGAACCGCGAACGAGTCTCTGGTGTTCGGAACAACGCCGAAATCCCTTGAAGATGGCATTCCGAAACTGTCCCTAGACTTCGGGGACACGTCCCTCATCATCCCGAAGGAATCCCTCTTCGCATTGGCACTATCGAATATGTCTCTGCTCGTCGAATACACTTCCCTACCATAGGGATTCTTGGATGAAACTGGGTCGAATATATCCGAGGCTACATCCTTCCTCGAGTCAAAATCTGCGCTTCTATTATCTCGGGTTGAACTGGCCATATCAGTACTGTCCTTTCCGTAATAATTTTTACCGTTTTCGTACTGCGTTCTGTACTCGTGTGTTTCTCTTAAGTGCTGTTGAGACGCGAATAAATCTCGACTTTGGCTGAACATGTCACGCTGATTTTTCGGCGAATGGTCAAACATGTCGGACTCTGGAGACCCGCGGAATACCTCCCGGTTTTTCGGCTCTACTGGGGCTGGCGGTGACCTGGGCTGCGGCACTCCAGATTGGCTGAAAATCGAAGGAATGAAAATGTTGTCATAAAAAAAGCCACTTTTTGTTTCTCATTTCCAAAAACGGAATTACAACTTGTACCAGTGATTTAAATCTCCATACCTGTGACTGTACATGCTTCCACCTCTTGGACTCGGTGGTTGTGGTGGTGTAATGGGCGGTGGAGGTGGTGCTGGCCTTTCCATCCTCTCGATTTGACTTCTGACAACTTGAGCCTGGGTCATCATGTCGGTAGTTCCCTTCGACGTGACGCTCTGAGCATCGTCAGCTGTAGTTGACGCATAATCGTCCCATCTCCCGCCTGACATTGTAAAGAAAGGAAAATCGATAAAAAATAAAAAATTGACGTAGAAGGAGAAGGAGCGACTGTTCAGAATTTTTTTCAGGAATTAGAATCCGAGTGTTCGGTATTAATTAAGTGTGGAATTTTTTTAACCGCAGTTAAGAAGTCAGTTAATTTACCTAGCTGCTGTTCAAGCAATAATTTCCTGTTATCTTCTAATCTCTTGACTTTCCCATCTTCTCTAGGCAAGGCTGGCTTTTCTGTCGTTTTAGTTGATCTAACGCTGTGATTTGCCGTTACTTTTTCTAAGCGCTGTCTCATTTCTGAGCTCAGTTTTAGCTTGCCTATACTCCCAGGAGAAGGGCGTTGGGCTCCGACTTCAAATCCGGATCTATAAAATGACGAGAAAATAAAAATTGTTTCACGGATTTTTGTTACATTTGCACAAATAGATTATGCCCAATAACTCACTTTGATTTTTTCTTCTTTCTGTCTCCATCGTCCTTGCGGCCTTCCTCATGCCTAGAAGGACTCGACGTTGTATTTCGATTGCCTGAAGACCGCTCTTCGGTAACTGTGATATTTTCTATCTCAAATTCTTCCCATTCCACACCGCCCTCGGGAGAGGGTTCACCTTCGACCTGATACTCCTGGTACTGTGGTGTGATTTTTCTCTGTTGATGCTGTTGTCTCATTTTGAATTCTATAAAGCTGTCCTGAATCTGAGCCTCAGTAGCGTCGCTCGGCGGAGGCCATCTGCAAAAAATTGAATCGTCTAAAAATTCCACCCCAAAACATGAGTTGAACAAAAAACAAAGATAAAAAAAAAAACAGGAATCTTATCATCACCTCCATTTCCCGATCCTAACAGTTTTTGCTCTTCCATAAGGATCTAGGAACGGCCTGGACTCTGAAGGATCGTGTAATTCGAGTGGCGGTGGCATCGGGGGCGGCGGAGGAACGCCTTTGCTGTTACTCGAGCTTGACATGTTGCTTTCAACGCTGCTCTTCCGGTTCTTAAGTTCGCTAAGAACATTAGTGAAATTAGTCTGAACGTTAGCCTTGTTAACGCTGGTCCTTCTGAGGTCTGAAGACGACGAGATTTTCCTTTCTGTTACTTTCCGGTCAACGCTGACCTTCCGCACCCCGTAATCGTTACTGATTTTACGAGTCTCTTGATTTCCACTTGATTTCCTAGGCGGGCTCTGTGGTCGGTGAACTTGCGCCTTGACGGTTACAGTTTCCTGTCGAACTACAATTGGCGTTGACTGTGCAGGCATTGCACGTTTTTCTGTCGACCATAGCTCACCGTCATCCGGTTCGCGGAAGGAAACCTGACAAGGTTGCGAATACCGCGTTAATCGCAACTCAATGATTAATTCAATTGACATTTAAACGGATTGTAGCTGCAGATTGAAGTATGAGGTGTAAAAGCATAGATGTGCAGAGATTATTGGAGTTTAGTCGCGTGCAAAATTTCACTCATGATTTCGGATTGGCGATCCAGGAAATTTTGTATTCCTAGATTTGACCAGGACCCTAATTTCGAGTGCGTTAATAATACAGTGCAAGAAAGGAATTAATGGATTTTTAGTTATACTGCAGCCTCTGTACCCAGCTCGTGCTCTTAATGTGCTCGTAAAGGTAAAAAAAAATTCTTGACTCCTTTTTTTGTGGATCAGGAAATTTCACGGTGGTTTATAGGACGTACACGTTGCAGCAAAGTGTTTCTTCAAAGTAAGCCTTAAGTATGTTGAACCGGATAGTGACATGCGATTGTATATTGTAACATGTGTTTGTTTCGACCAATTTAGGATCGTTAGTCAAAGCAAAGACTCGCTAGATAATGACTATAGTGGCTAAATTGCCCTGCACAACTATAATCATAAAGTTGGTATGGACAAAGCTTGTAAAAGATCTTAAACCTCGTGTTAAAACCGAAGTCAGGTATATACATCCACTCCGGTAATCAACGGGGTTACTCAACGCGTTTAAATTGCTAGATTAGCCACACCTCGACGGAAAGGTGTTATTAAAACTGCGTTGACTCTTGCTCCTCTATAAAACCACCGCGAACTTGATGCATTGAGAGAAATTTGTTTGAAGAAAAAAAAAAAAATAGAAAAAAAAATAAAATAAAATAAAAAACGGAAGGGAAAGAGAAAGAGAGTGGAAATAGAAAGGACGATCATAGTACCTAAACTCCGCTTGCCTCGTTCGTAGATTAATGATCAATGCTAAGTAATTTAAGCTAGGGTATCTATAGTTGAACAAATAGATACCTTGGAATATCGTCCGATAGAGTCATTGGGGCCCATTTCGTTCATTTTGTTCGTTTCATTCATTTGAATCATTTGGTTTTGATTGTTTGGGGCTGGGGGGGCTAGAGGCATGCCCAAGGGGCCCGCAGAGTACGTCAGAGTAGAAGGCATGCCCTGGAAACACACACCGATACCGTTCCCCAATTCAGACCCAAAGAAATCTCAACCACAGTGTAGATAGTTAAACACCTTATTTAATCAGTTATTTCGTGACGTGGTATACACGAATATTAATTTCAGCAGGTGAAATGAATAAATAAATATATGAATAAATCAGTAATAAATAATAAATCAGTAAATTAGTAACAGACTTTGGCTAGTGACTAATAGTAAGTTAATCTTCGTCGTGAATTCACTTTTCAACTCTCAATTAATTAATTAATTAATCAATTCCTTCTCCAAATTTTTCATTTTCATTTTATCCTCAATTTTATCGTGAAGAGAAAGAAGTGAAATTTATTTATTATTCATCGTAAGATAATTGAGATATTCATCAACGAAATTAGTAACATATTAGCAACACTTTGTGTTATTTTCATCAGATTTGTCAATCACATATTCTGTATTCGTAGCATTTTTCGCTAACACGTTATTCGCAAAAAAAAAAAAAATTATTTCACTGAGATTTCGTGTCCTTAGTGCTACAATATACAGTGCCGTATATATAGTATTATGTATGTACAAATATATAAAGTGCAGGTATATACTCAAGCAATAAATTTTATATTAAATATAGAATTAGGGTACGTAGAAAAGTATAATAAAATTTGTACAAAAGTGTTTGTAAAATTATTTTCAAAATATATGTATATCCACATCGACTTACCGGTTGCTGAGCGGCATTCTGAGGACTCTGTACCAGAAGTTGTTGAAGAGCTTGATTTTGGGCTAACAGTTGTTGTTGGATTTGAATATTCTGTGCCATCGCACTCTGCAAAAATGCCCTTTGCAAATTTTGCTGATACGCAGCCATATCGTTGTTTTGTGCCGGCGGAGAATTCGGATATTGCGGAAGGCTGAGTCCCTGCATATTGTAGATCGGTATTGGCATGAATCCAGAATTCATTCCAGGATTTTGTGGATTTTGAACAGCCTGGGGTGAACTAAACATCGGCATCATCATCGGAGGCGACATCATCCCCGGTGGAGACATCGGGTTGAAGCCAAACGCCGCATTTTGATTAGGAATGTCCATATTCCCGCCACCCTTGATCCTCAATGAAATTTCCTTAGACGTTATCGAGCCAATTTCACTCCCAGTGAAATCCCCGTCGGTTACCCAGTCTACGAAATCTTCCAGCGTCTCTAACCTACTCCCGCAGATCTGGCTGTCATCTTTTCTACCGATCAATGTCAAATCGGACGCTTTTCTGTCCGCCAAACCCTTGATGCTGGCAGCCAGACTCCTCGCGTCTGATAATTCGTCTAAATTACCGTCCAGAACCGGCATGAAGAGTTCATCCAAAAATTGATCAACATCAGATGCTTGGCTCGGTACCCGGACTCGTCTAACGTGGGAAGCCAAGGATGGTGCTTCGCTTGTATCTGACATAGCTGAGGACTTGACTCCTCCGTATTCGCTCTTCTCGATGTAGGCTCTGCTCGATTGACTTCCAGGAAAAGCGCGCTTGCCTGAAAGTAGATGAATGATTTTTACCTCGCCTCGAAATCGATCGGGTATCATTGAACTCTTGAATCAATTAATTGCAAAGATCTTACCTGGGTATTGCGACTTGATAAATCTGGTCTGTGATCTGATGTAGCTGCTCTTATCGTCCTCTGATCTTCCGGTTTGGCTGACTGATTGAATGTCTGGATATTCGAAGTCTATGGTCAGGTCTTCTTCTTCTAGGATATTGGGTTCTGTAGTGCGGCTAATTCGGCTGTATTTTCTCTCTTGGATAATCTCCGCCCTGCTCATATACTCAACATTTGTTACTGCTGAGGTTTCACCGATTCTTTCTAGGCTGTGATAACGATCGTTCAATTTAGACGATGATAATCCGAGATTTGCCAATTTGCTGGGTGGAGTCACGACGTCTGGTTGAAGCAAATTGTCCAGACTTCTACTCCGCTGTTTGTCCTTTTCAAAGTAACGGTCGTTCAGGGCTGATTTTCTGGAGAGACCGGATTCGGAAGTCTCTAGTATTCCTTCGTGCGATTGTTTTCTCGTTTGCTGAAAATAGGGAAGAAGATTCAAAACCCATGGGACTTTGGACATAAGCTCGATTTAATGGGGCCGACGACTTTCATCTGCTTCAGAATTTCTTGTACGTAGATAACTGGACGATTCAATTTTAAAAGGTGTAGGATAGAACGATAGCTGTAGGATAGGATGATCTTAAGATTTCGCGGTGGGTTTAATTGATCTGCTCTCAGGCTTTAGGCGGTAGTTTTTTGCCTTTTAAAATTGACGGGCAACCGTTATCTAACGTATGTTATATATTTTTTTGTCCAACTTCGAACTGTGACATCAATCTCTTATGAAGTTAGATCAACAAAGAACGTTGATTGAGCCAATTTATTTCTTACAGGAGGTTTTGCGACTGGCGGTTGTGGCGGTGGCACAGCTGGACGTCTAGGTGATTGAATTTCGGTCTCTACTGGCTTGTCGACTACTTTTGGAATCGACTTCCTTTCCAATGGCTGGAAAGTCTTCAGCACCGGGGGCTCCAGCTCTTGTTCCAATTCCCGCATCACCTGAGCATGCTGATAAAAAAAAACATCAATACCGTGAATTTCAATAGTTTGATTTTCGTGGATTTTTCAAACGATATCTAAAAAAAAAAAAATTGATCAAAATGAACACAAATGAATCTGTGAACAATCTTCACGATTTACCTCTCTCTTCTTAATCGCTGGGAAGCTGTTTTTACGTTGCTCCATGAAGATGTTCTTTGCCGATGGGAACGCGGGAGTAAGTTCCATCTCCGAAATCAAATCTAAAACGTAGTCGAAACCGCTGGTTTCGGTGACAATGGCATCAGGCCCATCTAATTGATTCCACAAAGTAATCGTCCAGCCAGTATTATCGACTCCATGATTTTGGACTGCTAGATTAGCTAGCTCTTCACATGATGTCCAAGAGTCTACGGAACACGTAGTGGTTTCACCTAGAACCCCGAGAAAAAAGCACGATATATCATCACAGAAGTATTCAAAGATTGTTCAATCTGCGTACAAGCACTCACCGTCGTAAAAGCCAACGCTCAATGCCATGTTAACTCTGTTCCTATTGGCACGCCACTCGAGAACACACGGTGGATAATTTCTGGCAACCTGGTAGCTCGTGGGTTGATTATTGCTCGTTACTCTGAGCACAGTCCTTTCACATTGAAGAAGCTTTCGTTGACAGTAGGCCTTGTAGCCGTCGTAAGCGTGGTCGGAAACATATCTAAAAAAAAAAAGCATACGGAACATGATATCTAGATATTTGGCGAAAAGAATACTCGATGGTTCGCTCAGTTTTTTTTATCATACGAATATACTCACTTAAGAATGTATTTGAAGAGAGTTGGACTTGGTTGAAATGCGGAAAGACAATTCGAGAGTAAAAGCCACCCTCTTTCCTTGTTGGCATCGTTGTCATTTTTCCAGGTCTGATTGGCCAATTGACAGAGAATTTCATCCCTTAATTTCTCGTTGACTATACCCTTGTTCACAATGTAATCGCCAAGAGCTTGTTCCCGTTTTCCACTGAGATTATTCTCGTTCATAAACCGCAAAAGCATTTTGAAAATCATCAAGGAATCGGTGTAGTCTTGGTCCCGAGCTTTCGCTAAGAATGGAGTCTTTATTGGCTCCCGTTTCATACCGAAAATGTGACTTTTGAAATAGATATTAGTGAACTTCGAGAACTGATGCTGATCGATGTCAGTAGGAAGTCGATAACTATGGGGCTGCGGAACCACAGGGCCAACCACCTTCAGCAAATTCCTTTCCGTATGAGTCGGCTGCCAGTCTGCGCGCAAAAATTCCCACGAAATTAATACCTTCGCGTGAAAATTTCCCCCAAAAAAATTAACTCACATCACGTAAGACTCACCGTCTAATTTACTGTAGATAAAAGCCAGCTCAGCTGGAATCTCCAGATGATTGACTCCAGCGACAGCTCTGGAAGCTCTTTCTTGTTCCTCACGCTGTTGCTTGGCTTTAGCTCGTTCTCTGCTCGCCTTTTCGATCTCCGCTCTCTTCTGCATTTCCGCCTTCATCACCTTGAACTTAGTCCTCTCTCGCCTACCCCGGTGCAGTTTTTGCGCGATGATTACTCCCTTCTTCAAAGCTCTGTATTTTTTCCGTTCGCGATATCCACGGTATACAGCTTGCAGAAGCACGGTGCTTCGAGATATGTTCAAGAACCTTCTACGAGCCAAAAATCCTCTTGTATATCTCTGGACAGTTATGGCAGCTCTTTCGAGGATCAGTGCTCTGTTATACTCCAAAGTTCTCTCGAGAGACTCCCTCAGAAATACTCTGGTTAGTCCCAACTGATATTGAGTATGAGATTCCTGAGGGGCAGCTTTGTCCAGAATCATTCTACACAATTCCTTGTTCGGTGCACCTCGGGGAAGATTCGTGTGCACCAAGTATCTATAACGATCTACGAAGTGACTGAACAACAGTCGAACCGGGTATCCAGTCTTACGGATACGAATCGTTTCCAACATTCCCGTGTAACGTAGCTGCTCCAAAACACAAGGCATGTCAAATTTCATCGGTGCTTTTTCGGTGTTCGGTTTTATGCAACGAACAAACCATGGATTGCACCTGAAAATTAGGGTTCACAAATTTCAGAAGCTTGTAACTGACACTCAAACTGATTAACGATTATTTCGTACACATATTTCATACTCACTGTGACATTAGATCTAAAAGCTGCTGTAAACTGTCGTGGAATCTGGCTGATACTGTTGGAGTTCGTGGTTTCATCGTCACGAATCTGCCGTTAGGTTTGTTCATTGTTTTGTTTGCTTCATGGGTCGTACGGACATGCTGGAACATTTTGCTGACCATCTGGAGAATCGAGAATTTCTCATTATTTTTGTTGTTCGTTTTAAGTTTTGGAAAAAAAGAGACGTGATACTCACCAGTATTTTACTGCTTATAAGTAACTCGACTACGTCAGGCCTCAGAGTGTCTCTGTTCTTGTCGAGGAAACCGTCTACGTTGTACCAAACCTGGCCTGCGTAATGTTTTATCGCAAATTCAGCTGAATTCATTCTTGGTCTTGAATACAACTCGCTCAATGCGTGATTATAGTGACATTTTTCCAAAAAGGACAAGTCACTTGCCTTAGGAAAGTTGCTTTCATCATCCAACAAGTGAAGTATTCCCACTGGCTTTTTGGCGATCAAATTTATCACCGGGAGATTATCCTAGGAATCGAAAGTATATTAGTAAAGAAAAATTCTGGGACTCTTCGGAAGCTTTTTGAAGTATGTGACCCCGGAACTTACGGAATAGTTAATAGTCGTCCAGTCGATCTTCTCCTTAGCATACTCTTGCTGTTCGAGTTTAAATATGTGCTTGTTAAAGTAAAAGTGCAAGTTCTCGTTAGCGTAGTTTATACAGAGTTGTTCAAAACTGTTCTCCGTAAAATTCTCAAAGCCAAATATATCGAGGATTGAAATGGCGGAGGTCTGCTTTGTCCCTTTATAGACGATGTGATTAACTCGTGCAACTAGCCACGCGAAAAGAGAACTGTACAACGCCTTCGCAAAAGCGTCTCTCGCGTCCAAAGCCTGATCGATGTTAAGGGCTGTTACGACCCGCTCGTTTCTCGCCTCCTAAAATCACAAATTATTATTATTATTCTTTCCAATGAATGGATCTTTTAGTTTATAGGAAAATCTTCTTTTTTGTTTTGGCTATCTTACCGTTGTCTTCGTAGTCAGCGCTCTGATGATACCGTCTGCATTGACCTGTAGCAAATGTGCAGCCCAACGAATTTCCGCATCAGATCCAACCTCGACTCCCTCTTGACCATGTCGCAATTGTTTCCGGTTAAAATATACGTTACCCAAATGCAACACGCTCCCCAAGATCCGAAAGATCGTGTCTTGTTCGTCAGACGTGAAACCTAATACTTGCATAGCCGATAGTAAGGCTTTGAAGTCCTGCGTGTCATTCTTGCCATCGATTTCACAGCTGCCTCCCTGCGGTTATGAAAATAAGGAAAAAGTTTTGAAAAAAAAAAGAAAAAATTCTACAAAAGTTAGATTCTGGTCAGACTCAATGCTAGAGAAAACACCTCAGGGCTTCCTTTGTGTCTGTTTATAGAATTTCTAGGATCTAATTAACTGAATTAAAAAGTATATTTTTGCTAATCGTGTCACTAAATAATTATATGCAGGAACGAGTTTCTCACCTCCGGTAGATCTAACTAAGAATTGAATGGGCATGATATTGCGTAGCTCATACATATTAATGAACGCATATATGTGTATAATTAACTGATGTGGACTCACCTGGTTCAAGTAGAAGTATTTGTCAGGTGTAAGCAGACCGTACTTGTCGCGGAGTTGTTGATCCAGACCAGCCAGTAGCTCATAAAACACGTGGTAATTTCTCTCCTCTGAAGCCTGCGTAACTATTCTGCTTTTTTCAAGAAGATACTGGGTCACTCTACCGCCGACTATCACGCCGCTGAAGTACAATGAATTCAAGAAAGAGAATATAAATTATTACAAAAAATATTATCTCAACCGTGAAGATCGATTTTCTATTTTTATCTCGGATCGTAAAATCCTAGGAAAAGTACACTCACTCTCTGAAATGAACCTCAAGGTACTTTCCGAACCGACTGCTGTTATCGTTCCTGGGAGTTTTCGCGTTACCAAAACTTTCCAAAAGCGGTGCAGCCTCGAGAATTTGTTCGGTAACCAAATTACTTGGCGCCCGATTAACCGCCGCCAAATATTGCATTACTAATTTTGTTGATTCCGTTTTTCCAGATCCGGATTCTCCGGAAATTACTACTACCTGATTAGCGCTAGCGTTGTTAGCTGCGGAAACTTGACTGTAGGCCGAAGACCCAATGGCAAATAAATGACTGAAAAAAATATACGACATCTTATAGTCTTCAAGTAATCTCAAAATTTCATTACTTCAATTAAATTTTTAATTATTCAGGTACAATGATGAATTATGTATTGTTTTTTTTTTTATGACAAAAGACAGACTCACGGTGCTAAGGTTCCCAGGATTCGTCCTTCGTACAATTTTACCTGGTCAAGGCCATAGATGTCGAACATTTTGTATGGATTTACCGCAACCAGGATGCTGCCTGTGTACGTCTGTGAAAACCAAAGAAGAGAATGCTCGTCAAATTAGGCTCTAATAACATGGAGGGTTAGAATCATTCTGTGGTAGACTCGATCACTTTCTTGAATGCATAAACTATAATAACGGATCTACAGTGAGATAATTTTTGCGTATTATTAATTCGTGGATAGTGAACTACGTGAACTTACGTAAATTAACTCCTTGTCGTAGCGAATTTTCAAGTTCCATAGCAGCGATGCTTCGTTCAAGTCTCTGTAACGTTCAAAAATATTCAGTTACATACATGAGGCTAATCGTATGTGATAGAGCGTGTATTCGATTAAAATAAAAGTCACGTTTTATAGTCGGCATGAAATCAAGGTAGACTAGCCGAAGTGATTTATATAAGAAATAATCTGTATGATCTTGACGTGAAACTGTCTGTAGATCAATTACAAGCGTGGGATGCCAGTTAAATTTTTATTATCCCATGATGTTCTTCGTACAGAAAATAAACACCGAAACTTACGACAGTTGAATCATGTCTTCAACTCCATTTTGGCCAAGGTCTTGCCGCGGTCTCACCCCGTTTAAATTCGTCAGGGTGAAAACTTGAGGCTGTAACAAAAAAGAGGAGAAAGGAAAGAAGATTAAAGCACAATTTAACAAGAATTTCTTCTTCTCATCCTCGATGCGAAATAATAATAATACTAATAATAAGATATATAATTATAGTCATCCCATAAATGTCTAATAAGATTCCCATTACATTTTCCATCATAACTGTAATACAAATATTGGTTAAAGTCTCCGGTAGCATCTTGGCTTTAGCTCTGAACGTTGCATCATTCAACCTCTGCGACCCTGACTGCTTCGAAGCAGCAGCTATTCCTCGGTAAGCCCCTTGTCTGCGGGTATAGCTGCCACCGTCACTCTCGCTGTCAGGTATCAGGTACTCCTCAAAAGAATGACAGCTGATATCATCATTATCAACAAAATCACTGAGTCTGAATGACTCGTTACTGACGATCGAATTGGCCGTCGAACTCTTCAATATCTTGAGCACAGACTTAGTCGTTTTATAATACCACTCGACGAAGTCCTGCTTCGGAGCACATCGACATATCTCTTCCCCCTCGCGAATTAAAGATCTAGGAATCGCGTATCCTTGATCATCAATTACTGGATCAGGAATTTTAGCGGTGTCAAAGAGGTAGGAGAGTGTTCCTGGACCGGCGTTAACAGGAACTGCATATTCCGCAACTGAATTAATTTTTTCCGCACTGGGTTCTGCTTGCTTTTGGAATGGCACAGCGTAATTATTGTTCATTTGAGATTCAGTAACTGCATGTATCACGTCCTCGGGGTCCTCTGGGCTCAGGGCCTCCTCATATTTTATCTTCTCAATTTTACTTGGATTCAAGTCCGCCTTGATAAGGTCAAGGTTCAAATGATCCTGGCCTCCCGTCACGGTCAAATCCGGTTTCTCAATGACCTCGAGATCATTTTTGCAGAGTGAGTAATCGGGCGTGTGAAATTCCCTTTCTACCAGATCTTCGTTTTCTGTAAAATTTTCGGTTTTGCAATATTTTCGAATCGGTACTGCGTACGCTGCCGCGTTAATTGCGTTCCTAGTTACGTCACTCGATTGAGCAAACGCTTTCGACTTTTGCGCATACTCCGTCTCCCTTCTCTGGCGTGAAAACGTGGCCCAATTATTCTCGTCTGGGTCTTTAAGCGGCTCATTTTTTGCTTTTAAATTATGCTCCATTGTTTGTATCAAGTTTTGAGAAATAGTACTGTTCGAGATGCACCGAATAGGCGTTATATCGCAGGTCAGTTGCCGGAGAATAGAAGTACAAATCACGTTTTATCTTCTTATAGATTATCAGCCGACAAATCATCGAGGAATCTCCGATGATAGATTTGGAAAAATGTTTTACCGTTTCTCGACATTTGTCGCCGCCTTTCGCATTCTCAAGTATACATTAACCGCAGCTTTCTTTTGGCTCATCTTCGCGACCTCTCCGCAACGACTTCGCGGAGTAAAATTTATTACCAACGACGCGATGCTGCGGGCGATTATCCGTCTAGGCAAACGACACACGGACGTGAAATCACTCCTAAGTATTATTTCTATGGAATAAAACAGCTGGGGACTCAGACCCAGACCACCTACTTGACCACTGACTCTTAAACTATCGCGTAAAGTTGCAGTAGACACTCATTGGCGTAATGAATTACAATTTGCGTTTTATGCATGCAGCACATTTTTCCATCCGACTCGAAGGGAATTTAGAAAAAATTTTTACCACACGTTCTAAGTATTAAAATTTTATACACAATGGATCAGAATCTTTTCACAGAGATTTCTCTCGGTCGTTAGCTTTTCCAGCAATCCCAAAATTCCATATTTCAAAAATTCTTTATACTTTCAAAAAATTACCAGTACCAAAAAAATGAACATTTTATACGGAAAAGCACAGATAACTAGTCGTAGTTGTGTCTCCTCCAGATTAGCATGAAAATTTATTCTCCTTTTTCCATTGTACATTACTTTAAATTTGCTGTTGAAGAGAGTCTGTCATTCTTACGTAATGCTTGCTGCGTCAATGCAGTGCAGTGTCATCTATAATAGGATACTTGGTGAGGGCAGCTGGTTTAAGACTGTATAATAAACAGTATAATAATTAGTTGGATTTAATTTTCAGGTCTAGGTGCAGGAGTATTGTTATTACTATTATCTAAACATGGTATGAACTCTGTGGCAATCTTTGCGACTCCCTTCAGCCCACGAGCTCTCTTCTTTACCGTTCATCCTGTAACACTTTCAAATTGTTAAACAGCCCAAAAATCATACAACAAACAGTCGAACATTAGCATGAAGCTAACTTGGGCGAGGCACAGGTGAATTTCTTGAGGCCATACCACGATTCAAATTCCCATTTAAAGAGATCTCGATCTGTTGACGATCGAGTGAATTATCTGGGTAATAAATTAACGATAAATGAGTCTCGGAAACGTCTGATTTGAAAACAAATTACCTAGATCGAGAAAGTAGTAATAAGATATATTTGCAAATTATCGATACGGTTTAGAAAATGTTATTAAGACCACACGGGGGGGTTAATTAGAGTTGATTTTATAACAAACTTTCTTACCGATTAATGCACGATTCTTACGCATATGTGTGTACAATTAAGTAATGCATTCGGTCACTTTCACGGAAGCAGTGCGATGTAACGTGTATATAGGTATACGTATATGTATGTACCTTTGGCCAGTGGGTCTTACGCGAAGCGTGTGGCCGGGCAATGCAGGGTATTAAATATGCCTGGTATTCCAATAATCTTGTATTCAATTGAACTTTCTACTCAGCACCGGCCACCTTCCCCCTTTATTCAGCTTGTATTTCTTGCCCAGCCCCCTTCATTTAAATATTTAACGCTTGCCGTTAGCCTTGCCTCTTCGACTGCTCCTTAGCTGCTTCTTTTTATTCTTCTTCTCTTTCATCTTCTTCTCTTACTTCTTATCCATGTTAAGTAAGAAGGTATATATTTGCCTCGGTGTATCTCACGCCCGTGTGCATATCCGTGTGTCTGTACACATCAGTGTGTAATATCCAAGCTCAGTTTCTAGCCTCGGGTCCACCGCACTGAAGCTACTTCTTACCTCCTATGTATAAACGTGTTTGTGGACACATGTGCGATCCATGGACAGAGGTACGTGTAACCATCTCCGTAAGTGTGTCCATTTTCCATAGCTTGAAGAGACCTGGCCAAAGTGACACTTACCTCCATGCATATGATGGAAAAAAAGATGTTGAACAGTGGGCTCACGGTCAAAGTGGGAATTGGTATATCCACATAACCGCAAAAGGTTTAACGGTAATTCTAGGGACATGAATATGCACGTTGCACTCCGAGCTTCCATTGAAACGCTAAGAAGGTCTCGAAAAATTGAAAGCTCGTTTATTGGAACGGAAAAAATTTGAAATAACTTGTTTTTTCTTACGAGTAATTTCATAGTCTGACGGTAGCCACAACATTCAATTCCTTTTTAACGATTGCCGGGAAATAGTTACAGCTAACTACACTGGTTTTGTTGAATATTTGCAAACCTTAATGTGTATCCGGCAACCACGTTCGACTATTTCTTACAGGAAATACCGAGCGAGTTCCAGAGTTATGGCAGAAAATGTTACGTACTCTGAGAAGACTAATAACTCGGATAGCGTTAAGGCGATTTTAAAACAGAGTGAAGGCTATACTTTTTTCTTGAAGAATTCAAGATACTCGGTTTTTTCCTGTATCCACCGATGCGTGTGTGTGGTATGAGAAAACTAATATATAAGTATAACGAAACTCATACAGGACAATATTGGCGACGTCGGAATGGCGATAACCAGTCCTGCGGGCATAGACTCGTACCCTCAGCATTCGCTTTGTGTTTGAGAGTGAGTCACGATAAAATGAACAAAATGACTACAGTGACCCAGGTGACCAAGGTCTATGATAGAAACATACGCACACATTCGCTCCGAGCAAAGCCGAGCTGTAGTAGGCGTCAGTAGAAACGGTATACATTGGATAACTCGCAAGAGTATCATCCTCTCACCAAGTTTACTCTCCAGGATATTCGTGAGAGCGTAGAAACACGATCTTATACATGTTATATAGAAGAGAAAAGGAACACGCCTGCATCAGTGCTTGCATTTCACTCGCTCTTACTTCTCCAGGAACGTTGTCTTTTTTTTTTATCCATCTTCTTTTTATTTTCTTGTTCTCTTCTTGTTTTATATACCTTCTTGGAAACAGTCTTAATTGTAAACGTCGATTTGGATTCGGTTCTGGCTCACGTATAGGGTTGAGATCGTGAACTGCACATTAAATGCTATTAGACTGCAGCTAATCCCGCATGCCTACCTAATCCATGCATCGGACGTGCATTTCAAGATGCAAAAATAAAACGTTTTCTTCCTTATTTATCTCGCTGCAAATGTGGCTGTGCTTCGTCACGAGCTATCCGCGTGTGGCGAAGGACTCGCTTTGCATTTTTATTCCGAGTGTCTACGACGCGGTTTGCCTTCTTGAGGACACGTCTTCAGAAATATTCCGAGTCCGCGAAACGTTCAGTTCTAACAATCGTTCGCAAAACCAAGAAAGAAAAATTCTTACCAGAAAAAAAAAATTTGTTTTGATCCTTATCGTAGAAAAAGTTGCAGACATCGTAGCGAATGGTAGTTTAATTGGTTCCCCTCTCGATCCGCGTAATTTAGCAGCAAGTGAAATACACGCTTCACGCTGCTATAGTATAACGCAAAATTGAGTCAGAGAAGACTCACTGTTTTAACGGTGTATTTTCGAGCTGTAATTTTAGGAATGTCACGTACAAAGCAGCCGTCTGCCTTGCTAACCCAGTTTTCAGTCAATGCTAAACTGGAGTAGGACGCGATTCTGTCCTAAAATAATCCGAATCCTTAAATTGGCCGCACGCGTAAACGGCAGAGCTTCTAGCTGCATTAAAATCGTTAGAAAAAATCGTAATCAAAATTTATTTTCGGTTCAATTTTTTTAATGGAGAATAACAAGGGTCAGCATTTGTACCCAAAGACCTGCGACGACTTATACACGCGATCGGTATAGTTGCATAGTCGCAAGATTACTTCAGCGTTCCACTCTCATTGCTCCGCTAATCTTATTAATATAGTTTATTCTTTAAGTGTAATTACCTTTCCGGCGATGACCGCCTGCACAGACAACACGTGAGCAGCTCTATGGTACTCCAAAACTTCACCAGGTAACACATGGCCGACCCCTGGGTCAAACCACACGAGTTCACCCTAGAACAGAACGGGATCATTGCGAATTATTCATCAGATGTATTAAACTATGTCGAAATTACAGTGTCCATTGTGTTTAACACGATGACTATATGGATACTCATTTCAGCGAGTGACATTTCAATTCCTCTGATTCAATGGAGGGTTTCATTCGATTAGCACGGACTAGATGTCAACAATGCGGTATTCTCGGAGGAGAAACCAGTACAGTATGCTTTTTTTTTTTTTTTAGTTAAATAGGACGATTTTGCGCTAGAGAATTTCTCCGCATTCGACATTGGGCGCTGTATTCATAGATTCAAAATTACAGAGATACTTAAAAGTAACATTGCCTATTTTATATGGTAGGAAATTTAGATGGTAGGAGAGTGTCCTCGGACATTTGCGATTAGCATCGCGATAGAGCTGCAGTAGATTTCGCAATTTATTGTGCGATTCGATGCAGTGTCTCCGTTGTATCTTTAAATGATAAATATTTGACGCGCGATTTTTATTACCAATAATTAGCACAGTTATCAGAGCTTGAAGCAAACCAATAGGAACTGTTATAGTTTCATCTAGCGATTGAAGAATAAATAAAATAATTTTTCTAACCGTATTCACTTTCCAATCTTCCCTCCGGATGCTGATCTTGTCACATTCAACTTTCTCGATAAAAATCGGCTTTTTTACTACCGATCTTCTTCTGCCTGTACATAATCCAAATATCGAAGATTGTGGGCCGAAATACGTCGTTAAATTACTGCCACTCATCTCACTGAACGCTCTAACGTGTCCAACTCCCATTCCCACTTTCGATCCACGGTTCATTTTTTCTTTGCTCATTTTTGAAGATCGTGATAAACAATCTTCGTTAAAAGTTGTTCGTACGTAGAGTGGAACGTCGATAGGAACGGCAGAGGCCGTTTCTCTTGATCTACGACTGCACGAAGGCAACGTGTTTGAATTTTTTATTGGCATCTTCTTGAGGAGAGTCCTGGAGGACTTTCGGCTATGCTTAGTGTACAGAGATCTGGTCCTTTCCATTTCGGCGTCATTTTTACCGGAAGAAGATGTCAGGGACCAGTCGGGACAGTCGGTGTCCGAAGGGCCGGTCTTTTTAACCGATTTAGAACAAGTAGGTAGATCCGGAGAGTGGTCAGTCCTCGAAAAGAGAGAAAAGAACGAATTCCTCTTCTCGGAAAGCTTGGGAACGTCTTTTGCCGTCCTTGCTTCCCCTTGACTCAAACTATCTTCACACACCAATTCGCTGCTATTACTTATCTCATGATCTCTTATTCTGCTATCCTTAGTTACCGTGGATTTTGGAAAGGTCAATGACCCAACGCTGCGATTGGTTCCCGCCCGAAGCGTTGAACCGACCGGACAAGCTGAGCCCCGTGTCTCTAAGCAAACCGTTGCGTAAGTTTTGTCGTTTGCTATGCTACATCGTCTCCTTGATATCGTTTCCCTCGTGAAAGACTCGATCCCAGACCTGTTCTTCGAGTCCACACCGTAATTTCCCATTTTACAAACACCGTCCTGATAATCTACGCAGATTTTACCACTGCCGAGGACCCCGCGTCTCGACACCGAGGCTGCACGAGCACTTTCCGACTTCACGCTCTTCCGCG
The DNA here is from genome assembly GCA_949628255.1 of Macrophya alboannulata. NCBI lineage: Eukaryota > Metazoa > Arthropoda > Insecta > Hymenoptera > Tenthredinidae > Macrophya > Macrophya alboannulata. The sequence goes on along the minus strand of OX451209.1, from coordinate 3,229,465 downwards.
GGAGCGAAGATCCGCAGCGACTCGCGACCTTGAACTCTTTGGTGGTCGTTCTATATTCCGAAGCAGATTTTCCGGCGTAAATCGGACCGCATAACGGATTGTGAAAATTTTTTTGAGGGCTTTTTGGGTCCTTGAATACTTCCGAGTTTCGGTATTCTTTCTTTAAAATAACTCCGTAGTCAGAATCAGGCGGTGGTCTTCGATGAGCCGATTCTCTCCTCGGTGTCGATTTCTGGAATGTTGACTTAGACGGTGTTTGATAATTCTGTGTCTGCGCAGTTCTGTTCGGCAACGATGATTTTCGACAAATTTTACCATAAATTGAATTCTGCCGATTCGAAGCCTCTCTCTCGTTTATCGATACTGGTTTTTCCGGGCTGTTTGAAATTTTTGGAAGCGTTGACGGCCTTGGAATAACTCTGACAATTTCTTGCGTGCTCAAGCCTCTCGAATAGACGCTTAAATTCCCGGATTCTTTCCTCGCCTCGGTCTTATCCCGCCCTGTTACGCTTTTTCCAGATATTTTTTGCTGCTGATTTTTTATCCTCCCGTAAATTTGACCCGCTGAATTCGACGAGGATCTTGAATCTACGGAACTTGTTGCCTTGCTGAGGATTTCCCTCCTGGAAATCCTCCTTCCTTCGAAACTGGGTACCGAGTAGAGGGATTCACCCCGATTCCCAGATCTACCAATCGGCAAAATAACGTCGTTTGTCCTGTCGCAAAAATCTATATCAAGCTTTCTGAATCCCAATGCATTTTTAAACGCCGTTCTTCCGCGATCGGTTAAGGATTTTGAGGTCGAACTATTCGCGCAAATTGATTCAGAGCTCGCTTTGATCCCCTTAGCATTTGCCTTCGGGTTGACGTTCGCGTTTGTGTTCGTGTTTGAGTTTCCGTTTGCGGGATTTGGGACAGAATTTAAATCTGGGTCTAGGGCACGGACATTATGCAACGCGTGTCTCTCCGAGAACCGTTCGACACTAGCATAATTACCGCGAGACGATTTCGACGATTTTATTTGCCGATTTTCTAGCCTCGGTGTCGTCCAAATCGTATATCTTTCCGCCGAATTCATTGCCGGATTTGCATTATCTAAACAGTTTTATGCTTTCGCATAATTCATTGACTTCATTGACTTGCGTCACAGCAGAATTTAATCATCCATAATCGCAGTTATATCGATCCCGATGATAATCGAACGATGTTTCAACAAAATCTAACAATCTCTGTCAGATATATCGTCTGCTAATAATCAATGAAAATTTCCATTTAATGGGTCACGCGAAACTCAATAGGTCACGGAGTCAAAAATTCTGTGAATGCGTCTCACGTCTTAGCGATAACGGTTTACGAAGGAAGCGCCGTTCGAATAATTATCCAACAATTTAAATATAATTCGTTACGATGTCCCTCATGATGTCGCATATTATATTCCTTGGAATGTCTATACCGATGCCGGATCACAACAAGTTGAGGTCAAGTTTAATTGAAGATGGGTATATACGATACTGTACAATACGAACATGGCGTCGTTCACGATTAGGTACACTACGTGCGAAATTTCACTGTTAGGTATTTCATGTCCGTTAAATGAGACCGCGATTCGGCTTTACCACTTATCCAAGAAATTTATGTATTCATATATTATTATATAATCACTTAATTATCGATCTCCACGGTCTAAAATCGGCAAGATTTCTCCGTATCACCTGCAGCTACATTAAGGAGAGATTTTTACAGAAATTTTGATTCCCACGGTACATACGCGTGTCGGGAGTACGTTTTAATTGTTTCATTTTTAAACTCTTTTGAACAAGTCAAACTGGTTGTTACGTACGAAAGCTTTAATAGTGCCTTTCCGTAATTTAATCACATCTCACCGGCAGAATAAACCTCGATAATTACTGCACCGTAAATTGCTCAAACTATGTTTCGATTATTCGTCTCATATCGATGAATAAATAAGTCCGAAGATCCGCCGATGTTTTTCGCACCAAAACTCGAAAGATCGCAAATTTTTTCCCCAATATAATTATTTTGAGCTAGTTTTTCTAATCCCGATCGGTGATCCGCAGTCCAGGATGTTCGATGCAACACTGAAGTCTGGAACAGTTCTTAGCAACAATTGCTTTCTTCGAGTAGGTGCTACATACATGCAATGGCGTGTTTCCACTTTAATTAATTCTCGTGTTAATTACGAGTTACTGTCTACCGCTATTCTGGAATTAGGATGGTCTCTGATCATAGTTGTATAATAATACCCCCCACCCTTTATGCTCTCACTCGTTATACTAAATTTTGCGGTGATCGCCCACCCGCGCGGATTATAACCGGTAGTTCGAGACTATACGTAACACTATAATTTTCTCACATATTATACACAAAATCTATGATTTTAGAAGACGAAGACGCCAATGTGGTGCTTTGGGGTGGAACAGACCGTGCTCCGCGCTTCATACGCGCGTTAATAAATTATAAAACTCGTACAGTACATACGTGTATATACGAAATGTACGTATTAACGAATACCTACATACACCGTCTCTCGGTACCATCGACCCACACTTTATCAACGGTATATTTGTTTAATAACTTTCAGGCACGAAATATCCCAATCCAATTTTAACCAAAAGCTAATTAGGCCCAATCTCCACAGGCGACAGAATTACGTGGGTACTACAAAGCAACCGATCTTACATAATCTAATATACGATCTAGGTACACGTAACACTGAAATAATTCCATCGTAATTTCATTCAGCTCCTTTCCCCGCGCCATGATTGCTAATTTTTTTTTTTTTTATCAAGGGTTGTTCGTCTCCGTAATCTTCACAATCAGCCAGGTTTCTTAAGATCCGTTTGATGACACATTCGTGGAACATTTACGACTCGTCGTAGGATTGGAATTCATGTGTTTCCTGTATGTGAGGGGGGGGACTCCGCATATACCGCCGGAAAACCCGTTGTAAAAAAATTTATGTGTATATAAATTGATCAGTCGTATCGATCGAATCAACAGATACGAGCCGATCTCGGACTCTCGTCGTTGGAAAGTGCCCTCCATACGTCTGCGACGTGTATTTCTTGGTCTTGCCGATGTGCGTGTACCTACGCAGTACAACGTCAAACGTGTATGCATGTACGTACACACACGCACGCATATTGACGCACCCAGCCGGCACGCACGCGCCGATCATTGACTCTAGGCGAGCCGGACGAATGAGTGAATTCCAGCCAGTTTCTACCACCACATACCGTATAATATTGGCTATTGGAAGTTTGTCGAGTGGTTTAAGATCGCGTTAGAAAGTATGCAGCGGTATTGAATCGAGCTGGGTTAATTGCAATAATTTTTATCTCCGAGTTTCTGCTTTCAATTAATTAAGACAAAGTTTTATTGTCTATGAAATCCAAGACTCTATAGGTCGGGAAATTATTACTCACCTTTTCCCACTCCGTATACATTTTGGAGTTTTTAATGTTAAATTATTCTCCGGTCAGAAGTTCCCCTCATCTTGCTCGCAATTAGTCCCGTTCACTTCGCCTGGAACACAAAATGAAAATAAATAAATTTCGAAATTCTGTATAAAAACGCCGCACGATTCATTGCTATGAAAATTGAAAATTAGCAAAATTAGCGCCCCCCTAATTGATGGACTTCTTGGTAACACCTGATCAAGATATAGGGCATATCGAGGCGTCGGTTATACGAGTATAATTAAAATTTTAATGTACTTTTGTATCGCATGACCAGATCTGCTCAGTTGGCAAAACTCGTAAATCTTAACGATTTAGATCATTAACGTAGAGTTCGCGTAGTCTAAAGAAGGTGGGCAATGCTAAGCTTGAATCTGCAGGCATATTAAGAGCCATAGTCATGCTCACGGTGGTTCTAATCCCTGCTAATAATATCGTGAGTATGGTAATGACAATTTGAACCATAGCTATTTAACGCGAGTTTAATTGTGAGGAAAGGTTTCTCTATGCATTCCACGAAGTAGCGATACGTATGGACGACATACAAATAAGTTACGGATTAAATATGGGAAATCAAGAATCGTGGCCATTCATGGTGTCTTCGGATCCGAGGTTCGTGACTAGAAACGGGCGTCGGTTGTCTATATGGAAGTGAACTAAAGGAGTTGCCAGTCGACAGGTTCAATGTAACGGAAGTACCCACTGCACTATATATAATTGTATACGTGCGAGTTGCAATTCCTCCAACATTGCAGCAACCGGTACATATCCTGTCTACTCATAGTCTGATTGTGAATCAACCTGATTCTGATAATAGGAACCAGAAGAAAAAAAAAAAAAATGATTTTTATCAATAAGTCGAAGTTTCGTTGCATCGATTCGTCCCACGTTATCGGAGATAGATATCGCGGTAGAGAAAGTTTCGCGAAAATTAAGTACAACTAGGTATAAGATTATTACTCGAATGAGGCAATCGCGATAGTTGCGGCGTCGATTGGAAAAGTGTGTTACGGTCTTAGCATGTTGCTATAATCCCAGCAATGCGAGACAAAGCGATAAACGTATGTCTATAATTCGCACATGTGTGTGTAAATACGGTATAGATACACGTATCGCGTATAGCGTGTCAAGAGATATGGGCAAATGATTGGTACGAAGTAAAAGCACTTTGACGACCTTCGGGGTCTATAGAGGAATTTATTTCGCAACCTTATATTTTATGGTAATTTTCTATTATTCCGCACATACCCTACGTCCTTTAGTATCATAGGAAAACCTATTCTACGTTCACGTTTTACCCTTATTATAGTCGCTATATCATTCCCTGTCACCGTCTTCACGACTTAGGCCATACGTAGTACCTTCGGATCGTTATTTTTCTCCTCTCTTCATCTCATCGCATCGCACGAATCGCCTTGATAACATGAAAGAAGAGGAGTGCCGCGATGGAATCCTGAACAGGCATAGAAGTCGGGTTTCATCATCTGCCCTATTTGCGCCTCTGTGAAGAGGGACAGTGACACGTTCCTCGATTAAATCTGATCGATTTAAACAGGATCTTTGGATCGTTTTCCTGAGTATTCACCGCCGTTAGAAATCGACGTTATACGTTGGAAATAATAAAACTGAAGACTTATTTCCTCACTCTATTTCAATCTGTGACGAATTCTGATCGATTACAAAAAATAAAAATAAAAAGTCGAAATGAGTGGGCAACGCTTGGTCCAGCCCATTGAGTTGTGGCTTTAATTCGTATACATGTCGAGACAATACAGTAAACGTAGTTTTGTATTACGTAACAGTTTTCTATCGTACCGGGTCCAACAGTTCACCGTTCCTCAGCATCAGTTACCTGCAGACATTACACTCGTTGAACCATAGAGCGAACCCGCCCGTTCTGCTGCTGCTGCTTTCTCTGTCTGCCCTCGATATCTGTTCCAAACTTCGAAACCTCTGATTCGTCGATTGATTCTCGGTAAGGAACATATTGGAGATTCGCTTAATCCTCCGACAGTATAACCGAGAGACTTTTCGACGGTTCGTAAGTTACGGAAGTAAAATTATACACGTACGTACACATACATACGTATGTACATTGTCGAGGGACAATTATCGCAGAGTAATTAACCGCAATTAGCTCTTGTAGGAAGAAAAAGCTTAGACTTGTAATGAAACGTTTGGGTTGGTCGTAAGCAGTTATATACATAGACCTAAATACATACTTCCAGGTTTCATGGGCTCTAGCACGTCGTATCAACTCTCTACTAATTGCTGAATAGTAATTGAAGTTTCCAGCTGTACGAGGATATTATAAACTTAAATTTTGCTTTCGCATGTACGTGGATCTTATGGCAAGAAACTACCAGTCTTCGGAAAGTTAGATAAGTTCTTGTTTTCAATCTGAACGATCTTGAACTTGTTGAGATGACGGAATCACGCGGATTTAGGCTCCGATTCGACTGACTCATGTCTGTCTAGGACCTAAGTCTATGTAAACACAAACATATACCGGACAACGCGATTGCTAGTAACCAATTCTCAAGTTTCATATGATTAATGAAATGTGACGAGGTCCCACAACGGTGATGTGATCAGTGAGTTAGTGCCTATTTCAATGCGGAGTCATGGACTTTCGCTGAGATCTCTTGCACCGTTCACCGACGCCCGGGATCGGTACGACGGTTAAAAAGTCAAGTTCTAGTCTTATCTGTTAATTTATTGCTTTGCATAGCGAATTCACCGAAAATTGTATGACTTCTTATTTTTATCAAGTTCCCGTTGTTAAATCCTCTAAAGAAATTCTCGACTACATGAAGAATCGGACTGTTCAGAATTTTATCGGCATCAGACATTCTCTCATTACTCATAATCGGGTTAAACGTGATTCAGGTCTTGATTATCCGTTCGGTAAAATACTTGTACTTTTGGATAGGATTTGACCAAGTTAAGAGAAGCTTTGCCCAGTTTCAGACCAAATTTAATTATAACAAAATTGGCGTAAGGTGTGATAGCCGAGTGATACCATCTGTGTGATGTTAAAATATCGGTTACACTCGGTTGAAATGTAAATATAATCCATAATACGAGGCCATTAGCATGACGCGTGGATTATAAACAGCTAGTTTAAGCGAGTTCCATTATACGTATAAGTATACGTACGACTGTATATTGAGAGAGATTGAAATTTCTTACGTAATGAACTGGTACTCAAAATCCAAGTGTAAGTACATACGGAGTCGGTCATAAGAGGCCAAAAAGTCTACCGAGGAAATTAATCGTCTAGAAAAATATTCCATTCCTATCCGTTTAAACTGAGTTTTATGCCCACTGGCGTTTACAGCAGTATAGATATACCTACGTCAGTCGCGTTAAGCGACACGTATGTTACAAGCATATGCATATATGTATGTATTTTTTTTTTTTTTTTTAATGAGAGTGTATTTTCGTTTCTCAACACATATTTTACACACGAATAGATCCTGGGTTGAATAACATTCCGATACGGTCTCTCAGCAGCTTTTATTAAACTATACAGTATACAGACGTATATTCTCGACGAAAGTCAAAGGAAAGAAAATTACGTGACTCATTGTCAGACCGAGTTCGGTATATTATCATCATGTTGTTTTCATACCCAGTGGTCAGAACCGAGAGGTGTATGCCGTTGCAAATGTCATACGTATCTACCTATACCGTTGGCCATTTTAAACCCGATCGTCCGTGGCTCAATTTCGGCGATATTGTATTGATTATGGAACTGGACAATTTGACGACATCGAGATTTGCAGAGCTAATGATAATCGCTGATGATCGGCTTTTCGCGGATATAAAGAACTTCGAAGATCTTCATTTTACATCAAGCTCGTATTCCTCGCGGAAAACCATTGTTGCAAGTACCGATGACTCCTTAGTTTCTAAGATACAAGTTTTACCGAATTTTTTCACTTACGTCTGTCGCCTTTTCGAAAATTTTCCACAGTTTAAATGCAGATTCGATGGTTATACAATAGTCACAAAAACTTTTTCACCGTTGAAAACGATGCACAATAAATATCCACGATTTGTACGATAATTCGTCAACTTGCCATGTATATATATCACTTTTTGCAAACTTGTGTATACTTAAGTCATCCTTACTTCTTGTCAAAGAATTCACGAACTGGACTCACTTGAAGAATAAATATGCAGTGTTAAAAAAATTTTTTGGGATCGAATTCCGGCTCTATACCCGCAGTGCAAACGATAAATTAATAGTTCGCGTATATTTCTTCTGCAATAACGATGCAGGTACCTACCCGGGGACCCTCCGAAGACTAGAATACTTAAGACTTGTGATAATGTCCCGAACTTTGTACTCGGTCCTGAGTTACTTGATTAACTTTAAACTAAGAAGAAAAAAAAAATCAAAAAAAAAAAAAAAACCACCCGTAAATCTGAATGAACCGCAGATACTTCCCACGACGTCGGGGAAACCGAGAGACAGATACTTCTCACAAACCTCAACTTGCGTTTCGGACGGAATCGGGTTGAGGTATGCGGACGACCTCGCCTACGGACGAAGTACCTCTCACCGCCGCAATATGGCTCCTGCACCATCAGAAGGTGTACCGTTATATAGGTATATCGTTGTACAGGTGGCAGGTAACAGTCCGTACGTTTTCCAAATATACGGGGGCCCCTAATCGCACCGGGGTCGCAGGCCATTGTCCTCGAAAAGATTTACCCAAGAAACATGAGACCCGCCGCATATTTTCGCCCACATATAGCAAAAATTTCAAGAGTATTATAGTACGTATATATACCGACCATGAGAAACGGGCTCCACGTGTTATACACTACGGTGTATAGAATTAAAAATTCGGTACACTTAGACGTGTGTACGGAATTATTTTTTTAGTTTTTTTTTTTTTCTGAACTGCAACATATGGACTCGATCGCCCGGGGGCGATTAGAGTTACACATCGTTGAAAGTTTCAGCGGATGTATCGCGACCTTCTAGATTCAACGAGACAATCCGTTGTCCTTAAAGCCGTCGAGGGTCCGGGAGATTAGTAGTTTCTAATAATAGGTATTCATCGCTGAAGGAAAGAATGTTAGAAAAATTAATATCGGTGGGTATAAGCAACCGGTTTTTTCGAAAGCCCTATACGTGCGCCTCGTATCGCCAAGTACGTGAGGCACGTGGTCACTAAACAAGATTTTGGTGAATTCAATGCTCGGATTACTCGCACAGACAACGACTTTGCTCTCGATTCATGGTTCGCTGATACGATTCACTCTCGACGACCAGGCACGTAAGGCCGATAGTTGCGAGACGGAAAGCGACGCGATACTATAACGTAGAATAAACGATTATACGTAAGCAGTGTACTAGTTTAAATTATCACTGAAAAATCAGCGACTAAAAATATCGTTAGACAATTAGCTCATTTAACTATGTATTCAAAAACCGTGTGAATGCTTAAGGCTATTCAAAGTCGATACTTTATCGGAGTAAATTACGAGCTGAATCCGCTTTACTTTACTACGATACAACTTTATCCAAAGATATTTTCAGTTTTGGTCATATGCCGGCTGTTGATTATCAAAATTCTCACAATTTTCATTCGAAGAATATAAAACGTGAGAAAGTTCTCATGCTGTACAGTAAAAAGTAAAGTAGAAACCTACCGTATCGTCGGAGCAGGTTACTGTGGGAGCTTTAATCTACTGCAAACGATACAGAAGTCTGTAGTCGATAGTCTGGGTAAACGTGTAAACTGTAGTTTGCTAATTATGATAGTTTCTACAGGAAGGAAGCAAGTTTTTTTTTTTTTTTTTTTTTGTCATCAAAGCTGTTTGTCCTAGAAAATATCAATTTCTCGAATTTGTAGAATAGTCAACGTTTAGAATACACTAAACGTCTTGGCTTTTTGTTTTCTGAATGACCCGTGGATTGTTACTATTGTGTAAAATAAATGGTGAAGTAATCGACGGGGGTTAAAAAAATCTTAGTCCCGGTAATAAAATTTATACGACCTATACATATACACAATTTTGTTGTTATCGAGGAAATAAATGGCCCGTATTATTACGATAGTAGTAAATTAGTATATCTAAACCGATGTAGCATAACCATAATTTAGTCGGCTTCTGTGTATTTTTATGAACTTATACCGCGGATAGCGATATCAATTTCATTATCAGAACGGAACTGTCCAATATATGATTGCGTAAGTATATCGACACATGCCACTTGACCGATAGATAAAGGATACATAGAATGACACTTAGATAGTACGGGACTATCAATTGTTTAATCAAATAAAATGAGAGATCTAATCAAATAAAATTTCAATGTTTGTATAGAAATGTGAAGAACACGGAACGGCGCATATGCTTAATTGGAATGAACTCGAACCTATATGATATTTGATTTATATTATTGACTCCTATATTTGTCGTTTGATAAGTTGTAACAGGACTTTCATAATCTCCGGTACAGAACCACATAGTATGAATATAAGTACGGGTATATTTATGCCCTAAACACAAGGTGCAAAAAAAAAATAAGGAAAGCCTTTGTGTGGGTGGATTTCGAATTGATATGGATAAGATGAGGTGCCATCCGGTTTTCAACTTTGATATACGCTCGATTTCAAATGGAAAATCATGTCTGGATTGGATTTGAACGTGAGCGGAAATAAAATTGAACCGAGTCTCCGCGTGGCTATGACGTCTTTCATGGTGTTGGGTGCCAAATGGGGATGAATTTTTACCTTCATATTTCTTTTCTTTATTTTTACGACCGTATACTTACCCACACTATCTGGTGACTCGTCCCGATCGCTTGTAACGGTCAGATTTCGGGGTCTGTATAAAAAATTATATTCAAATAATTAAAAGCTCGATGAATTGTTAAATTAATCACGCGAACGATTGATTTTTTCATCCGAATTGACTCGATTCCCACGACAGCCCGAGATCAATTAAGATTTTCGATCGCGTTTACGTAAATATAGCTACAAGTTTACGTCAATAAAATTTTACGTAAACGCTATATGGCTATTCGTATCAGAGACTAGGTATAATACGACGTGATTTATCTAGCGAATTTTTAATTCGTTTCTCCAAGGGGCTTCGTCACATCTCGACGGATCTATTACCAAAAATATATTTTGTTCTGCTTCACGGTTGGCGTCATTTGGCGTTGAATTGAATGTACAAATCGTGATACAGGTATAAGAGATGTTTACAAAGGCATTATCACAGTGTCACGGTGTTAAATTTAACGGGTGTTACGCGGGGGCGTTGAATGCCGAATATACTGAAGGCTAATTCCGGTCAAAATAGCTACGTTCTTCGAGTAGTTTTATTATTAAAGCGCTTTTTCGTACCTATAATAATCTATAGCTAAGATACCTCGAAAGGTATACGTTGGCCGTTGCCTGGATTCTGTCAAGTTCTTTGATCTGTCAGATTCTAAGAAAATAGTCTATTACCGAGAAAATACATTCTCACAATTGTCTATCGTGGTATGATCCCCATCTCTTCAATCGTAACGATCAACTAGGAGAAAATTAGCAACTGTATACAGAAATACGACGAGTCGTGACGCGAGGCTATACGCAATGTACCCGACGCTTGGTCCTTCGCTGAACGTAATTATCAAAGTTAAATAAAAAAAAGTTCAACGATTTCAAAGCGGAAGTCGTACTACGCGGTGCATGGCGAATTAAAATAAATGAAATGTCGCCGAGGGAAAGAAGAATTTTTTTTTTTTTTTTTTCTTTCTGCTTTGCTACGGGAAAATTAAAATAACCAGTTGATTTATAACCCAAACTTTTACTGGTATATATATATATATGTATATATCTACTCGAATAAAATAAAATACCTAAAGCAACAGTAAGAACAAAAAAATTACAAAATGAAAGAAAAATAAAAAAAAAAAAAAGGAAGAGGAAAAACTTTTCCTACCAGCTACACCGTTCTTTATTCAAAGTTGTAATAACGTTTGGCAGATGTTTCTGATATAGGAGCTTCTCGGGAATCGTCTAGGTGCGGGCTTGCGCGCGGCCGGCTGTTACAGCGCAAACTTTTATTGAAGCAATTTAAGTTGTGGGCCGGGGCCAAACTTTTTTTTTCTTTTTTTTTCATTTTTTTTTGTTTTATTCCATTTTATTATTATTATTATTTATAAAAGAAAATTTTCGTATCAATAATTGTATATACAATATATACTATGTGTGAAATTTAAAAAATTCTATATACATGACCTTAGAAATAAATTATAAAAATATATATAGAAACGTCCGATTACGCTGTTTTATACAATTTTTGAATATTTTTTTGTTCCTCGTCATCTGCAGTATCAGGGACCATATATATACAGAATGAGCATCTGGTCTCATCGAGTGGAAAATTTCCCTATCGGTTATGGAGTTAATGGATTTCACAGGCAGCTCCCTATAATATAAGTTCTTTAGGTATATTGGTTGCCGCCTGGAGGACCGACAATCCGACAATTACTTAGCGAACAAAACAGCGGGGTTGATCGGTAGTTTGATCGCGTAAAAAGAGCTGTGTATATCCCCGCTCGAAACCGATACAGTCAGATAGTAGAAGAATAAGGGAATAATAAGAAGAAAAAAAAATCGGCTATACCTACTCAATGGAGAAAACAACAAGAAACTAACGCGAGGATCAAAAGGCGGCGCGAGCATCAATCGGAACGAACTTAAGATCCAGGACGAGGAGGTCCGCTCCTTCGAAAGATCAGGACGAATTCGATCCCCGGGTTCCGTGACAAAAGAAAAGAAGATTTTTTTTGTTTTTTTATTTTTTCCTTGTTTCTGTTTTTTCCCTTTTTTTTGAATTTTATGAAACAGTTCAACGATTTCGACCAATCGGTGATCTTGGATCGATCAAAGGGCGCCGTGATTTTCTGTCTATATACCTACTTATATCTATGTACCTACCTCATAGTATATAGGTATATAGGTATATGTAATGTTACGCACGCCTGATTCCTCCGAGAAAAGTTTCATCCAACGAAGCTTATGTATAAACGTATATAATATTGTTTTCTCTTGTTTTCACTTATTTTCACTTAAGTTTATACCTATATGCCTCTCGTCGTTATATACCCTACCTATGTATACCTAAATAAAATTCTTCTCTTTATACAGAATGGCCGTGCACAAGGTTACTCAGCTATATACCTACGTATATATACCGATCTTCTATTCGCGTTAGTTTTTTGCGATCTCACTGCTGCAGGTTTCGATTCAAACTTATTCTTAAAGCTTGCCGATTTCTTTGGACGTTTTTAGTCGCTTTATGTTTAAGATACTGACCAATATTATTCCGCGATATATTCAATAGGTGTAACCAATTCTGTAACCGATCTCCGATTATACCGAGAATTTCATTATAATTAATCGTATATACGATCATTTTTTCATCAATTATTCAGGCACATGTATTATACTTACTTATCGATATTTTATCTCATAGGATTGAATATCGATGATATAGAGGAAATAATTTTTATATATCGGTATATAAGTACATACATACATTTTTTGAATAAATATATATATAGAATTTTTTCGGTATATATTATACCTGTTTTTACCTATATAACGCGGGATATATACCTATAAAGCGCAGAAATTGCCGTCCATCGAAAATTCAACGAACCGCGCGCGCAGGATGATTTGAAATTCGAATATATATACCTACCCAACCGATCCAGCGTAGTATACGTATATATATATATAGTAACCGTCTATATATTGATAGGCGAGTTGTGTGCGGCGTCGGCAGCGTCGGCGGCGGCCATTCGTAACCGAATTAATTAGGCAAATCGGTGGCCGCGACGCAGTTACAATTAATCTGTGCCCGCTTCGTGTATTATACCAACCCCCCTAGGTCCTCGATATATCTATATATCTATCTATAACTATATACACGTCTAGATATATATTCAAGTGCTGGACATGGGTATAGACGTATATATCCAAAAAAAAAATTTTAATTTTTCTTTCGACAGTCAGAATTACGCGTTTCGAAAATATCCACTCAAATTCAAACTTATACATATATACGTAACGCAGAATTCTCAATTTTATTCATTTACTAAATTTTTCTTCTTTCTTTCAATGGTTCGAAGTTATTTTTCGATTCATATAGAACAAAGAGAAAAAATAAAGCCAAATGTATATATAATCGATTGATAAGTGGAGGCGCCGTGGATGAAGTCATGCGACAGCTGAGCTTCGCCAAGCGGCGTTATATTTCGATATAAAATAACGTAATCGTACGAATAAAGTTTATCAGTAGTAGCAGTGCTAATTACAAAACTTGTTTCGGTATTTAAATTAATAAAGCGATGTGAAAGTGACATGAAATAAATGAAATAATTATCTGCTAATAATATGTACATATTTATAAATATATATATATATAAACATTCACGTTATTTCTTTTAATTATATCAAGTTATATATATTATATATACTTATATACCTTCCCGTATCAGAATTGAGTCAGCGAAGCTAACGATAAGAGATGAAAATAAATGGGCGGCGTTATATTATATCGCAAATCCACGAAGCGCCTATTCCTGCGAAGAATACTTATTCTAAGTAAATTATACTAATCTGATATTCTTTTTAATGTACTTGGCTCGCGCGAGACTCTACCGAGTCTCTTCATCTGTGCAGTATACAGTTTCGGAACTAAATGTCCAAAATGAAAGGTGTCCTAGAGGAGGTCGAACTGAGTAATTTGCACCGAAGAACATGGGGTCTGCGAAGTCGCGTTCGCGAGATATCACAGGTTAAAAACCGCGGCGCCGCGGCGCAAAACGAAACTTTTTTTAACCTGTGATATCTCGCGAACGCGACTTCGCAGACCCCATGTTCTTCGGTGCAAATTACTCAGTTCGACCTCCTCTAGGACACCTTTCATTTTGGACATTTAGTTCTGGGTCACCCTGTACATCGTCAAGCTCGAAATACAAGAATCAGAATATCGTATCCAAGCTCTAACTCCAAAATGTCCGAACTACCACCTCGCGGTCACCAGTCCCGGGTTCCGTGTACATGCGATGGTGTTTGTTAAGTGGTGTTCGCGGACACACATATACATCCGTGATTTGTGGCGAACGCTTAAGTCTAAATTGCTGTCAGGGAACCACCGCGATCGCTCGCAATCCTATACACCGTTCTATACTATACGTACGTACACGGATAAATGTATATCTATTTATCCAGTCATATTGGCAAAGGACATATGTACCTATATATTATGTTTATAGCTGTATTCATATTATTTACGAGTACAAAAATTTTCAAACTAGCTGAACCACACACTGCAGGAATTATAATTAGAAAAGGAGTTACAGGGTTCGAAATTTTCCGTACTCTGTGCTCTTTCTTTTTCGTTCTTCTTTTATACCGTGAATTTAACAACAATTTTCGGGTTATTTGAGTGGATATTTTAATCAGAGTTCCGGTTCGTTTCATACTATTTCCGGTTATGTACTCAATGAGGCGTGGAGAAAATGAGTTAAGAAGCAAAAAAAAGGAGAAAAGAACGATCGAAAAAAATAAAAAAATTCGTAGTTAGATGGGGCGTGGTAGCCGATTGGTATATAGATAATTATAACGAGACAGATGCCTGTGTTAGAAAATTTTCGACAGAGAGAAAAAAAAATATATATATCTATAGGTACATATGTATATTTTGAGATAAACTGCTCGGGTCCATGATAAGATGATGCGATTCTTGTAAAATCGTGAAATAACCCAGCGATCTCGTAGGTATGCGTAATATGATACACCCATCATACGTATCACCGTTTCATATTCCACTCGGCGCCTGGGAAACCCGGGGATATATTTTCCTCGTGTTATACACAGAGAATCGAGTGGTCGCTTATCGAACCGTGAATTCCTTGAATCCCATTTATTCAAATCAAAGAACCGCGGCGTGCGTTTTATTTCTCGTATCCCTACCGCGAAGGAGGCGAAGGATTTCTCTCGTCTTTTATACATATATTAGGTATATATACCGCGACTTGAAATAATGATAATAATACCCAATATCGACGACGTATCTCAACCTGATTCCAGAATAATTCTACTACCCTTATTTTATTTTCTTTTTCATTGAATTTTCATTTTTTTTTATTTTTTTGATCTCGTTCGATTATATTTTATTCGAAAGAAAATAAAATGATCATAGTATATAAAGTTTTGCGAGCTTTCGCGCGGTACGGCGAGGAAACCCTGAATAGAATTGAGCTTTGGTAATTGTTTCAAACAATCCGGGCTTAGAGCCTAGAGGGTTGCTATGGCGACGCGTCGACAGGCGAGAATCGAACCCGAACCCGAACCTGAACCCGAATCCCCTGAACACGAAGCTCAAAAGCTGATTGTGAGCTCGCGCAGCGGGTTTTAGGAGAGGGACTAGGCAGTAGGTAGAGAGTAGAGTGTAGTAGAGCTGCCTGGAACACGATGTGGAGGAATCGTGTGTCCCGAGGGCTCAAGAGGGGAATAGTCAGAGAACTGGTGAGTGAAGAGGGCGGAGTTCGGGCGCAAGCTCCGAGAGCTTTTACCTCGCAGTGGTGATAAACCACGCCTTTCTCCTCCTGGCTATACATATATGTATGTACATCACATACATATATCCCCTCCGTTGAATTCCCCCTCTTTTATATATGCCTCTTCCCCTCTCCCTCCTTGTCCTTCTCCTCTTAGTTAGTCGTTGTGTGTAGACGACGATCACAACCGACTTTTCGCCCTCTCGGCCCTCTCGCCCCTTCGCCACTCTTCGCCGCTTCGCCTCTTCGCCGCCCCCTCAAGCCATTTCATTTTTATTATCGCTTTTAAAACAACTGAGCCTCGCCAACGAGTGTGGCATCAATCTATATTAGCCGCTAATTTTATATTATTACAGCTCCGCGATCATGCGCGGACTATTTTTATACCTTACGAATTTTTTATCGCTTCTACTTACTACGCTTTTCTGCCCTTCGATAGTAACTGCGATTCCGATACCCTTGGTCCTCCTTTTCCTTTACGCTAACTCTCCCCTCCCCGACCCTGCATGGAGGGCTGAAGAGGTTAACTCTAGCGCTTCTTCGCGAGCTTCCTCCGCAACGAATTTCTAGCTTAACACCGGGCTGGCCCTATTCAGTAATTTAGACAAACGACCATCTAATCCTCAAACCATACCCTCGATTCATTATCACCACGTGCACGCGTGCAAACGTTCGGGGGTCTTGTTGTACGAGATTTTGCCATCGTTGATAGTCTTTTTCGATTTTCTCGTTTCTCTGTCTTTTTTCTATCCCTTATACCGCAATGTTTGTCTTCAGGGGTTGAGTTGAAGTTTTGGATTCGAAAGCTCCGAACGATGAAAGATCTAAATTCTAATTTTGTGGACTCACAGTTTTTGGAGAGGGGATTTACCCGGAAATCTGCATAGTCGATTCGAAAGAACTTCAAATCGTAAAACACCGTAGGTCCAAAGTTCCGAAAGCTAAAGATCCGAAAGGCCAGAAGTTCGGAAATTGAAATTCGCGCATGGAGCCCTTTCAATTAAATTTTCGGATTCTGTGTCTTTCGGAGTTTTGGACGTTCTGAGTTTTTAGCTGTCTGCATTACAATCTCTCCAAATTTTGATATTCTGAACTTCAACGTTTCTGAAAATCCAAAATCCAAAATCGAAAATTCAGAACTTCAACCAGGCCCCTTCTGTATTTTTGAATCTTTCTCTTCTCCATGAAAAGAAAAGAAAAAATGAAAATCGAAAGCCTGTTGCATTCTGCGATCGCGCAAATATTGATAGACGGTCACTCAAGTCTATGTATATCTATTGGTTTTTCTTTAAGTAGAAGCGCTGTATATGAGCTTGCAGAGGGTGGATTGTGAATTTTCTGATTTCTTTGATCTCCGCGCATGTCTCGAGAAATTTTGCAATAGGGTAATCGTTGGTCTATGTGAAAAAGATACATAAGTAGGTATCATTAAAGAAGGTAAATAATGAGTATAATAACATCGCAATTTTCATCGCCTACGCAAGATAAAATATATATGTATGTATGTACAACCCCGGGTGTACAGTGCCTATTTTCTATTGGATAAAAATTTAATACAATATAAATTGCAGTAGGTATACGACTGAAGTGGGTTTTGATCACCGTCGTTTATCGATACCTACCACAATAATATACCTATACCTGGTTATGTACAGTTCGAAACAAATAGCGTAGGCTATTTTCTATGTATGTATAGTATGATACAGGCAATACTTTGTTATTCCACGCAAATTACAATATTTTAACATATATAATTCTCAATCACATTCGAAATATACACGAACGTACGAATATACAGTACAAGAAAATTCCATTCCGATGATTCAATCCGCAGCTTTTTTTTTTTCTTTTTCTTAATTCTCAATTCTCAATTGAATCACGTTTCTTTTACTAATTGCGAACGGCGACAGACGTCATTCTTCGGGTCATTGTGCGCGAGCTTTTTTTTTTTACGCCTGATTGGATGTTTTTCTCGATTCATTCTATTTATAAATATATGTACTAGGGTACCAGTGCGCACCGCGCGCTCTTGTCATTACTCGTTACTCACAAAAGCTACGTTTTGTAACATTTCAGTATTCTTATTTCAGATACTGACATAAGATTCTGGAATTTCTGAGTCAGCTTCAGTTGAAAAAAAAAGCTCCCACTTGATTGCATCTTCGATTGCATTGTAAGACACAAATGCTATCCGGGGATAGTTGCGTTAACGTCTTTCCAAGTCCTTCCGATGACCAAAATGATTGTAAAAATCGTTTCAACAGTGCAACGTGAGAAATCGCCTTTCGTTCCATATTTTCTCATGGTGTTTGACACTTTTGGGTTTTGTTTTTCATAGTTTTTTAACAAAATTGATCTATAATTTTGAGGTAAGTATAGTACCAGTTGTAGTTGGACTTTCTCCGATTCCCACATGCTGATCGTACGGAACGACGGTTGCATAGAAAAATTGTAAGAATGGTTATAAGTATAAGGGGGATAGGTACTCCCACAACCTGTTAAAATGACAATAATAACGCGTAATCAAATACATAGTGACAATTTTTACACCTGTCGAAAACGAAACTGTCCATTAAAAGCAAATAAGTCTTTGTACGAATGATCTGAAAAAGCGTTCCCTCTCACACGAATAAACACCACCACCTACTCGCGGGCCACTCCGATACCTACACATGCGTGTAAGTATAATAAATTGGGCATATTTTAGTGTAGATAGAAACCTGTGTAACATACCCGGTTATTTTTGTTAGGGTTTCGACAGCGTCCATTAAAAGCAAATAAACCTAATGAATAGTATTTTGCCACCTCGTTTGAGCCTTCTGTATAACGACATTGTCCTCCACCCGTTCCATATGTCACGTCAACGGTGTTATTATGGGATACTTATACCTACTTGCCTGATATGGATTGCCTCCAGTTAGTCCCATCCTGTCTTTTTACTATGACAGCTCGCTGCATAGTTTCTTAATAATTTCATCAAATCTAACCCTGCGGACATAATATCTCTACATTCGAGGCCTATATTTTACAAGTCTTTACAAAATATCTCAATCTCAAAATACCAGGTATACATCGACAACTTAATTTCAAGGTAGCTCCCCTCGTCCAGCTCTGTGTCCACCTATTTATAGTAGATACCTGTATTCGTCACGTTTGTGTCCGGATATTTTTGACTAATGGTCCAATTAATTACGAAGCTACGTATATCTGCCCTCGAGGAGGACACAGGGATATTAAAATTCGATTTTATAGTATGCAATGAGTAATCGTTATCAACGATTGATAATTGTCACGAGTGATTTTTGTAACGACGATGAGACTAGTTGGTACCGTTTTTTTGATCCCACGATTTTTCCTTTCGTTTATTAGGGGAATTGTCAAAATTTTTATGTGAACGTTTCTCGTTAGTATATGATGTCTGTATAGTGTAAGTTATGGGAAAATAAATATATGGGGATAAAAATAGTAGAGTCGCGACAACGATGGATGAACGAAAAATGAAAAATAAAAAAAAAAAGGCAAAAGGCAAAAGGAAGAAGTGGTAGAAAAAAAATGGAACAAAATTGAGAACACTGCAGCGCTTTCAGAGGTATTCCCAGGCGAAATAAATGACAGGTTGTATACAGGTAATTCTGTGACGTAGCAGTACCTCTGTATATACCTAACTAGTATATGTCTAGTGAAATGTACCGGACGCGTTTAAATACTGTAATTTAATTGTGAAGAGTTGCGCTATAGTAGCGCTGATGATGAATGTGACTCAATTAGCGAGGCACGTTTTAGGTAAACCCGGTTAATTATGATTGTTCCAAGAATTATTTTTAGTTCGAAACACGTCTGTTAAAGAAAAAAAAAAAAAATACTCATCAACTTGTACATAACGAAGTATATAATAATATTTAAATAGCTTGATAACATATGTATAAGTCCACACACATATATAGCATACCAAGGTGAATCATTCGTTGGAAAAGTTTTCTTCACCCCTCCGCGACGAGATAGATGTGTGCATACGAGGGATGAAAATTATTGGTATCTCAATCACAGATAGCGATCAGAAATTAGCATTTATATCACCCTGGCGAAAGATAATAGTAGGCATAGAATGGAATGCCTGGAATCAAGATGTTAGATAGAATTTACTTCTATTAGTGCGAATCCCTAACTCCTTTGGAGAGAGTATAGGAAGGTGGAGGCAGGCGAGCACGGATAGATGTGCGAGCAGAACGAGGCGGAAATAGATAACTGATAACGCGAAGACACGCACGCAGACTGCGCTAATCTCCCGCAATCATGAAACCGGAAGTCCTCGTTCTTTAAACGCCCGTTTTGTTAAACGTCTCGCACTGATAGAACGTCCATATCTCTTGCGGTTTTTCCCCAAGAGAAGGAGAAACGGTGTAGAAAATGTAGTAAGAGTCGGGATTTTGATTAAAAAAATTTTCACTTCGTCTCTGCAGACGCGTGAATCAATTTTTTATTTTATTTTATTTTACTTCCAAGGGTTAGGATTATTAGTTCATTATTCCCATTCGGAATGAAATTGCGACTAAAATGACGTTCTGCAGGAGCTTGTGGGAGTTGAAATTAATGTAGGAAATGACGAGGTGTGCAAAGCCGAAAAACACATCGATTTATCTCTTTGGACAATCGGAAATAGGACCGTAGTCAGCGTGGAATGAGGGTTGTAGCTTCACGTCGTATTGGGTCCTATTGCGTTTGAAAGGTATATCATATACCTATATATGATAACAAAAAGGTACAGGGTCGATTTTCTGGCGTTAAGTAACCGAAACACGTGTTTCGGCTGTACCTAAGTAAGCTTAGCTACCTATAGACACAGACGCAGTTGTGTAGAGCAATTGCATCTCCCTGCAGAGGGTAGTTTTGTCATCGTCGCGTCCGTCAGCAGTACGCAGGACTTTTGTGTTCCCCCTGTCCTCGGGGACGAGTGGATGCATCAGCGCACCAAGATGGAAAGATTGATAGGGCAGATAGTCACTTGTTTTTGATCGTACGGTCGCCATGCTGGATTATGGGGCAACCGGCCGCGTTGTGATTGCTGTGTCACTCGTCACTTCGTTGTAACCAGAACTCGTTAAGCCTTACGCGATACGCATTACACCCCCGTCAACGTATTGGGTACTTGATACGATTTTTTTTTTCTTTTTGATTTTTGTTGGTTTTTTTCTTTCTCTGCTCTCTGATCTTCGACTACCGATTTTCAACCCTTACAATTTACGTTATCTCAAATCTTCCAGCAATTCATTGAAAAGTTCGTCAGAATCTTCTGATCGATTCGGTTTGTTGGGTTGAATCTTATGAAAACAAATTTCGAATAACAGAATTCGAATAAAAGTGGACCGAAATTGGAAGTACAAAGAAAAAATGAGCACACAGAAAAAGGGAAATCAGATGTTGAAGAGATTTTTCTAGTTTCAGCTACAAAGCTTTTTGCACGAAATTTTTTGTTCTAGTATTACCGATTCGCAGTTTTTAGGAAGAGCATTTTCGCGAAAATCTACATAGTCGATTTAAAAAAAACTTCACATCGAAAAAAAATCGAAGGTTCAAAATTCCGCAAGCTAAAAATCAGAAGAGCCCAAACTTCAAAACTTGAAATTCACGTATGGCGCCCCGCCAATGAATTTTCGGATTTTTAGATTCTCGGAGTTTTGGACTTTCTGAATTCTGAACTGTCTGCACTTCGGATTTTCCGAATTTCAATATTCTGAACTCCAATGTTTCTGAATATTCGAAATCGTCTCCAATAACTTCGTAATTTCGACCGATCGGAACTTTTCAAGTATCCAATTCAAAAGTTTCAGCTAAAAATTGTCACCTTTCAAACTTGGACGCCTGTTCAAGCTCCGAAATGCAGTTTCGCAGATTTAACTGTAACACCTAGGTGTCCACGTTCCAGGTGTGACTGTAACGGTTAGCCTTTCCATTCAGATTTATCATGACATGTTATGCGAGCTTGTTAAATTAGGTGTAAACTTGACCGAAATGGTCAGTAGGTACATACATCGAAAACTGCGTGAAATGGTGAAGAAATTATTGCCTCAAACTATAGAATATAAAATTCCATATTGCGAATTATGATTTGAAGATGTTTCGCTCGGATGAATCGCAACACGTATACTATACACCAACGTATTATAGTTACGTATGCATTGTTCGAGGGTTTGGAAATAGCGCCATAACGGCCCTATTATTCCCTATCTGAAAATCAAAACCTCACATAGTCGTGTAATCGCGTTTAAATATTTATCGACAAGGTCCCGCGATATATTCCCCGCGAAGGCCCCAAAGTCCAGAAGGTCGAATAGTCACAAACGCGTCGAATGTCGCGCTCCCCGCGTACTTCGGGAACTCTGACAGATGGCATTCCCTACCCGTAGCAGGTTGGTCAGGTTGGCAACATTTCGTGGTTCATTTGCGGTACCCAGGGGTGTCATCTATTACCACTGTGGGGTGTCTCCGCGCTCCTGCGCTCCTATAGCGCTCCTGCGCTAGCTCTGCAACCATTCGATTCATACATACATACATAAATGCATGTCACGCATGTGTATACATACATTCGTAATTCTACACACACATACTCATACTCACACATAAGATTGTGTATTGTTTTATTTTCTGATCCGTTTTTCTACGCCTAATCCTCCGGCCCCCCGGGCCAGGGGTTGAAACTCGTCTATGGGGCAGACGGTTCAATTTAATTCGGTGATTATTTTATAACGAGATAAATTTTTCAATGGCTGTATATGTAGATATCCCGGTATATATATATATAGGTGTGTATCGAGTGGGAAAATCTAAACGTCTTGTTTTTTGTTACCCTGTTCGAAGATTTGGGGATAATTGAATGACGGAAAAATTGATAATGAATTATATTTGATATGGAAAAAACGATTTTATTTTATTTTTTTGGGCTCCTTTCGTAGATTTCTTATTGTTTCTTTTCGGATGTTATTAATACTGAATTGGATTCAGACTCTTTTAGTTTTGAGAGTAAGACGTACGTACGTAGCTATACCTACCTTCGAACCTGGAACCTATAACAAGGCGCAAAAATAAATAAAAGAGATATATAAGATTAATGAAACGGCCCGCGGCGCGGCGGCGTCCTCGCGGACCGAACGAGCTAAGAAAACGAGAGAGAGAAAGAGAGAGAGAGAGAGAGAGAACGGAAATGAAAAGAGACGTGGGGAGACGGGTGCGAAGGAATAAAACTATGATGATGATAAAAAAACAAAAAAATTTTTAAAATGAGAAAAAAAAGAAATACCGAAACGAGGAGCAGCCGGCCGCGCGAAGCGGTGGAGAATGAAATAAGTTCAAAGAAAAAACCAAAAAATAAAAAATAAAATAACTACAAAGTGGAAAATAACGAAACAGAACAGCGAGCGAGAGAATAAACCGCAGATGAAGAAGTAGGAGAGATGCATATATATAAATTCAAACGTAACGAACAAAGATACAGGGATGATTTCGAACACCGATCTCTACACACCTCCGTTTTAACCGTCTAGCAGGGATTCGCGTCAGACGTCAAGATTGAGACAACTGAATTGGCCTAATTTACTTACATTTAATTACTGGCCTGTAATCGCCTATCGCCATCTCAGTCTGCAGGGTCTATCCCTCCGCACGCATCTGCGAACCAGTTATATATTCCATAAAAAAAAAAAAAAAACAACCAAATAAAAAAACAGCCCAATACCATCGCAACGTATTTTCTAATTCGTTTTTTTTTTTTATTTTTGGTTTTGCAGGATAGGTGTAAGACGTTCAACGAAATTATAGCTAACGTAAGACAGCGGATGAATTTTCGCGGCGAATGACCCGAGGCCGAATTTTTGAACACTCCAGTTTCTTTTTTTTTCTCTCCTCTCCTCTTCTCGTTTTTTTATTATTATTATTTTTTTTTTTTTCATTGAACCCCTCAGGTCCGAGAGCCGCGCCTGTCGTATTATTAATCCTCGGCTAACGGGATACGTATATCGGTGTTAATTAACGAAACAAATTGAACGACCGCTGTCAACCTGAGTTAAAATAAGTTCTGTATAAGTAATTCGAATTGGTCATCGTTGCGGCTTCCTCGACTCGTTCAGAATTATCAACCTGATGCTAAACGCGTCTATATAATACCGAGAAACGTGTTTCAATTCAGATTTATTCATCTCCGCGGCTGGACCGCGGATGATATTAATGATAATAATCACCATACATGTTCATAGTATTACCTATATGTGTTTATATACTTATATTATACATATGCAATTCATTAGACAATTCTACGAAATATTTTATCGAACTAGATATAAAATCGCGCATACGTAAGTCTACGTAGAACTGGAGGAAAATTATTCTATTCGTTATATCTACGGCACGATCTGACCGAGTTTTAAAACATGTATATGTATAAGTATAATATACGTACTATATACCTATAATATACGTCGATGTTCATTTCAGAATTTATCGTTAGACTTCATCCGCGTACGCGCGGGTTGCTCTGGAATAACTCACGTAATGCTATGCTATGTGTACGTACATACGACGACGTTTTCTAATTTGATGCTCTGGCAAAAGTTGAATAAGAGGAATATACGCTTGTATATATGTATACATACATGTATATGTGTATCTACATATATATACATGTATATTTTTTTCGGGGGTTGTACAGCAGCTAGGGGTTGGTTCACTCAGTTAGCTAGCGTTAAATTAGAACCATCATGGCGTCGAGCGCGTCGCGACGCTTTCGAATATTTAAACGAAGCCCCAAAATTCCAAAGTACGTCGTTTGGGGGCAAAGTTTTGGCGTTAAGGGAACTCAGGTGGGTTAAGGTTGGGTCGTGACCCGTGGGGGATGAAGGAAGGGGGTTAAAAGGGAGTCGGAAGAAGGTTGGGGAATTTCCTCCTGCTCAAAGGAGAAGTGAAACGTTAGGCCTAAGGACAGAAGCACCGGAAGGGGACCTCCGAAATTACCCGGAAATTAAAAATTAACCTTTATTTTACTTAATCTCTACCTTGGCTACTGCTCCTTTTCGCACTCAGATCATTTTTTAGTCTTTCTTTTTTTCTTTCTCTTTGTTTCTTTTTGTTTTTAACACGGTATTAAATACCAACGCAACTTCACTCTCTTAATTACAACAATTAAGAATAACCATTATGGCTGTCTCTGAATTCACTCCTCGTTCTTTGCTGCTGCAGATATTCAGATAACATATATTTAAGGTGAAAAATTAAAGACGAAAGGAGACTCGATGATTCCGAATTCGGTATCGAAATTTTTGGGGCTGGGTTGAAGTTACGAATTTTAATAATGCTTACTAACAGTTTTTGGAAAAGGTATATCCCCGGAAGTCTCTATAGTCGATTCGAGAAACTTTAAATCAAACAACACCTGGGGTTCAAAATTTTGAAAGCTGAAAATCCTCATCCCCCTTCATTAAATTTTTGGATTCTTGAACTATCGGAATTTTAGACGTTCTTAGCTGTCCGCATTCCGATCTTACCGTATTTTTCAAATTCCGAACTTGAACGTTTTTAAAAGTTCAAAATCGTCTAAAATGAATTCGTAATTTTGGCCGTTGGGAATTTTTCAAAAATTCGTAGCCTCGACCCGTTCCGATATTTTTGATTACTTTTTACACTTCAAAGAGCGTATAGACGTATAGGTACTGCTATTTCAAGGGATTAATAATATATTGTAATCCTGCAGTTTTTATTGACTTGCATCGACGACCAGGCATCAGGGCGTAATGCTTCCGTTACTTTGCAATTTTCGATCAAATATACATATACAGCCCGCGCAGGTATATACACGAGGATAAAAAGCCATCAGGTGTAAAACATAAAACTTCGATAGATCACTGATAGCTATAAATATTCATATCGTCGTTGGGTCGGGGGTTGGAGTTTGGGGTGGTGCCGATGGGGGCGCACCTACCACTGATGCGTTTTCGCCATAAATAACCGGACGGCGAATAAATAAATGATCAACGGTAACTCACAATTACTATATCCTACACGTAGGTTTACTCCTGCATTTGCAAATATGGTTGTTGCTGCTGCAGTCGTGCCAAACACCAAATACCAAACCGAGAACGTCACTTTTAATTATTATTTCCCCATCGTCGATGCTTGACGTCTACCCAACAATTTATACCGTTCGATTTCGAAATTTTGATTTATTCCCGTATAGAATGCGAGCAAGGGATAAAGGATCAACGAGAGATTTACTACACCGTTCTCATGAAAAGACGATTCTGTCTACCCTCCCATTACCACGAATGATTGAATGTGGATGAATTAATTAGTTATAATGCATAGAATCTCTGTATCAATGAAATCGATATCAAAATAAGAATCTAAAAATTTCAAGTCACTTAAAAAACTAATGATGAGGTACGTTCGAGGTGGGTACATATATAACCGGGAGGATCGCGTTGCAACGGGCTGTTGAACTAAATTTAAACCGAAAACTAAGTTTGTCGTTGCAAAGTTGGCTAATGTATAATTCGAAGCGGCTCCCCGGGGCCGCGTTGGCGTGATATAAAATCAGTAACCCTTAGTAAATTTCGTTTAAACAATCTAGTAAACAATTTTCCGGCTACTGGCTGGCAGAGTAACGGTCCCGATGCGGCCCCAGCCTCGCCGCACCACCTCTTCGACACGACGACTATATACAGCTACCTACCCACCTACACCCCTGCGATTACGCGCAAAACTACGCGATATAGCGTATAGCCGTTACAAATATCGCGTTACAGTTCCCTATAACTCGTTAATATTAATTAAAAAATATCGACCTTATCCTATAAATCATCTCCATTATTCAGGAGATAATTATTCTTCTTCTTTTTTTTTTGTAGCGATTAATTTTCATTTTATAAGAAATTTTATTGATCAGTTTAATATTAGCAAACGCCATAAGGCTAAGCGGGGGACGTTGCAGGGTCCGGCGTGGACAAACGGACGTGTGTAATGCACATGTGGTTTAAGATGGCGTTCACCGACGCGTCATAATGTCGACAGAATCACCTATAATTTAGGGTAATATATTATGGTATAATTCGGCATTGCGTAGAGAGTAGGATGGTAGGTAGGTATATAGATGCAGCATAAGATGCAATTATGAATAATAACCCCCGGGAAGCAGGGATCCGTCCGCCACATGTCTTCTGCCCTTTAAATACATACAGGTATATATAATATCTATCCATAACGGTGTATATGCCCGTCTTATTTAATCAGCCCTTTTAATTCGAACCTGTAATTAAGCTGCCTTTGAAAATAAATAACAGTGTATCACACAGGTATAAATAAAAATTGCTTTATTCAACTGATCACTGCTTATTAAACGTCGATCAACGTTTTCTATTGTCAATGCCAAATTGCTCGTCTATATCTATAACAACGTGCTAATATCTATCGATCACTGTACCCTGATCCTCGAGAACAACCAAAAAGAGGCGAAACTAGATGCATGCTTGCATGTACGCTGTCGGTTTTTACCGCCAAAAATTTCAGCACACCTCCTCGGGTCAGATGTTCTCCTGTTACCGGGAGCAATTTTTGACTTATGATTTCGAAAATCCTAAATAACTCGAGCATATACAGACTCGTATAGAGACACACATCTGTACAACTACATGCATGCATGCATTGGGACTGGGTGAGTTTGGAAAAGAGCTCAAGTGGGACTGGGTGAGTTTGGAAATTCAGGGGAATTTCATGGCGAATATATAAGGCACTGAGTTTTTCAACGTTCGTGCCTAAAAACGAGGATGACTAACGAGGAGATTTAGAAATCCCAAAAAAACTGAAGCAGACGCATTGAATTTGAGTTTTTCAAGTCTTGGAATCGACTCCCAGGAGCTGGTAGTTTAATTAGGAAAATTTTAATAAAAATGTGATCGCAATTTCAATCGTCCCGCGACTAACTTCGGCCCAGAGGGTAATTCTATTAGACAGTGGCGTAGCCTCGTAAAGGGTTGGCTGTACCCGGGATGAAGAAGGGGTTGAGGGTGAGGGTTGAGGGTGATGGTAGGGGCACGGAAAGCAGACGGCCCCCTGGGGCCCCCTCACGCTAACTGGCTGCTACCCTGCCCTGCAAGCTCGACCCCTTCGCGGAAACTCGCTTTAATTTATGTATCATCTGAGAGTTAAGTAATTTCTCCTACTGAATTATTTCGCTCAGGGATACTAATTTTGACGGGCTAACTTTTCCAGTAAAAATAAAAAAAAAAGAAGTCTCTACATGTGTCAAGTCCGTAATTAGTCCCCTGGTTTTCTATGATTTTTCATTTCCATTTCATTTCTAAAATTATCGGAAATTGGCGTGAAAAAAAATTAGAAAAAGCTCTTTCCTTCGATCTTCTTTACTCTTGCTGTTGAAGTTTTACCGTGCAGTTCGTAAGCCCCTTGGTATTCGTGGCCTAACTAATTAAAAGGTAGGAAAACTTTGTAGGTCCAGCGAGTCAGCGAGGTCCGGACCAAATGAGTTTAAATCAGTTTGCTTCTCGCCCAGTGCCTTCCGTGCAGACTACGAACTCCTTTATAGTGGCTCCCTCGCGAATCGTTATTCTCTTCCCATCTCGTACCTACTTTCCTTTTCTCTCCTTTCTAAGGTTTGGTAATTCTTCGGCCACCCCGCTCCCGAAATCTTCCTCCATTACTACCCTTAATCCGTTTCCGCGAAACGCGTCCCCGTTGTTATTTATACCTCGCGTATATATCTCCGTTTCGAAAACTTGCGATTTTGCTGAAGAGGGAAAAAGATAAAGACGAAGATTCGCTCCCTCTTTACTCCGTCAGAAGAACCAAAGTCCACCTTTCTAGCTTTCCCCGGTAGGAAAAGCTCGCTATAACTATCCAAACGCATTCGACTGAAAAGTTGAATTAATTCGCCCTTTCACTGCTAAACTACTTCGGCCACAGCCAGCTGCTCCACATTTGGCAAATTTGATGGCTCATGTATTTTAGTGCAGAGCCTCATTCAACCCTTCTGTTGTCCGAAAGCCAGTAGCTATAGAACTGATGGGGTTTGCAGTCCATCTCTGTGCTTCCTCGTCTATAATTAAGCATCGCCGTGTTTGATTAGATTTCTGCTAATTAAATAGCCTCGGTTTTGAATAATTTCAAGTTTGAAATTCGAGGAAAAATCCGGGATTGAAAATTCTTATGACGTTACATGGCTCATGGGATATCCCCTGGACCTCCCTTCTCCGATCTATGTACATTCGAAACGAGGGCCACTAAATTTTGTCCTAATCCCCACTAAGCGTGACGATTCGCGTAGGTACATGTGCAAAGTCCATAGATGATATTAGTTCGTATCAATCGAGTAACCCCACATTACATAGTGAATACGTATGATACATACATACGTTGTCTGTGATCCTGCGGAGCGATTTGGCGTAACGTCATCGGAGGACTAAATCCCGTGCGAAATGATGGAGCCGCAGATATACCTACTCCCGGATTCGTATGATAATTTAACGCCCGTTGGATGGGGTTGGTCGATGGGAAGGCAGTATATTTCATAGGGATAACAAAATATGTCCCATAATCCACGCGCACGCCCCTTTCGCCCCTAAGGGAATAAGGATTACCATCTGATAGGCAAATTTTAACATATTTTTCCTTCTGGATCATTTTTAACGACCATTATCATGGCTGGTAGAACTCAACAACAAACTCAATCTTTTCAACGTGTTTACTCAGAATCCGTGATTCGGGAATCGGAGATATAATTAGAAACTGCACTCGAAACAATGAGGAATTCCTTTATTCGCACTTCACAGTAATTTCACGGCGCGTTAGACGACCTACCGTGTACTAAATTTAGGGGCGACATTGAGCGGGTGTTCGATCCCGTACCATCATTCCTAATTCGGCTCTAAACAAACCACGAAATTGCTTTATATATATTTATTTTAGTTTCTTTCTTTTTTTTTTTTTTTTCATTTTGAGAAAGAGGGAGGGCTGCGATCTGGGGAATCCGTCGCGACTCACGGGGGTTTCCCCGAGGGGTTTTATACCTCGACCAACATCTATAATACCTCGAGTACAGGAGAGCTTCTGGCGAGGGTCGTAGGGCCTAATTTCGGACGTTACCTCGGCCAGGAAATGAGCTTTTTAAATTGGCTTATTCAGTGTCAACTGTATCGTTCGTTTTGCATAATTGCCCGAGTTTGAATTTGAATTCCATTCCGCGGTGGGTATAACATACCTCAGCAATTTAGGCCCCCAATTATCGTTGTAGTACAAGTACCTTCCAGTATTGGTATAACAATCCGAATAATTGTACTCCGCTCCGTATAAGATACTGACCAAAGATCTTTAGTATAATAGAATTGTTCATCTGCACACCTAAGCTAGATGACTGTAGAAATTTAGCCTCGCCTCATAGCGGTCGCCTTTTGACCCAAACTAATCTGCTGTTTGATCAATCGAATCACTTCGGTGCAAATGAAACGGTCCGGAGATGTCTGGGAGACTCTTGATTATCGGTTGATTTTAAGCAGCTATTGTTGTATTCATTAATCATAACGAAAGCATTGTCCAAAAATGAGATCTTGATGTACGAATGTGTGGGTGTGTTTGTGTTTGTTTGTGTGCGAGGGAGACTGAATAAATTGGTCAACGTTTATTACACACATAAGTTAACGATTTTCGAGTTGTTTACCTAGCTGGCTATTTCTTTTTGTTACGGAGGTGTCAGAGTCTTCTCCGTCTAGTGGAGAGGCATCATCACCTCAACCACTTCACTCCCGTTTTACTATTTCCGTTTGGAAACGTGGTCCGTCATTCGGCTATCACGATTCCTGACAACAATGGACCTTGGCACTTTCGCGCGACAATGAAGACCACTTAGACGAACGTCCGCCGGAAGTAAAGCTAATGTGTTTGATCAGGAGCCAAGGGTCTTCCGGGATCACGAGTCAAGTTTTGCTATCAATAATTTTCCGGGGCTTCTGATCATAAATTTGAAAAATGAAGAAAAGTATGATAAAAGAAGAGTTTATGAAATTCTAATCGCAGAAAAAATTAGCGTTTAGTTAACTCCTAATGAAAAATATCACTGCGAGGCTTGCGGCAAAGAGGATCTATGAAATTGGCTTCATTCCTCTTTCGCGGTGTGCCACAATCTCGCTTCGGTTCTCATCTTTATCGTACACGTGGGAAAACTTGGGGCAGTATATCAGCCAGCAATATTGTACAAAACGTCGAGCCCACAGCATCGTCCAACGTACGAATCCTCTTCCCTCTTACCTCTCCCTTCTTCCCTATTCCCGCTCAATCTCTCTTCTCTCTCGCGCTCATGGGACCAGCTACATTCAATGTGCCGGCCATATCTCAGGTCGGAAGACACTTTAATGAAAAATCATACCGCGAATACCGGCATCTCGGGTCTCGCGGTTGATATTTCACGGGGATGAGTTTTTCGCCGCAAAAAACAAAAAAAAAAAAAAAATGGCTCAGTTTTCGTTCGAGAAAAAATGTAAAGGGCTCTCGCAGAACGTCCGAAACTCCGAGCCCTGCAGCATGATTATTAAAAGCAGCATTCAAACTTCTCGGACATTATTAAATATGCATCTTTAGAAAAATAGAATCAGCCGAGAAGAGAAGCTCGTTCTCCGCTGAGCGATTAGCTTATGTTTATTACTGAATGGTGGATAACCGTAGTTCGAGGTATACGGATACGTATATCGCCGAAGCGATAGTGCAGCAGGCCAATTATAAATTAACCGTCCGCTTCCATGCCCCAGGTCGCTTATCGCCTACCGGGTGAGACAAAAACTGCTGCTTAACGAGAACAATAATTCAAACCAATTAGATGAGACACATGTGTGTTGTAGCAATTAGCTCAGGAATTAATTACTTTATTATCAACTTGAATTGAGATATCTTTATATTATGTCCTCTGCAGTTCACCCCGGATGACACGTACGACAATGATTATTCTTCAATAATATATTATTGCCTATATGTATAAAAACTAATGGCTCGGAATCTGAGTTACGTTTCTGCCTTCTGTTAAAATGATTTAAAAATCCGGTCGAAATTTTATTTTTTGAAAGGGGAGAAAAAAGAGAGAGACAGAGAGAAATAATAATAATGATACGGGGGCTGCTGCACAGTTTTACTTTTATTACGGGGAAAATATAATTCAAATAAAACTAAGTTCGTCCCCAGCGCCGTTGAACAAATTCAACTTGTAGAAATCCCAGCAGATTGCCTGAAGGGGCGTGAGCGTTGGGGATGATATGGGGCCGCGGTCAGGGGTGACTGGGGGTGTATTTTCACGGCGGTTTCCTCATAAATAAAAATAACCACAGTCGCCCCATGAGATCCATACCTAATATCGTCCAACGCCGGGTTTCATTCCTGTCTTCTTCGACCTACGACCTTATAATCCCATTTCCCAATCCTACTTAACGCCGAATTCTAGAATCTAGACAAAATGATTGTAAGCCGTAACAAGTATCGGCAAATATACTTCGAGAATTGACGTCACTTCCAATCCCGAAATTATACCAAAGACGTTCTAAATAAAATCAAAAATTTATGAAACCGATCATAATCATATCGAAGGAATTTTTTTTTTTTTTCCTTAACAATCCTTGAATCCTGAATAGAAGATCCGATCGCGGTCGAGAATTGCAGCGTGCAGTACGTTGCATATGTTGCGTGCAGCTGATAACGCAACTTCGGTAGATCGAGCAGCGTTTATGGTCCACTTGGGATTTGAGGCCTCGGGCATCGCGGTTACTCTAGTAGGTTGGGATGCGTTATTTTACGCGTGTGCGTGAGTCGGGGGCGAAATAGACTTCGCGTTGCGAAGACCAAGGGACAATAGCCCTCTGGGATGGGGTGGATCAGGCCGGGCCACCATGTAGCGGTCAGGTCTGCACGTAAACCCACGAATTTGCTAAGCTGGCCAGAATATGTTTAGGATTTACTTTCAGGGAAAATTTTCAACGCCCCAAATTACCGGACCTACAATCCCATTACTTTTTTATTCAGCCATCTCAGCGCTTATGTACTTCCCTCGGTTTCTCCTTTATTTCTTCCTCTTCTCATGATTCGTTTGTACGATTTTTCAACCCTCAAAAATTTTCTCTCTAAAAATTACAAGCCTTTCTCCTTTTATTGAGCCAGAGAATCTACATAAGTCCAGCACAAATTTTCAAGCAATGTAATTTACGCTGGACGTATGAGACTGCATCATGCAGCTCACTAAACCGTTGATGTTTGTTCTATTAACGTAACGACTCCCCGAGGTTCCGCAGTTTCATTATAGCATAGAACACCGTCTGCCCATTAAGGTCAAGATTCAGTTGCAACGGTGAATTTATTTCCAGGAAATAAACTGACCATTGAAATAATTACTGTTTTAACCGTGATGAGCCACGGTATCAATCTTTGCGAATTCGATAGCCGCGATTTAGCTCCGACGTCGCAAATTTTCGGACCCAAAATCGCTCATCGAGAGTCATGCGAGCAAAATTATGGGCGATATCTCTTTCGCGGTTGGGCTTAACGCCCTTCAAAAACCCTCGAATCTAGTTAGGGGTGATTTGCTAAGCTCGCTAACGAATTGAACGATATATGGGTCTGGAGTCTAGGATCGTCACCACCCTCGACCTAGGCTTGGGCTGCAGTGATCCGCATTAGAAGCGGATCAACCAGCCACCCTTACGCGCATCGTGATCGGACCAGTCGTTACGCGATTATCATATTATTACCCGAAATAGATAACCGAGACGAATCTTTGAGATACAATTTTTTGTCGTCAGAAAAAAATTTACAACGGACGCAGAAAAATTGTTTCAGGTATGGAAACTCGAGTGAAGTTTTTGCATTTGCAACGTTTTCTGCTTCTCGTATTTCTTAGCATAGTTTTCAATCCGATTGGAGCAAAGGATCCGCGAACTACAACGTACGTGCGTGATCAGACCGAACACACGCGATCATACTCGTTCGAATCAGAGAATGTTTTACTTATGTATTACTTAAATGATCTAGGGAAAAAAGTAACGGCGCTTGAACTGCTGAAGCTAGTACTTAGATTAATATTATTTCGTAGGAATTTTTTGGCCGATTTTTCTGTGCGACATGTGGCTTGTTTGCCGAGTCTTTCCCGCATGTGTCGCACCCTCGGTATGGACCAAGGCTGGATCTGAACATCAGGGAATGAATCAGTACCCAAGGTGATCGTAAATTTTGCCCGGTGAAAAACCCTGCGGAGACAAAGAAGGATAAAGATAAAGAGAAAGAGGAATAAGGAAGGGTCACAGTGATGTCATAACGGTGGCAGACAAGTGGCGTTATGGCGTTTGGCTCGAGCCGTAAGTGAATGCTGCGTCTTTAATCGGAAAATACGAGCTCAAATGGCGGACACCAACATCCAGGCTTTCGAATGGTGTTTTTTTAAGCCGCGGATAGGGAGTCCTCCCTTTTATGGCCGAATTTGTAACTTTAAATTGGCGCGGCCAACCGGCGGGGGCCCACTCTCCACGCGCCGTAAAATTTTCGAGGGTTTTTATTTTATTTTTATAACCCCGAGGGACTTTACTCGTTTTATATAATGAATTATGGACAGGATTAATTCGATCAATCTCACCTATAGCTTATTTCTTTAATTCGCCCAGGTGAATCGGGAATCCAAAAAACGGTATTCAAAACGGTTTTTTATTTTTTTTTTCCATTAGAAATCATCAAACATAAATTCTGACAAGCTCACTCGATTATTGCAATTTTTTTTTCAAAGGGAGAAAAACGATCCTGAAAAAAAAAAAAATTTTCCAAAATTTCTGTGACGCAAAATTTATATATTCGCGTGGAATTGTATACAGTGTGTATAAGGAATATCGAGGCTGAAGTTAGTAAGAACTATTTCATCAGTAGCAAATTACGAACAATCGGTCCATAAAAATTAGCCGCGATATTTTTGCGCTCGTAAAGCAGAACGAAGACTCATATAACTCGTGTTGCACCTCCATAACTTAAAGTCTGTTGCGGGGAGGGGCGGTGTAGCGGGCAATTCGTAAAATAATAATAAGTTATAGGGTACTGCAAAAGCAGAAAAGTGTTGCCAAGGTGGATATACTACACCTACAAAAATACCAAATAACTCAATAAAATTCCGAAACGGCAAAGAGGCACGCTTTCTTACTGCCGTTTATTTTAATTTTGCAATACTCACCGATGGATACAACCGTGGCTATCTCTCCTTTGTAATACAGCGACTTTGCAACGGTTGGCATGAAAATATCATACACTTTTTACTCCATGCAGGGCCGTGCCTATATCCGACCCTAAACACCGTTAAAAATCAAAAATTTTCACCCAGTATGCCAAAATTTCGACGGTCTTAAAATCAAACCCGAATCAAAAAA
Source organism: Macrophya alboannulata (assembly GCA_949628255.1). Taxonomy (NCBI): domain Eukaryota; kingdom Metazoa; phylum Arthropoda; class Insecta; order Hymenoptera; family Tenthredinidae; genus Macrophya; species Macrophya alboannulata. The sequence continues at coordinate 3,193,970 of OX451209.1, read as the reverse complement.
TTTTGTTCATTCCCTAGAAACTGAATTCAAGTTACAAAATTCGCCACAAATTTGGTACCCGATTTTTTCCCGCTAAACAAAAAACAGGAACCAAAAAATTTCAGTTTTGGCGTCGAGGTATCTACGTCCGAGTGCTACGTCGTTGACTTTTGGCTTTGATTTTAGTCTGTTGCAGTGGTGAGACCGGCATAAAGCTACCGCCGATGTTAGCTGGTGTCGGCGGGACGCATAACGTTTAACATTTAAGCCTTTAGAAGGTTGTAAGGTTGGCTCCCTGTAATTATCGCCGAGCGCGGCGCCCTGAGCTCTTCATTACTGGTGGATATCCTCGTTACTTTTCTGTACCTACCTCTGACTGCCTTCTGGTTCGCGTTGCCGCGCTGCCAAGTCAGAAATGAAAAAAAAAGAACAAGAAAACAAAAACCCTAGGCATGGTTGTGCAGCTGCAATCCAGATTTGGCAAAAATTTTTTTCACAATTCTTCAATCAATCCCCCAGCAGCATTAATCCATAAAAATAAATACTTGGAAGTTAAGAGAATCGGGTTCAAGTTCTTCGACGATCGGTTCAATTATAAGGAGCCACCAGCTGTCCGATTTTCATAATTCTTAGCACAGAGAAATAAAAATGAAATGAAACGTTTCATTTCATTAATTTTTATCATCAAATTACTAGATGGAAGAGTGGAGGATTATTTCTACGCTACATCCCTCCGATGATCTCGAAGGAAAGTATATAGTGGATAGGCGTATGTATCCACCTCGAGCTGCAACCGGAGCTGGAGAAAGAAGAGTAAAAAGATCCGTCGTTCGCGAGCAAGAAGAGTTATGTTTAGCTGGAAATAATAAAGACATTTACGGTCTGGTTATTAACCCGTATAAGTGTTGGTGCAGCAAACCCGCCATCGCCGACAACCCTCACCAAGAGAATCCTTAGCCTTATAGTTAAGAGCCTCCGGCTAGCTGGTGCGAATCACTGGATTTTCTTAACGCGACGTCGCGGTCGCGGTCGTGCGGTTTATTAAGAGCAAGAAAAATTGCGTTCATACGTATGCAGTATCTACTCAAACGGTTTTTTTTCTGCATTTTTATTTTTTTTGTTCGATTTTCATAGATCTTTGAACTCTCCCGTGATTCTGCCTTCTCGTTACACATACATACATGTATACAGACGCAATATCAATTCAAATAATTCACTCGCGATGGGGCGAGAAGCTCTGACCACTCCACCGACTACAGATGAAGATAAGTCAAAGTCTGTCGGTCAAGATGAAAGTCGGACGTCCCGTGGTGCCCAACACCTTGTTAGACGAGCAGCACCTCGCCGCAGCAACCCCTGCGGTGGAAACAACCATTTGTTAGAAGCACCCGTCACTCCGTATATAGGTATATATACTCGCCTAAAAAGTATTGACCAAATCCATACCGTTAATTGAGTAATTAAATTTATCACTATAACAAGAACCGAGAGAGACTCGGACGATTTTTCGTCCTCAAATTTCATTCCGCAAGTTTCTCACAGACCGCGTTTCGCGGGAGGATTCAATGTAAAATTGTTCGGTACAGGTTTTTGATATAAAATTCTTTGATACTTGAAGATTAATTACGAGATGTTACAATTAGTCATGGTTATTCGTTGATTGCGATGATTAAAGGTGGCGTTTAATAGTGTAAAAGTGTAAAAGACGGTGAATGCGATAATATACCTAATACCAAAGTTAGGCGAGGGCGTCGTTACGCAAGTAATTGCCTTAGCCGAGGACTAGACTAGCCCTAGCTTTAAGTTATTAGTACCAATATAGGTATATGGGTTTGGGTTTATTTAGCTAGTAGGTGTAGAAGCGAGATATGTATAGCTAGGTGTACGTATATACGAAGACGGGTTATGGGTGTAGGACAACTGAAAATTTATGATGGCCGGTAATGAAATGATCCCCAACAACAATGGGGAACCGGGTTTTAAAACGACGGGGAGATATAGAACGTCTTGTAGGTAGGTTATATGTATATCTACAATCTCAAGAGCCATTGTCAGCAGCCACAAACTTTCATTGTTACAAGTTAATTTCAAGTCTATTAAGTCGTTGCGATGTAGAACAAATTACAACCCGGAGGAAATTAATACGCGTTTCTAATTAGCCAATTAGATGAAATTGAATGCGATTACCTATACTTTAAACCAACAATATCTCCATCGACGTCAAGAAATATCGGGCAAAATAAATCGACAAAAAGAAAAACCGCATGTATCTGAATTCTCGATCCATCGGATATCGAAAATTCTTTCAATCCCCGATATGCTGCTTTACGAAAATTTGCTCAACACTTTTTTACGCAATGTACTATTTTTTATTTTTTATGTTTTTTAATTTTGGGATGATATGAGGTACAGAATAGGGTTTGACGTGTGAAGTATGCTGCAGGATGCAAAAAAAAAAGAAAAAATTATATTGGAATGTCTCTGAAATTAGAGAAAAAATTCAGCTGTGATATATAGTTGAAACGTAAGAAAAAATTTTTATAGAGAAAACTTGTATTTGTGAAAGAAGTCTCTTTGTAGAGGTTTGACTAGAAGGATGCGTTTCCAATCAACTATAAAATTAATTATCCCCACTGATTAAGGTCGAGAAGGTACGAGTCATCGTTTCGATTAGTGTTGAGGTGTCGATAGAAGGCATTCCGTGGATTCCTAGGTATCTGAGGTCTGGCTCTCGCCTTCTATCTATACAGAAGTGGACAACAATGTCAAATGCTCCAAACGGCCCTTCCGAATGCCAGAATTCCAAAAGAGTTAATTCGATTTGGATTCATTTCCATTGAGTATCCGACGGGCTCCATTGGGATTCTCGCATTTAAATTAGCTTTTGCTTTCCCTGACCTAAAACCGGCAGTGAAATTGGATGCAATAATTCAAAATTGAAGTCGTTACCTTTTTTTTTCTCTCTCTCTCTCTGTCTCTTTTCTCTCTTCCAAAGTAGATGAATAAAAAAAAATAAAAAAAAAAAGCAGAAGAAGGAGAAAAATTAGAGAAAGGATTTCGGGTTCATCTGTCTGTTATTTTCTTCTTGAGACGAGAAAATTAAACTGGCATCGGAACGAAAGGTCCTGTTATATTTATCGACAGCGCTAAAGACCTTCGCGCCACGGCGCTGCAGCTATTCTTATAAGATTGAAATGAATAGAAGTAAAAAAAAAAAAAAAAATCAACTCTTCTCGTACGAGAAAAAATTCCGCGCGCGCTACACGATTCTAGATTGAGCCATAAAATATATAACTTATATCTATGTGTTCATATATATATAATAAATTTATAAAACACCATCATCGTAGACAACAAACGTTTAACAAAAACCGAGAATCCGAACGGCCATATTTCAGTTAGAATGCGAGGGTCGCATTCGATGCCTGACTGGGGTTGCTATGACGATTAATTACCATCATCCCTCTCTCTCTCACCAGCGCAAGCTATGCATACCGGGTGTATTTAAAAAAAATAACAAAACCTCCCCAAAACATCCCCAAAATCGGGATCTTTCGGAATTTCCCAAAAGATTTACGGTTTCAGCGATAATGAGGAATCGACAATGTTTTTTCTTATTCTCTTTCTTTTCCTGCCACTTCGTTTATGAAAATCAAAATTTGCGATACAAAATTTACGCCTCGAGGTACGAGACGAGTTGACAATCGTACGGCAAGTATGAAACGTGATTTCGCATAAATTTTATATAATTTTTTTTTTTTCACCGGTTTCGCGCGCCTAGGGGCACCGGGTACGTGGAAAGCGAACAAGATACAATCCCAACGTTTCCCGCAGTGGCCACTGGAGATAATAGTGCAACTGATAGTACTGGCTAACTGGGGATTCCCCCTCGCCACCACCGCCCACGCACGTATATTCACATACACTTACTACCACCAGCCAGAATGAATCCAATGAAGCCAGCAAAACAACCGAGCCAACTAACAACAGCGGTAGGAGTGGCCACTGTTTAACTTTGGCCACCAAAACTATCAGCATCCTTTCAAGGACTCCGCATGCAGCCCATATATAGGACCTCGGAAATACGGATTGAAATTCTCATTTTATTACTGATTTATTTTTACATTCTCCGTTTGATTAATCGCGCAATTTTACTACACCGTATGAAAAAATTTATCAAAAAGCTTTTGAATCATTCCGAGGGTGTGTTGCAGATAAGAAATAAAAATGACACGGAGAAATACGAGCTTCGGAGAATTATATCTGTTAAATTTATACAAAAATTGCAATTGCGAGCTTTGCGCTGCTATATGTCAAATTTAATTTCATTTATATCCATCGGATTTTTGGAGCAATTGCGATCGTACGTCCAGTGCGATGTTCAAGAGGCTTACGTGACGTTATGAATAGAGAAAAAGAAGAGGTGGACGTAACAATATGTAAAGAGAAAAGATTGAGAGAACAATAACTTAACAACGAAATAAAAAATTGAAATTATTGTACTAGCACGGCGCGAATGAGACCCGGTCGAACAAATCTCCCGCAGTGTTCTCCGGGGTTCATGCAGCGCGATAAACGTACGCCTCGAGTCTTATACGATCTCCTCTAGATTCCTCGATGTTATTTATTAGGTTTAATGCATCTTTGTACATAATTTATCAGGTGCTAATGAGGCTCTGTCTCAAGTATTTTTACAGTACCGAAAATTCGGGGTTAATGATGGTCGATTTTTTTCCAAAAAAAAATATATCTGTCTCCGAATTGGAAATCAAAAGCCTCAATAATTAGAATGACATGTTTTTCTAGCTCACGTTATTTTAATTTGAGACTTGTCGTCGGTATATATACATGTATGCGGTTTTCTGCAACGTCAAGAAATTCTCTCCGCCTTTCCGTACGAAATACTACCAACAGACTAAAGTTTGGCGTGGTGCGGCTGCGGGCGCGACGCGACGCGTGCAAACCACAAATTACGCGGATACAAAATACTGCCTGAAAAGGCAATAACTCCGAAAGAAATTGCCATTGTGGCTTCTTGCTGAATTTATGATGATTAAACCATCACCGGAGGTGTAGTGACGTCGTTGACCTACCCGCATCCAATTCAGCAACGCTTGTTCCAATTGGATTATCATTTTGTACATTTGTGTTATACTCGCGTGTCTCTGGCACAATGATTTATTACAACCCATACTTATTATAGCTATAGTTATACGTATTTACAATCATTATTAAGATCTTAAAACAGCTCGTTCCAAACCGAGTTCCAGCGATAATAATTTTCATACAAAACTAGGCAGGTAGGTAGGTATACAGATTTCCCGCAACAGTTTACGAATTAAGTCGCGATTGCGATAGAACTTTTTTTTTTCGAAACCGAGTAAAATGATAAAACTGCGTTCCAAGAACCGAACAAACGCTGCTCATTTCCTGAACGGATTCAACTTCATTTTTTCATTTTTCTTTCCTATCACATTCATTTTATTCCCGCTTTCTTATTTCTATCTTCGAAACTCCAACTCCTCATTTCATTCTCTTCTCTCGTAGATACGGCTGCAGCAGTCGAAGCCGGACGCCGTTTCTCGATCTTTAACGCACCGTGACCGGCAAAGAATTTTTTTATTTCATTTTTTTCGTTTCATTGCCTAAATTGATTTGCCCAATTGAACGTCTTGGCTTCAAGTCTTGCCCAAGGAACGAGCTCTGCTCGCGCTTCTTATTACGGGCTAAGAAACGTCAAAGAAAAATCCATAGTTTTAGAATATCTAATTTTTCTTAGGTTTGAAACGGTCTTTTTCTTCTTTTTTTTTAGAAACTAGTCAGCCTGTGTACATATATTATTTATACGCACCGGTTTCGTTGTAATAGTTTATCCGGTGCCCAGCTGTTTTTAGGATAGCGACGATGGCCAGTTTCATCCATATTTATCGAACGAAATATTCAAATATCTTACGTTAGGTATTTATTGACCAGGCCTTAGCCTCGGCTCGATTAACGTCACTTTATGTGTTTTTCGCGTGGCTAGAAACTATACAAACAAGATAGTGGTCCGTATCTAACAGTAGAATGCCCGGTGCTCCGGACTATAAGTGTCATAATTGTACGTACACCAACACCACAAATTTTTTTCTACTGCAACGAGAAACGCGTTTCAAACTTTCGACTGATTATCGAACAAGACGCCGAAAATCCAAGCTAACAATCCCTAAAAAATATCTGTCGTATAAACTAAGTCGGAATAGGTAATGGGCAACAGGGAATAGGCCACTCGTCGCCACGGTTATCGACGGTCCACCGTAAGGTCAAAGGAACTACGGGGGGCATCGGGGCCCAAGGTACGCGAAGACAACCTCCCGCTGCTGTGCCCTACGTTAGATTAAAAACCTCGGAGATTCTCCGTAATTGTATCGCAGTCAATTTCGTATCTTATCAAACTGGCCACTATAATGAATAGCCTCGAAGAATTCACTGAAGCCTTCATTAATTCGATATAATTTTATAGAAAGTCGATGTAGGTACACATGAGGGATGATCTAGAATCAAGACACTCTGCAACTTGACGCTCATATTCCAGCTTACTGATCCCTACCCCATCAAACTCTTGGGGAACTAATACTGGAACTAATTTTACTAACTAGAAGATATGCCATCTCGAATCAACTCACAAAATCTACTCAATTACAGAGGAATTATATAGATTTGTCACAGGGCACACCACGTGCATGGTGTCAATCTTTCAACCAATTTTGGAACACCTGACGAATATGAGGTTCAAAATTGCTTGTGATTGCTGGGTTCTTGGTTCTTTTACTGGACTGGCTGATAAGACATTTTTATGGAGTTAGGAACGAGGTGGAATGTTTATAAATATTGAATATATTCATTGAACGTGATCTTTGGGTGTTGAGGGACTTTGGGATTCTTGATTTCCGTGTCGTTCAGGATATCGTGGCTTTTATTGTAAGCCGTTTCCAAGTAGTAAGTAATAAGGCAATCCTGCAATGAATTAATGTCTCACTCCACGCCTTAAGTACGTGCGTGTCGAGAGCCTGGGTATATAATAGTGTGCGTACCCACTAGTCCGTGCAGGAATAAGTAATTTCCAACTACACTATACGGGATGATAGATCTCTCGGTAGTAACGAATACGAACGATCCAACGGATGAACTAATCCACAATTTTGTCCATCTTGATTTTCGTTTTTTCTTTATTCAGAAACGTCTCCGAGCAGCTTCGTACCTTGAATCTTACTCAAGCTGCACTTCTAAGTCGATCGAAGAGACGTCCAGTCGCAAGCTCCGGGACTCTTTGGACTATGAGATCCTTGTTCGTCCTCCAGAGATATTCGAGTCCTTCGCTTTCACGGCGAGACCGTGTCTAATATATTATTATGATTGAGTCGTTTTCTTTTGGGGGTGTGGGTGAACGAACGAACGAGAGAACGAATGAACGAACAAACGAGAGAACGAAGAGACCTTAGCCGGGTGTGCGTGGCCTGACGTCTCCATCGGCGGCATCGTTTTCGACGCCTCCGTCGCACACACCTTGTATTATACTGGCGTAGGCGCGAGGAATTTTGTGAGCAAAAATAAGAAAACAAGATGTTTAAAAGTAAGAAAAAAAAGACCTAAAAATGTATGTAAAAAACGAAACCATCCCTACCGCTTCACAATGCGGCGTTGAACGGATTTTTCAATCGATCTGTTTCAAATATTTTTTCTTCATTCTTTTTCAAGATGTACAATTCACATCCTTGTACCAAATGTCAGCCGAGTCAACCGTCTGACATGGATCACTGTGAGAAAAAGTGATCTTTACTCTTAATTTTTTTTTTTCTATAGTTGATACGCAAGTGAAGATGTCATACTTTTTCTAAGAGTCTGATAAATTCCTGCAGACTCTTACGTGTGTAGTGGAATCGTTATTCGGATGTCCAAAAGCCTGTGTCTATCATTGTGGTGGAACAGTTTCATGTTTATATGGTACAAGGTAGGTACAAATCTCTATCCCACCTATGTGTGAGGAGGTGCTCGTGTTGGGGCAACACAACATAACGTATCAATCTAAATTACAAATTCCATCACACAATAGCGTGGCTGTGTGTGTGTACCAGGATCTGGCGCGACCCTCCTCCCTCCTCCCTCCTCCCTCGGAACCGCGGTCCCTGCACCGAAGTAGGAGGACAACGCGTCAGGACTCAGGAGTCAGGTTAATATAATGTAGATTTGAGATTATGTTCACGGGACCGTGAGCCGGTAGGGTATATTAACCTAATTCATTCGTCCTTTATATTTGGCTGTCAGGCTTGGTCGTCAGACTGCAAATGCACCGACCGCGACGGTTCCTTGGCTCGAAGAACCTGAACGATAAAAAGTGTTTAGATTTTCGCCTCATTTGGGTAGAAAGACCGGATTAAAAGAGAAAGAAGAATCCTCTCCAAACTACCCAAATAAAGAAAGAAATACAAAAAAGAGAAGAAAAAAAGTTCAGCGAAGGGGAAACCGGTGTAAGTAAGAGTGACACCGACTCCGGGTTTAACGGTATTCACAAGAGTTCTATTATACGTATTACAAGTCGTACAAGTTGCTCTGTGTTCAGGGTAGAATAGCATTTGGGGTAGAAAGTGGAAAGCAGAGACACGCGCAGCCCGGGGTCGCGCCTGGTGACTTTTGTGATTTTCAGGCGAGTACGCAAGCCCATAAAATAGGGGCAGTTACATCCCCGCAGTCAAGCACGGGGGCAGCATGGAATGGCAGTACCCCCTCTCAAAACCATCCGAACGTCCCCCAACAAGAATTATATTTGGATTACAAGCATTATCGCCTCGAAATAAACTCAACTTTTATGGAGGTCAAATTGTATAGGATTTGTTGTGGTAGATCCATGGGGTGAGTGACTTAGGCGCGCCTATAATGTGCACGATAATCTCATTCGACGTGCGCAATTCCGAGCATAAAGAAATTGGGTCCTTTTCAGGACTGTGCAAATTCTCAAAGGGTGTAGAAATATTGTGAATTGAAACATGGCAAGGAACCCTAAAACTTTACTCGTTTATATCTTTCAAAATCCAGTATTTCACAAATTCCACAAATTTCAAAGTGCAGCAGAAAAGGGAATACCAGAACTAAAATAATAATCGTGAACTCTGAAGCCAGTAGATTCGAGGTAGCCGGTTAATTCCACTAGGTTAACAAGAACGTTTAAGCATATAACTTCTTGTCACAAAACATAGTTAGCAATTTGGTATGGGGGTTTGTAAAACTGTAGGATATAGGATAAAGGGGGAGATTTAGCGGGTGGGTGGACGTTGAGGGATGACTTGGAGCCCATACTCTCCCCTTTTTTCTCTTAAATCTCATTCAATGTCTTTCAATCAAGGTGATTGATGATAGAGAGACGACTATAGGTACGCGTGTACGTTTCACTGGTATATAATATAATATCTGTCTACAGGTACAATTACATAGATATCCTACATAGGTATATAGGTATATGTATATACTGAAGGTATAAGTACTCTGAAATGTATATACATACCTATATAGGTATCGTATATACCAATATATACGCGTGTAACGAACGCAGACAAATTCTGAATGGTCGAACCGCGGTGATCCCATCCGAAGTCAGAGCCCGCGCGTGTACAGGTATGATGACCCCTCAAAGATTCCTCAAAGCGTAAAGTGCCCCAGTCGTCGGAAAGTAAGAAGTGAGAAATGAGAAACAAGAAATGAGAATTGAGAATTGAGAATCGAGAATCGAGAATCAAGAGTCTAGAAAGCGTAAGGTGCCGCAAAGTCAGAGGTTAACGTGCCTCGCTTTAAAGGGATGCTAATGAGATTCTGCGCGCTATTCCGGATCCCTGACATTGGGAAAGGGAGCTTTGATTTCGATAGAATAATCAAGCTATAGATTTACAAAAAAAAAAAAATTTTTAATTGAAAAAGTCTAACAGAAACAAAAAAATATATAAAATTCTTTCCCTTGTTCTGATTGTCCGGTGCTCTTGCTCTCTCTCTCTCCGAGCATTTTCTCTTATCTCGACAAAATTCATTTCCCTATTATTTCACCCCGTCAAGCATCAGATGTATGAATTGTTTAGCCTCTCGGCGTGAGTTGGCCGCGTTTATCGCGATACATGAAAGATGAATGAATTGTCCTAATATCCTGTCTATGGGACTACAGGGCGTGCTGGCCGCGTGGCTCGCATCTATCATTTTGAGCTGATGTAAACGGGACTTTGGGTGCCCTTTAGCCATATCCTTTCCTCCTTCTGCTCTCTCTCTCTTCTCTCTTTTTCTCTCTTTCACTATGATTATCCATGTACAGTCGTTTTTCTTTTGAAATTCTTACACTGCAGCCGTTACAGTAAAACCTGTGTAAATTAACCGAGGTACCAAAAGTTAATATTTTAATGAAAAAGTATGGCTTTTTCAGTTATATACGCGCATACTCGTATATACGAGTATGTACAAGTTAGTATAACTCTATCCTGAGAGAGAGATAAGTTTAATCAAGAGTTACTTTAACCCGACTGGTGCTGGTGCAGCAATATGACTACGACGATACGGAGTAGGTTAATTCGGGATTAATAAGATTAATTACGCACGCATGCGCGGATTAGATTTAAGACCCTGTAATCAGCCTGCTAAGGGATACGGTAACAACATATACCTACCTGTACCATATATGTTCAGATATTTGTCATACAATAAATATGATAATAATAACTGGACACGGTTTGAATTTAACCGTCCTTAAATATATGGCTGACATTTTTACGTCTTCGGTGTGAACGTATCCTAAATATCCGATCTTTTACCCAACCCTTTAGAAAGTAAACTTGCGACAAAAAATTTCTGGTAAATATGATCGCCTCGATCCTGATTCCAAATTTGATTTATAAACTTAACCGCGGTGAACTTCGCGCGCATGATCGGAGCATGTGTTAATAACAACTTGCTCAGGTATGTATGTACATACATACCTTGCTACATGCGTAATGGCCGATTAATAAATCGACCCTGCAGACCTGCGGGTACTTTTTTAATCGGATGGTAGCGAATGGTCCTGGGCTAAGCAGAGTCTGATGCAGGGCAGACCGAGCATCCAGGGCAGCCGAGCGTGAGGCACGGCACCCCTGGGAGAACCGCGTGTTCACCCACGGTGCTTGTCATTTTAAATCACTGCTGGGCTGACCCTCTTCCGGTCCTTGAGTTCGCTGTCGCGTTACTAAAGTCCCGGTACTGTCGACCGGCGAAGTTGGAGCCGCTAATCAACCTACGGTATAGCTAAAAATTAGCACTTGACCTTGCGCTTTGATAATTCTTTGTCTATATTTATATACGATATGCTCCGGTTAGGAAAACGTTTTTTAATTTCACTTTCAACTTCCGATATGGAGAGACAATGGATCATTGTTGCAGCTCGGTGTTCACTCGCTGCAATGAGTATAGAACAGCGGTTTTGTTGGTTTGTTTTAAATAAAACGGGGGCAAAGTACCGTATCTTTATTAATAATCCGCATGAATGAGTGAGTGGGTAAGGCGGGGTGTGCAGTGTAAAAATGATTATGAATGAAGAGCGTATAGTCAGAGTTGACTTGGTCGATCCTCCGGACCGGGGAAAAGATTGGACTTCCGCAAAATAGAGAAACTTAATATACACGGATAAATTTATTACTCTATGCATTCATTTCGCGGATGCAGTTGCGTATGGCTGTGTTGTATAGGCACGCGAGACGTATACTACGCTTCTGTACTTTTCCAGCATTCTTTATAGTCACGCCTTCGACGGCACCGCGAGTGTACTTTTAATTTACATTTATCATTATTCTGTACAAGAGGTCGATGTATTGTTCGAGGGTCAATTCATCTCTGTGATGTATTAATAAACTAATACCTTATACTCCAAGCTCCATCGCTTCGATGTTCGAAGAGCTATCTTTGTAACTCTTACAAGTTCGATGTTGAAACCCACTGATTCACTCTTTAAGCTCGTATAAATCTATCCATAAACACGATCGTACGTAACAAAAAAAAAAAAATTGTGACATGATTCTAACAATTTTTTTTCTAAGATTTTCATTTTTTTTTTTTTTCTCATGATTTCAAGCACTTTGAGGTCCAGATTTTTGCCTCGAAGTGCAAGATTCAAACTATATTTGTACCCTTTTTCGGCTTCTTCCGGAACACCTTGTCGACCAGATTTTTTATTTAATTTTTTTTTTCGTGTTTCTTCTCTGGAATAAATTTAACAGCCACCTCTCAATCGTTGCATATATTGAAGCACGTCGCGTTTGAGAGTCGGTCTAAAGTGGGGTACCTAATCTTTGGTAGGCGGAAGCTGTGTTAAAAGTTTATAGAGGTCCACGATTCGGTTTGGTCATTTTTGATCAGAAAAAAGAAAAGGTGATTCTAAACAAAGAGCTCTTTTTCTCGTTGGTTCCAATTTCTTATCAAAAATTTGGCCCCATTTGGGACTCAAAATCGACTTCAAATCTTCAAAAAACAATTTATTGATCATTGTCCTAGTTGGATGACGACAAGTGGATGGTTTTCGGTGTGTCTAATAGCGGGGCATGAAAACGTCGGTTAAAAATTAAACTAGGATTAGTTAGGATCATGATCCGAGTTTTGTCGGATTGGCCCAACGTGGCGGCAAAACCTCAGCCCTCTGGGCCGCGGGCGTTGGGACGCCGTACGTCCCGTGGGTGTCGTGTGTTTGCCCGTTGTCAGGGGGGCCTCGGCGGGCGTCGCGACGCTCGGCGGGCGTCGAGCCCCTCTTCTTCCCCCAAAATCCACCCCTGGGTTCCCCCGACCCTATCCTGTAACCCACCCCATGGCGCTCAGCCGACCAGCCCCGACCCCGACCCCGACCCCGACCCAGCCAGATTACATTGACGCATGACTCTTGCATACGTAACGCTGCAGAACAGCTAGCTAGGGCTTTGCCTTGTTTTGCACATTGTATACATAACGGAACGAGTGTTTTTGCAAGACGGATGGCGTCCATTCACCAGTCGCCCTGGCTCACGCGCCTTGTAATTAGCGCCAGGGACGCGTGCGCCCCGAGATTACCATTCTGATTACAATGACAATTATCCACCACAATTACAATTACATTCAAATTAACTTTAGGACCTAAACGTATGTACGTAGGTACGTATGTACAACGTGAATAATTATTTTATTTAAAACGATAACCGCGGCTACTCTCTTTTTTTTCCCCCTTCTTCTTCGGTTTATACAGGAACAAAAATTATCCCATCGAAATTAAGGAGACGATTTTTTTCTCGATTGGAATTCGGTATTCAATGAGTGGGAGTAAATGACTGCAGAGAATTCCAGATATACATATATGTATGTATGCATGTATAATAGGTACCCGAAATCGTCAATAAATCAAAATATTCTGTCCCCGCGCAGAAGCATATATATATAAAGAGATAAACTGTAAAAAGTGTTTAAAATATTAGAACTTTTGATTTACAGCTAAGGATTATCTATTTATTTATCGTTATGTGAGATTAAATAAAACAGATACCTATACCTATATACGTGTATACATACCTATACGGAAATTATCGTGCGTTGTTATTACGACAGAGCTTATATTATTTCTCAATAATAAATTATATACAAGTACTCTGTATAACAAAGACGTGAAATCGTTTTATATAGATAAAACAAGAAAAAAAAATCTCATTCTCACATTACTCCCGGTCCAGATTATTGAGAGAGTCAGAGCTAGCTAGGGTCGACCTCACTTCCTTTGATAGCGGCGTCTCAGAGTCTAAAGAGTCGCTCAGACTTTCCTCAGTTTATCCTCATACTTTTTCATGTTGTACATACATATTTCTCACACAGTTCCCTCAGCTATTATTATTCTTCCTCCTATTTTTCATTTATCTTTTTATTTTACTCCCCGATAATCGTGAACGTACGGATTATTAATTACTACTGAGATATTATAACGAGTGCACACGCAACGGATTGTTAATTGGTTCATAGATACCGCGCGTTTGTAAAGCCGGTCGTTTCTTCTTCTTCCTCCGCGATCTAATATCTGTCTAAAATGAAGATTACGAATTCGACGGACCGGAAGCACGGTTACGACACGTCCAAAGATATTGAGAAACTTTTGTCCGCATAGCTGCCTCGAATCAAAAGCGGATTAATTTTTCCTATTTCTTTCATTCGTTCAATTTCAACTTCGACTAGAAATTTTATTTTTTTTTTTTTTGGTTTTTTTTCGCCGTCGATTTTCTCTCCTGTCTCAAGCGAAAGGAGAGAAAAAAAAAAACTTTCGCACGAAAAGTGTAAGGAAAATTCATCGCTGCGAGAGATAAAAGAGATTATTCTGTATACCCGTGATCCCGCCCGGTATCGGTATGGGTGGATTTTAGAGGAGGAGGTGTAGAGCTGGTAAGATAGGATCGCAAACAGAGGGCTCACTAGAAAAGAGCAACAAAACTGTTGCCTTTATCAACCCATCGGGAGTAATCCTATAGGTGCTTAGCGTGAAATCCCATAATCGATAGTTTGCTTAACCATCCGCCACGTGGTGCCACGTGGCCGGCTCCATTAGGGCCATCAAACACCATGGGACCAGGCAAGCACACACGCCACATACCCCACACTGTGGTAACGCGGACTATGTATAGAGGAGGCTTAAAGACCGTATCTATGTTAATATGGCAATGCTCGATACTATCCACATAACGTCTAGGACTAGGACAAGGTGGGGAATTGGACGCGCCTCGACAGGAACACATCTGGAATTTTTGACTTTTGCTCATTTCAGATACGATTCAGGGAATATTTTTGCCCCTTTTCGTTGTTTCATTCCATTTTTTATTTTTTTCGTATTGTACGAATAACTCGAATGCATTTGCACGAGATGATTAATTTCGTACCCACCCAGCTTCTCCTTTTTCAATTCGTTATCTGGTCTGAGTAGTGAGACAGCGTTTGATAGTGAAAATAATTGCCATTAATTAGGAAGATTCTTCGACTTTTTTTTTCTTCTTTCGAGTTTCGACGACTCGCGGTGAACTGATAAGCCGGATTTTACTAATGGGCAGTTTTTGTTGAACTCCAATAAGTCAGAACTCGGATATCGGAAAAATGGGCGGTCCGGTACGGTAAGGTCCGGTACAGAACAAATATCGCCTAATAGCCCGCGTCTAATATGCCCAATCGGTGACCCTAGAAAACAGTTTTCACGCCGATTTAAATTAGGGCGATTAATACTATGCACAAAGGGTTTCCCACGGCGAAGCCAACAAGGGTGCAGGCCAACCATCGCGACGAACTATTTTAGGTGCGACGAATCGCGTGGGTTG
Source organism: Macrophya alboannulata (assembly GCA_949628255.1). Classification (NCBI taxonomy): domain Eukaryota; kingdom Metazoa; phylum Arthropoda; class Insecta; order Hymenoptera; family Tenthredinidae; genus Macrophya; species Macrophya alboannulata. The sequence goes on along the minus strand of OX451209.1, from coordinate 3,178,644 downwards.
AAACGGTATGGGAATTCGACACAGAGATTCTATTGCTAAATAATTTGGGAAAATTGTTACGTCAAAATTTTTCTCATAGAATTAGCCGCGTTTTTTTTTGCCTCCGTTATATTCGTTACTCCTAGAGTATTGAAAAAAAAAAAAAAAAAAAAAAAACAGGATGAATAATTGTTCAGCTTCGCCGACAAAAAGCAAACTAAAAAATTGATTTTTATCGCCGCAGATGTCAAGAGGAATAAATAATTTTCATATTTAAGTGGTAGTAATTAACGGTTAGATGAATTAACTTTTTACACCTATGAGAACGTTTCTTTTCTTTCCTTCCTTTTCAGTGTTCAAATTTATCACTGGTCTTGAAAGCCAAATGGGTACGACTATACCGGTGCACTGAAGTTGAGGTAAGACGAGAATATTCATAAACTTTATCCGCATAATCTCTCCGCAATGTTCACCCTCATAAAATCTTGCGCAGGAAATTATAGTAGGTACCTATAGCGAGCAGAGGTTATGAGTTACCGAAATCTTATTCATTGTTAGTATAAGGAAGAGTGGTCTAGTGAATTTCCCAACATTACCTACAACCGTACGTACGTACGTCGCGCGGAAGTTGAAGTTTTATCTTTTTTTTTTTTCCTTCCTTTAATTTGTATAAATTTTCCAACCGCTGAAGTAGACCTCTCTCGCAATACATTTCGGTCACGCATATTATATTATTTGCATAAACATTTATTATTTCGTGAATATTATTTAAAAGAGCGTTTTTATCACTATGTACACTACATACGTTTATTGCTACAGTCTTACGAATTAACGAATTAATGCTAATTTGATACGTTATAAGTACGAACGTACGTATACGTTATACAGTTCGAAATAAAAAGCACAGAATTTTGTTTTAAATTGTCCCTATCCGTTCACTGAGATCAAAAAAAAAAAAAACGAGTTGAATTTAATTTACGTATTAAGAGCATCATTATTTCCAATAATCACTCACGCTTATAAATAAGCTTCGATAATCCGTTATTTACAGGAATTTCTTTCGCCTTCTATCCCTCCCTCGATTTTCAAGTCCCCCTCCTTGTTTCATCAATTTCTCCGCTCCACTCCTCTCCGAAGTTTCTTCTTCATCTTAGCTGCTTTTTACCCTCGAGATACGCGGATTCAATAGTTATTCATTAAAGTTGAATCGAGACCCGCTGCAGGATGCTGAGGTCAGCCTCTGGCCGACCCTGCGGCAGAAATCAAAGTCCTTATCTCCGGAGCCCCGAGCTCCCACATTTCCTACACATATAACTTCATACATCTATTTTATACGCCGTCTAATGTCTGGTGTGAAGTTTTTACGTTTCAGAGGGGACCAGCCTATTCCACATTATTTATTAAACTTGTCACATCAAATTTTTAGGGTATTTTTCAAAGCCAACGCCATCGGCAATTAGCTCGAAAAAGTAAAACTCAAAGCATTTCACATATCATCCTATAGTTGGCCTCATAAAATCTGCAGTCATCTTCATTTCAAATTCGGTTTTAGGGGAATTTAAACGATTTCTTCTCGTCAGTCTCACTTTCTTCTATCAGACAATTTTTTGAGGAGTATAATTTTTGATAAAAACGAGTTAGACTGAGAGTAAGTCGTCGTAATGGATTGGATTTTCTCAAGAAATTTGATAAGACGATGCAAAGTAGCGGTGAAAAAATGAGAGGGCATGTGGATTGGTCTTGAGGCGAGTCTGCGTAATCTTGTAAGAGATCGTCGACTTCGTCGACATCATCGGCCACGGTGAGACGATTTGATATTCTAAGTATACATTTTACCTTAACGTACTCGCCATTATGGTGTGTCCGAGGTATGAACGAAGTAACAACTAAGAAGGGCAGCTTGGGCCTGGTATATAATGCGATGTGTGAGCAAGGTAAGTGGTCATCAGCCAACATAAACAATACGCGAACTAAGTATACCCTTCGTGCTCAAGTGTTCGCTCAATTCTACAGGTCTGTAAGGCTCAGGGAACCTCATGGAATTCTTATGGACTTCGAAGTACGAAATAGTCAGCTCAACTTCCCGCTGCAGTAAGTACGCCGGACCATGGGATATCGGCGTTGCCTTGTAATAGAGCCATTACCCTTGGATAACTTCATCATCGAACATTGGCGTCGCCTTCGAAGTACCTCGAGCTCCGTAGCTTCAACAAATTTACATCTTATATATCAAGGGCTGTTTTCGAAAGGCGGCAAAGCAAAACAACTCATCGTACGGAACTAGGTCCACCAGTGTTCAAATTTTGACGTTCGTGGTCTGCAATCGTTTAGTGAAAAAGCCTTTGTCACGTGAACTATTCTCCGAACATTTATAGGATCGAAGCAGTAGTCGATCCTTGCTATTATCGCAAACGCATCTTCATTAACTGCATGTGGAACTCTGAGAAGGTGATAAAACCGGGTATTCGAAAACACACCTTTAACACGAACCAGTCCTTAAAAATGACCCTCTTAATCATGAACTAATTGCACACGGTTAAACTGCACAAGTCTCGATATATGCTGTGGAGCTGTGTCGTACCTTGTACTCGCTTATGGTTATACGGGTATCAATTAGCGAATGAGAAAATAAAGTTTAACATACTGTTATATTACGATGTGCGCAATTCTCGTGTGTAGGTATATCATGGTATACCTGGGCTCGCCGCGCGCGGCCAGTTTTCAATATTTTTTTGTCCAAGACTCCGGCCGACTCGTAACCGGTATATAATAGCGACGATAAAGGTGCGATGCGTGTATGCGAGAGATATTGATATAAACAGGGGGCGGGACTCGACCCGACCCTCACTGTAATCGTATCAGACTCTTATTACTTTACGCTCTGGTCAATCTTCATCCGGATATAATTTACCGTGCAAAATACCTACGAGATTTTTTATCTTTTGGAAAATTTTTCGAAAAAATTCCTCGTTATCGGACTAGTTTTTAGTTTTTAGAACGTCGAATCCAACATCGAAGAAAAATAGATAGCCTTGACTTATCTTCTGCGGGCCATATAGGAACATACATACATAGGTCGTGGCGGTTTTTTTTTTTTTTTTTTTGACGTAACAAATACGTAACCATAAAATGTAAGAGCTTCTATCCCTTCTGATCAAATCACGAGCAATAATTTGATGCCCCAATAAAACGCGGTAGAGGTGTCAAAATACAATCCAATCCGATTCGGCTTTACTGGGACTAAACCTTTTCCAATGTCCCGGCACTATTTTCAGTACAACCGTCCCTCACACTCACTCTCTTCTCTTAGCTTTAGTTTCGTTTCGCTTCGGTTCGCCCTCCTACCGCTGCTCCTCATCTCTTTCCTCTTTCTCTCGTATCCGTTCACCAAGAGCTATATACCAAAGGAATAGAGAGGATCGGGGATTCGGGGGCCTCCGGGCTCTCGCGGTTCGAGGAGAGGTAAACTCCAGACCCATCGAGAAAGGAAAACCTCTAGAGTCAGCAGAACGAAGGAATGGCCAATGAGGTTTCAAAGAAACAAGGGAGACGTCAAGTGTATTGGCTATTTTATTTCCGAAGCCGGCTCCGAAGGGCTCTTAATAAAATGACTATCCTGTCACGCAATACCCATACTTTCCGCGGTCGCGATAATACCGGAAACAGTAAGGTTTTTGATTTTGTTTTCGTTCTTGTCCTCCCGCAATTTTTTTACAACGAAATAATTTATAAATATGAAGAAAGCACGGAGACTAATGACGAGCGATAGTTATTATGTAAAACGAAATGGGGTTTAATGAATTCGGCTTTGATATGGGTATAAATCTCTCGAACGCCTTATTCGACTCTTTGAATTCTGAGTCACTTTGCAAGTCAAATTGTCTCCATAAACAAGAGGCAGAATCTGAATGTCTCATACCCCTTATTTCTTCGAGTATACTTCTCGGGCACGCCTGCAATAAACTACATGTATATACATACAGTACGGAGCAAAAGGCGAAAGACGAAAGACGAAAGATGAGAGACGAGAGACGAGAGAAGATAGACTAGAGAGGCCGTCAGGCTAACATAAGAAAAAGGAAGGAATAAACTGCGGCGAGAAAGATAGGAGGAGATGTACAAAGATGGCCGCGGGAGCAGGGGTACCTACTACCAGCGAAAGGCCCGGCTTCTCCGAGCTTCACAGCATATAGCTCGTCTTTTGTGTCGTTGTTACGAATGCGGGGCACGCGGCCGCAGTTAGTTCTGATTAGCGCGGCGGCGAATGACGTAGCACTGGCGAAAACCCGTGCTTGGAATGCCTAAGCAGAAAGACGAGCGAGTACCGACCAACCCTCTCAAGCAACCCCTGCATGGTTTTCGTTGTGGTGATGGTAGCCACCTACCTTCTTCTCCTCCCTCTTCTTCTTCTTCTTCTTCTTCTTCTTCTTCTTCTTCAGCTTCGTCTGCTTCGTTCTTGGTGAACATAGACAACCCAGGGCCCTGGATCGGTTGATGGGAATTTATTTAGGGGAGCAAGAAAACGAAATACTTGAATGCCACAGGGTAAGTGTGACAAAAGAGGAAACCTCCGGAGGGTGAGGGTCTGGAATCTCCGTGAAGACACAGTCGGCTTAAAGATCCAGATGTCTAGAGGAGGTAGGTATAGTTTGTTATGGGATCGTCAGACTGTGATGAAGAACAAAATTTATACGCACACATTACGTTATATACTTATAGTATAGGTAGGATAATAAGCCTGCAGAGTATGGTCGGATACCCTGGAGTGTATCTAGCTACCACTCGTGCTAATCGTAAATATAGTAGTTGAAGATATGAGCCAGTAAAGAATGAAGAGTAAGTAGCATAGGAGCCAGTCGACTTCGCGAGAGAGTAATCCGTTTAAAACTTAAGGAGGACTTAAAACAAAGCACTACCGAACAAGTAGAAGACACCGGGGTAGAACGGAGGGCGTTTATCCTCCTAAATCAGCTCTGAGTAAGGAAGATGGCCGACAAGTCAGCGCGAACCCTGCTAGATCTTGCCTCTTAGGCTATGGGATTGTTATCACGGTCGCTCATCTATAGACTATACCAACATACACATACGTACTCACATATATACGATATTACAGGATATAGAAGAGCCAAAGAACCACGAGGCACGGGGAGAAGGGGGCCATCGTGGCACTGAAACATCTACATTCTACATCCGTTTGCCCCCGCACCACCCCCTTTTTATTTGTACGTACAGATATGAGTAAAGATGCATACGCGTATGTCGTATGGTGTGGTAGATGCGAGGCACACTTACACTTACACTTACACAAAAATGAATACACTCGCGTATAGCGAACCGGGGGATAATATAGACTCTGTTTGATTTATGGGTTAATAGTTAACCGGCCGTAAATAATGCTAATCACACTCTTATTGTACGTTCTGCCAAGGCATATCCCGGCTTATAATGCAGTGGCAAATCTTTTGTCCAAAAAATTTCGAGATGATTGAGATTTATATTGGATAACGTCGACGATCATGGTAATTCCACGATTCGCATTGCAGATATGTGATTTTATAATTAAAAATTCTCTCTATATTCTTATATAAATTTATACATATTATCTATATACCACGATTAATTTTCTCTCTTACCGTTACATACATCGCAAAGACGTATCTACACATACATTCGCGATCGGATAATCCGAGCTATTGAATCTCGATCAAATCTTGTTAAAAATAATTCATTCTTTAATTGAATGCCTGATTGATGTGTATATATACCTGTATTTGATTCAGGTGTATATCATTCATTTACCTCATACTCGTCTTCGATACTTTGGCGAAAAAAAAAAAAAAATTACGCTTCGTTATGCAAAACATGTATATAATAATTAATTGATAAGTTTCATTGATTAATATTTTGCGGATTGAGAAAAAAATATGTTGTTTCTTCTTTCTTTTTTTTTTTTTTTCTTTCCTTATATTTCACTGTTTATGTAACGAGATCGAAGAAGTTGATTTAGAGTTTCAAGAACGGTGAATTTATCTGTTCGTGAGCTCGTTTTAGGAGGCGTACAACTAATTAAGAAGGACGTATGGTTAATTAAGGTGATGTAAAGGAGCTGAAAGTTCGACCAAGGCGCTAAGCCTCTTCCCCTCTCTCTCTCTCCCTCTCTCTTCGTATAACACTAACACGAAACTAATTAGTAACTAGTATAATTAGCAATTACTTCGCGACATTATCACCTAGACTGCAACCTTATTTATAGGCAAGCATATGCAATCGGACGAGAACATAGCAGGTCTGCGTTATCGTAAATTCAGTAGAAAACTAATGTACTCGCCCACGCGATATAGAACCAGAATTTTATTACGCTTAGGTATAGTTTAGTGGCATGTGTTAAAAAAAATCGATAAAATTATAAGCATGTCCGGTAGATTTGTTAGTCTTTCTTTGCACGTACTTTTGATACCAAGTGTAACACGTTTAGTTCGATATTGAAACTGACATAAACGATCGTATTCGATTTTAATTTCTTTGCTGCATCCACTGCAGTATGCGGAGAGCAGAGCTCCGCTTGTTTTACTTTTTATTTTCGCGATCGCTACGGTAGTGGGGAAGGCAAAAGCTTCGAGGGGAATTGCGATATTCTGACGTCAGTGTTAATTTATATTCAATTTTAATTAACACATGTTGAATGTTGTGTTTACAATCTCTATTTTTTAATGAAATTAATTGCATTACTTCGAGATTAATACATTTCTTATTAAATAGATAAACAGCTTTGACGTTCTTCTTTTCTTCGTTTCTTCCCTCTCTCTCTTTCTCTTCTCCGCGCTTATTCTTCTTCTGCTCCCTCTTCTTATTCTTCTTCTTCTTCTGCATCCATATTCGCGATATCAAATAATCGCCTGGCTTAATACGACATTTAATAATTAGGCTTATATATCTTTTACTGAATATATAGTCAACTTTGTAATCTACTAATTCGCGGCCATATTCTCAAACTGACAAATAAGCGTCGATTCAGTTGAGGTCTTTTTCTTACAAAATGGTGAATCCATAGATATCAAAAAACCAATGTCGGAAAAATATTAATCCGGCTTTAATAATTAGAGAAATGAATGTTCTCAGTGATAAAATCTCCGCGAAATACCGCATGTCCTCGTCACGAGTGTGAGGGATGTACAGCATCATGTCTGAACGGGGTTGACGACGTCATGTCCGGCGTTTACGACGTAAGAAACCAAAAAAACGAAAAGCAAAAGAAGAAAAACAGAAGCAAAATACTAGGAACGTACACAGATCTCTCTCCGAAGTGAGGCGTGAGATGTAAGATGCGAGATGAGAGATGTGAGATAGACTCGGTCACGCGCCATCGAGATGTGCCACCGGACGATCATGGGATGTCGCAACATAAACGAGCAAGAAATAAAACGAGAACAAACACGTACACTAGAAAATGCAGCTACTATATAGCATCGCGGTGTTACACAGCGGATGAAAATTATTGCAAGAACGTTCCATTGCATTTTGACTCCAAAAGTTGAGACATTATTTTGAGTAAACCGCCGATCTGATTATCTGAGAAAACTTTTGTACGTCTGGTGCCAAAATTTTCGGTACGAATTGGATAATTCGAGAAAAATTTAGGGTGGGAAATCGGTTTTATAGGTAAATAAAAAAAATTAAGTTATGGTATGGTCTGATGTGAAGTGACGTGATGTGTGATGTGGAGGAGAGAATATCTCCGAAAAGCTGCAGCAGTCTGTATAAATAACTATATAGTAAACCGTAACAAGCCAGCCACTGAGCCCCTAATTTACACAGCCGCCACATCCTCTCCCCGCGCGACTCTGTTTTAGTGGTGGAACTTTGCCGACAATTAAAACGCTTTAGTAATTAACTGGGTCTCCTCACCTTCTGCAGTAACTGTTACCAACTCAACCCACCCCACCCCACCCCAACCTCAACCCCCAGCAGAGTATACCTACTCGAAACCGGCTACCCCTGCCCAGGTCTGAATCGTTGCCGAGAGACATTTAGGGATGCTAGTTTCCATGGCGACGCGGTAAGACACCCTCTTGCGCGTTGCCACGGGAAACCCCTCAGAGGGATTCAATTCGTAACAAAACGGAAGCGAAGGCAGCCCTCCACTCCTCTCCTCTCTCCTCTCTACTCTATACTGTACACACAAATGTCTACATGTTAAGGGTGTGTACCTTACGTCTATTTCCGTGTTCATTTGTTGTATAATCTTCAAAATATTCGAAGGTATGTAGGTATAGGAAGTCTTGATCCTTGGTTTTGGGTATCAGACTTCGGCCACTTCCTACCTTCCCTAGTGAATTTTTTTAATCAAGAAATTCTAGGAATGGGATACGAAGTGATCAGAGAAGAATAAGGGATCGTATAGAAGTGAACGGGAGGTAAAGAAACCGGGGAAGATCACCCTTGGTGATTGTATTTGATGGTGAGGCTGAGGACGTGCCGAGGAAGTTCGACCATGATTAAAAATCGTTATTCGCTCTACGTAGGAATCGGATATCTGAAACTGATTGAAGAGAGTGTAAGAGCGGAGATCGATTGATGTAGAAATATAATATAAAGATTCAAATTATTATCAAGATTTTATTCAACGTTCAAAATTTTATACATAAATCATTGCTATCGGCCTTATCAGGGTCTTCGAATCGATTCCAAGATAAATTACCTACTGTTTTTCATTTTTAATAATGAATAACAAAGGGAAACCTTCGTCAGATGATACGATGATTAATAAATCTGTTTTAGTTTCATATATTGCCGGGCTTCTGGGTATAATTAATTTGAGGCTGAAAGCACTAATAGCTGCCAATCGGTAGCGTTAATCCAAGTGAAGGACATTGCGGTATTTTAAAACGCAATCGTCAGACGAAGACTGGAGTCAGATGAAGAGAAAGAGAAAAATTGCCCTGGATTTTCTTAGGGAGTAAAATTTAAACTTATGAAAAATTGATCGAAGACGATATTTCATATTTAGGTGGAAATCCTTCTGAGGCAAGCGAAGCACGCGCGGGCCATACATCAAATTTTCTTGACTACGCGAGCCGTCGCGGTTTAATATGAAACTCAAATAGCGATACATGACAGGCCAGTATAACCGGAGATGAGATGTTTTCAATCTTATTAATAAATCGGGGGTTGGTAACCAGGCCAGTTTCACCGAGAATGTAGATATGTCGAAATACATCGAAGCTGAAAGAAGTTGGAAAAAAAAGGATAATTCAAAACGGCCAAAACGTTAACGGAAACAACTGGCAAAGTCGTTAACAGAAATGACCTCAGCCTTTTCAAGGTGATTATCATACGCAAAGTAAGTTTGCTAACAAGGTGCCGGTCTTTGCCTTCACCCTCTCAACGTGCCACAAAAAGATCACAACGTTGGTAATGGCTGACTAGCTACTGGCTGGTAGCTGGTAGCTGGTTGGCTCCTCCTAAATTTGAGAATTAAGTTCCGGCCAGGCAGGACGGGGGCTAATTTTAATTTCCTAATTTTCCCCACCCCGTGACGGGAGAAGGAAGGTAATTTCCTCCCCAGAAGAGAATAGAGGTAATTACTTAACAACTCCCAGCGCCCAACGCTACCCGCTCCCGCCTAGCCTCGGAGAACCGCGTTTCCTCTCCCAACTCTTATTAAAAGAGGATCGCAACCCCCGTGCAAAGAGGGCGGTGGCATAAGGGTGGCTTTTATAAATGGTGGGGGAAATCGGGCTACACAAAGTTCCGGCACTCGTCGATGGAGGGGAAAACTTAGGCCCGGATCTCCTGGTCAAACTTTCCACCCTCCTCATCCCAAAAAAATTAAAAATTAGACTCGATCACATTTCGTTTTCAAATATCGGGAAGCCGCGATAGTTTCATCGACTTATCAACCCAAAGTGTCGGATTATCGATCAGCTCTTCACTTTTACATCCGACCAATTCAATTGCGCATAATAACCGAGTTTTTTTTAATTACTCGACGTTCGTATTCGATTAGGAGGTTGAATTGTGGATTCGTACGCGATTTACCGATCCGAAGTTGAGAAAAAAAAAAGAAAAAACTAAACTAAAACTAAAGTAAAATAAGATAAAATAGAATGGGGTGGTTATTCTCTTGTGGTAGGGCGTTGCTTCCGTAAGGGGCGGAAGTCTCGCGAAAGACAGTAGCGGAGGGTGAATAAAAAAGGCGGGAGCATCTCCTCCGGTAGATTTAACGTTGGTATAGGTAGTACATGTCTATAGGGTATAACAGGGTGGGGGTATATTCCGACGAATGAGGGCCCTGTCACGGTATAAAAAATTACGTCAATCCACAACACCGATTGCAGAACTTAACTTCAAATTCGTAAACGTCAGGACTATGGGTATCAGAAAACTCTGCGTAGTTCTAAATCCGGGCGATATACATCGGCTGAGAAGATGAAAGAAAGAAAAAAAAGAAAGAAAGATAATACCGCGAACAGCTCCAACGGTTCGACTTTAATTGAGTACCAAACATTTGTAACTATCCTATCCCACTGTAGGATCCCATTTCCGGAACTGGAGTAGAAATTTCAACCCCCCCATGAAACGGAAAGGAGAAGAAAAAAGAAAGTAAAAGCTTTACGGATCGGGTAATTGAAATGCCGAAATACGGAAGCCAGAAATCGCTGCAGCCTTTGGACATTTCCAATTCCCGTTTTTGCTCGTCCAATAGTATGTTCATCGAAGTATGAATCGATGGTCCGCAGGTAAAAGAAGCGAGGGACAAGGGTTCGATAAAAAGTTGTTGAAATTGGGAATACACTATGACGATTACTCCGATTTTGAATTGAATAAGTTGGAGTTATCGGGGTAGTATTGAAGGGGTAGTTTTCGGTCAGGTGGTGGGAAGGAGCCATCTTGCGGCGGGAAGCAACCCGCCGTCAGGGCAGCCGTCAAATTGATTCGGGTTTCCACCATCCTCGGGTTCCTCCGAAGGGGCGGCAATTCAATTCGAGGGCAAAAAAGCATCCGGAGGGAGCGGCTTGGGCAGAACCTGAACACCACCATTGGCCGGTTATGCCCTGATCGTGGGAGTGAACATGTTCTTTGGCCAATCGTGGCGCATTGGGTGTGCGCGTTTGTATCGTGTTCAGGTTCCAACAGGGATAGAGGGGATGTTCAGTTTGGTCTTCGAAGCAGATTGTCCTGTGCCGTTGACTGGTGTTGCGGTCCAGTCACACCGCCACGTCCACTCGAATCCATTCGGCACCTCGTGCGTCGAGTTATTATTCCGTCAAGAATTTAATCGCAACGTGTCGGGTTTTTGTTTCTTATTGTTCTTCCTCTTGTTCATTTTTTGTTGTTCTTGTTCGTTCCGTCTCAAGAAAATATCGAGTGATTGCTTCGATCATGGTTATAACCGAAAGTGACCGAACCCTGAATGTTGCCCCATGTGCATTGTGACAAACTGTTCTTTCGCACCTGAACAAATTGCTCCGAAACAATTACCCGGAATTTTCCTAGTCCAAATCGATATGGGAAACTGATTTCAAGTGACAGTACAGTATTTCCCTAATGAACCCCATTCTCTATCACAATCATGTACCAAGTGTCGTCAGCAGTTACAGGATAGTCAAATATTTTCACTGATTGTTGACTGATAAACGTGCTTTCGGAATTGTCGAAGCCATTCGTGTGACTCGAGTCAAAATATATATCTCATTGCCTTTTTTGAGACTGAACCTGATGGACTAAAGCGTTGATATTGATTTTGTGTAATGATCAAAACGAATTTGTGGTTTACAAAGCTGAGCTGAAAGAATATCTGTAACAGTGATAAGAAATAATAATACGAATGAGTGAAATCGTACATAAAGTGATAAATTACGTACTAATTGCATTACAAGATTTGACTCTATCGCAGTATTTCATTTTTATATACGTGATTGATTAAACCCTAATTAACCGAGTGTCGATAAACGTTGAACGATATATCCAATTATTTCGTCGAAGGATTATCAATTTTGGTTGAGGTCGTAATGGCGGCGAGCAACAATTGACGGATGTGAGATAAAAAAAAAAACGCTGAAAATTCTAAAGCCAACGATAGTGGCGCGTTATCCGACGGCAACCGGCGATTCTTTCTCTCGATTCTTCCAGCTTTGGGTGAGGATCGATCGAACTAGCCAGGTTTTTCCTTACTTCAAAGTAAAGACGAGGATCTAAGAAAAAAAAATCGAGAGAAAACTATTTTCAAGTCAACTGTCATCAACGAGTGATGCCAGAAATGAATTAACCGCCGGGAGCGATGATGAATATTGATGAAAATGAAGGGCACACGTAATAGCAAATGATTAGAAAAATAGCATCAAGAATTCATCAACGAATCAAGATGGCAGAAATTGAAACGCTGAGGTGTGCACTGACGTAAGGGTCGTGTAGTTCGTTTAACGAACTGTCAACCGTTGTCAACTCGTTAGGAAGTGAAATCAATCAAACGAATGATAAAATTGTATCCCATAATTTGTTGATCAAAATATATTTGTCAATCGTATTATTCAGCTTCTAGTACGCCGGAGCTGGTATAATCATAAATGCAAATATCCACTGTGTCAATAAAATAGCGTATCTCCGTCGGAGAAAAACGGCTCAAAGTTGGTACCAAAAATGGTCCTTGAACCAGGAGGTGGTCTCTCGTTCCCCCCGCCTCCTGGTGGTGGCTCTTCCGGATCCGGTGGTTCCCTGCTTGCACCAGCTAGACTGTTTCCGAGGGCTGGACCCGTGTTCCCATTTCATTTGGCAGGATGGCATCCCCATCATCCTGTTCTTGGACAAGTACAAAACCAAGTACAACAATCAATGCAAGCGCATCATCAAGCAGCAGCGGCAGCAGCAGCCATCAGATTCTTCAATCCCCATCATCCGCATCATCCGCATCCTGCACTAGGAAATCATCCCCTGGGTCCTGGCATCGGTGGACACCACGCTGGGACCCATCACCTTCATCACAACACGGATCACGGCGATGAAGATGACGACAAAAAAGGTATCAGAACTGCAGATTACCTACTCAACGATCATATCTCTCTCTTGAAATCTCGGTTGAATTGATTCAAAATGATCGAGATCTGTCCTGTTTTTGGTTCACGGCTATTCAATTCCCGGAATCATTCCCCTGCCAAACGACAAGTTTTTGCGTCGTCGTTTCCTTGAATATTCCATCTTTATATTTCTGATTATAACCGCGTAATCTAATGTCCACAAAGTTTGTGACTTCAGCTGACATTCACCATCACAACAGACACGATGATTTACTCTAAGTTCATTTATCCTCGTGTCAATTAACGATCTTTACCAAATGCATCGGCTATTATAGGCTAACCGTTAATCCTTACTATCCCCGTTGATTATTGACCTTCGATGGACAATGGCGAGATCAATATCCGTTCGTGCGGTTGACTAGGTTTTGGGGGAATGGTTGATCATAGCGGACGTGCAGAATATAGTAACTATGGTAAAAAAAAAAGAAAATGATTTAGGAGGTTTTTTTGGTGGTTCAAATGATCGGTTATGTGTGTATATATCTCTCCGTCTGATATCGATGCTTAGTTTTGCGAGGCGACTTGTGGTTACGAAAGAAATTGCTCTCGAGAGGTGAATTGAATCGTGACCAACGTGACGAGCCTTGGTAAGTCGGTTGAGTGTTCGCGCGCGCCTTAATCCTCCCGAAAGAATAAACAACGGTTAGGACCGCAAATGGGATCACGTAAAAAACAGATTTCCACCCTCCCACCGCAGGCTCGCGGTAACCTGATTCTTCCCGTCGGCAGACTAGAGATATGACGCTTGGAAACGGGGAACCATCTCCATCCCCAAGTTCCCGTTGCCTTGGTTAAGCGATCCCTGGGGTGGATACCGAACGATCTTATGATCGACCGCGTTACCATTCCTTGGGGACCATTTCCCAACTATTGTTCTGGTATTCCCGAAAATTGTACCATATAACTAAGAACCAACCCAACGCGCCAATTTGTTTCTCATACTACATATACCTACTCGTTGCAGGAATTTCGTGACCGACGTATAATCTCTAGTCTTGGTTCAGTTACATGAAAAGATTCGCGACTATTGACGACTAAAATTAGATATTGATTACGATAGAAATTTCAGGCCATTTTATTATATCCTTTGATTGATTGATTGATTGATTGATTAATCAGTCACCCTGAATTGAGTTGTAGAATATATTTATTTACCTATTTTCCTTTTTCATGCTAAAAGGATTCCGTAATTTTTAGGTATATCTGATACGTCACTGTAGTTAATTAAAAGCCAGGCAGTTGCCGGATTATTCTTGTCATCGATTTATTAATTATCCTGAATATCGGTGGAAGCTATAGCAAGTCAGTAGCCGGCTAAATAGCAATGAATACAAAAGATGTATGGACAAGCCTATTTCTTTTCAAATATTATACGAGAATTGCCCAATTTCTGGATATTCTAATCAAAATATTAATTAATTTTTGTCAACTGAGTATTTCCGTATGGGATATATCGCTCTTTCATAAGGCAGCCATATTGATTCTGATTCCCCGCGATTTAAAGAGGAAAAATATCGTCGCGTGCCGAATGACTGGGGAATCAAATCCTATGTTCTTCGATATTGCCTTTGAAGAAACTTGACCTGTAAAGTCACCAATTTATTATTATCTGTCCATCAGTCAACCTAACTACTATTTTAATTTAATTTGTTCGCTCTGAATTTTCTCTCTCCGCGATAAACTAGCGAAACTGATGAAACACTCGATCGCCATATTTGTGTGCAAAGCTTCGTACTTTATCATTTAATACTTTTCTATTTGATAACGATTATACAATCTCTCTATCTCTCTCTCTCTCTCTCTCTCTCTCTCTCTCTCTCTTTGCAGCCTCGTCTGCAAAATGTTTGACCGTTAATGTGTTACGATAACGTTACTCACAGCGAGGCGATTGTATTTTTAATTGATTTACTCCACTTGCGATATGGAATTAAAAATGAAGAATTATATTTTTCAATTCTTATGGGATATTTTCACAGGGATAATAGCTGAGCTCAAAATGTTAAAATCGTGTGACTAGACAGCGAAGTTTGAGCAACATATTCCTGTTGAAATCTCTCGTGGATTCCTGACTAGCTGCTGTTTAATATCTGACATCAGATTCTGTGATCTGATCTTTGCTATGGTCTGTGGTAATTCAAACCGACATGTGATGTGCCTAATGAGTGCGATACTTGAATGTTTTTGCTAACGAGGTTTTAACAATTTACTCAAATCGGTTACGTCGAGAAATAATTATATCAGCTGTCATTATACGAGACATGTTTTAGTCACGTTTCATTACGATCAGCTAGTGCAGATTGTCATTGAACGGAAACACGTGGATAAGTGATATGTGATTAGAAAATTATAATCCACGTTAAAAATTGATATGCAATTTCTGCGAAATATGAACGGCTATTTCTAGATATACTTGAAAATAAATTTTCGAATAAACTCAGAGATGGATGAAAAATTTATGACATCTCCGCTGCTCGACGTGCCTACATCATGATCGTTATACGAGGTACGAAGGCAGGTATTACCTGTTTCCATACACGATTGCTCGAGGGACGAATATCAATATAATGTACGTTGTGCGGTGCAGGGATCATTGTACACAATGCCCAAGTACGTTGCATATACACCCGTGGTATTAAATCCTCTTTAATGATTGATTTCCGCAAACAAGTTACGGTACAAGACGTATTATTCAGTTAGTTATTACCCGGACTTCTCAATCATTCATCCACTCGATCGATTTTAAATATATACCGATTGTATGTACAACAATCTTGCAGAATTGAATACTGATGTAACGAGACCAGAGGGTAAAAATTACGAACTCGTTTGAGATGATTTCGAATTTTTAAAATCGTTGAAATTCAGAATATTTAAATATTGAAAGATCGGAGAGAAGACAGCTTGAAACTCGGGGTACAAAAATTCCGAAATTCCAAGAATCCGAAAATTTAATCGAGAGGCACGACCCTCCATGCATGAATTTCAAGTTCCGAAGTTTTAGCCTTTCGGATCTTGAGCCCTCGGAATTTTGAACCTTCGGTGTTTTTCGATTCAAAGGTTTTGGAATCGACCATGCAGACTTCTAGGAAAATACGCTTTCCAAAAACTGTGAGATCGGTGATATCGAAATTCGGAACTTGAACCCAGCTTCTGATGTAACTGTTCTCTGAAGAGGAGTGATAAAAAAACAAATTAATCGCGACATAATCAGATCTGAATGTTCCAAGTATAAATAATAAGACGCGAGCCGTACAAGAGATATTAGGCCCTCTTCATTTCGTGTGATTAGTGTCTCTTCTACAGGACTGGAGGTAAAATTATAATCTCGTTGGCTTGCTTCTATAAGATGTATAAATTCACATATCTTTCAGAACAGTAAAGCTAGAATTGTTTAAAGGTGAGGCTAGGTTTGCGACAAGAAGGCAACAAAGGAGCCGTCCTAGTAATAACTTAATTTAAGCTAAACTACAGTTTAATAATTCTCTCCGTTCCCTAACCCGCAGGCATATATACCTACTCGGTGTAGGTATACAGGATGGACGGTATACTCTTATGAATCTGTGTTTCCTGCATCCGTTTCTACATTATATCCTCCTATATTGAGGTACGCCTAGCAGTAGTCTAGGGCATTATACATATACGTGCAGTCTCATACTCTTCTGTATAGACCCGAAGCCCGCAATTTCCGAGCCGTCGTTAACTGCCTGTCGTTAGTCAAAACCCGTTTCTTTCTCTATTTTTCCACTTTTTCTTGTTTTTTTTTTTTCTTTCCATTTCTTTCTCGCTTTCTCTCTCTTTTATGCCTTTGGTTCATCTCTCTCGCGCCCTGGCCCTATCTCCTCCGTTTCTTTTTTTCCTCGTTTTTTTTTTTTGTTTTTTTATTTTTTTGAACCGCGCCAGCCAATTTTCGAATACCGTTGCATGTCGCCCGTAACTTCTTTCGTTTCAAATTACTCGTTCTGTCCTGCCCGCGAAATTGAATTGAATCTTGAAATTGAGAGTAGATTGCCAAAAGAAACACGTTATTTTCAGAAACGAAACACCTCCGGTCTTATACACATTCGCATTTATTATTTTGACACAGTTCGCGAAAAAGTGGCATATAGGTATACTATACGGCGTCTGTACCCGCCGATTTTCTTATCGCAATATGGTAACGTTCTTTCCTATTCTGGCAGACGTATTAACAATGTTGAATAATTCGTCTTCTCATTTCTTTTTTCTTCTTGTTCTTTTTCATCGTCTTTTGTATATCGTGATTATACGAGTGGTACCCGATGAAAGACCGCTTTTCTTAAGCGAGTTTAAATTTTCAGTAACTCTAGGTACATACGTACACGTAAAATACGACCAAAAACTTAGCCAAACCAATTAAAGTTTTTCTAGGTATATAACGATACCAATTAATATTAATTATGCAAACGGGGCTAAGATGTATTATTACGATGGCGTGATAAATAACGATTTTAATTATCTAGGAACGAGATATATATACAGTTTATAAAAAAGTTGATTGAAATTCCTGTATATGTACCTACATATGTATATCTATATATGTAATATATACTGTATATACACACCTATCGTCAAACGTAGAAACAATTTGTATACCTATACGCTATTTGCTAACGATAGACGGTATTAATCTTAGATTATAAATTCATACCGTACATTTATTAATACTATACTCAGCCGCAGTTATGAGTTAGTTAGTTAGTTCTTAGCCTATAAGATTTTTGCTTATACCTATCTACTTATAGGCTTGTACTCTCACGATTATTTTATAACACAACAACTTAAATTTTCGAGGCCTCCAATAACCGCGAATCAATTATTCACAGCTTTGCTTTCAAGATTTTAATTCATTAATTATCGCAATCTAAACAGCACTCATAATCAGTGAATAATATTCCATCGCGTTTTAAGTTTGAAAAATTAATTAGCCATCATTAAAAAAAGTTCGTGATTTTTTTTCTTTCTTTCTTTTATAATTCCCAATGCAATATGAATATTTTATAGAATTATATACTGTGCGCAAGTACGTAGGTGCTACACATTTATTTAATAAATGCATCTTCTACAACGCGGAGGTATATGCAGATTATCATCGACGAGGGTTGAAATATATACGACGTGCGAATTTCCTGTGCAAATATAGGTGTACGTAATAAGAAAGTGAAAATTTATGTCAAACCAAACGAAAATTGTGTTTCTTTTTTTTTATAATTTTTTACTCATCTGTTCCGTTTTTTTTTTTCCTCTTTTTTTCTTCTAATTTCGTCGTATATAGAAGGCGGTATTTCATGTTGAAACAATTGACGTTGAAAACGAACGGAATCAAAATTGGACAAATAGAAACGTCACGCGAGGTGATTTATTCCGTCAGTTCGTTTATACACCTATCTACTATCGCGTAAAAATTCCAGTACATCAAAATAACGTGGAAAGACCTTCGTTTTTTCGTTACCTAATAAACTTAACAGACGCGCTTTATTTTTTTATCGTACAGTTAGTACGAGGCTGAAATTTCAGAGCTCCGAAAATTTCCGAAGCCACTGATTCATTCAAAAAATTATTTCAAACACCGACTAAAAGAGCAAAAAAAAAAAATTCGATGATATCCTAAACAGATTAGATAAAAAAAATTGGATAGAAAACCTGACGCGGTTATCTTCCGTCGATCCCGTGACACGATCGCGTAACCCGTGAATCCGAGGGCGTGTCTTTAGCCCTGCTTATACACAGCTCTCGCCCTTTTCGGTTTCGTTTTCGTTTTCTTTCCATTTTTTCTTCATTTTATTGTTTGTTTGATTATTTATTTTTTTTTTTTTTTACTTATTTTTATGCTTAGTCCTGAGAATTCGGTCGAGTGAGCACTGCCAGCCAATATAACGACGAGTCAATATAATATAATAACCGAACAATCATTTTCGGCACGCGGTATCCACGGATCGTGCGTGATTCAGGAATCGAAAGAAATCTAGGTAAGGGTAGCAAAAAAATTGAAAAAAAAAAACAGAAAAAAAACTTTGGTACGTCAAGGGACACGCAGTCGTAAGGGTTGATTTTTGACAATTATATATTATATATAAATATCGCGTGAATAATAACTATCGTACAATTATTACGACCTCACGTGCACTTGCAACGTATATAGGTACCTCGTTTACGTATATATACCTACCTATATACATATTATTATATACTACAACGACACTTTAATTTCACGCTAAAAATCACCCTGTATATATACCTACGTATACGTCTATAATAATAGCGATTTTGCGATCTAGGTAAAAAAAAGTGACGACGAGTTCGCGACACTGCAACCATGGTCGATCGTGTAGGTAGGTATATAGCGTGAGTTGTCGCGAATGCGAAAAAAAAGAACTTGAAAAACAAAAATCAAAAAAAAAAACATCTCATCGCCATAGTCACGACATGGAATTAGGTGGGAAAATCAATTAAAAGATCCATGAAGTTTGAATCGAGACGAATCTTTCAGAGGTAATAAAATATCATTATTTGCATTATGAACACCAGATTTTATATACCGAAATTTCTTGTTCGATTGGATTTGACGTATCCATTTATTTGGCTATAACTCAACCCTTCTGCATCCCCCGACCATTGCGTAGCTATAAGGTAAGACTATACAGCGAAAAACTCGTAATACTTAATATATCTTCACCGGATATTATAACGTTTGCGATTTACTATCAACTTAACGACTACAGACGACTCGGTTATACTTGAATCCTATCGGATGTGCGTACGTATCTACCTATACTACGCTGTTACTGGTTATTACACGAGTTAATTATTAATGCGTCGATTGGAAGGGCAGAAAGCTCAGTTTTCTAAAGATCGAAGAATTATGTCAAGCTGATGTGAGATTGAGCGTAGGCACGTCTTAACTCCGAGCTTTTACTTCCTGCTGCGCAGCTCAGGTATAGATCGAAGAGAAAACCTTTGAGAATCGTAATGTTAGTTTTTGCGAATTTTCTCGCACATGCGCATGTCCGTATGCTAATCAATTATTCACAGTATCACGGAGAAGCTGGGTACAAAGCGTAACTAATTTTTAACGTCAAAACTAATAATAATAAAAAATTAAAAGCTACGTAACACGATCTACTCGGTTTAAGCACCGCGTATACCATAACGCATGCATGTATACACGTATGTTGAAGTTAAGAATAATATAAGGGAACGTATTTGTAACGTATTTAATATTTATAGCCCTGCAAGCATGTATCTTCCCGCCCTCGCTAGCTCCTTCATAACTCAAACTATTTAATTAATGTTTTATCTCTTTCGTTTTTTGTTTTTCAAATTTGTTTTTTCTTTTTTTTTTTGGTCGCGCCTCGACGATAAGCAGGGGGCCAATTACCTCACCGACAAACGGAGGGCGCGTATATAGTCGCACTTCGACACGAGAGACAACATATAGAGATACAGCGGCTAGTACAGATAGCGCGATAACGACGACTATGATTCCCTTTTTTTTCTATCATTTTTTCTTCTCATTCTCGCCTTTTGACTGGCGACAATTTTTTGCCCAAGAGATACTACGACAAACAAATTTAGGAAAATATATTCATCCAATTATATATATATCTGGACCCGAAACTAAATTTCGCCGAAATTATTTAAGATGGCAGAATATGACGATATTGTTTGTACCGAACGCGTGCGGGGGTCTGCCGGAGTGTAAGCCGCTAAGAATATTTATAATGTTTAATTAGAAAAAGTGGTAACACGGACTTTACGCGGTATTATACACGTGAGTAATTATACCCATACTGTTGGTTGAGCCAGTTATGCGTGCGTGAGTAACAGCCCTTTACTGTATTATACCGCAGCTTTCGTTGTATTGTTAGTCATTCTACTATTGCAACGGTATAATGTTTAATCCGGACCAATTTTATTGCTGTATTAAAAAAAGAAATGTCTAATTGAATTAGCCAAACGAGTTCAAACACACATACACATTCGTAAACTATAACACGACGAGAATTATACCAAATTGGCAAATTTATACAGGCTCTGTACATTCAAACGATACTCAATAACCCAGTTTCGAAGATTATCTCTCTCGCTGAAACTGAAAAATTTTATACACGACCATCGCTCGTCGACAAGAATTTACCTCGTTAAGTAATTATCTAGGTACAATTTACATAATAATCAAAATTATGAAGATGCAGGCTTTGGAATATCTGCAACAGCACCGATCGAGGAGCTTTCGAAGACTCGTTTGGATTTCTCATTAATTTTGCTGTCGTTGAAGAAAATTTGAAAATGGGAGATGAGGAATTTCAAAGAATCGACAAAAAAAAAAAAAACGTGTATTGTTTAATTGAGCCTCACGATTATGAAAAGTAACTTTTTTAACCAACTTGTATATATACAAGATGGCGATAATCGTGAGAGGGGGAACAAGGTGTATCAATCGAGAAGTCGAGAAGAAAAACAAAAACAGGAAGTTAAAAATAAAAAAATAAAAATGTAACCCTTACCTCGTCGGCGGTAACTGGTATGGGTACCTACATAGGTATAAACATGCAACCAGAACCGGGTAGAACAGAGCATAACAGGGTTGGGCAGTGGATGGCAGGGTGCCCAAGGATCGCACGCAAAGGCATTAATATATAATTAACCGACCACGCTCGAGATCATATCTGAAAGCCTCCTTATCGTCTTACCCAACGGCCAATATAACGGCTACCCATGAATACCAGTACCTACAAGAATTTCACAATATATCTCTGTTCTCGGATGATAAAAAAAATAGAAGAAAAAGAAAGATCGAAAACGATCACCTCGCGCGGATATCGTTAAACGGATGAAACGAGCAGCAAAAAAAAAAAAAAAAAAAATTTCAAAAGCTTACAGTAATTGAAAAAGGCTTAATTTTATCGTTTTTTCATCATTTCAAACGAGCCATATGCGATCTGTTCGTCGAGCTTGCAGGAATGATCAGACTTTGTCTAGGTTCCTTTGGTCTTATTATATATACATATAGAAGATATTTAATTCAAACTCGTCCGAAGCAAGGCCCAGGGCGGGGCGAGGTGGCATATAAGCCAAGGTGGGTATGGGGGTTGGGGTTAAAACGGGCGTCAGGAGGATTGATGGCGTCTAGATGCAAATGCAGTAAACTCGCACGCAAGCCAAACCCACCTTCCAACGCCTCACACCACTTAACGCCTTACAGCTTAATAATCTCTCGCAGCCAAGTGACGTGCATATTGCTTTATTATTCAACTTGTATACATATATTCGGTAAATATAGAATAGAAACTGGCAATTCTAGTCCCTAATTTGACGCATTAAGGATGTTCCTTGCCATAAAATATTTTTTTTTTTTTATCAAGTTTCAATGTTTCCAATTCAGAGAAAAAAAAAAAATCAAAATCTTTACTGCCTCACGTTTGATTAATCAAATCCAATGAATTTGATCTCAACGTGTCGCAATTAGGTCTAACTTTCAAAGTTACAATCGTAAATAGAACACTAAGCGAGAATTGAAAGATGAAAAAAAAAATGATAACTGGATCCTATTAATTCCGGCGATATAACCGATGACAGTGATTAACTGTTTATGTTAAATACGCTTATTATAAATTTTGTTTTTATATTCTATGATTAATAATCGCCTAGTTTTGTCGGTATTATCGAATCTACGTCACAGCTGCTCGGTGTGTGCTATAAGCAACGTTGTAATCGGTTAATTAGCGAGCTTGGAACGCGAGAAAGCTCGGTTAAGAAAGAGCGCGATAGATGTGTTAATTGCGTAATTTTCTTCTCTAAATCTACTCATCCTCGGGCAGATATGGTTCGCTTGAACGACGCGGGCCTCCCGGGTCTTGAAAGTGGCAATATACAGCCAGAGCTTGTTTAACAAGAGCTGTGCTTTTAGCGGGAACACTTAAGCGGTACTTTGCACTCCGGGCTTACACTTTATGGAGCTTAAGTTAGAGTTTAAACTTTCCACTTGCGAAACGTATACATTTTCCGAGCGACTCGAGAACCGCGCAAGCTCAAGGCTATGTTTTATACATCGTCGGAGAGACTTAATGTGTCCTAGCCCGGCCGTGTGGATCCCGCTTTAAAAAGAAAATGAAAAAAACTAAAGAACACGAAACAGTAAAGAAACGAAAAATAAAAAAAAATAGAAAAGTCGCGGAAGAAGTTAACGAAAGGATTTTCTCGGGACAAAAGTGATCCAGGAGCTTTTTTCCTTTTTCTTTTCTCTTCTCACTCTTTGCGCACAATCTAATATCACAAGTCGCGTTGACAGGAATTAAGTAACATGTTTTGTTGCGGCTGGATCATTCTTTCTTTTAGCTTTTTTTTTTTTTTTTCTTTTTTTGCTTACGCATATCTATGCCGTATCATATACCTGTGCCGGTATAATATACCTGACGCTTTCATTCTCTCATCTTAACAGTCCGCGGATAATTTCAGTTTAATTGTATAGTATTTTCGGTGTACGAGGCGGCTTATTAAACGCCTTAAGCCAACACGCTATCCCGTACTTTGCCTACAATCCCCCATATCCATAGGGTCTCTTACCTATAAAATTATATATATACATATATATATAAATATTTTTTTTTATCGGTTTAGTACCTTACGATTTCACTGTAATCCAACGACACTATAAAATTACGTAAAAGGTTGGGGTCAACTTTGAACCGCATGAGTAAGAAAATTCCAACAGGAACCAAAGAATTGAGGACGTGAAAAATGATTAAGAGGTTAAAAATACGATCGAAAATCGATCGAAAATGTAAAATTTTTAGCTCGACAGGGTAAGGAGTTAATTTTTGTCGATTTCTGACGTGATAAGAAATTTTCATCGCGGTTATATTATATCAGCCGGATATCGGGGTGGGTACTTTTACTGGTAGTCTAGATCTTGTGTGTCGCACTCGATTATTATAGAATATAGATTATCAATAATAACAGGCCCGATAGATATCAAGTGTCAGTTGTATGCCGTACCCCGAGTAGTATACAAGTTATAAATTGTTTGTAATTATGGAGATTAATGTGGTAAGGAATTTTTCACGATTTAATCTTTCCCATGTCACGCCTATAGCGTAAACAAGACGCCCGCAATATGAGGAGCAAAGTCTCGAATATAATATACAGAATTTATACCGCGTACTTGATCGGAGTATAACTTCAAGCAGCTCTAGGCAGATGTTTCTCAAGTCTTATACTCACGAAGAAAGATCTCATTTTTCTATAAGTTTCATACGTATCACCTCCATAGTCAGTCAGACACGCTTATTTTCCATTTAGTTATTCGTTACCTGAGCAGGTAGGTAGGTATATAGCCACGATCATGACCGAGGAGAGAATGAGCACGGGAATATAGTTTATCACGCATTTGTAAGATAATTTTTGATATTCAAACTATCGTGTATATTTATTTATACCTGTACAGCAGAAATGTGTATTTGGATAATTTAAATAAATTTGCGTTAAATAACTCAACGTTAGAAGAAATTACCCTATACCTAGGTTATAGTTTTCTTTTTTTCTCTTCTCTTTTTTTCAAAATAATTGTCCTATTCAGTATCACCTAATTAACCATAGAACACTTTTTTTTTTTTGTATTTGTACTAATGAGGGTGAACCTAGAGAATTTTTTCTCCTCACGTTTATATACCTCATTTTCACTTGCCCGTTAAATATCGAGGAAGGTATCTTTATGGACTAGACCCGAAAAATATATCGTGAGTTATTGTGTATAAAAATGTAAATTTTCGGCTTTTAAAATAGTTTGTAATATCATATACCTTACCTACATCGCGATCGTTGTGAAGCTGATTTAATATTCATTGTCGGAGTCCGTTTCTTCCTTTCCTAGGTTTTTTTTTTCTTTTCCTTCTTTTTTCTCTTTCAGTTTTTTGGTCTTTCTTGCTTTCTGTCTTTCTACTCGTACTTGTAGTTCTACAACGTCACGGTGATAACACCGCAAACACCATTTTTCAAAGACATTCAATTTCCAAAAGTTGGATTAAAACAAACGAGGGAACATCCAGGACCCCTTTACAACCCGAGTACCACTTTTATGGACTCATCCATTCCGGGGAAACTGCCGAGACTTTGTAAATAAAGTTCAACTCGCTCGAAGGAGGGTTCTGCATGGCCAAAAACTAAGGGATGATCGTGGCTCACGTGAGGCTGTTCTCGATCCGCGATTTGTGCCACTCCTTTAGAAACGAAATAGCTTTTTCCTGTTTTAATGTGAAAGATTTAGTTCATAATCAAAGTTTCAAAGCTTATTAATTGAAAAAGGGTTTCAAATACTCCCCGGAATGCATCACGGCTCGTTAAATTCCCCAGGAGTTACTTGGCGCATCGCGATAAGGTGAAACTTCACTTTGCAAAGGGAATCGGCCATCTTTGTACAGTGGCAAAGGAAGCCACGGGCATTATTTATGAGCTTTCTTCCTCGACGGATCTACCGTCGTAGCTCATAGCAAAATTCGACAAAAATTTTCATTCCAAAACTCGAACTCGAAGAATAAGAATAAGAATAAGAAGAAGCTATCAATAATTCGCGGAACCGTGTATCTCGCACTCCGATCAATTTCTACCTACTTCGGAATATCTCCGTCTCTCTCTCTCTCGGACTCCCTTCCTATTCCTATTCCTGATTAAATTGTACGTATGGGAAAGGCAATGAGAACCGCAATTGGCACGTGCAAACGTTTACACTAACGATCAGAAACATTAGCGTCAATTACGTTCCTATAGCGAAGGTATAGGTACATACATGTACCCATAGGTACGTAGGTACTTGATCCTCACGTTCTGCGGGCGTAAAGCGTTGTGCATTCAACGCCCTTTCTAATCATTTATGAACTGTTTTATATAATTAGAACATGAGAATAAGATGAATAAACAAATTGATGGGTCCCATGGTCGGCCGCGTCTGTTGCTAGTCTAATTTTTCATATCAATTCTTGAACTGGTTGGTATATAGACGAAGGGAACTGTGACTTGGTCGATACGCGTCGCGTCGGTTCAATTCCATATTTTTGTCCCTGATAAAGATAAGCTCCCCCTACACACGGGTCCATCATAATTTCAGATCTTTTATTCAATTCTGCAAAATGGCATTAGCATACATATAGGTACAAAACAATCGAAAGCACAGATCCCTCGATTGATAAAAACCGAACGCAGATAGCCAGTCGTAAAATCATGAAATTCTATGTTTATTCAATATCCTACCAGCATTCGTTTCTTATCGAATAGGGTCAGGGCGAGGGAACTAATTTTATTGAGATATCCAAGCTCAACTATCTCTCTATTCACTTCGGAAAAACAGATTCTTTTTCCACCACGTCAGTAACTACATGTACGAACATATCACTTCGATGCTTCGCATAACAAGATTCTGATAAAAATGTCGAAGGTTTGAGCAAATGATTGCGAAGCCCTTCGTTTTGGAGGTGATAAGGTTCACTCGTAGTTTGAAATTGTAATTTCTGATGTATTCATTGGGGGTTGTTTATTTCTTATTTCAGGATGCGACGGTGAGTCGGACGAAGGTGGAAGCAAGAGACGAAGAAGTAGAACCAATTTTAACAGCTGGCAATTGGAAGAATTGGAAAGGGCGTTTCTGGCCAGTCATTACCCGGACGTGTTTATGAGAGAAGCTCTGGCCGTGAGGCTGGACCTCAAAGAAAGTCGCGTCGCTGTAAGTCAACCAAATATATTTTCTTTTTCATTACTATCTCACTCTCGTTTTGTATCTTGTCCAATTTCTACCCACCGCAGTGCGGTACCAAACGAACATGATATATGTAGCCGAGCCCTTCATATCCGAAGCCCAATTTACAGACACACACACAGATCGCCGAGAAGAACAACAAAACCGATTTCCTGTAATTGAGGAAATTAGGGTATGACAGATTGACTTTGCTCGGTGATAATTACGCGGCATTTGCTCCACCCGACCTAAAGCCAAGAGATTTTAAGACGCTAATTACCAAAGCCGGTAATCAACTTAGGAAGCAATTGTTCCTCTTTCTCTCGCCCGACTTCGACCGGATAATATCTTCTTGCTCGTACCTCGCAGTCTTTTAATTT
This sequence comes from Macrophya alboannulata, assembly GCA_949628255.1. Lineage (NCBI taxonomy): Eukaryota > Metazoa > Arthropoda > Insecta > Hymenoptera > Tenthredinidae > Macrophya > Macrophya alboannulata. The sequence goes on along the minus strand of OX451209.1, from coordinate 3,151,471 downwards.
AGCGCTCGATGCGCCGTGTTAAGGTCGCACTGAGCAGTAAGAATAAAAAACGAAGGAAATAAGAAGAAGAAGAAGAAGAATAGGAGGAGGTGGAAAAATATAAAGTGTATCCGATCCGCTCTCAGGTTCGGGATCTCGCTCTTTTCACTGTCAGTTTCGCCAAGGTGGTTCATCGTCGTAGTCAAGATCGACTTTATACATAGTACCTAAGATCCCAGGAGTCTAAAGATCAAGAGTTCCGATAGGCGTGAATTTAAAGTGACTCGGGTCCGTTAAGGGTCGCGAGTGTGACGTGGTCCGCTGACGCCCAACAGAGAGAATAGAAGGAGCGACGCGACGCCTCGAGGGTGGATAGCCGCTTTCTATAACCTTCGACCCCGATTCCCCAGTGGGCAGTTATCCCATCTGCTCGGCGTCCCTTCGAAGTTAGAATAAAGAAACTCCGGGCGATTTTGTCTAAGCGATTCCCTCATTTTTCCTAAAAAGATGCAGTGCGGTTAGAAAATGTCACCACCACCGCCACCGGTTTCACTGGTTTCAGTCCTAAAACCAAACGATTCAGTTGTCGTCGACGGACTGATGAGAGCCAACTGTTAGAGAGATAAGACCATCTTCATTATCTATAACTTAATTTAGTAAACCGGGTCTAAAATCTGTCAACTATTAAGGGGGTGCAGGTTCGTTATCTTTATCTAATCACTGCACAGCCCTAAACGATGTCTCTGACCGTGTTACAGCAGCTGTGCTATCTCCCGATCCATCTATCTATCTATCGATCTATCTATATGTCCTTCATATTTATCCGTCACGGTCCGACTGCAGCATTAGGGAACGACATAGAATCGTGGCGAAAGCGGCACATATGGGCATCGTAAAAATATTTCATATTCATTAAATGAATCCAAAGGACCATAACCATGCAGACTTTTGACACAGCAACGCAGGATTTTTCACTCCAGCAAATTGTCCATCGGGATGAAATGGATTCGAAAATTTCTTACCATATCGTACCATCGTACATACCTATACGCTCCTCCGCTCAGCACGTTTCTTTATAAATATTCCATAGAGCAGAGCATATATGAACGAACGAACTAACGTATGGATGAACCTTGGGCCCCGGGCTATGGCTATGGCTATGGCTATGGTGTGATCATCCGGGCGTGAAATTGACCGGCGTATAACCCTCCGCTGTCTCTCGCACTCATGCAATACGTTACCTTAAAGAAATTTCTGCACCCTTTATGCTCGTGATGGTTAGGTTATTGCCAAGCGTTAAAAGAAACTGAATGATCAGTGGAGCCAGTCGCCGATGGTCAGCCCTGAAGACGAACGTTCTCTCGGTCTTCTCGTTGGTGTTAGTTATACTTACATGGCACGTGGATAGCAAGAATTTTTTTTTTTTTTTAAGGTAAAATCACAAGCCAGTGTTTGGTGCGATCAAAGAGTTAGTCGCAATCGTAGAGTGGGTAGAAAATAGTGGAATTAGGTCTGGTATCAGAGCTGAAGATCGGTTGGAGTCCTGGTTTTACACCAGTTGAAGCGAAACCACTATATTAAGCTGGCCCAGTGTGTGTATAATGCGGTGGGTACACGGCAGGTAAGAATTAACCGCCGAAAAGCTTGCCGGAGTTAATTCTGTACGTAATTAAAATCACATAGAAATTTTTCTCATTAGTGTGAACTCGAGTGTTATAAAACACTCTTAGCGATGAAGTTACGGCTCAGAAGTTGGTCCGAGAGAGAGCTAAGGGAACCAGAGTCTATTGATCTGAGCTTCGCGTGCAACAGCGCCACTTACCGCCCGCGGTCACCCCCACAACTGATGTCTTCATCGTGTATACCAATCCTCTCCTCTTCTCTTCTCTCCTCTCCTCTCCTCTTCTCTTCTTTCCTTTACTCTCTCATCGTATCGTAACCGGGTGGAACATCTCGCGACTTAACGACCGTCAGTAGACGCGGTTGACCCTAAACGAATACCGATTTCCTTGCGGTTCTCTCTCTCTCTCTCACTCTCTTTTTTTTCCTCTTCTTTTGAAGTTCGATTTGAATTTCGAACCAAAAATAAGAAAAAGACGAAGAAGAATGACTAAATGAATCAAAAGAAATAAAATGTTTGACGTTTGAGAAATATGCCCGCGAGGTGTGGAGACGGTTTAACAATTCCGCGTCTCACCTGCTTGATTCCGTTTGTTATGCCTACTTACGTTCAACTTTGGTCTTTCGATTTCTTACTTTAATTTCCTCTTGCAGGTGTGGTTCCAGAACCGTAGAGCAAAGTGGAGAAAGAAGGAGCACACGAAGAAGGGTCCCGGTCGACCGGCCCACAACGCTCATCCCCAAAGTTGTAGCGGTGAACCGATACCACCGGAAGAACTTCGCCGAAAGGAGAGGGAAAGGAGGCAGAAAAAATTACTCAAAGCTCTTGAGAGACAGCAAAGAAAATTGGCCGCAAAGGTAACGAGAAAAAAAAAAAAAAAACACTAATCACATCACTCCCATCAAAGTATTATACATATACATCGTGAAACAATTACAACTCGAGTGAGAACAAAATATCGTACAAAACTTTGATTATGATTACAACTACATTTGCAAGTACTGCGGTAGCTGGAAAGACCCTCATGGTCATCTGGAGCGTAAAGAGAATCCAGTTTCAATAATCCTTGAGGGAAACTGGTTCTCCAGGGTTAATTAATGGCCTGCACCGGTCTTACCGAGACTTATTTTATTCACCTCGGTTTAGTCAGCTGATCACTTTCCACATTCGGTTCTAACGATATGAGAAAAAAAAACAAAAATATAAAAATTTCGAAAAATTACTGGGACGAAAAACGGTCGACAATTTTAGCTTCGCCAAAAGCACACAATTCAGAAAACTTTCTACGTATGTTTCAGGGAATCTCAGTGGACCTTTCGACGTTGAGAGCAGAATGGGAGTCTCGAAGTGCGGCAGCATCGGCCGGAGGATCCCTCGGTCAGATAAACGGTTCCTTTGGTCATCTAGGAAATCCCGAAGGGAGTGTATCCGGTTCAGGAAATGACGTTAACGAAGAAATCGACGTTGTTGGTGGTTTAGATTCGTGCAGTGAGAGCGGTAGCGAACGGGTTGATTCCGCAGCCGACGGATCTATCGACGGAGAGTGTCTACCAAGGCCAGGAGACATTGACTCAAGACGTATCCACCCCGGAAGTCACGGTCACACAAATCCAAATGGTTTAAATTTAAACCGTAACCTAAATCATCAGCAAGGAATCCAGCACTGGGGTTTAAGCCTTTTAGAACGAAGAAGAGAATTGGTCAGCCTCGGTAGTCCAGGATTTAATTCATCTTCAAATCACCTTCAGGAGGATAGGAGCGCCGATGAAGAGGTCCAGAGTAGCAGTATAGACTTATCTGTTAAGGGACGTGAGGAAAGGAAAAGGCTGAATCCTTTTTCGATCGACAGTCTTCTGGGGAATAATCGTTCGGCGACACCCGGTGTACAAAGTCCGCGGGTGAACAATAACAATAATAGCAGTAGTAACAACAACAACAATAATAATAATAACAACAACAATAGTAGTAGTAATAACAATAATAATAATAATACGGATAATAGTAACAATAATAACGATCGTTCAACTACACCAAATAATGGTACGTCTTCGCCAACATCACCGTTATCTCTATCGACGTCACCGTCAACGACGTAGTGCGCGAAGTGATCAATGAATAATATATGTATATTTTATATACATACAATAATGTTATTGCGCGAGGAGCGGGGGAAAGAGGGGCGGGGGGGGGGGCGGGGGGGGGGGGGGGGGGGTTAAATAATTGTTAAAAATAGGAAATAGGTATATAAAATTAATACTTATATCACTTCCAACATATCCAAAATCCGTAATGATCATTTGTAAATTATTATTGTCGAAGAGTTTTGATTTTCAGCCTCGATCATTAATATGCGGTGTATTAATATTGGGTATATATATATATAGGTATATATATATATATATGATAAATTGACTAACGTAAGTATATATGTATATACATATATACCTACTATTATGAAAAAACAAAAAAAAAAATAATATTTTTAATTAATATATTAATAATATGAATCTCGGAGGCTGAATTAATTAACGACTGGACAGACTGTGAATAATAAATAATAATCGATGTATAATATGTATATCGAGGTTTAGAATCGAATTATTTGTATGTAAAATGTGCAATAACGTGTTTATCGCGAAGTACGCGTATACTACCTACTATAGATATACCTATAAGTGATACTTTGTTTTTTTAATTTTTTTTCATCTTCGTTTCTTCTCGTTTTTTTTTTTTTTTAATTTTTAATTTTTTTCCTTTTGATTTTTGGCAAAATTTTGCAGAGAATGTTTGCGACGTGAAAGAAGAACGAAAGAAATTGTATTTAATGTATATAGTGTAGAAATTAGGTATCTTATATATATAATATACTATATATATATACAAATGAAGTAATTAAATTGAAGCAAACTTAATTGAAGAAAAAAAAAATACCTAGTGTTCGAATTGAAAGAAAAAAAAGACAAAAAAAAAAAGGAAAATATTATTTAAAGCAATAGAAGCGGTCTCGAATTGTATATTATATACATACGTTAAAAAATTATACATATACATTATATATAGGTATATATAGGACTACTAGAGCGGGCTAGAAGAAAATATATCAACGTACTATAACTATTTCTAAATAGTTTTTTTTTTTTTTTTTTTTCTTTCTGTTTTTTTTTTTCTAGGAAGAAATTTGTCGATATATGATTGGCTCGCGTATTAAGATGCCATAAATGACCTGCGGAAAAAAAGTACTGTATATCCATTCTAAATATATTAATTTATTCTCAAACTAATCCCACGAACGGTTTATTTTTTTTTTTTCTCTCTTTCATTTTACGCCATTTTTTCCCCGCAGCTGCAGTTCGTACGAAAAAATGAGAAAAAAAAAAAAAACCTGCACTACTATATATGCAGTACCTATATGTATAGTTTAAATAAGAGGAAGAAGAGGAAGAATAAGAAGAAGGATAAAAATGAAACTCATTACCCGGCGAAAACTCTCGTGAGAGTAATTTTAATTTCGGGCAAACGAGCGTGGATCGCGAAACTTCTTCGAGAGCTAGTATCTTACTTTCTTTACGTGTTTTCGAGACGATCTCACGACGTGCAGCAGGCCAACTCCTCGGTCGTATGACGTTGTGCATCTGCAATTCGCACACCGCCAGAGAGAGAACAATCAGCGCAAAAGGAAACTCGAAGGTTTACGACGGTACTTATTGTTAGACACGCGTTACTCTCGCACTTCATTCTATCCTATGTATGCATGTATGTATTTTTGTACCTATAAGGCATACATACATACCCAGGTATCGTATAATAAGGCATGCAGATATTTCTCTGCATTTGAAATGACCATCAAATATTCAGAGAGCATAGCATGTAACTTATAGTTGGATGTATACCATTACGAATCAGGCACAAAAAAGTTAAATCTTGATCACCAGCCAGACCGGTGGTTACATTACAAGACCTTCGCGTTCCTGGAGTTAATATTTCAAGTAGCTAATCCGAAACCAATTTTCAGTAAATGGTCTCAATCAATTTCGACCACAACAATCTAGGCCTCAGTCGCTACTGAAGCCTAATATACGATCTTACCTTCAGTTTGTAAGAAAATAGAGATTTCGGATCAGTTCAATGAAATATATATCGCGCACGAAAGTCACGGTTTTACCTACGTCAAACAATGAGTCAGATACGGATCACGACGGTACGAAAATTCTAAACGGATTAAACTGCACCTATATCCATATTGCTCAGGGTGTGAAAGCCGTTAGACTTTCTGTATACCTACGTTTGTCACGCAACCCCTGTTCGCGATCTTTAACCAATTTTTTAACGAAATTCAACTCTTCGTTTTTCGACAGCATTTACCACGATCTGCGATTTGTATTTCAGCTAAGAGAATGTGATTTTGATTTAACGTGAAATTCGCAAATAATTCGCGATGCTAATTCCTCGATAGGCCAATGTAACAGCGCTCGTAAATCATCTGGTGAATCGCACTGTGTCGAATGATTGGTCCTGCGGGGTTGAAGCTATAATTGTTCGCGATTCTGGTTTTGGCCTGAAATTGCATCGTAAGAAACGGTTGTGTTTGCATTTACGATAGCGTTTATGCGTACGCGCATGACGTTTTAACAAAGGACCATTGTATACCGCAAGTCACAATACACCTAACGTTAGGTCCTGGTAAGACCCGAGTGAGCACCACCACAGAGAAGACTCAATTAATGGACGATTATTTCTTACTCCCACTTGGAGCTACGAGCTTTTGTCCGTGAAGAATGGAGATATTAATGTTCTCGCTTTTGAAACGACGAACAGACCGAGATTGCTTTTCAAGGTTTGTAAAATCATCCCGTTCTCTGTCGCGCCGCGAGTCAACTTATGATTCAATTAACTCGTGCCTCATGCAGGAAATACTATATTGAGACTATCGTGAAAAAGCGGAGCTAAAGGTACCACTTATCGTGAAGATTATGGAAACGGTGAAGAAACTTTAAAATGACATGAAAAACATTCTTCTCGGATTGTTATCAGTCGAAAAATGATAACTTTTTCCGCACACTTTATTTTTGAAATGATAAGGAGTCTAAGATCGCTGGAGGAGTCTCCGAAACTTTGGTAAGTATCATTCAATTCCGTAAAAAGGGTAACCGAGAAAATAAATTGATAATCGATGATTAACACTCTGTGCACTAAAAAGTCTTTCGAACGAAGTAGTACCTATTACGAATAAACTCTGTGAAAACTCGGTGAACGAGTTAGGTGTAATTAAAAGCCTGTTGATTAACGAATTAAACTATGTAATAAAACTCAAGAGTCTGAAGACGTGTGGCGTGTTTCGGGTATACCTACGTGTTGGAACTTTCGGAGCAGCTGTTTTTCTCCCCAAAAATCTACCGACTAAAATTATATATTACGTGATAAAACCTGCATCGAGGAGGTTGAAATCTCTGTGTTAAATTTCAAAGCCTAATGATAAATCGCGTGTGTTAAATCGCTTTTGTTCGTAAAGGGCTGATTGACATATCGAGAATAGCGTGATTAGAATGAGCGGTGATTTTAAATCGTAACAATGCAATGAGCGAAGTTACGTATGTATGTATGTATGCGCACGTAGCCTTAGTAAGCAAGAGCGATATTACGGCTCGTGATCAGTTCTATATAAGGAATCGAAAGGACCAAAGAGCAAGGTGTAAGTTGATCCAATCCAATAGATCAAGAGGCAGATGCTGCGCCGGTTATTACTCGAGGTCAAAGTTCAACTGCTCGCATAAACCATTTAGGGCTGATTGTTCGTCTCGATAGTCGATACCCGCGATATTTCCCAGAGGTATCGACTATCTGTCCGCCGCATCTTGGTCTTGCGCGGTCCGTAGGTCCCGCCGCGGTGCGGCACAGCACGGCGCAGCGCGGCGCGGCGTCGTCCCGTGGGCCTCTGGGTCCGATCTTAACCGACTACTCGATCCAACCGCCTACACACAACTACCAACGTTAAAGAATCTCGATTAAATATTAGCTACGCTCACAGCCGAAATTTTATGTGTGTATAAAACACCGGGGCCAAACCGTAGGTAGGTACCGCGCTAACGCGTTTCGAACGCGTAAGATTTAAACGAGATCAAAAAACAGATCTCATATTTTGATTAGAGCATATCCCAACCCCGGAGATCATTGTAGACTGTAGTTAGCACTGATCGACAGCCTCGTTCTTCATCGACCGTATTGATTATCAATACTAAACACCGATCGTGCCGCAAGTATTTTTACAATATCGCAGTAGCTCGAGGAATTTTTTGATGACTGGTTGACTGATCGGTGTTTTTAGTATTGACGTCGATCTAGATATTTGGGATCATTGTTTCGTTGATGTTTATTTTATTGGTCGATGATGGACCGCGGTGATATTCCGGGAAGTATTTTGGTCCTGTTGCAGTTGGTTAGTATCGTTCGTAAATCCTGATAATTTAATGCTTTCTACATGTAAGGTTAGATCGCTGAGATGCATAATAAATAATAATAAAAGCTAAACTTAATATACATGCATAATGCGGTATGCTCGAGTCTTGAGCCAAGATGAGGATTTTACGGCCTCTTATAGATATTGAAAATTTCTTCTTGCCCGAAGCTCAGATGAAAGATAAAAAATTAATAGCCGCTTTTGGCAAGCCTTAGCCTCCCTAACTGGCGGGAACAAATTTTATTACCAAATTTTATTTCACGTACGTGCCGAGATACCAGATAATATAAACAAGAAAAATAATAAACCACCCATGGACCCGCGCCCAGTATGAGATACCACCTACGTCAAAATCAACTACACCGATTTTTCGTTTTTACACAGAAAATAAAATCGCGAGATCTATACACTCAGTGAAAATCGCAAAAGCTTTCAAAGCTCGAGCTCAGACGCTTGCAGACTTGATCATATCATCAACTCTGCAAGTTCTAGCCGCCTCATCGAACGCACAATCGCGAATTGATTTCCCAGACCGCAATTCTACGTGACCCGATGATCGTCCCTTTTCTCAAAGCGTTTGAGAACGACCTTTATACTCAATTTGAGCTTTCGGAGTCCGTTATTTGCATTATTTGGGCCATAGATTTGGCTAAGGATACAGTTTTTATCACGTTTTAAGGACCTTGCAGTGATTCTATCGCCCCGTTATATCCAGACCTAGATCTAAGTAGAATCTCAATTCATATAGACAGCGGCGTCAGTTGTTTGTTGCACGATTTATGACAAGAATTATGACCGGCTGCCCGCGACGACCTCGTAGTTCGAACGTTCTGTTATCCCGCAAAGGTAAAGGCTTTGGCTTTGGATCTTTCTCTGGTTCTCCTTGTGCACAGATATACCTTGGTTGGTTACCTGTGGGCTTCGGGAGGGTTCCGGAGGGCTTGAGAGGGCGCGAGGAAGAGGCGGTGCCGCCTCGTAAAACTTGGATTTACTCCATCTGGCCGCCATGAACTTACCTACTGCTACACGTAGGTATTGATGCTGGTGCAGTACAAACGCGTGAGAGTGTATACACGGTGCTCCTCCTCGGTGTACCAATACAGGTATTTTCTGTATAAACTTGGGTTTATATGGTACATAAGTATACGTGTGCTGTGCGGTACGTATGTAGGTACGTACATGCATATACCTGGAGCAATATAGTCCGCTGGTAGGTACATTCTGTAATCTCAAACCTCCGCCGAGATACTTATCAGCAATGTATGTATATAGTCACGGAGTGTTACTGAAAAGTAAAGCTTCGTTGCGCCGCAACCGGTAGATAAAATTCCCAGTTTGCGGCCTTCGATCACGTACTACCTACCTACCCCGAGTACTGCAAGTATATTAACCTGCGGCAAGTACCGATCCGAACAGAAATAATGCAGATCAGATCCTAAATGAGTGAAAAATGTTCTGACAGTTACGAAAAGAGAGTTCGATCATTTATTGGGAATAAATTTCGTTGGAGTCTGTTCATCGATAATCCGGATGTCGGAGATGATGATCGTTGCGTTTCCTGCTGCAGATATAATTTAACCTGTATAAAAGTGACTCGGCTTCTTGCGGGGCTAGATGGGATAGACGCGATAGTTTTATAGTTGAAAGTATAGCAGATCCCGTAGGACATAGTAATATAGTTATTATCGGCAGGGGGCCCCTCGGGGTATAAGAAAGCTACGAACCCTGCATTAAAAACCAATTTTTAGTCCCGAAAAAACCTCCGCTCCGGCATAATAACAGGCCCGGTAATCTATAGTAGGTTTTCTGTCCTGGTTCGACCCACCACCAGCCTTAGACCGAGCTTCGGCGTGGAGGATAATCGGCCAAATTGATGCCCCAGCCTCCACGGGACTTTTTTCAATTAAAATGGCGACCATGCCGACGAACTGGTAACAGCTGTCGAACGGGCTGGACCCAACGCTAACACAATGTCTATATTAGGGTAGACTGGCGTGGATTTAACGTAACCACGAGCAAAAGTCAAGGATACAAAGCCTCCCTTTTCAGTTTTACTTTTTTTTTTTCTAATCGTCGTCGTTAATTGGCACCCTCTTTTCTCAAATAGGTAGATATTCAAATGTCTCAATCCTGTCGGTTTGTATCGAGATTTTTACCCCGTCTAAAAACTGATAGCTCATATGGAATTACGTTTTTATTTTTTTATTTTTTCCAAATTCGCCACCGCGTGCTGTAAATCAAATGGGTCTGATGCCCGAGGGTGGGTCTAATAGAATCCGTCCAATTATCCCAGGCAACCTACGAGAGCCCTCTTCTTTTCTTCTTCTTCTTCTTCTTCTCTTGCCTCTTACCCTCTTACCTATTTCTATTAGGCAAGTTATATAGGTACGAGCTAGAATACAGCCAATTATTAGTTGGCTGGTAAAAAATGATACTGATGCAGCGGTCGTGCCTCAGCTTGGAAAATTGGGTCTGTTCTTTAGTATTATTATATTATTAGATGATTATGGGTCGAGTTGACATGCAACGTCCGGCTCCTACGAGACCACAATTGTTTTTTTTTTTTCTTTTTTTTCTATTACCGTTTAGGTAAATCACGAGCGTGAATTATTACCGCAGTTATTATTTTATGCGGAAAAAAAAGAAACGGTGAAAACTTAGGTTTCGAAGATTTCCGCTGCAGACGGCGGAGCGCGGCGAAACTCAAAAAGGAAGAGGCAGCGAAACGAGCAAAAGCTCTCCCGAGGTATGTATGTACCTACCTATATACATACGTACGTTAGATACATGTAGCTATATAGAGTATGTGTAATAAAAATCCGGGAGCAACTTAACTCGATATAAAAGCACAGAAGCTGCTCGCGTGCCCGAGGGCATTACGGGTAACGGCACGCCAACCAACGGCAGCGGTTTGAATTTCGAACGTTAGAGGTAATTTCATCGGCGCGGGGTGTTCTAATTGGCCTCTCATTACCGATGCGCGCTTGTTTCCATACCGTCCCACGCTGTTACTGTAGGTACGGTTTATACTCGTCCCCAAACCATTTCTCGTATTCGGGATATACACGATGTATACATATACATATACATATATATGTATGTATATATCCAACGGCTATAACTGTACAGCACAAACCCCCGAAGCTCGAAAACGTTTTGTCTATAGACTACCCTCGACGATCCTCTATACATACACCCCGGTCCTACAGTAGAGCGCTTTGCACGATTATTGGGAGTTATTATTTGCAACGGGACTATTCCATTTAATGGTCGATTGTTTCAAATGCTGCTATTCCAGTTAATGTATAAATTTATCAGCGACACGTACACATACAGCAAACTCTTTATTCTTTCATTTTTTCTTTTTGGGAAAATTTCCCGCAGCTAATCAACATTTTTGTCTTACAAAATTGCCTCAACTTTTCTGATTAATCATCATATTTCGTTAACACAAAGACTATAGGTATATATACACACACTTTGCAATCAATGTCGCGATCTGAAACACGCGAGATATCCACTTGACATCTGAGACGTATGTGCAGCATTACGCGAATGTAGGAAGTAATTAATATTGAAAAACAAAAAAAGAAGTTAAAAAAATCGAAGGTAGAGTAATCGCCCACACACTGCATCGCGCCTGCTTGCTAGTGCTTGCTTGCTTCTTGCTCGCTGCTGATACAACGATGATTTATAGTCATTAATTTTCCAACCAACTCATCAGCCTTGGCAAAGTTGATAGGTATATGTACAGGTATGTTAGGGTACCTTGTACGTAATTGTGCACAGTAGCTAGATATACAAGGACGTAAGTTAGCCGGCTAATAGACCGGTTAACAAAATCAACTATAAACTCCGAAACACTGAACGTCAATTTATCGCACCGTCATCAGTTACGCATTTATCTTCACGTCGTCATGGCTTTTCGTCGCGTTCCGTTGCGTTACCGCAGCTATTACGACTTCGTACCTCAGCTGTACGCGCCTTGACTCAGTACTTTCGAGGCTCGGATTAAAGTTGGGTTCAATTAAATTAGATCAGTTTAAGCTTATAAGTTACAGCTGTTATACGAAGTTTCTTTTACTTTTTGCCATTAATTTAATGCAAGAATTTTAAATTGAAGAGACAGGAAGACGATCGGATCGCAGTTTCTGAGTCTGAAAAGAAAAACTGGGAGTGCAAAAATCTAGTGAATATTGGAAATAGGGGATGAAATTATTGTATTCGAAGAATTGGAGATCGAAACGTATCTTCGTATGCTTCGTGTATAATAAATGATTATCGACGTTTCCACGAATCGTACAAAGTGGCGCTAATTCAATTTACGACTTTTTTTTTTCTTACCTGGACTTAGGAGAAAAAAAAGGAATAAAGAAGGAGAAGAAAAAAACTAAGTGAAAACACGTTCGGAAAGCAGAACATAAGGAGCGAGTGAAAAAAACCGCGCGATGGGACAGGGCTAAATTGAGCCGTCAAGCGGTTCGTTATTAATTTCAACACCACGCCTCGACTGGACTCAACCAATACGACCAGCCTGACCAAGTCGTTTCGGCAGTTTGGCAGTTTCAGCTTAGTCACTTGAAAAATTGAATTATACGGAAAGAGATGGTCTTCCGTTATCGAGTCATCGACCTAAGAGTCACGGAGGACAGCAGGTGACACGAAACGAAATTAATCAATTAACTACCACCTCGGGAGGCACCCCGAACCAATCGATTGATAAAATTTCAAAAGGAGGTGAAAAAAATTGTTTGTTACATCCCCTGAAACTACGAATGAAATTTTGACGACGCAGCTTTCATTTTTTTACGGATAATAATATATAAGAAAGCTGCAGTAATTTGTGGGTGGCAAAAAAAAACAAAAAACAAAAATTTACGGAGTGAAATATTAATTAAAAATAACTATACGGCAAGGATGCAGCATCGATATAATCTACCCGGTGAAGAAATAATTACGAAATTAAGTCTTCGCAAACGGACAGCTGCACCGTACGTAACAAGTTAACCGTATTGCAGAACCTGAATCGCTATATAAGTATAACTTGAACTTTGCTCGTTGTTAATTGTCAGTTTCTGTACACTGCATTGATAGTCGATAGATACGTAACGAGCGATAAAAGGAATGAGATATAAACGAGAAGAAGAAGAAGAAAATAATAAAAGAAAAGAAAATAGAATGAAAAGAAATGTAAAGGAAAATAGGAGCTCGAGATGAGAACGTATAGCTCGTACCCAGAGGCCCCCACGCCTACTCGTAACGATATTTTAATTAAACCTGGTGGACCGTAAGAGAAATTCAATCTTCAGATAATAAATGATTACGACCGACACCTTCCAGGGCTCCGTTCCATAGGCCGAAATTTTTGACGAAGCCTTATATTCTCAAGACACCTTCGCAGTCAACCCTGCAGAGTTCACACCTTAATTAATGTCTATAATTAACTACCTACGTATATACGACGCAGCCGCAAAAAATTATCGGTATGAAGAAAAAAAAACTTGAAGATTTTTGTACATTTTTTGTTCGTATTTTATTTTTCGGAAACTCTTACAGCTCTTCCCCAAATTTCTATCGTCGAATATATTCCCTTTTTTGTTTCAAATCGAGGTGTGAATGTGATGTGCAACGGATGCAGTGTGAACTCTGAAAACGCATAGGTATAAGCGGTAGATAGATGCGTGAATGCGCAAGAGCCCGTGAGGCAGAGATAGAGGTGTGAGGCAGGGTGGCCCATCCATGCGCGAGCATGATATATGGCTGACGTGTTAATTGCCTTCCAGTCCTACGCCAACCTGGATCATCGTTCGACCAAAGCCTAGACTTAACGTCTACAAACCGATGGCTAACTGTTTTGTTCCAAACTGCAGAATCGGTACAATATAAAGAAGAAAAAATTACTTTAGGATCGGTACGATGTTACGCGATTTTTCATTCAACGAGGGTCGCTTCGAATGACGCGATGGAACCATGTACCGTCATTCTTGATCTAGGATTGCACCTGTGGTATAAGGTACGTTCTTCGTAAATGGCTGGGGATGCTTATAGATCTAGTTTGATCGAGAAAGCAAACGCGTAGACGGTAATAAGATATTAATAATTAGTCGAACCTGTTCCTGCAATGGCGCCACGCCTACTTGCAGCTCCTTCTCTTCTTCTTGTTCTTGTTCGTTTTTTTTTTTCTCTTTAGCTCTCGGCGTCGTGGCCCGTCACGACGCTCCGCTCTTTTGTTTCGGATCGAGAAGAGATTTCGATTATCGGTTGCAGTCGTATAACGACCGGCTAACGCAATGGTCCCGCCTCCAACAAACGCCGGAGCCAAAAAGATCCGGCAGGATTTTTAGTCTCCGTTTATCCTGCACCTCTCTCGCTCGAGCTGCACGCACAAGTGTGTATAAAGCGTAGGTATAAGCGGTGAAGTTAAGGAAGGATCGCTAAGATTCCTTCGGCCTCTTTTTGTATTTAAATTAATTTGTGGCGATTAATTTTTAATTAAAGCCGTGCCAAGGGCCTTCATATGCCGGCCGTTTCTTGGTAGGCGAGAAACCGCGCGCTATCTCATCCCATGCCCATGCCCATGCCGGGGCTCACCTCGTTCGAAACTATAACTTTTCGGTTCTGAAATAGATAAATAAATAACCAACATCACATCACCAATGAACACACCTATACCCACCACTCGCAGCTCTTTTCTTCCTTTTAATTACAGAAACGGAAGACTCGTAAATCTGTCTTCTCGACGGCAGTTCTAGCTGTGGGTAGCCCATTCGGATCCAGGCGGTTATTGGTAGGAGAGATAAATTACTGCAGATAAAGTGCAATCTTGGAAAGCTGCACGCCGCACACCACAGGACTCTCTCCCTCCCTCTCTCTCTCCCTAGCGGTTATAAGCAAAGACAAACAGCCCGTCGTCCGTCCTGCGGGTAGCAGTACACTTCGAAGGTGAAAATTATCGGCGAAATAGCAAAACGGATAAAAGAAACAAAAAAAAAAAGAAAAAACTCGCGATGTGTCAGGGGTGTTCCGGTAATTGATATAATCTTCGATAATTATCTGCCTCATTCCATTACATCCACTTCTTCATTCTCTTTTGCTTATTCGGCTCCGGCTCGTGCGCATTTTCGAGTCTGCAGCAGCTACACCGTCGAACCACAGCAGTTTCGAACCTGAGGGCCGCCGGCCTTAATAAAATCCTCGTAAAACACTAAACGACTGTAAAGTTGACGCCCTAGAGTGAGACTGCAGCGTTGTTTAACCCTCGCACGCCGTCGAAGAATTGCGCGGTTCTGCAGTATGCGCTAAATCAAACTAAAGCCACGCCTTCAGCTGGGCAGCTTTCTTCCTGCCCTGTTCGAAACTGCGAAACTTTACTGTGCACAGAGTCCTTCGGGATCCTTGAAACCCCAACATTTTAACCCTTTGAGAAAAAAATTCTTCATTCGCAGATCGTTATCAACATTTTTTTTTTGTTGGATTTTTGGTGGATCGATATGCACAGATTTAATATCAGGTTTGTATGTACCATAATGTAACAAATACCATGCGTCGTGATACCTCGTAAATAATAAATTTGATCGGCGTTCTTTTATCCTTTCTTTGGGTTCTGGGTGGACCTTATAGGCGAATAGAGGCACGAACACAATCTTACGTATCAATTAGCCTCATGTTCCTTGGCCAAGGTACGAAGCTCGACGAGGCGTACCCCCCGGTAAGCTCGAGCGGTTACCCCCCGCAGGCCTTTGACCGCGGGCCGCTCGAGGTGTGAGAACTCGCGGCGGGCGTAGAATCTGGTGAACGACTGGTGGTCCCCGACGTCTTAATCTTAGGAAAATTTTATAAGAATTTAAAGCGATGGATGGTTTATCACCGAAGTGGCGACCGGACAAGTTCAGTTTGAGCGTTTTTGAATAACAGAAATAGCGAGAGAAGAAAACGAAAAAAAAAAAACAACGTGAAAAAAAGAAGAGAGCGAGGAACGAATCCCATGAAATGATGAAATTTGGCGATTTATTAACGAGCCGTGTATTTTACCACTATTTTCAGAATCCTGACGTACAACGATTAATTGCCGAATGCCAATCTCGCGGCAGTAGAGAATCGCCTTGGGGTAAGAACGCGGTGGACGCGAAGGACTCAAAGAAGAGGTGCGGTAGACAAGTTAATAGCTCGCAAAGTTGAGTCTGACCCTTGAGCTTGCTTGACAAGTGCACTCCGGGAGTGCTTCGGGCGAATTAAGATGGTGGCGACGATTACGCTTTTGACGGTTCATTATGGTAATTAAGTTTGAACGACTCTGTGTAATCGCTACATGTGTAACAGGTATCCGAATGCACTTTTTTACTCAAGGTGTATAAATTCCATTAACAGAAAAACAAAATTTTTAAATATCCTTAATTTTCGACATTTTTTTCATCACTTCTTCTACTTCTTCTTTCACCCTTAATTTTCACCCCCGCGTATAGTAGCGTTCAATAAACGAATAGTGGCATAGATTCCAATCTATTTCGTACGGTTATGATGTTACACCTAATGGTGGAGCCAAATAGATTAGGTGCTGGCCTGGTCGCTATAGGTGTTATAACGGCAGACCCCCTGCCGTTAGCACTGGGGTTTTGGTGGGTGTTAAGTAATATATTATCCCACAAACACCTGGCCCATACTTGAGCATGGGGCCTGGCGCTGGCCTGCCGAGAGCACAATGGTTTATTCTTTATTCTTTCAACGGAGAATGATGATGACTTGTTAACACCCCCCCAAACAACAACTCGTAGCAAAAAGATTTCGTCAAAGATTAGATTATTTTTTTTTTAGCCGCAGATGTTAGTAACTTCGGGACATTGGAGAGTAGAATTGATAAATGAAGTCATGTATTGTCTTAATTTCGAATTGGCAACGAAAAGAACTAGATCATTTATGCACGTCGCGGGAAACGGTCGTGTCATAGTTAATTGAAAGAATTAGTCGTAGGAGCGTTGAGGAAAGTGAAGCTACTCTCGTTTGATGAAAGGAAAGATGAAATATCCCGCTAGTCTTGTAGTTTTCAAAGCGGTAACGAATTCAGATGGGCCCGTTCACACCTTCGCTGATTAGCTTGAACATAATTTCCTCTTCCACCGCCAACGGGCCCCCGATCAGACCCATCGCTCGGCGGCCCTTACTTGGCTTAGGGTTTACTGGCAGCAAAAGCCGCTGCGTATAAGGCGTCGGTCAATAATTCCCCAGTCGACGCTCAGCACCGCTTGACGTCTTAATGCATGTCTAGAATAATCTCACCGCCAATTTATTATATACCCTTTCTCATTTCTTCCTCTTCTGCTCTCTCGCCCTTATGGGTACTGATCCTACCCCTTCCCTCCTCTTTCCACAACTTTACTTATGTTTCCTAACCTGGCCTGACTAGAAGCTACCCCTGGGCTCAGTCAACCCTGTTCAGTGCATTGTTATACGTGTTATAGGTGTATAGGTATATATACAAGATTACCTACCTGTTATTTATTTATCTTTATCTTTTTTCAACTTATAGGATCAGAGGCTGACGCCACTGGAAGAGTCCGAAGCCGCCACATGTCGGTCGCTAGCTAGCACCTAATAGAATACGTAATTTGAATTTTTGAATTATACGAAAGCGGAGGGAGACGTGGTGGCGTTGCCGCTCATTTTCACCGTGGACAGCCGCAACTGGACTATAAATTTATTAAGTTTATGGGATTCCGGAATTATCGTTGGCTAGCTAAGAAGAAAAAAAATAAAATAAAGAGAAAAAAAAATCTCTAGGTATATTCTCAGACTATTTTCTCGCCCGGCCTTCTTCACCCTTCGTGACATCCTTCTCTGCAGCCTTCGCGTAAATCTTCATTGTATAAGAGGGCTGGTATCCGACCGAACGTGAGAGACTGATTGTCTGTCCATCTTTTTATATTTATTTTTGTTTTTTGGTTCTTTTTTTTGTAAGGAAAAAGTTTACTGGGGCAAGAACGCCGGCGTCTATAGATATGCTGTTAATGAAACGAACGTTTTCTCAATTTTTCGAATTACTACGTTTATAATCTGACATTGATCGACTGGTCTCGTTGTAGTTTCGGAGGGTGTATATATACCTAGTTCGTCGATTTTTCACTTTACCGCAAGCGTTTAATAGCCGCTAAACAAACCTCGATGAACGGCACGTTTGCAGCTGATCCGCGTGGGTAAAAAAGATTACCCGGTTCTTTCGACCCGTACCCGTAGTAACACTATTAACGAGGCAATCGAGCTAATCTAAAACGAGTCTGGGATCCGGGAGCCTTTGCAAATTGAGACGTTTTCGCGGCCGTTTAAAAAATCGAGGCTACCTCTTTCTGACGCTCGATTTTTGACTCTGAATTTTTATCCCTTTTTATTTTTTTTTTGTTTTTTTTCGTTTGGTACGTGGCGATGACGCCTCGATCGTTGGTACGTTATATTATATAAATGCAAAGCTGTGTTAATACATAACTAAACAGATATATATGCTAATATATACTTATATTGTATATAGAAGTGGCGTGCAGCCGAGGCACGTCGGCCATTTCCGCGTGCTAAGGTACGAGAACGTGTGTCGGCACGGAAAGTGCCATCACTCAAAGAGTTAACGACACGAAACCCTCCTGGATCCTAAGTATTTCTTAATCCAGAGATGATAATTTATTGACTTAAGAATACCGCGATGCTACACCGGCCCTTACACCATATACCAACTTAGATATCTTATAGGCGAACAGTTCTTTCGTTCGTTCATTCGTTCTCCTGGACTGGACTCGACTGGACTCGACTGAACTGCGGGCTGACCGCATACCAAAGAACAGACCCCTCGATGTGTTATTAAATTATTATATTCAAAAAGATTTACCACTTCTTTCGACACTCGAATATCATATGGTGGATTAAGACCCATCCACCTTCGCTTCGCACTTATCTTACTCGTGTATAGCTATATATTTCTCTGCCAAACGATATGCAGTACGTTTTCAATTTATTTATCCGCAATTCCCTGAAAGAAAAATCGTCCGAAAACTGAGAAACTTTTTTTTGGAAATAATTAAACGATTTTGCCCGAAAGTAAATCAATGCACAAATTTTTCGAAACTTATCTAATTTTCTTCGTGCTCAGGAATCGAAAATTTCGAATGTTTTGTGACGGGCATATTTATTGTCACAATAATTTCGTTTTGAGAATCGAGATTTGGAGGGTTGAGAGATTCGGGGTCCGGGGTTATACACTATATACTATAGGCTGAGCCAAGTTGCTCATAAATATAGCGATTAACGTTCGTATTTATTAAATCCCAATGGCGGAGCTGTCTCTGTCAAGCGCACGCCGCGTCGAGTAGGTATACCGGAGATGCGGCTAAGATGCGGTAAGTTCTTTAGTTCGTTTTGCCCTTCTTTTACGATCTTCAGATGCTAATTTCACGCGAGTATCTCCGCTTCGAAAGCAACCATCTCGTCTGATGGAGGCAACGGAGAAACTAACCGAGTGTGCAGATGAGACTGAGACAGTGCTAGGACCAGCTAGTCCACCATACTCCTGCAGATGGATATTGCCGGCGAATGAAGGTTTGGTCGAGTTTCTACCGGCTGCGGTGGGCCTTGGACCGACCGACGCTGATGACGAGATGATCACTTAATTTGGCCAACAGCTGCCGCTTTCTAGCCTCATCCTTCTCTCACTTATTACACTTCTTCTTCTTCTTCTTCTTCTTCTTCTTCTTCTTCTTCTTCTTCTTCTTTTAGCGTGTCTGTATACCTTTTTCGTTCTCCGTTTCGCGGCGTAGCGAAGCCTGTTCTTCTTCTTCATCTTCTTCTTCGTCCTCTTCTTCGTCCTCCTCTTCATTCCGCAAATTGAAGACCTTTAAATCGGAGCTGATCTCTGCATACAATCGTGTTCAATCGGGAGTCATTTCGAACTGTGTTCCATTCAATTACCGTCTCGGTAAGTATAATACTACGTGGGCACGCTATGTACAGTAAATATATTCCGCGAATGCTCTCTTATTCTGCAACTCCTTATTCATTCGATATACTCGGGATTCACCTTAGCAGCAGGTGACCTCGAGAAAAGAAAAAGGAAGTTTATAACTCCGGTCGTAAATCGTGAAAGGGAATACGATACATCCTCTGTAATGCTGTGGATATATAAAGAGAGAATATATAGAACAGAGTCCCGTTCTAAAGGAGAACGATTCTCCCCTTCATAATTTCGACGTCAAAAGTTACAGGTTTCGCAAAGTCGCGCTCTGGGTATCCATGGTAACGTAGGCGTCTAAATCCAGCCTACCCCCCCGGTATTCGCGGTCTGGTTCGTGCGGGGGTCACGAAGGGTGCGTCAAGGGGCGCTCAGGGTGCTAAGCCCAGAGATTTGCACGGGGCTTCGCGGTTGGTCGGTTCATTGTTTCAACGCCACTTCTCGAACAAACGTGAATACATTACCATTCGTGCGAGTAACACGTAAGGGATTCCATTCCGAATGCCAACTCAACTTTACCTAACAAGATCTGACGCGTTACAACCAACGCTCTGCTCAACCCTAACATACTGATTATACTGTACGGTTATATATTCGATAGATTGTAACGAGGAACCCCGAAATTCGCACCAAAATTTAGATAAGTAACAAGGAGATCCAGAGAGAGAAAGACAAAGAGAATAGGAACATCAATTTGCTCGTGGCTTGAAAGTGGAGCAAAATCTAGTGGAGAAAAAGTGTCAAATTTTTTTCCCCACTTCGTTGGAAAAGTGGAGTTTTTCTTACATCAGTTGAACAGTAGGCCATGGCTGCAGTGGTGGACAGAACCATTGGATGGTGGAAAGAGTGAACAGAGTGGACCCTCGCGACTCCTGATCGTCTTTATTTTTTGCCCGAATCCATTCGGAGCCCTCGCTTACCTTTATACGGTTTAGTTTGTCACCCTCTGAACTCACACAGGCTCAAATATTAACGTGAATGTCACTGTGCGGAGGGTAGGAAGGTGGACACATGCGTAGGTCGTACGTGTATACCTATCCTGCACCTTTATTTTACCCCGAATAGTCCGGGGGACGAATTTGTCAACCAATTCCCAGGGATCAGTCCCGCGATGGAACGACTTACAAATCGAATTAGGTCTTTGTCACCTTTTCTGCCCTGTGAACGTGGTAAACTTCACTATCTGGATTTAAGCGACTTCTGTTTGAACGCGCTTCTTTACCACAGACACAAATCGCCAATCAATTCGCTGAATCTATACGTATGTAATTTTGAAAGACTTTTCACATCAGTGGGTGTATGGGATCGGGTTGAAGTTCCGAATTTTAAAATCCGGGAGGTCATGAAATTCAAGTTTTTGGAGTCTTGTTCTCTCGGATCTCTAGCTTTCGGAACTTTGAACCTTCGTTGTTTTTCGATTTGAAGTTTTTTAAATCAACTATGCAGACTTTCGAGGATTCCAAAAACTGTGAATCGGTGTTATTAAATTTCGAAACTTCAACCCAGCCCCGTATATATGATTTCATAATCTTTCCCGACTTGTACGAGAAATTAATGAACAAATGACGCGCAGGTGTAGTACCTACCAGGTAAATGTGAAGAGGGTAAACAGTTCCTGTCGAGCTGGTTAAAATGGTTGTAGATAATTTGCGAGAGGAGAAGAGAAAGAAAAAAAAAATTGAAATGAAATGGACATAAATTACGAGCAGACGGACGATAGAAGCTTTGTGATAAGCACTTTATTGGCGTCGGTTGGCCTGCACGCGGGCGTTTCAAGGGAAATAAATAAACAAACTAAACAAACAAAACGAGAGAAAGGAAGCGAAAACAAGAAAAAATACAACAAAATGAAAAAAAGGGGGAAAAAAAATACAAAATACACAACAACAAGTCGGAAAGAGACATGGTGCACGAAATTCGCAAAAATGTAGACGAGATAGAAACATCAACCCGTGAGCCCCGAGGGCAGGCGAGCAGTCCTGCCAAATGAAATTATCCCTGAAACCCGAAATGATCTCCCCGGCTAATTCGAGGCCCGGCTGGGTTTGCTGTTTGTTACGTTGGTATCACTGAAACGTTCGCCCCGGGCTGCCCATAATTTAATACCTACCGCTAATATGTTTTCCCTCTGATAAGAGTTTGGCCCCTACACTGAAACACTGCCCGGGTTGAACACGAGGTTTAATTTACTTCCACCCCCACCGGACTGGGACTCAATTCAGACACGTCAAAATTATTCTTCTATTCCGCGTGCTGATTGTAAAAACAATTTGTTGATAACGCAACGATAATTCTACTCTGTCTCTCTCTCTCTATTCTATTTTCTATCTCTCTCTCTCTCTCTCTCTTTCTCTCTCTTTTTAGACCTTTACAACTTCGTGCAGGGAATGAACTGCTTCCTTTTCTTTAACCACTTTCGAAGTTGCGGGTGGACTGAGGAGCAATGTAGAGGCGGGAAGTCCGGGAGGAGACAAAGAGGGCAGAGTTAGAACGAAGGAGGAGGCCTCGTCCTCCTCCATGACGCTTAATCCCAGCCATCTATCATCATGGAGGCTAGTTAGGCGATTCTATCTTCCCGTCTTTTTTACCCGCTCGCTCGCGCTCTTCTTTTGTTACCTTGTTTAATAACTTGTGATGAATGTACTCCATCCAACGAGTCGCGTCCCTCCAACCTCAAACCTGCACCCTCCCGCTACCAAGGAGCTGGGTGCCTACCTTCCTACCTACCTACCTACCTACCTACCTCTACTCGCTTACCCTCGGGCAACTCCTGTGCCCAGAATGTCTCCGTATATAAAGATATTTCTTTTATTATTACAAGATGATAGAGAAAGGGAGAAAGAGAATTACTGCAGTATCTTGAAAAGTAAGAAAAAAAATATCTTACTTCCTTATTTTTAATTAACTGTCACAGATTGACAAGCGCAAGTGGTACCGCGGTAGTTGTATTTCAGATGATTGAGTGCGAGGCAACATTGAGGTATAAAAATCCGTGGCCGAATTTTTAAGAAGCGTGATTTTGGCTCTTGAGGAAATTGAAGAACCCGCAAGAATGTAATGAAATTTGTAATTATGGTATGAATCGGTGGGTAGTAAGTAGTAGCTTGGGGCTGACTGGCTGGATCACAGGGTTAGAGGAACTGCATCAGGGAGCTTTTTTCCGAAGAGTTGAGGTACGCGTATGTATATAATATAGCGAGAGGGTAATTATAACTCGTTAATTTGAACTTTTCATTTCGTCACCGAATTTTTAGTAAAACTTTTGCGGACGCAATCCCGTCGGCTTTATCGAGGCAGTAGCGACGAGGGAGGAAGCCGGTCGCTCCGGGGTCTCTCATCTCTCTCTAATCCAATTAAAAACGCGCGAAGAAGATCGCGCGAAACAGCCGTGCATCGACCGCGAGCCCGTGGTGGCGGGAAACGCGTAAAGCCGACAAATTTTAATTGATGCGGAATAGCGACAGTAGATCTACTATGATGCGGAAAGGAATAAAGGCCGTGGTTCGCTGTTTGACAAAGCTGATATATTATAATAACGGCTTATGTGTACTATATTGTTATATACGAAATAAATTATCTTGATTATACCCGTGGCCTGAAAAAAACAGGAAAAAAAATACACCAAAAAGTATAAAAAATGTGAAGATAAATTAATACGTAGGCGCGTCGAAATTGTAACCGAGATCCAAGGCTGCTTCACAATATTCACCTCTACAATTTACTTGCGCCAATTATATTCTACCAATTACGATTACTGTGGTTATAATATAATTAAAGCTTATATGGCTACCAGCCTTTGCAATCAATTTATGCTTTATCGTTTATACTTTATGGCTTAATCGATACCTCCGCTTCCTAAAATTATTCAATTTCTTAATCTTCTTCTGTAAAGGATTCAAGGCTAGCCCGAGAACGAACTATACCAGCCACTATAACTACGAGGGTAGAAATTGCCCGCTGGCAAACTTCAATATTCAAAACACGCTGAATTAATTATGTATTCAATAAATTTTAAACACATTGAAATGAATTCAAATTGCCGATTAATATTAAACGATGTACACTAATTGGCCGGCCAATTATGTGACGTTAATTAAACATTAGAGGCGCAATTAGATTGCAGTAAGCGTAGAGACATCTAACAAGTACCGATGTGTTGTAACTTTTTCGTCTTCAATTTCTGCATCGTGTCATTTCGTTTCTCTGTACGTCCGACTGTCGGTTGAGTCTGATCTACATTTTCATTTTCAGTATTAATATCAGTTCCAAATTATTTCGACTCACGTCAAATTCGGATGAAAATTTGAGCCTCGTATTCGCGTCACTGGTAGCCGAATGGCTTATTCAAAAATCGCCAATTTTTGGTCCGATTTTGAGCACTGAGGACTCTGCTGCGGTTGGTAACTCGGGGAATGGTAAGCTTACCATGAGCAACCATACCGACTACTGGGTAAGATAGTAGATTCTGGGTAAGCGCCGTCACCGGATATCGACGACTGAAAAATGCTGGACAATGGTAACAGCTATGGGTTATTTTTCGTGATGGGAAAGTCGCCGAGAGTGGATAATTTCAGTTTTTCAATTACCAACCATAGTTCGGCCACATCAATAAAAAAAAAAAAAAAATACTGAAAAACTTAGCTCGTTGAAAATTTACGCTGGAAATATTGTACCACCGGTGACTTATCTCTGACAAGCCTTTACCTGTGACCGAAAATCTTGCAGTGATTTTATTTTTCTGATTTTTTTTTTTTTTTTCATCATGGCAAAATCGTAATCAGGGCTTGTCGATAATTTTCTGACTGATGATTAGTACCCAGCTCCGATTGTCACCACGATTTTTTACAAGGAATGAATGAGGAGACTTCTGACCTTCTAAGTTCTTCGGAACTGTGTCACTTCTTACATTTATCAGCGTAACGAAAAACCATTAATCTTTACCGTGCAGATCACCTTTCGTTTAGGTGTCCTTACATGATTAATTACACACGAAATAGTTTTTATTCATTATACTTTTCTGATCCTTATCATTAATACCTGGCAAAGAATGGAACGATCTCTAATTTCAAATTATGTCGTGGACTGGGGTGGTTCTACCCCCGATAAACTTTTTTCAGATATACCTAACGGCGTTTCCCTATTTTTGAATTTTTTTATTTTTTGAATAATACCGTTTCTCATTTTATCAACAGCCAAAAAGCTGTGTACCTATATACTTTATTTAATCCAAGATGGCGCCACCAACTTCGTTCGAATTTCCGTATTGATCTACAGTTGGTGCAAAGAATTCCGATCCAATTTTGCAGCCGGTATCAGCAAGGCCAGCTCGAGATTAGCCGTCAAAAAATTTCCATTCTTTGTTGAAAAAATGAAGATATATTCAATTATTTAGGGAACATCAAAGTTATCTTATTGGCTTTGAATAATCGCCAAAAAATTCGCAATACAAGGGAAAAATTAGTTTAGTATTATCGTGTAGCTCTTTCGCTCCCGGCTTTGAAACTTTTTAATACATATTCTACGTGGATAGATTAGAACTTTTGGTTTTTGTTCAAAACTGAACGTTTAGTTTCTCTCTTTCTTCACACTTTCCACGAGCTATATAGCGAATGAATATAATAAAGGATTTGATATTATAATTCTAAGCACCGCGCCGGATAAGGCGTCACTTTGTTCTATTTTACGCTGTACAGAGACATTAGCATACTTATGATTCGCGGAGGGTGATTATTCTGCTCACGAGATTTAACGACGAAGCGTAACGTTGCTCTATCGTGGGCAGCTATCACAAGCTAATTAAACCGAGAGATTTCAGTGCAGGAGAATTTCAAAGCATACCTTTATTATTGTATAATATATATAGGTATGTATAAATCGAGTTTTATAAAGTTCGTCGAGAAACTTCAACCCGCGAAGTTCAACTGAAGTGAAATACAACGTTCAAACGGAAACTGAATTCTGTTATTCGTCTAACTAATTTCATAATGGATAATGAACTTCGGGCTTTTAACATTCGTATATGTTATAACCCTATTCTCGACCAATCTCTGCAGGGTAAAGTGCGAGCTTACTTATCGTTAGTATGCAAATTTCTACCGCAAATTATGGCGCCCTTAAGGGAGCGACAGAAATTATTTTCAAACAGAATCCCGGATTTTCCGGGCTTCTCTTCACGGCTAAAAACCAACCGAATTCATGTTTTCTCTATACCCAACGATCGACGATGCTGCATGTAGCTAATTTCGTATCACGATTACACATCGTCCCGTAAGAAAAAAAAAAAACTGTCCCTTAGCAAAAAAAAGTAGTTAACAGAAAAAGTGGAATACAACGCTTTCGCGAAACAAACTGCAGTAGCTGAAGCAGAACAAATGACTTATTCTGCGATATCGGACCAGTACGAAAACCAAGATCCCTCTTAGTTTTTTGCTAGCGATAAGAGGAACGGCAGATGCGTATATGTAGCGGAAAGAAATGGACCAGAGTCTGGATGTAACTCGAGCAATTTATCCATCTCACGTATCTCGCTATATCTGAGTCTGAACTATCTCGAGTAAAATTGTGCAATGTCTGGTCTGTCCCATCGGCGTTTAGCTCTTAGCTTCTAACACCCGACTGCAGCAGTTCACATCGGAGAGATAAACGATGAACTTTCTTTAGCTTCATCTTCGTCTATATTTTGGTGCTGTCTCAGTCTTACCCTCGAGGACATGCGCGCTGGTGCTTTTGACCGTAAAGCTCATCGTCGTCGGGGCTGGCTCTACACCTTCCCCGAACAGTCACGTGGAGATCCTCCGTTCGCGCGGACCTATTTTATGGAAAATAATCGCAAGTCTTTATCGTTGAGTAATTATTCCTTATTTAAAAGTGATCCCGACTCCTGTGATCCGTTCGTTTCTCCAAAATCTCCGGATTTTGAGGCCAGAAACGGGAAACTCTTTGGTGAGATTCGTTCTTTAGATTTCTTAAAAAAACAAAAAAATCTCTTTATTTGAAACACACTCTAAACTCAACACAAAAATCCTAACGTATCTACATCACGAAATGCACCTTCGAGGTCATTCGCCCCGGGGAAAGTAAGATAGCAGCTCTCAAATTAGACGAGTATATTTATTGCCGAGCGTGGATTGGCCTCTCGCTGATCAAACTTTGTGAAATGTTAGATCGAGTTGATTACGGTCGGTCTTAAGGCGAGAAAAACTCAGAGGAAGGGTTTTCCTCTGGGAGTCAGTAAATCACATTTTCAGAAGAATTCCACGCTTTCTACGACAGGAACTACGGTGGTGTAGGTACGATAGTGTAGACGGTCCTCCGCTCTCTATGTGAATTCTTTTTTTATTCCCCATTCGAAGGAATCAATCTTTGCTACACAAAGGCTCGAGTAATCGTAGCCGTGGATCCAGGACGCTGTACGTGAATCAAAAGTGTATAGAGAGAGACCTGCATTGTTCGCTTTTGAACGTATGTTCCTTACCGAATCTTTGGACATTGCAAGGTGCGCGTCTTCAACGTGAGCTTACACGACTTGGAAATGATTTACCCCATTCGTTCCGCGCCATTTGAGGTCCGAATCATTCTACTTCACAATTCAAATCACTGCCAATAAATTCTTTGCTCTGTCAATAATTCCCGATAGATTTCCATTCGCGATAATTTAATATTACCGGGATTTTCCATCGCCTGATTTATACAGACTGGATAACGGACTCATCAATCCGTTATCGTTGACCATTTCATCAACGTTTTTTGCAATACTGCACCGGTTTTAAAAGCTGCATACTTTACGATCGGAGCATTAAAATTGAAAACGATTAGTCGTCAAACGTGGAAACTGTGCAAATCGAATCGTTGGATATGATATCGTTCCTGCTTTTTATGGCGTCGGGGAAATATATACGTCGACGCGAATAAGAGGCCATAAACAGCTGAATCATCCTTCGAAATGTTTCTGCAATTCTGGAACAATGGATAACATATAATATGGCAGTTTTACGAATTTCAATAACCCGGTGCTATCGCGTGTTCGCAAAAGTGATACGGAAGCGATTTTCGCCAGCTTTAATTGAGAGGGTGGAATTGACTATTTTGAATTACGCCCTTCTGTCGCCGAATTAAACTCTGAGAATTACATTAATATCGCTAAAACGTAAACTCGTCAAGTGTCAAAGTTCTTCATCATCGACGTCGATTTTCGAATCCAGAGGCCCGTCAGACAAATATCATTAGATTAGTCCACGAATATACCAACGTATCAGACTATCACGAACCATTATCAAGAAAGCTACTCTATTGGTATGAACTAAACTTAATCAAGTCTGTGAGTTTCCCAATTGTTCGGGCTCAAAGTTTGATTCTAGAATCTCCTGAATTCCAATAACCTGCAACCCAGACATCACGAATAACGTTAGGGACAAATTCACCTTCTCTAAAACTGAATTTACCCGAGAGGTTCTGGCTCCTCGATCATATTAAATCCAGTATAAAAATTCCGGGACTATCGTTGCTCGATTTTCACGAAAATCTCTACGATAACAAACGGAATGTATGTACATTAAATAAGGCAGCCTGTAGCGCATGTTACAAGGTTAGCTCTATCGAGCATATTCAGTTAGCCAAGCGCAGACCGTAGGTCTTGAACGGCCGCCAATAAGTCGGGGGTATTTCGGTAAGCACCATAATAAATCGTGGCCCAATTAATACCCGCGTAGAGCTCTATCAAACACGGGGACAGAAATCACCGCTCATTCATCATCAAAGTAGGCATGTACACATTTCTTAATCGGCTGTATGAACATTGAGCTCGGTAACTTACCCTTGTATCGTAGAAACTTTGTTCTCGCGTAGCTGTATATGAATAACGGAGCTTGTTACTCAGAGACATCGTATTTAGCGTGCTGCAGTGTTAAGAAACCGATCGTTAATCACAGCTGATACAGTGAATACAAATTTAATGAAATAATCAGAACATTCAGTCGTTCCCATCGCGAGTATGTATATCATTTCGTAGAATCAGCAATTGATCGAGTAGAGCTTTAATAATGAAGCTATCACGTGATCGTTAGTTGTGTTTAAAGGGTCTAGATGAAAGAGACGACGGAATGTCCTGACCTGTTTGCAGAAACGATCGTGAAAAAATGTAATAACAGCTTTGGGGAAGAAAAAAACCCCCAAAAAACGTTCAAAATAAATGAAGGGAATAAAACGCCTGATTGTCACCGCGCGTCGGGCTTTTAGCTGGCGTATTTTTCGCCCGTTATACATCTTCATTCCGAATCTAATATCTGTACTATAAAATATCTCATATATACCTATAATGGCAGAACAAAAACTAGCTCAAATACATCAAGGTTATACCTCCATAAATACTGAAGGGTTCGCATTAATTATTCGACCTGTTTGACGCTCTGGCAATTTTAGGGTAGGTACGTACTGTCGGGCTCTCTACTCTGCGCATATCGCGACCGTAATTTTTTTTCTTTAGCCTTACATTACCCGCTTCCGGGGACGGAATAAAATATTGAGTAGATGATCGGCAAAAACTTGAGTTTAATGATTTACTTGCAATATGGAAGTGACACGTATCCGTTCGTTATTCGCTGAGAATTTCGGTAGAAACGGAGGAAGTCTGAAAGCCGTAAATATACCAACAATAAACACAATGGCTTTTGACGTAATTAAATTGTCTATTCGTTTGCTGGATGTTTTGCGTCAGCATCTTCATGTCTCTTAACAAATGACTGGAACAGATTTCCTCTCGACTCGCGAGCCGATCGTTTATAATATATTTCAGTTGATTACGTTCGCTGGCTATTGTTAATACGGTATTGTTTCACCATCATCGGGTAGATATATACAGTGCCCTTTGTTATATTCGACAATCACCGAGCCACGTTATAGCCGTACAGAATTTTTGATCTCGTTTAATCCGCGTTTCTTTATACCTAACATAATTATGTACTCAAAAACCAAAAATTAGACGTGGATAATTCAATCGCATAGTTTATTTTTTATTTTTTTTTTCCTCCACCGAAAGCACGCGTTTATATCATACCTCATCCACATCAAAGAGGCTTGAAAGCTTTTTTTCAAAGCCACGAAAAACTGCGACCGTAAAATTACAATGGGAAGATTAATAAATAACTTCTTTACTCAGAAACAGCAGTTGAAAGGGCAGCTAAGTAAATTCCTTATTGGTCTTAAAGTGCCTGTTGAATTTCAACAAAAACCATCTAACGGTGTAAAAAGTTGATGATCCTTTGATGATCCATTAGCTCAAAGAAATCGCGCAATCAGTCAACACTGTTGCTTCGAGTATTTGACAAACGAATATTTCGATCTGATGTTCAGTTGCGAAGCTTAGATAATGATCATATATAAGAATTACTGTCAGCTGTAGGAATTGAACCATCGAGTGAAAAAAATCTTGGAATAAAATTCGAGAAAAAGAAAAAATTTTGGAACGTATAATATCGCGACTTAAAAATTGGCTCGTGATATAAAGTTCTGCTCTTATTTCGTTAGACAAGCAGAACCTGTGACGGGTCAATACTGAATACCTTATGTATTATGCTACATCGACCGATCGATATTCTATTGATTGGCTAAAAATAATAAACGTTAAACTTGGTCGGCACGTGATTCGGTAAGCAGGATTACCTCGACCACATACTCTGCCATATTTCTAAGCACATAATGTTTGGATTCGCGTTGTGGTCAGAGCAGAAATTGGATAATTTAATATGCGAAACACCGTCTTCTTCTGGTGGGTCGAAAAACCGACCAGTCACCCGAGGCGGTACCAAAAAGCGGCATACTCGAGCCTAACTCTTTCATAAAAGGATCGTAACCCGTTTTAACCATAACCATAATTAGCGGCTAAGCCATGCATAATTTAATAGCAATCTAAAGTTGAAACGAGGTATAAAACCGCGAGGGTTATCAATGGCTGTGAAAAACCTTACATCGTCGATATCGAGGTGAAAAATTTTCGCGATAATTTGTCATCGAGCAAGAGAAGTGCAGATCCCATCGTCCATCAATCGTTCCTGGATAAAATGTGAGGGTTGAAACGACCGCGAAGATGTTATCCGCAGCGGTCCAAGCGATCACGTCTACGAATAACTGCGACGACGCTCGACGAGGGCCACGGGGGTTTGAATTGGAGTGCATTTTCCCTCACGACCCTCTCACGGTGCTCGAAGGCCGACCCAAGGCTCATGGCACAACGTAATAAATGAGATACGTCATCCCTTAGCCCTCGCCACTTACAATGTGGTCGGAAGTAAAAGCACCTTGCTTGCTTTCCAAGCAGATCTTTAGATACTCATCACACGACCGATATTACAGAGCCGTATCGGTTTTTAGTTAATTGAAGAGCTTTTTGCATTGACCAGGGTGTAAGCTTTCCGACTACAACTGAGAGGGTTTCGCGGTTTCACCACTCATGCATTATAACGCGTAACCAGCCCTGCGTTAACCCAGCTATCCAGGGCGTAAATCCGATTATAAGTTTGATCCGATCAGTCGATTGTGAAAGAGGACTTTGATCGTATCGACAGATTATAGAGTTAGGGTAAAATCTGTTGAGTAGCTACTTCCGGTATGTTGCGTATAGATTGTTTTGTAATTTGGGCAAGAAAACATCGTGAAAAATGAACATTGAAAACCGAAAACAAAGCAAAATGGAAGAATGCAATCTGAGTATATTTATTCAGTTATTTATTCAGTCATTCAATTTCTTACCACGTACAACTAGGGCTGAGACAGTTTTTTATCCCACTGCAAATACCCGACCATGTTACGGAACCACAACCGTAACTTTTGACTTACCTCAGATATACCATTACGTCTGAGTACGCCTCGGGCACGCCTCACTGCTGCTGCTGCCGCTGACTAAAGGGAAATTTGTAGTCTCGTTGAGGATCATGCCCAGTCTCGTTGACATCAAGCCCGGTTTCATCCATTAGAAGAATATATACTGGATCTAGAGAGTTCGATGTAGAAAATCGATGGCTATTTGCATATTTTAGTCGCAGGAAGCGCCTTCAGTATCCACCATCAGATGAAATTTGAAACCCCTCAAAATTCACTTGCACGTACGTACATACATTGTTTACGGAGCAAAAATATTTTTTGACATCAACTCACGAAAATCGTGGGTGTATTAATCTCTTTCCATCGGTAAATACATTTTCAAGATGGGTATCATGGCGGTAGGCAAACCACGAACCATTGTAACGTGAGCTTTGCATGCCCAACATCACTTTGTGGTGAACCACAAAGAACTCAACGAACGTACGTGTATGCAGATATATGCATACACTACGTGCTCTCCTACTATTATATGCGCGTGTAATATACGTGGGCAATGGTGCTGGCCACGTGTGTCACGATGGATAGTTAATACAGATTGGAAATGCTTCAGGCTCTTGTGCTTTAATGGTGGTTCATAACGATACAGTACGACTGATCAATTTACCTACCTACCCAGATTATATCCATGTACCTACATACTATACGCCTCTGGGTAA
The DNA here is from genome assembly GCA_949628255.1 of Macrophya alboannulata. Taxonomy (NCBI): domain Eukaryota; kingdom Metazoa; phylum Arthropoda; class Insecta; order Hymenoptera; family Tenthredinidae; genus Macrophya; species Macrophya alboannulata. The sequence goes on along the minus strand of OX451209.1, from coordinate 3,118,904 downwards.
CCTAATCTCGGAGGAATTACTGCAGCAACTGCACATCAAATACGTTGTTCGGTTAAAATAGAATTCCGTAATTATTCAATGGTATATTATAGTTGAGCCGAATTTTGAAATATTTTTTAACTAAGAAATTCTTAGTTCAGTCGCCAGGTAGTTTTAACTTAGACCGTTATCTTGGAAAAATTGCGTCAAAAAGTGGTTTTTTCGCAATATTACCTTTCCGGATGATTCTACGTCCGATATGGTCATTATCAATGTTGTAGAACAGATAATTTCCAACGACTTTCGTTGAAAGCTTTTTTTTGTAGGTCGAATAGTTTTTTATCTAGAGCGACGTAAAGCGATCGATATCGCACGAAGTTTTAAAAATACTCGTTTTGACCAGGGATTTTTGCAAATTACTACCGGAAAAGGAATATTGCGAAAAAAGAAGACACGTTTTGACGTCATTTTTCCAAAATGGCAGCGAGATCGGCGACTAGCTGAGGTCGAAAACTCATAGAATTACTCAGGGGCCCCAAAATACTTCTCTCATCGAAAAATCGAAACTTCTCTAAATTTCGTGAGCCAACTGCCTTTCTTTTTGCTCTGGTAACTGAGAGCTATCTGCCAAAAAAAAGAAGTCGCTGAAATATTCTGATCTCTGCAGTAACCATAAAAATTCTTCTCTTGTTTTACGGTTGAAGTCTGCTAAATATGTCGTCGTTTAATTATACGAGTAATTAGATTTTCTCTCTCTCGTTTTTTCTCTATTTTTCTCTTTTGCGTTTCTCTTTGTATAATAGACTCTTAGTCGTAATAGTAATTACGCAAAGTATACCATGAATCAGTATAAATGTAATTTTAAGAATTTAAGCTGGAAACTGAAAAAAACAAAATGTGAAAAAAGAGACCTGGCAGCTTTTTCATAAATAAAACTAAGCTCCGTTCGTAGGTGACAATGATGTTATAATCATTGACCGAGGCAACCGCTGAGTTAGCCAAGATTTAGATCTTTGGATAAAGCAGATCTGCTGACTGCACGGTTTACCTCGATATATAACGTTTCAAAGAGAAGCTTTTTTTTCATTTTTATTATTCTCCTTTACTCGAGTGTAAAACAACCGACTAATCCATTATTCACAGTAAAATAGCCGGGTCTAGTTTTACTATTATAAACCTGGTCTATTACTGGCACATAGACTTTATAGTAAAGAAAAAGAAAAGAAAAAAACGAAACGAACCTTTATCTTTACGAGACTTTCGTTCGATTCCCGCCACATGTTACTCGCCCAATTTATTTCATCCGTTTGGCAAATGAAAAATGTGCACCACGCCTTGATCCGTTGATTTTGATTTTATTTTTTTTTTTATAGTCCAAATATTAACTCTTCCGAACTTTTGATCCCCGGCGGAAAGTTTCCCGGTTTATCCCTTTAGCCCCGGACGTAATTCTTCCGGTTATTCAAGAAACAGGTGGTTTTTATTCGTACAAGATTGAAATAAAATTGAGCGAACAGCAGACCAAGGAGTTCTTAAAGATATAAATCTGATGAATTCTAACGTTATTGCCTTCAACCCTGGACGTCGTATATAGATATACCGGGTGTCCCAGAACTAAATGTCCAAAACGAAAGGTGTCCTAGAGGAGGTCGAACTGAGTAATTTGCACCGAAGAACATGGGGTCTGCGAAGTCGCGTTCGCGAGATATCACAGGTTAAAAAAAGTTTCGTTTTGCGCCGCGGCGCCGCGGTTTTTAACCTGTGATATCTCGCGAACGCGACTTCGCAGACCCCATGTTCTTCGGTGCAAATTACTCAGTTCGACCTCCTCTAGGACAGCTTTCATTTTGGACATTTAGTTCTGGGACACCCGGTATGCATAGATATCGTTTTGAAATAAGCTTTAAAACAAAGTTAGCCCAATTTGTCATTCCCACAATTATAACTCGGTCATAGTATCAGTTAATTCCGAGTAAAATAGAAGGTCGATTAATTGTCCACATGCACGTAAGCAATCCATATATAATTCAAAGTAATAACAGTAATATGTATGGAAAACGATGTGGGTATATCGTAACAACGGACGATCCATATCGTACATAATATCACGTGGAATTATAATAACTGTATTTGCATGTATACGTATATCTGTATGTACACACAACCCACAGTGGAAACGAACTTAAATCTCGTACACCCATCGTACCCACCTACCTAATAAAGTTGATCTGTTAAAAAAAATCTCCATGATTGATATTAACGCGAATTTTTTACCCCTAAATCAACCAAAAGTTTATCACTTTCATATTTCGTATTTTTTTTTTTTTGTTTTTTCGCTTGTTTCATTCGTATCGCAAAAACAAACACCGCGATTTTCGACCGTTCCATATTTTTTACCCAGATTTTTGTCAAATATTCTACCCTATATCTCTAATGAGCGAATAATAATAAATAAAAACCGAAAATCTCACCGTCGTGATATCTAAACTACGATATAATCTCGCCCTGTTTAATTAAGCTCACACCACAATGAGCCCTCGAGTTTAGCCAAGCTGAGCATTTCTACATCCGTCTGTCCGTCCGTCGGTCAGGGTGATCGAACGATCTCACTCGCTTGAGGTTTATAGCTGAACACGTTTGGCACCCAGAGACGCAGTTTCCCTTGATCGTAGTTCGCATTGGCAACTGGCAACGTTCGCACAACCACACATATCTACCCTTCGGCTATTTGAACAGAACCGCAATGATCTTGGCGGGTACGAGTTTGGCTATAGGACCTAAAATGTGAAGCTAAATTAACACACTTGGCAATTAGAGAGTGCGAAAATACCGCGGTCGCTCACATTACCCGAACCAAACGAGCTCGAAACTAGGATAATTGTTCCCTTCGGTCAAAGGGTAGGAACTAAAGATGTCGTTATTCGAGGGCGTGTTGTTAGTTGGCCGGTTTTCGAACGTTCACATAAATTACTCGGCCCTCAAACTACGCGAAATTCGGTTTTATTAGAATGGGAGGATAAAGGGAAAGAGGATCATTTTGGGGTGGCCATTCAGCTAAGAAGCGTTAGATAGAAGTTTCAAAGCGTCTGCCCGTATTCCCATTCAAATTTAAAGAGCCAACGGTGTTGGTTTGTACGCCGAGGAGATGTAAGTACGATGTAAAGGTAGCCCTTTAATTATTGTACCTACTTCTCAAAGTTACAATACAAGATTAAGTCCCCGAGGGAGGGATTGGTATAATTATTTAAGAATTAGCCTAAGTGTATTCGCATAACGGTCCGCAACGTTTGTTGGCTTTAAGAACGGGGAGAGGGGACTTCGGATAATTTGACGATAGCAGAGAATTAGACTTGATTAGTCTAGCTCGTTACCCCGCAGCTTTAATCATTGCGCTTGGTTAATTACGGACCGATTCGGCAAAGGGAATCGCTATGACGAAGTAATATCGCGCCTTAATCATCGCGCAATAATATATTCCATCATAGCAGCATTCCACATTTCACATTTCATATTTTCCATTATTATTTATCATTTTTATTTAGTCCTACTTATTTGATAAGAATTTATCGAGCTTTTTTCCATTATTTCCACTACTACTTTCTCATGCAGACTAATATCTCCGCAAGCTGACCTGGATATTATATATAATGCTATCGGCATTGGCTTGCGATAGTGCACCTAGTTGATTTCACCTAATCCAATCTGGTCTTAGATTCGATTCGCGAGACCGGAGAGTCTCAGATTCGCAATCAGTTTGAAAAAAGGAAACACGATTTTACCGGAGTCTGTAAAACTGTTTCCAGTACTTTTATTTATTTATTGATTTTTTTTTTTTTTGTGTAAAATTCTAATCATGCCAATTTTTCCTTATAGATAAATTATTCATAAAAATGTTCAATTTGTTTGTTCGGCAACAAAAAGCTCGCTCGTTAAATGATTCATTAAAATTGCTCAGTGTAGACTGTACAGAGAATTAAGTAGGCTTTATAATATTCTGACGGGCTTAAGAGCGGAAGGCTTTTTATTCGCTCCAGGTAGGTATACTATATACCTAGGTATCGTACTTTGAGACGGTAAGAATGCAAGAACTTTCTTACAAGTTGTATGAGAGAAAACCCACGGCGAATAACCGACGCGAATCTAACTGTCGTTGCTTTTAGTAAGTTAAATATTACTCCCTCAAGCTCCCGCAATATGTATGACCATATACATATCTATGTATAGGTAATATCTAATAACGTACGGCCAGTAGAGCTCAAACCGCGCGAAATTTCTCAAGGGAAATGTTTATTTAATTACGCTTTACCAAACTGTCAAGATATTTTCTCAACTATTTACTCTCGCTGACTTGAGGTCAAAATAGCAACCCAAATTCCACAGCACTCAGAAATACCCAAAGCGAAAATTTACGGATGATGGATTCGCTGAAAACCAACTGTAACTGATGCTGTCACTCGTTATCTATAAATCATCATTTCTTGAGTCAACCGAGAACGATCGATCATAATTTTTTTTAAACAAATTGAATGAATTTAAGAATCTTATGGGTACAATAACGCTAATTTATTAACTTCTTATTTAGTTTACAGCTTTGGAACAAACTTTATGTTTTTCGAAAACAATACCCAAGTCGTTTTACTTCTCTGGCAAAAACTTGGGCTATTAAACAATGTAGGTATACTAGCCAACAATAAGTTAGGATGAAGTTTCTCAGCAGCTTTATATACTTAGATCGGTGTAGATATTTTTCGCGTATTTTTTTAGACACCCCCATCCGTTCCATCCACTAAGCATCCCATTCTTCATGCAAATCCTGTCTGATTCTTCTTCCTAAAAAGTTTCTCACTGATAAAATATCGGCCTTTTTAGTACGTTAAAACTTTTATTACCATAATTTTTGATCCCTTACAGCGCCATTAGTATACCCACCGTAATAATGTTACCCAGTTTTTATTAATCAGGAGTATAGGCGTGATCTCCTCGAAGAAGACCTGCACCCTGCTTATTTCTTACGCGATAATATATAGGGGGACGAAAAATGTAATAATGGAATTTTTCGCACCTCCTTGTTAATTTTCCCAGCCGCTGTACAAAAATCACGATTCGCACCAGGATTAATATTTTTCAAGGTTTCACTTTGCTCCAGATTCTATATCCTGCCGAACAATACATCGATCTAATGAAAATTAAAAACGGTCTTAGCGCTTCTTAAAAAGTTATAACTTCGGAGCTTCGGCTGATTAATATACTCTCGACTTGTGAATATATTAATAAATTTTCTGAACGCCAATCTCTCTTTAATACCTTCACCGAAAATCATAAACCATTCGCGATTAGCGAAGGTAGTCCCGGATTGAATTTATTCGCCAGTTTACGCCTGTCTGCATATTAATTGATTCAATCTTTGTTTAGGCAAATGACAGACTCCGTAAGGCAAACACACAGAGTGCTATAAGTTCTATAGAAAATGCCTTGAACAACTACGAATTGCAATCTCGATGTAGGCTGCCCTAAACATACTGAGTTTGCCTCAAGGATCCCGCGAGGATAATGGATCCAAAAAAATTTCTAGAGTATCGATATGCGTTGGAATGACAGAAATACTGACAAGAATTTCCTTCGTCTTAGTTTCCCGGAAACTGCTGCTGCAGCTTGGAAATTCCCATACCGATATCCCAGAGATCTTGACGAAATTTAGTACCTTTTCAATTAACGGGTTAAACTTGATGTCTGACAGCTTAAAAGCCTCGCGTTAAGAGACCCTTGTTGTCACTGAGAAAACTTTTTCTTAGAGACGTTGACATCCATCAAGATGATATCCCACGTAAAGTACAACCCAGTAGTAGCCCCAGCTTCCTCCTAGCAGAGGTTTGCAGATCGCTTTCTCAACTTGACGTATTGCGGTTGAAAAGAAAAATGCCTAGCAATTGGCAATGAGCTTTTAAGATCCCGCAGGCTGAGAAGCTAAGCGAATTTAATGATTTGTGTTGAGAGGGAAAATCCGCTACTTTATCAAAGGGCGTCCAACTCCACGCAGTAATTAGCGCAGATTCAAAGACCTAATTTTTTTTGTCCTGTATAGAGGGAAAATACGCAACGTTGATTAATCAAAGTCCGTAAGATAGGATATCTGGTTAAGCAGCTTTTCGAACACATGGGTATACTGGAGTGTTGACAGAAAGCTCAACTCTGTTTGAATACTGGATTGTAATTATTATGGATTACGGATTAAAGCTGAGGCTTATATTAGGCGAGTGGGATTGCGTATAGCGCAGCTGTTTCGAACTTCTGTTAAATATTATTCCGTAAACTATATCCTGGAACCATTTTTCTACCCTGACTTACTCCTAATGCCCAAATACTTAGTCGAATCTGCTTTTTTTCTTTACCAAGACACAAACCGGCAACCACCTGCTTCATCGTGGACGGGTCGAACCTCCCCACGAAATACCAAAATGCCGGCGAAGTCGCGACGGAAAATAAGGTGACTGACGGTGAGTTATTTATTTTCATTTTTTTTTTTTTGATCCATTCATCATCAAAAGTTTGTTCAACGATTAGGTTAATCCTTTCGATTTTTCAATTCTTTATTGTTTCTTCTCTCTTACATGCAGATGACGTAATGAAAATTGAAGTGGAGTTGAAGGAGGCCACAATGCAAACCGACGATCAAATATCGACGATTCTCGTCGGTCCAATGCCTAACCCGGATTTAAGTCCAACGCCAGAAGTGAACGCGACTTATCCGGGTGGTGAGTGTCTCGTGGATGTAATTAAATTTATTTTGCTAAAGTCAACGATTAGCATTTGATACCGTAGAACGCTAGTTCTTTTTAATAGCTTTTGTAATCAATGTGTTAATTAAATTATCACCTACCGCAGCTTCGGATCGATTTGCTTGATTACTCTGATAAAATAAAATTACAGAGGTGTGCGTATATACGTGTATAATTGTGTACCCAGCCATTGTGAATTTTTGAATATACTTCAATTATACGCGACTGACGATAATCCACATTCGCGACAGATTAATTCAATGAATAATTTATTTATATTGTTCCAAAGCGGATCAGATCAGAAATTTTTTCTACGCGAAAAATTGCAATCGATCAATTTTTTCATTATGTAATATGCAATCGAAAATCTCGTGACTTTCTATTCATTATAGTTCGAATCTCAATTTAATTTTAGATTCGAATCAGTTCAAGTGAAGATACAATACATAGAGTGGTCAAAACTTATTCAATAATGAATATCGGGAGTGTTTGATTATTGCTTATTAGTTATAGCTATCTCTAAACCTGCGGCAGGAAGCGTATAGATGGGATTACTTTAATCAATCTGTATTATCAATTGATTTGAAGGGTTTCTTGGTACGACAAAGTATCGAGCAATAATCTATACACTGCAGTATATAGTAAAAATCGATCGATTCGATAACGCGAATAATACACGGAAATTCCAATCCCAGTTCCAAGCCGTGAAATCAATTTCAAGTTATTTCTACAAGGAAAGAGAAAGAACGGTATGCTTGGAGAAAAAGAAGAAGAAAAGGGAAAAAAGATAACGTTAAAAATTCCAAGCTCTATTGTGCTATACCTATACACAAGGCATTATTATTTGATGAAACGGGAAAGGCGCGGAATTTTGGAAGCACGTAAACGCTTGCCGGCACTTAAGTGGTTATTTCTCTGCAGCCGTTCGCTTTTTTCTTTATATCTATTGAATTTTCGGTCGCCTATAGTCCGCGGGTTAATAAAACGAGAATAAATTCGCCATTGTTAAAAAAATATTCTATCCCAGCGAAAATTCTATATTTTGTTTCTTTTTAATCCGCGAATGTGGACAGAGGGGGGTTTGGTTCAGTCTGGAATCTCTCTGAAACGTAAATGAATATGAATAACTAATACCCGGGATACGTAATCCGTTTACCTGTATAATTACACGCGTGTAATTATCTGCCGAAAGTATTGATTTGTCGATACCTATAACGTCCTTGTTTCGTTATAACGAGCCTTGTCACAAACGAGTGAACACAAAGCTGCTTAGGGAAAGAAAAAAAAAAAAAAAAAAAATGAAACGAAACGTGAAAACGAAGAAGCGACGAAAATCTTGGGCTTCGAATTTTGAAGGTGTAGCTGAGCCCGGAGAAGTCGTTGTTCGGGCCGAGGAAGCTCTCATCGTAATTTTAGTGTTGGTACTTTGGGTCGCAGCTATCGCACTGTTTTTCAATCGTTGGGGAAAAATCCGAATGCTTGAACCGTACCAACCGAAATTTCAGCAGCAACATAGACAGAGCTGTGCGATGATCGATCCCAACCCTCTCCAGGTGAGTGAGGCATGCAGCCGTTTATTCATTTTCTTATTAATTTAATTCGATTGTCAATTTAACAATATTTCCGCCCTGTCTCGAGTTTCCCGCAGGTAATTCAAATCTAATTTTTTTTTTTCTTCTTCTTCCTTATCGAGTAACGTAGATTCAATTTCCGAACCAATGAACGATGAAAATAAAGGCTATTGTGGTGCCAGTTTACATTTAATATTCCGTAACGGAGTAATCCTGTATTGACTATCTTTTTGAAATATCAGTTATGAAGAAATTTCACGATAAATGGATGGATTGATTTTACTTATAGGGTCTTGCAGCGTTTGGCGAGATGTAAAACAAACAAAAAAATCGCGTGATCTTAATTGCAGAAAAATTAATTAGATGAAAGGTGTGACTTGAGACGGAGACGAACAGAGTCTAATAAAAATGTAAATTCATCATTTCAGCGCAATCAGATTAGTCTCTAAAAATCCAGGGTCTAATTTTTCTTCCTTCACTTCTTTCTTTATTTATTTCTTTTTATTTTCCCGGAGCTGGAGGTCTGCACAGTGAAAGAATGCGATTTCCATGCAAATTCGTTGCAAGCACTAGACAGATTCCCGGAACGAAATGAAATGCTTTTCAGTTATTTAAATGAAAGTTCACTTTCTCTCTCTTTACAAGAATCTTTCTCACGACATCCCTGCGCAAGCAAAACGGAGACGAATGAATCAGAAGTGATACTCCTCCTCAACGCTACCCCACGCGGCTCTTATTTTTCATTATTTCTTTCAATCCTCCACCTCGAGGAAAGAAAAAAAGCAAAAAAAAAAACAAAATGCAGAAAAAAAACAAAAACAAAAAACGGCAAGGCAAATCCTACCCTGAATTCCAACAAACTGGAGTTGCGTAAAATTCACCGCCCTTTGATTCATTCGTCGTAAAATATATCAACGAATTACGGTATATACTTCGTTATTTTTATGTCATCGTTTCAACGGGCAAATAAAATCCCCTTACCCCCCCCCCCCCCGCATGCCCCAGAGATTTGATATGAAATGCAATGTTCATATTTCACGTGTGTAAATTGTGCTTTTGACTTGTCTCATTATTTTTGAATCTCAAAAAAAAAAAGGATGGGATAATGAATTCCGTTCGTTTGTAAAACTCCTGTGGTACAGATAAATGGATACGATATAGATACGTGACAACGATATCCAGCAAGAGTTAAATTTCACGAAATTTGACACCTAATTCTTTCCATATGAGTGGATTGAAAAATTTTTGAAAAAAACAATTTTCGTCGCTTTGATCAGCTCATACTCGTCAGCCAAAAAATATTGAATTACAAAACCAATTAAAAATGATTGTATAAAAGACAGAAATTCAATTCCCTAACATAAGAGCAATAGTAATCCTAGCCGCCTTCCCTGCTTTAAAAGCTTTCGTGTTTTTACCTAAATAGATCCTCAGGATCCTCCAGACTCTTGGCTACGCGAACCACTCGACGTAGGCCTAGCATCTCTCTCGAATCTCTCTATATAAGTCGTATCTATTTTCGGAATCAGCTATACGTCTTACACCCGAGCCAAATTCACCATTTAAATCAAGCCCATCCGCGCTTTCCTATTCGCCTGCAGATGTTTTAGGGTTATTGAATAAAGAAGCGGAAGGGATTCCACCGAATACTGTAAGGGTTTAAAGAAAGTTTAAAGTGCGGCTATAAACGGTGCACTGCACGAACGAATTCCACCCACACTGCGGGAAAAATCGATGATTTTTTTTTTTTTTTAATGCGAGGAGGAGGACATTTTTTAAGCGTCTCGCAAATACCTCTTAAAAGAATCTTTCCATCCCCTGAAAGGTTTGCCATTAAAAACTGTTGAAAAAAGGGGGAATATAAAAAAAATTTCAAGAAATTGAACGCCCGCAAATCCGCAGTGTCTACTGCAGTAATTTTCCCCCTTTTAGCAACGCATGTAGGTAGGTACTACGGCATGTAGTATGTACTGAATACGTATCGTAGGTATATACGTATATTGCGGTATGCGGCACGCTGCTCGCGTATACCTAAAACATATCTTTCATAGCCCGCGTTCTGGACTTGCGTAATGAATAAATGGAAACGTGCCAAAACCGCAACATCGTATGCATACGCAATTAATTAATATACGCCACGCAGTCGAGTCTACTGATACAGCGTTTCCGCCCTTGGATGAGAATCTTTTCTTTTTTTTTTTTGGTAAAACCGCGCGGAGAAATTTGAATACAATCTTCCGCTATACTTGAGTTCATGCGAACTAAAAAGCTGCTAAAAATCATTGGAGCTTTAAATCCGCCCGGACTTTTTTATCCTGTGTGAAAAGGGTGCTGATCTATTTATAAAAATCTCGAATCTCACCCTTGTGAACATCACCCTTGACCTCTGCAGACACGGAGGACATAAAATCGGCGAAGCTCGGGCCTATAAACGCAGATCAAACCTTGGGTGGGGTGTAATTCATATTCCTGTCATCGAGATTCAAAATCCTCGGATTTTAGGGGGCCCAGAAACGCCCAGATATGGGTTCGACGAGCTTGTCATCCCCGGATCACCGATTTAGGGTTTCTTGGCACAATTCGCATGTCGCATAAATTCACCCGCGCAAAACCGCCCGCGGTGGGTAGAGGGGCAAAAACGTTCACGTCTGGCATATCGGGATGTGTAAGAGCCGTATTGCCCTGACGAGGAACTTCCGGTAGCGTAAATGGACGGCTTATGGAATCCCTCTACGAGCTATACGTTAGTCGAAGAAAAATAGCTGACCCTTCCGCGCTGCAGAGAATGAATTCTTCCTTTTATTTGCTGTTTCAGCACCGGGCATGCTCCAAATTCAATATCCACTGCTTGGAACATCCGATCGTTTATCCAACGGGATATGGATCAAATTTGTCTTCAAGACCGCGACAGAACAGCGTCTTTGTCGGATCGAGTATGTCGCTTTTACCGCCCCAGAATGCACCCCGACGTGCCAAGAGCGCGTTTGATATCCAAACCCTTGTTCTGGCCGAGTGTACAGTGCAGAATACCGGCGATTGCGATGTTCCAAAACGCGGAAGAGACTCCGGTAAATCATTTGGAGAGTCATTGAGGATTCCAGAGTTTCCTAGAGCATCGAGTTCCGTACAGAGACAACGGGGTATGAGCATTTGCCACTTCGATCGAACCGACGTTCTCGCAAGACCCTTGATGAGGGAAAGAGGGATGAGCATTTGCCAGTTTGACAGGGGTGACAGCCTCGGTAAACCACCCCAGAGGGAAAGAGGCATGTCGATTTGTCAATTTGACAAACAAATGCCGTCGTGCAGTAAAACACCCGACGTAGTCCACACGTACAGGGCGACGTGCGTTTAATTAAGATGGATCCATGATAAGTATGGCAAAAAATAAAATTTTTAACAAAAAATATGTATACTGTCGCTGATTTATATCGCTGGTTTACGGGTACGAGACACTGATTGATTTAAAGGGATTTTATATTGAAAAAAAAAAGATATATATGTATATATTACATGATATATCTGCACTTACATATATGTATTGTAAGTGCAGATATTTACCCATACGAAATATGAAGGTTCAAGAATATTTTGTTTTGTTTTTTTTTCTCTTATCAGAATATCTGAATTGATTGATTGATTGAGATGAAATTTCAATATTTGTATAATCTTGCAAGTTGAGATCGATTAAGCGACTTTGGGACAAGCCAATAGTTTTATACATGGTGTTGAAACGTCATATATAACTATAGTACATATTAATAAAATCAAAAAAAAAATAAAAAAAATATGTTAATACAAATATTTGATTCTATATATATGTAATAACTTTATACAGAAAAAAAAAAATTTTTTTTGATGCTAGTATTTTCTTACATTCCGGGTTATTCAAAATATTTACATGATTACAGTTATAGGTATTATACCTATATAAATTTTCCGATAATAAACTGAAACATGAAGACAAAAAAAAAAAACGAAAGAAACATAAATAAATATTAAACGAATGGTTAAACTCCGAAATTTATATATCGTAGAGAAATTCGCAAGCTACAAAACATATTTTATCGAATGACCCGATACTCACATATATAGTAAAATATCCTATATAACCGATATATATATATATATATTTTTTCATCGAATATATAGCTGTCAAAAATAATAATTAACTAACGTGCGAATTGACCGCGCGTTAATAAGAAAAAATATCCACAGCAAAATTTTGTCCGCGTTATCAAGTGACTTATATCTGGAATTATAGACCACGAGTCGATTTCGCTCTAACTTCAGATGAACGTTGCTTACGCAGGGCAAAGGTAAATATTTTGGAAGCCAAGTTGTATGTACAAGCCTAGAGTCAACCCATGTCATCGTTGAAACGCCCGAAGGGACTTTAGGGCCGTGGTTAAGCCCTCGAGAATGTGTCATGATGAGAATTTACCAAAGAAAGTTCAATGATGACACGCCTCGAAGAGATATTCGTCGATAATACCTGCGGTATATGGTAAAAGCGTACGATCAAAAAGAACAAGTCTATTTGATATTACATAGAAATATAATTATAGCTACGTGGAAAAAAATTTCAACGCACTCATCGTCAAATTCTAAACGTCCATCCAGCCAAATTGAGTGGCAAAAAAACAAGAAAAAGAAGAAAAAAAATGTATTATTTTTACAAGAATACGAAAGCTTTAATATTATCCTATATACTCACAACCGCACGTTTGGATGATCCTTTCTTCTTATATCTTGTTCTCAAGTTCTCTTTTTCTATCTATCTCTATCTCTCTCTTTATCTCAAAAAACGTCTTGCACTATTAACACTGATCTTTTTTGCTACGTCTCTAACCCAATTTTTCTAAAAAAATAAAAAATAAAAGAAAAAAAAAAATTCTTCCTATATATTCCACCTAAATTAGTCAAAGTAGCCCGCAATAAGCTTTTCCTTTTCAAGCTTATTAAGCGAAGTGAGATGTTTCTTCGTATAGATACAAGTGATATATCGACACTTTTAGCAAAAAAAAAAAAAATCCCGTGCCAAATGGAGAAATATAAAAAAAAATCGACAATGAAACCCTCTCGACGGTAATAAATAAATGATATCAAAAAATAAAGTGTCTAAAACATCCTGTTCAATTATTATTACAGCCTTCGAATTATATAGTCTGTCAACGGGTTATATTGTCAACTTAATTACTACGTATTTTCCGCCATCAGGTATTGAGCTGAAGGATATAATATATTTTTCACTATTGACGCAAGTGCCGTACGTATTGCTCTAGCGAGTGTGATTGTAAATATTATTATTAATTATTTAAACTGCAGTGAGTGGGCCAGGTTCATCTCATGAGGAAGGAAAGATGCTCTTAACTTTGTCTAAGTTAGGGTAGATACTTGAATCTTTGAAAATCGGTGGGACTAGACTCACCGCGAGTATAGACGAGGATGATAGTGTCCTCTGACGAAGTATGATGGACCTGGTGACGTCGATTTCTTGTATAAATTGCGTTTAAATGAGATTTAGGCTACATTGTAAGTCAATATTTGAGACCAACAACTTAGACTGTCTAAATCTGTAGTATAGCGTAGCTTATATAAATCTAATAGAATGAATATACATATATACAACGTATATTATATCGATGCTGTTAACCTTGGGACCTTTTCTCGATCGAGTATATTAGTAAGTTAATTATTATTATCAGTAAATAATATTTACCTATATTATACTTAGAGATTAAAAATAATTAAACTACATACCTAACAACTACAGACCAAATTACTAGACTGTTTGTATTATAATTACACTTCAAATTACCTACTACTCCGATAACCTTGACATATTATTATTCTGCTGTATCGATTCTACTTCAATTCAGAGAAATTCCAATCAACCTAAGACTCTCTTTCTTCACCTTACCTTTTCACGTTTAAAACTACAAACCACAAGTTTCCATCGATCCACTGGTACGTCCGCGATGTACGTCCTCTACAGCGCGAAATTAATGCCAAATATCAGTTTTGCATAAATATCTTTTTGTCTGTTAAATAGTTGCATGGCCGAAATAGTTCATATCAAAATCGAAAAGCATTAAAATTGTTAAGAAAAAAACTGTCCTGTACATTCTTTGCATTAGAATATCACTCTCCATGTAAAATTCGACTGTGACGTTAATGTTCTGGAAATTTTCCACAATTCATCAACATTTCCCGCTCCAGTATTTCCGGCAGGTATTCATATCGAGTTGAATTAAGACTGGATTGCCATGAACAGACCTACCTGTTCATAACTGCAGAAAGCCCTTTTATGCAATTGCAGAACATCATCTGTATTTTAGAGTCACGAGAATAACGGAGACTTCGCTCGTTGTAATTAGTGTACTTATGTGAGAGTAATGCAGGATCTTAAATAAAGCTGGTATTCTCTCCCCGAGCGAAGATGAGAAGAGGTAAACTCGAAGAAAGATGTGAAACGGAATATATGCCATAAGCATAATCCGAGAGATACTATTTAACATCAAAAGGATAGTTGTCCTGACGAAAAAATAAAATGGACAGAAACTTTTTTGTGGTGAATTCCACAAATTTTCTCTTTCATTTATACACACACGATGTTAAAACTTTCATGAGAAACCGTTTTTTGTACCTATTTCGGGATTCGGCAGACGACGCGTACCTACTGCGGATCGATGGGGACCTATGACACGTTGCTTTTAAGGTCGAAATTAAAGACGCGAACCAGCTAGAAGATTATTTCTCGAGTTTAACCGTTTTGTGCTCCAAAATGACTGGCGATCTTATATCGAATGAAAAAAAAAGTCTGGGCTTTTGTAATAAACATCAATGAATCTTATGAAGGTTATTTTTATCGTCGTTGCTGTCTAAGAGCTCGTTGAATCCGAGCTCAGAAATCGTAACGTTAATCCGGACAGAGCTGATTTCGAAAATAATTGATCTGAACCATAACTGATATTCTGTATACCCAATTGCCCGCATTTGGGAGCCACTTTGAACTCTGTATGATCATATTATTCACCTAAGATTATACATTAGTTATAAGATTGTTTAATAAAAATTTATCGAAATTACGTACAATGTGAATAAATACCGTGATGTCACCGAAAGACTCATAGGTATGTAATATATATTTATTAATCACGTATATAAATCAATACCTATCAATAATAATAATAATACCAGAAAAAATGGTTGTATGTATGTATGTAAAATAAGTTTAAAGCTCTGTGAAGGATATAATTAAGTTACGACGTATTATATTATATATTATTATGTACCTATATCGTGTAACAAAAAAAAACAAAAAAAAAATCAAAAATCTTATGCCAAAGTGTTGATTTTGGCGGTTTGAAAAACTTAAACATATAAAAGTAGAAAAGTGAATGAAATTCAAAAAGAAAAAAATATGAATATACACGAAACTGTGTAATAATTTTTTTACCATATCATAGTCCATTCCAATTTTTCCTCCCTTCTTTATTTCATTCTGCTTCATACCATTCTCCGAAAACAACCCCCGCTGAACAGAATAAAATCTTATAAGTTTCAGCAAATCCGAGGTAATTCGAGAGCGGCTATATAATCACGGCTGCAAGGACACATCGATATTTTGTAGCCCCGCATATTCTACCTATCGTGCGAAACAAAGCGAGGCAAGTCGCGAGGGTAAGAGCCTGCCTACATCCCCAGGTGATAAGGATAGAAGAGACAAACGCAGGGTTTTGTATTTCGTGAAACAGGCTTCAAAGGAAAGTCGATTATCTGACGCGAATTTTCTCCCTCTATGGAGTAATTCGTTTAAAAAAAAATTAGAAATAAAAAAATAATGGTTTCAGAGCGATGTATACAACACGTTGGCAATTGCTGAAAATCAACAGCTTTACGTAACTGAGTTATTCAACGTCATTTAACTAATTGCTTAATTAAGGCTTCTATTTTAATGTACCAAGCCACAGGGCGTTTTGGAGATACGTGATGAAAAACGGCCGAATTTCCCAACGGGCACACGCCATAATAACAATCATACTTCGTCTTGATTTCACATCATTTTTACACCGTTTTATCTTCAACGAGAGAATAGATCACCGTTGTAGAAAAGACAGAGGGATCTACTTCCTAAAATTATTTTTCGTTTTTCCTAAAAAATATGTGCAAGAAGTTTTTCACCCGGTTAAAAGGTTCCTCAGATTCACTGCCAACCTCAAGATTAACCCTGCTCACGCTCAGGATGGCTCCTATTTTTGGAATTTAATCGATTTCAGGTTTTCGTGCGGCTGTTCGTGGAGCCATGCAGTCGTACAATAAGTGATAATAAATATTCAAGGAATGCACGCAGTAGCTGTGGACTGTGGGGTTCTTTGGCAGTGTGCAAAGTTGGTATAGCTTCCAAAGGAATAGAAAATGGGATTCAGAGGTTAGTCTCACTTTGACTTGCTAAGTATTTTCAATATTTACTCATACACAGCTAGACGTGACCGGTTCAAAGGTTCGCGAGAATTCAGTTCCTATTTTTTGAATCCCGACTGTTGGTGTCGCGGAGTGAAATTACTCTTTTCCCCTGAGAAAAGTCCCGTTATACCTACGAAAGCAAGACCAAAGGGCGGATTGAAGCCGGGAGAAGAAATAGGCTATCTCTTCTCCAATTTGATTATCGTCCTCCAGTTTCTTTCTTTCGACATAAAACTCACCGTGGCACATCCTCTCGGGGCTCAACGATCGTAAAAGAATTGGCAAACAAGAAGGAAACAGCCCTGCACAGATGTTCGTTTTATTTCAACCCTAACGCCGAGATACATTTCAGCTGTAACATTATTCCCCAAAATTTTTGCTTCAGCTTCAATTATAAAATATCCATTACAGCCCTTGGATGTAACGCACGAATACCTACGTATGTAGGTAACATATCACCACTTAGTTGGGTGTTACTCCGCGTGCGAAAGATCAAAGAACGAACAGTCAAAGACGTACTCAATGAGCATTAAAATTCTCACGCAACGTTGAAATTTTCGTTTCGTTTTCCCATCGCACATATGTACAGTGTTGTACCTAACGTGAAGAATGATGCCGTCTGGGTGGCCACCGGAGCCAAAAACAAGAAAGAAGAAAGTGCGAAAACGAAAAAAAAAATAAAATAAAGGTAATAACAAATTGGGCCAGTACGGTCGTTACTACTGAATTAACGGCCCATTCTGGTTTAGGAAGTGGAATGTCCTCGTAAAACACTGGGATACTTTGAGTGGGTCTGCAGATACTGGCGGTTAATAATACTTAAATAAAGATTACCAACCTATATTGCCTGCAAAATTATCGCCGACTCTGCCTCAAGTGTCATTCCGATGTCCCAAAGGTATTAAGGCGGTGTCCTGGATACGTTTTTTGGATATCTGTCTCCCCGTGACATATACTATTTTTTCTCCTTTTCTTTTCAATTTCTTTTTTATTATATGTTGGATATCGAAAAACAGGAATCTCTACGTGATCATTATAATTTTTTCAAAAATTCTCACGTAATTCCCCGGTGTATACATTATGAAGGTAAGACATGCTTTGGTGATAATATAATTCTCGATGAGTAGCGAAAGTGAGTGAATATAAATTATTGAGTATCATGTGGCAGGAAGCACGTTAAGAATTCGTTCCGGCGGATGATCTTTATCTAGCTAAAAGCCCTGAGGGAAGAGAGAAGCTGACGACGTTAGATGCGAGTTTTAGTCTTTGATGTAAGTTTTACAAGTTTGGAAATCAGCCACCCTATGAAAACGATGTAACGCCATTATGCAGACACGTATGTGGTATGTGTATAGGCTGTTTATTAGACAGCAAACAATAAGTTCGTTTTATCGTCCGTCTTCAGGGGAATCTAAAAGATAACAACGCCATAACAATGAGGATAGAGAAAGTTTTCGGGGCCGAAGAAAGAGGGAAAACGTAAACTAGTGAATGAACCTGCGAGGGATGATCCCCGGGGAATCTGATATAAACGAAGTCGTGTGTGGGAAAAATAAAACAGAATCTACCCCGTTACACGCCTCGGTTGACAGTCGTGGCAATTTTCTATATCGAATTAGTTTCGAATTTCTATATATTTTTTTATTTCTCTTCTACCGACTACAGTATCTTGTAGTCCGCTGTTGAAAAAATCCGATTTTGTTCAACGTCAGGCGAAACGTCGTTGTGAAAAAAAATTTAAGGGATGGACGAAAAGATCACGAGCTTACGATTCTCGGGACAGAGACACGAGTCCGGAAAAGCAAATGAACTCTTGATCTGAAGAATAATTTATCGCTTATATATTGAACGATAGACGTGGGTGATCGATTGGGTGCAATTGTAAATCTGTGGGGCTTTAAACTACATGGAAAATCGAGCGTGACGCGACCCCTCCGGAAGACAGATAACTGGATCAAGGTTTCCCCCCGTGCTTGTGTAAATCCCAACGAACCTATAACATGTAGTTGTATTTACTATACGTGTACCTATATAACAGGAAATCGATTGAGTTCGCTGTTTCTACGATTCTGAGCACGGAGATCATGGGAAACCACAGGGTATCCGTTAGGAATGGTATAGCTCGCCTTCGTGAGATTTTTTTCCCACGAACAGTGATTGCTTTCTTTATTTTCTTATATCCACTACAATTTTTCTATACACTTCGCAAAGCTGTACGGGATTTATTATAAGCATGTAAATCTACGGTGTATGGTGTGTACCTGACTTCCAAAATTTGTACATCCGGGCATAATCCCGACTTTCAATATTAAAGGGAAGACTGTATACCCGAGAGATTACCTCTGTCTTCTTACTCTGTATTTTTTAACACCCCCGAAATCCCCGGGGTAAGAAGCGCAGGCGAACACATCGAAAAGTTTTCTCAAAGAGCTTAAAAAATAAAAATAAAATGACTATCACTGCACGTCGGTATCTCGTTCTCAGAATTCGAAAATATTTTTAGTTACCGTGTAGAATTTCGCCAGCAAAATTTTCCGAGCAAATTAAAGAACGACACGGACGTGTGTGAGTAGAGAATGAAAAACGTTCAACAAATGATGTCGACGAATGGCTGTTTGTTTCCATATATGTATACATACATAGAATTGCACAGCATGCGCTTTCGTATTTGCCAATAAATAACTCCGTTGACATTTCTATTCATGGCACATATAGTTTTGTAGAGATATGATTATTGATGGATGGATGGGCACTGGACCCGAGTTCTGCCCATCTACAAATGCAGACATACGAAAATATGATACGTAGATATAAAAGCTTGATACGTAGCAAGCGCGATGCTCGAAACATGAATACATACATTGAACGTTATTATCTGGTTGTTCGTAGAATTTCCTCTCACGATATTGCTTATTCTTCCAAGTAGGTAGACATTGGCCAGACGAGACGTGTTTGACTTTTTGCTCAAACGTCTAGCCTCACATGGGATAAATTTTTTCGAGGTAAGTTTCAACGCGATTTATACCATAAAATAGCGAGACACTGTGAACAGAATTGACGTACACACATGCCTAGATTTAACATGACGATATCGTATCGTAAGCTAAATCTTTTTTGACAAAATAAAATATTAAAACTGTTGTGAGGAACGGAGCTAAAAATAACGTGTACAGCTACATACTATAGGTATACCTATACATAGATTGAAAAATAAATTAATTAAGGCAATTGACCAGGAGGCTATTTATGTTACGACACAATGTAGAGGTAGCTGGCCCCGAAACGAGGCGATTTTAAAACAAGGGTTTGAAAAAGAAGGGGAAAAAAGGAAAGAGAAAAAAAAATCGCTGTATATTTTTCCTGGAACATAAATATTTCTTTTTGTTTGAGAATATTGTACCTACAGCTAGATGTATAAGGGTAGGGTGTTGTTTCGACGAGGGCCGTTGTTTGCTTTACTCCACTTATACGTCAATGTCAGCATCTCTATTGAACGTTGATCAAGCGCAACTGGGAAGAGATGAAAAACTGCAATCTTGTTTCGTAAACTACGTGAATCCGATTTCTTGCTTTATACGAAAATACGTTAATCTCTGGAGCATTTCAAAACCAGGCAATATAAAAATCACCCTAATTACTCACATTCAAAAATCTTCACCAGTAATTTCGATCTGAAATCGAACAGTCGAATGGAACAAGAAAATAAGTGAAAAATTGTGTTCTCATAATTTTAACACAGGGGTCATAGAACGTAAACCAAATATTTCATTAAGCTAATCAGCGGAAGGAAAATTGCGAGAATCAAATTGAGCCTCTGATCCACCCATCTTTTCAATTGTGAACGTAAAATATGATAAGTAACCCCACTCGTCAAAATTAAAAAGAGAAAAATTCATACCAATTGAAAAAATTTCGCCGTTTTATAGGGCCAAAAAATTTTGTACATTCTATCTTTATAAAATAAAATTGATCTGCTTTTAACAGGAAGTTCCGCAAGATGCTCCTAGAGTTGGTGATAAAACTTGTAAAAGAATTAAAAGCAGGGTGAGGTTGGGTCGACGGATAGACAGATGCTGGTTTTAATCAAGCGGACTTCCGCATGGGTTTAAGTAAGACCTAATCTCCTGTCTGAACGTTCTTCCCTGAATATCAAAGCGTGTCAGTAATACCTCAATATTGTATTGTGCGAAAGCTTAGAGCACAATTCGAGGAAATCCTACAATATTGCCTGTGTGAACGTCGGCTTGTAGCTCGCGGAATCTACGAGTCGCAAGTTTCAGACTTGATACCTTGCAGGCGATCAGCAAGGGAGTATTTCACCTATTCAGGTGAGAATTTGTGTCATACGGGGTTTTAAAGCCCACGGTAAAACCTAAGGTATTTTATAAAATGGTGTGCGAAACGCTATACTATATTGCGAATAACGATCTCGTTGTGAAATAATTTTCTAGAACCTTGTTAATTAAGAGCATTGTGCTGTGTAAATAGGAAAGTTTAAACGGAGGGTTGCGCAACGTTTTCCCTTTGTCGATAAGAAAATTACACGAACTAAAGTTTTCACCCTATACACACAAAAGCTGCCATTGCATTCACAAGACGAGATTCAATTCGGTAATGAAAATATTTATTCAACGGTTGATATTTTTTTTTCGTCAAAGTATAGAACTTCAATTATGTGATTTTCAAGTAAAGTACACTTCGTCAATCTTTCAATAAATTTATACACTTTTGATCCTCCGCCACTTCGTTCAGGAAATTTTTTTTAACGACCATCATACGTAGGTGAAACTAATCGGCTACTGCAGCAGCAGGCGTTGGACTATAATCATAAGCAGCTTAAATTATACTCATTGAATTACCATTCAAGTCAGCTTAGTTCCTTTCCACACTACTAATTATGTTGATCCAAAGCTCAGTTGAGAAGTTAGTACCTAACTTCCGCTCCGCTGCATTCTGTACAACTTTCTTCGCACGACTTTACTCAAGATGGTAGGCGTCTGCGAAGATCAATAAAACGGGTAAACAATCTACTCGAAATTTCGAACGATCGCACTTAACTCGATGCTTACTACACAAATTTCTTTCTAATTCTTTCATATCGCAAAGAGGTTGTACATATTTTACTGCAACGTGAAATATGAAGCCGTGATTGATAAAAGGGAATGAATTCTTTGGATCAACAAATTTGAAGCAATTCTTTGTCGAACTCTGCAAACTTTTCTGAATGATCTGTTTGCGTATCTACTTCTTTGGCCTGCGGCCAATTTGATGGGGATGGCGATGACACAAGAGTAGCACTCAAGTCAGTCAATGTGTTAGTTATAGTGCACTTTGCACTCAACTTCGATGCATTTCCTGTTAAATAAAACGATATTCTTGACCTATATCATCGTCAGAATTGTGTGACATCGCCTTGTACATAGATGCAGGAAGCCTTCGTGTAAAGCTAAAATTAAAATAGAACCAACTACGCCCTCTGCTAAAAGCACTCATAGTTATAAAGCTTTCGTTGAGGTAGTCCAGGGTTAACGACCAGACGATGTCTTCCGTTGCTATTTTTTTCTTTCTTTTTTTTTTCTTTATCTCTTCTTCTTCTTTGTCCGTTCGCAATTCTCTGGCTCGGGTTTTTTCATGATCATTTCAGGTCTGGATGGTGCCTAATCTATTCTATACTGTGAATAAAGGGGAAAAATCTTCCCACTCACCTAAATTCCCAGAGGTTACTATAAAGAAAGATAAAAAAGGAAAGAAAAAGAAAAACTTTCAGAGTTTTTCACTCGTGTTTAAGTCTTTAGCATTGATACGATTGAGCTGAGTAGGTAGCTGTGGAATTCGCAAAGGGTTTGCGAATTTTTTCGCCTCTTATACGGTCGATAGAAGAAATAAAAATAAATAAGAATAACGAGCTTCGTTTATACGAAATTGTGCTTTCTTTAAGAAATTCGTTTTTTTTTTTTCTCGAATTCATTTTTATGCGAGTAAACCTTGAGAGCTTGAGAGATATTTTATTAAATTGATATACTTTAGCGAAGGTGAGGACAATTTGAATAAATTTAATAAAAAAAACGTCGTCTTGCGATTTTGGTCAGGTCAAGTGGTGGACTTTTTCGGGGATTCTAAACCGAGCAAGTGTAAGTATTACTAAATGAAAGACCAAAGCGGATAAGCCAGGGTAATAAACTCTGAGGAGTAAAAAAGATACTTTGAAAAAATATATAGGTATACGCGTATACACCACAACGGAGATAAGCAGGAGCTAGTCTTGAAGTCTTGAGAGCACAGAAGAGCCGGAGGATAAGAATAAGAACAATACGAGTAGGTATAACGCTGGGAGGTAAAATAAACCGCAAAATTGTGTTGTTGGTTGAAACAAGGAAAGTTTTTGCGGCAGTTATTTTGGCGAGTAAAATATTGGCAGACGTTTTTTTTTTTTTCCTCAATTTTTTTCATTCGACGTTAATTAGAAATCGCCTTTCACACGATCGCGTCGCTGGCCGTGACTTTTTTTTTTTTTTTTTTTCTCTTCAACATTTTTTGCGGCTATCGTCGAAACGAATTTCCATCCCAGAAGCGATCCCAATTTCACTATTTTCTCGATTTTTCTCTATTTTTACGGATTTCTCGATTCGAATTTTGCACAGCGCATCGCCCGGGTTTCCTTTGAATAGGAATCTTCTCATTTTTCGATTCTCTATCTAAACAACCTCTGGTTATCCCCAGACGATAACCTTCGGGCAGAAAATTTCATTGGACTTTTTTTTCATCGAATTTTACCTGCCTCAAAAATGAGTTCTTAAATCTGCATAAAAACAGTCTACTCTTTACGGTCTTTTATAATTATCACCTATACAGTAATCTGCTTATCTCTTATTCGGTTTGATCAGGTAATATCGCCCATTAAAATCATCAACCCTCGATTTGATGAAATTCATCCTAACCAACGAAGTTTACTTCCCAAGAATTATATAAACGGATTATTATCTACAACACCGAATCGAATCAGCCCCTGCAAAAAGGTTCTTAAATCATCTCACAAGGGGAATCTTTATAGACATTTTTCCACCGCATCGATTGTTTGTCACCATTAATTTTTTTTTTTCTTTTTGTTTTCTTTATTTTCTATTTTTTGCACCTCATGCATTTTATACGAGCTAGTATTTGTGTCATAATTTAGTTCAACATCCTCTGGACGTCCTTTTTGATTAAAGTTCGAATTCAGGGCACGGGAATTTCTCCACGGTCTCGTTTGGCTTCTAGCCATATACCTACCGCGAATACAGGCAAAAACTATCAGCTCGGACGTCTCGCGTTGCTGAAGATAAACTGCACATTTTCGCTTCAAGTAAGAGCGATAGAAATAAAATTAATAGAAAAAAGAAAATGAATCAACGATGATCAGATGAACTTGAAAAATTTTCGTGTTATTTTTTTTGATTCTTGTCTCATCTATTTTTATTGATAAATTGTATCAGAGATAAACAAGTGTAAAATTTATTCTGCGTTCTCCATCCTTCGAGTGAAATTATTATGGTATAATGAATGGTTCTCGCTTTCGCGAAATAATCGTCGGCATTAATCGTCCCGAAGGATTTAAATATTCAAATAAATCTGACAAATTGAACGATTACGTCGAAGGAACGAAAAAAAAAAGAAAAAAAAAAAAAAAACGAAGGGTGTAAATGAGAAAGAGTATCGAAAAGAGAGTCGAACGGAGTTTTGCGGCTCGTTATTACCTCAGGGCAAGCAATATAAAATTCCATTCATGGCGTCGAGTTTCATTTTTACGACACAATCGGGGGCAGCTTCAATATTTGAATATGGAACGTGAACATCGACCGTAAATTAGATTCTCCATTTCTTACGTCCCGGACTTTCGTATTCACAAAAATTTGACAATTGGAAATAGAATTCTGATGAGAAAAAAAAGAGTCAAAAAAAAAAAACTCCAGTAAGAAAGCAAACTCAAATAAGGGTAAAACCAGGGTGACACGTGACGCAGAAGCTGACTTCATGATATACGGAGCCTACGAAGCTCAATTTTCATGGACCGTAGGTTGCGTATCTTGACGTGACTATTAATTTTAAAGATTTTTGTTTTTTTTTGTTTTCATTTCTTGTTTTTTTATCCAAATTCCCTCAAGTTATTTTTCAGCCCTCGTTTATCTTGTTCCACAAGACTGCGTCCCATGGCAACACCTTTGCTTACAATTAGATCATCTCTTTGATGGAATATTTTCTCTGTCGTTAATCATTACGATAAAAAAAGAAAACAAAAACAATAAAAAAACGAAGTAGAAAGAACAACCCTTGTTACAAGCACAGAGGATCAGACCTGCGTCAAAAATTACTAACTTAGAAAATCCCAGGGAGACTTCAGAATCTAAATTAAACAATTAGCCCGATATCAAGATTCGCTGCAGTGCCGAAGGGAATCAGCTAAGATAATTAGAATCCTGGAAATACCTGGTACAACTTGGCTTAGTCGAAAGCCTGGTTCACCCATCAGATCACAAAGGCGCTGATTAAGTTCTGTCCAGCTTTCCTTGGTCTCTATTCTGTTGATATTTTATTTGAAAAGAAATGTTCAACTTAACCGTCCAATCATGAAAGGAAATTGAATTTCCGGTTATCCGTTGAGATGATGAAAAGCTCCGTGAAAAACGGTCTTTTCCGCCTTGTTCGTGTTCTGTCAATTTCCATTTCGGAGATTGGCATTGAATTAAATAATCATAAATCATCTCTGTTCTCCTAGCACCTTGTGTATAGATATCAATTCCGCCACGTCGGTGATCAGAGCTTTGAAATTGCCCTGTTTATGCAGCTTGCAAATGACGTTATTCGCCATGTCTCTATATATACATATGCAAATGCACGTTCGTCATGTTATACATACACCTACATGCGTAGGTATATTCGATATACAGACAAGTTATAGTTAGGAACAAGCTGGAACTTTGCTCTTGAAAAGTCTACGAGATAATTTAATTTGATGCATACGCCGTCTGGTGAATGCATGCCCTTAAGGGGAGTAATGTACAGCATTGACAAGGGTCACTGACACATGTCACTTTAGTTGATGCAAACTAGCCGCGGTCACCGACGTCATGTTTTAGGATCCATATCCGCATTTTGAACGGACAGAGCCGCGTAATTTTCTCCCTATCGATTCAAAATTTTGAGATAATGAAAGAAAAGTGGATTTTCCTGAATGAAAATGAGCCACTCATTAATCATTCTATCTGAAATTAACCTAGGTATGAAATTGCCCATTTTTGCATTTTTTCTTGCTTCGTTTCTTCTTTTTTTCTGTAAGGCAAAAGAAATTTGCAGACAGTAATAATACGCCCGAGATAATTCGCGAGCGTACATAGGTATGTCCATGAGAAATATATAGGAAGAGACTGATCTAAAGTACCTCAAGTTGACTGGTCAGCCTTGTCAGTTCGTTATCAAGATAATGGGTCAAGGTCTACTGGGTCTATTCCGCGCCCCTGTAATCGGAGATAATAACTTGCCTCAATCCCAACGCGGCGCTAAACTGTGACGTGTGGCTATATGGCGATCAAAGGCTGACCGCAAGATTGGCCAAGAAAAAACAAAAAATAGACCCCGGTAATGAATAGGGAGGTCATACGTCAGCCACTGCATTTTTCTTATTTTTTGTTTTCTATCTTATTTTTTTTGTCAAAAGTCAGCCAACTCCGAGGGTAGAACAGACGATATAAATGGCATAGTGTACGATATCAAAGGGAAGAAAAACCGGACACATATAGCTCACATACGATAGTATATACAGGCATCAATAAATATTTATAGTGCAAAATCTTTTGTCACTGCACTGGGGATCGTAGACGTCTGTGAATGGGGTCATTTCTAGAGTTTACTGCACCTTGCGGAGATAAAAATATCAAGTGAAAAAAACTTGGGTGTGTAGGTAGGTATACGTACAGTTCTATGAACGGTAAATTCGATTCATTAAATTCTTGTTTTGATATTAGGTTATTTAGTGTCGGAATAACAGATGCAGCGGTTTATCACGGTCGTTTTATCGGAACAATTTCGCGAAATAGTATGGGACAATTAATCTCTGGTAGAATAGCAAAGTTTGGATACTGCATTTTGCAAAAACCGACTGATTTATAACTGGCGAGAATTTCGACGTTCTTCCAGTTCCCAATTATCGGATCGTTAAGAGTTGCGATCTTGTTAGATCGTGAAGTATAGCGCGAAGAAAAGTATAAGTGATTTTGATTTTAATTATTCTCTGTTCTTTCTTACTTCTCTTTTCTCGGATGACAAAAATAATGACGCCAATCTGGCCGATTCGTATGTCGATTTACTCATTCTGACCTCTCATCGATTATGCTTATACCCTACCAATAACACGCGTCCTACGCGTTTACCTTTCACCGTGCTAATTTGCAAATTAGACAAAAATTTTATTCGAATCTTGACACTAATCTAATCACGATAGTATTGTATCGTGCATATGTAAGTATAATCTGACTGCGTATAGATCGATTGATCTTTATATCTGTGAGAAATGATCTTTTTGCAAAAATTGTTTGTACGAAAACGTTGCTCCTTAAGTTCGTTATAAGATAAGAAGAAAAAAATTTGCCTAATAAGCAATCGGCGGTGACCATGATTCTGGTTTAGAAACAAAATAGAATAAGAGATCGGGACTAATAGCGACTAACGATGCATAGTTGCGCCTGAGAGCGGCGCGCACGCGTTTATTTGGCATGTGTGGGGCCAAACTCGTCGACTATAATTGTATGATTGTGGCACACTATATTAAGCTTAACTAAGTCACTATTTATATGAGCGCGGTCCCGGCAAATCTCTTACTCAGACTACGGCTAAGCCCACGTTGCAACGTCAAGTGTTCCTGTATAAGAGTAATATAAAGATTTGTTTGACAGAACAGTGAGTGATCACTGACCAGTGCAAAGAACGATCCAGGGTATCAAAGATTTTTAATTTTGTAACGTTAGGCACATCGGTTATCAGCCGCGATTTTTTACCTAAATAAAATTTTTACTATTCAGAAAGCAATTTCACAGAATTTTTGGGGATAATTTTTAGCCACAATTCATCAAATGGAAAATCAAGTGGAAAATAATAAAGACCTGTCGGGCAGTTCAGACAATTTAAAAATTTCTCATTAAGTGAGTAAACTTTATTTCATTTTTTTTTTTTTTTTTTTTTTTTCTCAATCATCGATCAATCTATTTTGAAACTGTTGTGATCTCATACAGTGCGTCGTTAGTATAAACGATACTGCTTATCAACGTCCTCAAACACGATGGAGAAAGGCACGGGGTAAGCTGATAGAATTTTCTCAAAAAAACCTGTCGAATTTTTATTCCGTCCAAATCCCACGATCGATAAAATTTTCAATTGATATAACGAATCAATCGAATCGTTACGTATTGGGATGTCTTCGAGATCTAAATCAGATGCTAAAAACAGCAACTATGCATACCTATCGATGTAAATTGTATAAGAAACAGAATGAATAAATTTTCTTGTCTTCTTTCAGACACGAAGCTCAAATTCTACTGAATTCTGGCCATCCTCATGCTCTCGTAGCGATCGTTAATAATGGGAAAGAAAAACATTCACCAGGCGGTAAACACAAATTGCACAGCGTCAAGGCGAGACAAAACGCGTCCAATTCCCGAGGTGTTTTCGCTCAGGTAGATATTACTAGCAATCTTATTTTTCTAGTCGTGTTTTACTCAACTTTGCTGTGAATCTACTTGTTAGTTAGACGCAAATTCCCACGGGCTGATCTCGGCTCCTATTCAACGCCGGATTAACCGATAGGCCGACTAGGCCTGGGCCTTGGACGGCAGAGTTTGGGAGCGTCGTGGTGGCCAAGGCGCAATTTTTTTTATTAGCACAATATTTGCAATAATTTATTAATTAGACTTTCTTGCGCAAACTTTGATATGACGCAGTCCGAATTGCTCGTGGGATATTTGTATTATGTCTTCTTCCTGGACGATATTAAACCAGCTTTCAATAGTTTTCATTTACACTTATCTTCGGGTCGAGGGTCGTCGATGTTAGAATTTGTATCTTTCTGTATATCTACGTAATTGCCGATGGCGAAATCGGCCGCGCCACGTGTTACGTTAGTGGCCGTTAATTATCAACAGACGAAACTTGCTGATAATATTTATCAAACTTTTTTCGCTGCTGTTGCCTCAGACTATATTGAATAACAGATATAGAGCCGGAATTTAGAATCAGTTTCCCGAATGTTCAAAAGAATTTCATAAGAAATTATAAAAGTCGGTTCACAACGACTGAGTACCTTTCCGATGAAGATATTGTAGTTGTATCTATTCTAGTTCAAAATTTACGAAGAATTGAAAATATTTGCGGGGTAGTGGGCGTTTATACTTTAACAGGGAATGCCTAGGGCGCTTCCTGGTCTTAATCCGGCGTTGTCTCCCATATTCTGCGAGCCGAAAAATTTCGTCGCGCATTTTTTTTCTCTCTCTCTCTCTCACTTCTTGCTTTTAGGATAAAGTCTGAATTTTCTACGTGAAAAAGTATCAAATAGGGGACTAGAATCGTCCCTCGTTTTATCAGACGAATAATATTCCACCTTTCTCTACAATCTGTTTTTCAACCCCTGCTATGAAATGAACACAATATAGGTGTACCATTTTTTTTTTCTCCAGATTTTTCGTCACTTTCGTTCATTTTATCAAAAGCATCTGGTACTCTTGCAAACTATATAAAGTGAAACAATGCTTCGTAAGATTGTTGAATTTTGGGTTAATTCAATCCCGAAAGTGTTGGATGTAATCGTTGCATGCATATGATATCGAAAGAAACATTTTAATTCGATAAAAAAGGTAAAGAAAGTTCTTCCATAACGCTCAGAGCGGTTTCAAGAAAATCTTGAATACCTAAAGACGTTTAAATCCGAGTATTATACCCATGGGAGGGGAGAGGGAAGATCGTATACAATAAATGCTCCCCACTTGAGACGTTTAAACTGAAAATACTTTAAGCTCCTTTAAAAAAAAAAAATTTCTCCTCGTAATTTTAACAGTCTGAACCACTCAGCTTCTCCAAAGGCTTGTTAATCCCAGATTCATATATCACACCGCCGCGAATCCACCCTTATTACTACAACAGTTTCAATTAAGCTTTTTGCAACTATTCCGCGACGGATTCGGCCTCGAGACTAACATCTGACATACACACGTACAGTTTTACTGATCTACCTAAACCGGCAAACTACACGATCAAAATTTAACGAATTATAACAAAGATGGGATTCGATTGAATTTTTCAGCCCCTTATGAGGACTTGTTAAGAATAATTCAAGGAATCGAATGATATGGCGAGCTTCTGCTGCTTTAAAAATTGGGAAAAATTTCAGTTTTATTGTTCGCCTCGATCTTAGTTCGCGCCTTTTGCTACCACGGTTTCAGGTAGCGTTTTTAGACAAGGGATATGCCGTTCAATCCGGGTCTGGGAAAGTATATCGCTGTGGTCGTTAGAGTTTATTGTGTCGTTTAATCTAACCTCCCAGGCTTACCCCCCGATTCATTTTATTTTATCTCAACTCTGCGGTTCAGCCCCAAATCTTTCTCGAAATTTCAACCGCTATAGGATCGGTTAATCCGGCCTTATTCCGGACGTCTTACCCCAAAACAACGCGTCAACATTAGTGACGTATGTATATCTTTCGCCGATTATATTTTGAGTGTCACTTCAAGCCTCTGAGGCTCTGATAATATTTGTATCTCGTTAAGTCCGCCCACGCGCGTTTTTCGGACAAAAGAAAAAAATAACGAGAGAAAAAAATAATTTCAGAGTGACGTATGTAGAGAACCCATGAAATTATCTCCAAAATCAATACGCAAATTTATATACCTTTGAAATGCAAATATCTATGTGTTACTTTCACTTTTGTATCTTTTTTTTGTTTTTTTCTTGATTTCAGTGCCTTGTAACGGGAGCTGTGCTTTTGCTGACAGCCGGATGTGGCATGCCCATAGGCTACAGTGCTATACTCCTTCCAAAATTATCTCAAACAAACGGAACGTTGCACGTTGACGAAGAGCTTGGATCATGGATTGGTGAGCCGGAAAAAATTGATTATTGATAATTTTCGCGTTGGGACCGGGTAGAATATCTAAATTGTCAAAATTCCGAATTTTAATATTACCCACTGACAGTTATTTAGAAAGGGTATTTCCCCGGAAGTCTGCATAGTCGATTTAAAAACCTTCAAATCGAAAAACAACGAAGGTTCAAAATTCCGAAAGCTAAGTGACCTTTTTAAAGAAATCTGAATCGTCTCACATATAGGTTCCCAATCTTGACCGTTCGAAACTTTCAAAATTCGAAACTTCAACCCGACCCCGGTCAAGTTTTCTCATAATATAACATAAAAATGAACTAGAAGTTTGTGTGCTTAGGGTGAAAACGGCTAACCGAAAGAGCTTTAATTAAATTTTAGAGTAAAAATAAACGGAGTAAGTATATGGATATGATCTATGAAGTGTCTCACGGTATAAGGGGTATAATACGTACTTGGCGGTGTATTACGCGATGTACGTAAGGATGAAGGTGGTTATTTATTACATTGGTAAATCTCTATTGGTCGTAAAATTAATATTTAAATTGGCAAAGAAATTTCGCGTGTGCCGGCATGTTGTAGATCACAAAGTTACTGACCCAGATATTTTTTTATTGAATAATATTCCGGTCTGGCTACGTAGTAGTTCGACGTGTTGATTGTCGTTCGTAAAGTGTTATAGTACGTACGTATGGTAGGTAAGTAGGTAGGTACATACGTAGGTGATAATCTAACGGGTCCTATAATAGCGCAATTTCCCATCGCATGGGAAAAAACATTGGCATCCCTTCCCACAAACGAAACTAGAAGAGATAGAAAAAAAATTTTCTTTAATGACACAGGATCCTCGAATATTCGTTATTTAGATCAAACTGCTTAAAACATTATGAGACCGAATAACGATTAGCCCATTTCGTGTATTACAAAAGCCGTTGAACCCTGTAACGACTCACTTGTCGTAAGTATAAACGACCGGGACAGATCATCCCTTGATAGAGATTTATACGATCCAAGTTGCCAAAACGTTATGCGAGAAAAATATTTAATCATCCTGATCCATATGGGCGAGAGAGGTGCGATCATGATACAGTGTCACTGACATAGATACATACACGTGTATATTGAATAATTTCGTCTGGTCCACCGGGAGCACGTGAAACGTCAGTAAATCATTGGCATTAATTTAAAATGCATTTATTTTCCCTGACGTTACCAGGCCAAGTCACTGCCTCTGTAAGGCTAATGTTTCGTTCCGCAGTTTGTTCAAATGTATGATTCGGTCTGAATGGTCCTTGACAAGGATGACTGAGCGCGAAAATTAGTACCAAAGTCAAATCTAATAGAGCAAATATTGTTTTCTGGACAAAACGGACGATTTCCATTCAACTGATCCTCTAAATTTTCTCGCTATTCGCTTTTCGAATTCCACGCTGTACTTGTAACGATTAATGCGACTTTAGTTACGATTTATGGTCGGCTAGGCGATATGCGACAGACGGCAAAAGCCTTATCTCAAGATTATTAACGGGCTAGAGCTTTCGGCTGTATGTAGTACTAAACGGAAATACGTTGACGGTGGTCGTATCACCGGAAATACTAGCCCGTTGAATGAATATCATTTTCAGCTTTACGAATCATAAACCTACCGCGCGAACGTTAAGATTTCTGGTTTCCAACGTCGTAACTTTTATCTGTTAACCTACAGTCATTATAAAACGGGATTCCCATCGCCACGGCACGAAGGACCGGGAAACCATATCTACTTCATAAAGTGGACTGAAATTGCCATTCGAAAAATAAAATCCAAACGTTTTTTGTGCACTAAACGCAATTTCATTCCCATGAATTCGTATTTCGGATATATAGGGAAATGGAATACAAAGAATAAAATCCGATTCTGGTGCGGTGAATTTATGAGCATTCGACTCTGGAAAAGAGCTGGGGAAGATAAATTTGAATCTATATGTATATACGGACAAAGGCGGTGGAAACAATTTCCTGAATTTTGTAGCCGTAAATTAGGAGGTCAGAGATTATGCGGGGATTAGACAAAGTTTCTGAGATACGTGAGTATACGTATATGTATGTAAGGAGTGAATCATGAAACTGTAAGATATAGGATATACACAGTTGTGTCTAGGCGTTGCCAAAACTCAACCCTGACCTACTAAACTCTGATTTTTGCAAAGTCAATTTAGCTATTAGTGTTAAGGGCGTTTTATTTCGTTGTTTCTCAATGGTGTGACAATTTGTGCGTTATAGAAGTGATTTACTTAAACGCATAGTTAAGCCTGGCTGTAACGTAGGAAGGAAGTGAAATGTGTGTCAAGGTCACCGCATCACTTGACCTTAGCGTCTCTTAACACTTTTGCTTTTGCTATATCCTATCGCATAATAGATTAGGCCCAATTTTAATAATCCAGTAAGCGCGTTACGCCTGCACCGATGCTACAGCCATGATCCTTGGATCCTGGTCATACCGCAAATTGCAATCGTCACTTGCACTTGATCTTTAGTCATGATCGTTTTTACCTTGTCCATAAACCGCGATACTCTCTAAGTCAATCCTCGCGGAACTCCACGTATAAATTAAATCAATCAACTGAATAACGAGCTGATTAGAAAGTATTGGATTTAGGGATTGTTCTATCGGTCGTAAAAGTTCATCGAATCGCAAGAACAAATTTAATATAGCTAGACTGGACGGAGTCTACCGTATATAACACGGGTAACGACCAACTTTGACAATTGTCTCCGTCTCTTGCACTCTCCGCATTATTACAATTGCATTATTATTTTGTTTGTCGGGTGATTTTACAGAGCGAATTAAGCCGAGTTTAGTTCAGTTTAGAGAGTGCAGACTAGAGTTACGAGCGCGTAGGTATATCTACTCATAGGTATATCTATATCAAAAGTTCGGACACATCAGTCGTGATCATGACTCATTTAAAAGCTCGGTTGAAACTACGAGGCATTATCTCATACTGCATCGGCGATCCAGACGACGAGAAAGTTCGTTAGCCGATTGAAATTTCAATCGATCAGTAATTGGAAAAAGTTATTAAAAGCTTTGGAGTTTTACGAGCAGAAATATATGAGTAATGAAGTTGCTCGACGCCACCTAGTCGACTGATTCAGTCATTAATTCATTCATTCTGTAGCGCCAGTCAGACTGATAATACTTTTTATATTTCCCTTATTTATGCATAGTATACATATTGGTTTTTTTTTTTTTTTTCTTACTTTATTTCGTTTAATTTAGACTCTGGAAAAGTACCGGCGTCTAGACGAAAAGCAATTCAAAAATTCCACCCCCGCATAGTAGATATGTATTTATAAATTCTTGGGCTAAGCCTGAGTCTAAGCTTTTTCCGCCCCAATCGTTATTGTATACCTACATAAGTCCATATTCGAATCGGAGTAATAAACCAATCTTGAAACGACTTATTAATAATTCAAACTTTTTCCTTTTCTTTTCTTTTCGCAGCATCTGTACACAGCCTTTCGGCGCCGTTTGGCTCGTTACTCTCAGGGCCTTTAATGGACGCAATTGGTAGACGCGGAGCTTTACAGGTATCTTCAATTCCGCTCGCTGTCGGATGGATAGTAATAGGTCTGGCGCAAAACGTGACGGGTATTTTGGCCGGCAGAATACTGTCGGGATTCTCTGTTGGACTAATCGTCGTACCTGGTCAGGTGAGCTTATCCTAACGCGCCGAAAAATCGAATAAAATAAAGACAATAAGAAAAGAGAAAATAAGGGACCAAGAAAATGTGATGCAAATCCAAAAAATATCTTTCGAGAATAATTATTTAGCCTCCAATTTCACTTTCGCACTTTTGGCGGTAGGGTTTACCGTAGCTAATATCAAGTTTCGCGTGCGATAGAAATTTCCACGATCTTTAATTATTTATTTTAATTAATTAATTAAAGCTCTCGAATTTTGTACCGTAACACAAAATTAAACGAAACTAAATCCGAGTTGAAGTAATTTGAGGTGTTACGAGTGTTGTAGGGGTCGAAGATAAACTTTCCTTTTCTATTTTCGAAGGTTTTGTTGGGCGAAATAGCCGACCCTGGGCTACGGGGTATGCTGGTCGGCGCACCATTCGCCTCTTACAGTGTTGGAATTTTGATAGTATACGCCCTAGGCGCAAACTTTGGCTGGAGAACGGTGGCCTTCTGTGGTATGATTCTCCCGGGACTTGCCCTGATCGCTCTATGCCTGAGCCCTGAAAGCCCGGCGTGGCTTGTCAGGCGGCGAAAAATAGAGGCGGCAAGAAAAGCTCTGGTATGGTTTCGCGGGGCGGATTTAACTCAGGTACGTCATCTCGTTTCTCAATGAAGCTTAAGAAATTGTGAAAATAACGTAGTAGTATCGATTTTTCTTACGATGAAAAAAGAAAATCAGAGATCGGAGACACAATTTCAAGAAAAGCTCCTATTTATGCCTTCAGGTTAAAACGGAAATGGCTGTTCTGGAGTCCAGAGCGAAAACAGACATCGCTCGGATATCGTCAGCCGTAACTTTACGTCAACAGATTTCTTTCGCGTTATCAAATATCCTGGATCCTGGAGTTCTGAAGCCCCTTGCTATAATAACGGTGTTTAATTTACTCCAGACATTATCTGGCACGTATTTGATTGTTTTTTACGCCGTTGAATTCATCAGAGAAATAGGTAATCGAACTTTACTTATTACTAATACTTGGAAATATCTTTGGAGTTGGATTAAATTGCCGTTACAAGTCGAAATATATATTTGCAGAAGTGAAAGGAACCAACGACTACCTCATAGCCGTTATAACAGCGATTGTAAGGACCCTATTCTGCCTCTTATCATGCATCCTGTTACTCACCACGGGGCGAAGGCTTTTGGGAATTGTTTCCGCGCTCGGAACAGCCCTAACATCTCTAGTCCTCGCGGGGTACCTGCTAGCCAGAAAGGGACAACCTACCACCGACATGGACGTAAGTATTTTTTTACTCGAAAAATATTTTCAAATATAAAAAGAAAAGGAAAAAAAAGTTATTGACGTAAATTTTCGTCTTCCTGATTGAGATTCGATCCATCAAATTATCGTCGCGAATTTTGTGAGACGAGAATACATTTCTTTCATAATTATCGTTCATTTTTTAAAGCTCTACGTGATCGGTACGTGTATAATAACGTACGTAGGTGCAAACACGGTGGGTCTTATGTGTTTGCCGGGTCTTATGGTGGGCGAACTCTTGCCTCAACGTGCCCGTGGAATAGGAGGTGGCTGCACGTTCTTCCTGTTTAACTTGAGTTTGTTCGGAGTGACAAAGGTCTTCCCTTGGGTGAGTTGAAATTTCCTAATTAGTGTAGAAACGAGAATGTCACGAACAAACGTGGGACACACGAGCAAGGGTTGAAAACGAACGAATGCTTTGTTTGCCAGAAGTCCGGGAATTCGCTCTCTCCTCTATTTCTCTTTAATTTCTCTCTTATTTCTGGTCAACAAGACAATAACTAAACCCACTAAACCTAGAAGAATTTATCAAACTCTTCACCTCTCGCTCTATTCATTCGCTTAAATCCATTAAACATCCTCTTTTTTGATTTATTTTTTTATCTCTTGTTTTATTTATTTATTTTTTATGTAACAGGTCAAAGGCGCGATCGGAATGACAGGAATATTCACGGTATTCGGCGCTTCCGCACTTTTGGCGGCGGTTTTTGTATACGTCGCTTTGCCCGAAGCTAAGGGTCGGACTTTGCAAGAAATGGAAGACTATTTTCAAGTAAGTAAATGCATGAATTTACTTCCAGTTCTTTTGGTGTTTATTTTTTCACAAATATGTATATGTATGTTACGATAAACAATTATAGAAATAACGTCAATTAAAACTATAAAAAAGTCAATTTTATCTCTAATGAATGTGTTATTTTTTATTTATTTATTTTTTTTTTTTTTTTCAGGAGGGAAACGTGTTGTGGGTGACGAGGAAGAAACAGCCAAAAATAAGTCCTTCGAATACTGTTATAGTTAATGTTTGAGAAAAAAAAAAAACATACTTATTTGACTCTCGGTTATAAGTCACAAATTTTATGTAAATATTGGCCGAATTAATTTATAGAATGAAAAGAAACAAAAAAAAAGAAAAGAAAAACAGGGAAAAAATGAAAATTTTGTAGATAAAAGATTTTTCTTACATATTTTATACTTAGCAGTTATAGTTTTTTACTGTTTTCTTATCATGTGTGGTAGACACGGTAGTTGAATAAATGATAAATAAAAATTAACAACATTGATTGTCTTCCAAAAAAAAAAACTCATCCTCCTATCAATTATTTTTTTCCTAAAATTTTCTTAAATTAATTAAAAAAAAAAAAATCAATCTCCCATTCCACCAGCTGCGGGTTAAAGATAGGCAGTGATAAAATAGGAAGCGTTACAATTTTTTGGAAAACTGTTTTTTTGTTTTTTTGTTTTTCGATTGAGAAACCTGAAAGGGAAAGATTTACCTTCTTACAATATCAAAATCTAAACGTAAACTCGCAACATGCTACCAAAAATAAGAAAGAAATGGACAGTCCTGACTGTCGGTACATAGAGATTCTTGTTTCTTTCCCGCAGCAGGGTAAATGTGATTATTGTCGCGATTTTTTTTTTTATGAATTAGGTATTTTATTTTATTTTATTTATTTATGTTTTTTTAAACTCACCAATCTGATTAAAATTCGTTGATTTATTTGTTATTTGTATAAATTAATCACGAGACTCAATTAAACTGGACGAAATCTCTCCCTTCCTTCAGATTTAGAGATTCTAAATTCTTTTCAAATTCTCCGTTGGTCATGTCCTGTAAAATAAAATGATGTAGAAATTAATAACTCGATATAAGTTGCCAATGCAACTCCTCGGAGAAGAATTGGGTACATTTACTTCGTGACACTTACTAATTTTACGCAAATTATAAACGGAGGCTTAGCTTCTGTGAAATGAATTATTGGAATAGGTCTTCCAACTTCTTTTTCAACCGGTTCATAAGATACGTAATTCTGTCCGATCTTACGTCTGTCTATGTCGCAGAAGGCCGCAACTTTGTCCTGAAAACGGGAAACGATTTTTGAAAAATAAGCAGAAATTACGTGACAATACTTTTCGTATCACAATTGATACTAAAAATTTCCAAAATTTACCCGAAACTGTTTGTCCAATGTACGAAAAAGCAGTCTGCCTTGTTTTCCTGCGTTCCATATCGTGAATTTATCCCATGAGGGTAAGACCCGGTTTTGTAATCGTTCAACTCTTAGATCCCAAATAGTTTTCCTGTTTAAATTGAAAAGCATCGTTTAAAATCGCGTCAGATTCGTGAAGAAAATACGAAAAAACATGAATGGACTCGTTTAGACGTACTTACTTACTCGCAAATTGAGAATGTAGTTGCTTCAGCATGATAAACGTAGATTAATACTGGAATATCGACCTTCATTACTCGACCACCGTGGTCTAAGTGAGAATAAAAGAATATTAAATCCTCTGGACAGCCACGACCAACTTCACTGAAGCCACCAACTCTGCAAAAAATTAGGAAGAGATGGAAAAATTATAAAATAAATGTGATTTAGATCATAAAAGGTATTCAAATATATTTTATTCTGTTTGATTTAATGGGTAATTGGCATAGCAGTGCACTTTGATATTACAAGAATAAATAAACTCATGCTAAGAACAAATTTGCAAGTTGTTTAACCAACCTTTCGAATACTGTCCTGTGGCAAAACCAGGTAGGCATAATGACCGTGGGTCCGTGAGACGTGTAGATTTGTTCTTCTAATTTTTTTCCAGTTATGTTATTTGCCCAATTTGAGAATCTGGCTGTTGCAGTTTCGGGGATTCTTTTAAACTGACCTCCGATTATCTGGTAATTATAATGACTGTTATTTTATATCTAGGGATTAATTATACAAATTTTTAACAGGATTCCATTCTTCAATTACGAAAAACTCACCGCATTTTTATTATCTTTTGCGATATTGTATTGAGCCTCTATTCTACACGGTAGCATCACATCATCCTTTTGAAAATGAACTGCATTAGTTTACGGTATATTATAATCAATAAGTGTTAAAAAATTAAAGGAAATTAATTCACACTTTGTAGGATAAGAATTCTGAATACAAGAATTCTCATCTTGTATAACTTTGCGATAAAAAAAATCGTAAGCATTTTCCAAAGACAGCATTAGAAAGCCAGGGAATTCCTCTCCAATAAACTTTCCATAAAAGAGTTCTAAAAAATTCACAGAAAAAGTTATCACAGAATTTTAAATGAAAATTATAATTTTGCTTGATAACTTATCCCCAATAAATGACTGAGATGAATGATTTGAGAAAAAAAAAAAAACCCAGAATAAGAAGAATCTTAGAGAATCATTCCACTGAAAATTGTTTTGAGATTTTAGAAATTTAGAGATTAAGAGATTATTAAAAATTTTTCTACAAGGCCCAGATTTTGGTATGTTAAATCTGGGACTAAAGAGTTTGAATTTTATGAGTGTGAAGTAAGAAAGAGAAAGATAAGAATGTGATGAATAGTATTTATTGTTAAATTTCTGCGTACCACATCTTGAAAGCAGAGATATTCCCCGCTAGAATTTAGTACCGCTTTATTTTTGGCGTAACCAACTGTAATAAACAATAAATATAGAATAATGAATCTAAAAATGTATTATTATCTACTGGGATATAAAAAATCGCGATGAGGGATCTTTTAATATCAATATTAAGGGCTCAAATTTGAACAGGATTTTTATTTCACCATATTGCAAGTACAAAATCTGGTTGTCGATTGAACAAAAAAAAATTATAATATTGCTCTGAAATGACACACCCTATTATATATACAAAAATCGTGAAATATTACAGCTGAAATTATAAACTGCACGGAATAAATTCATTTGCATACTGGGTCAATTGCGTTTATTATCTATTCTATTTCTTGGTCAAACACACATGCCTTCGGGGCTCTAAGTACACATAACATTACTGGTTCTACAAAGGTAATTGATTGCTATGAGACAGTGACTTTTCTACCTTTAGTTTTATCCTTCAATTCAAGTCGCAAGAAAAAAACAAAAAAAGATAAAGAAAAAAGACACTTGAATTAAATTAAATTAAATTGAATTAAGTTAAGTTAAATTTATATTATAAAAAGTGAAAGCTGGTTTTATTTATTCCAGATGCTTGTCTCACCTCCTCCTGGATCCCCGCTTCCATTTTTGAATACTTTCAGGGAAATAGACAATTTTTTAAGCCGCTGTTTCCACGCTTCAAGTAACTCTGGTGTTTTGTCATTGCTTGAATCGTCGCAGACTGAAATCTCGAGATTCAGGATATTTAAAGCCGTTTGTTTTTCGATTGATTCAAAGCACGTGTTGATCCAATTCTCTCCGTTATAAATCGGGAGAATTACAGACTGAAAAAACAAAAAAAACGAAAATATTTTTTTATCCAGGTTTTAGAATTAATTTTATCATTTCTGAAGCCGCTAGATTAATTCAATAAGACTAAAAATACAGAAAACCTCCTTAATATAACGATAAACAATTTTTTACGTCGATTTGCGTTTGACAGAATAGGTTAGGAGCATAAAAATCCAATTATATTGCTAATAAGACAAGCTTTTTAAATACCACCAAAGGCTTGACATCGGTTTCGTTCATCGTGTACTTCGACGACTACGCATTTCCTCTATAAATAATCATTTTTTGTCGTTTTTTTCATTTTTTTTTTATCGATTTTTCCGCTCAACACCGGCTTGTTGTGGTCTGATCTGTCAGATAGCAGACGGCTGACATGACAGATTATACTTCACAGTACAGCCATAACGTGGCGCTGCTAGCAGAAGCTCCGATGAACGGCGGAAGGTTTTGAAAGGGATAAAATCGGTGACACGGTTATAATAATGTTTTTAGACAAGATTAAGGGCTGATTTTAAGGGCGGAGATACTAAATGCGTCGAATAATCATTTAGTTAACTGATCATCGAATTGTTTGATCGAATAATCTTCGGTTTTGGGATAAATGTAGGATTATAATAGACATGGTCATTCATTTGAATATTTAGAGTAAACGAAAAGCAACGAATGAGTGTGAATACTTATATACATAGATCGATTTTAGAGTTATAATAGGAAAGAAATAGATATAACACGGTGCCTACGAAGCAAGAATATTCAACACCGGGAATGATTTTATATGGTCGATATTTCTGACGCGTAGGCATTATTAAATTCCAACGAGTCAGCACTTTCACTCAAGTATCTCGTGTAAAAAGGAACCGAGCCATAGACGAGCGTATTGTATACGCTTGAACCTCTAGCTCTGTCCTGCTCATTCATACAGCCTTGAATTTCACGTCTCTGTCGAGCTTCTGGGATCTTTTTTCCCTTAAAACTCCTATCAGACAATTTCACAATTTCTTCTTTAGTTATCAGTATAGGAAGGGTGCGATGTGGCGATACGAGAACTTCTTTCTACGCCTACTACGCGGCGCACCCAACTCGCTTCTTTCTCGCTAATGAAATTTGAAATTTTGCTAGATCTGTCAAGTTTTACTTTTTGACTCACGGTCCACACCGAGTTTTGAGTTTTCCGAATCCTAATTTAATATTACTCGCCCAAAAGCTAGACTTAATTAATCGCCAACAAATATTCAACTACTATAGTTTATTCGCAACGTTTTCGAAAAATTGGAGCAATTTTACCGCTTATCACATATACATATACTTATATAGATATATGTGTTTGCGAATATATAAGATTCCTACAATTATCGATTGGAATCTTCTATTCCAAGTCGACCATAAGCCGCATGCACAGCCGGTAAGAAACAGACAATTTCGGTCGGTATAAATAGGTAGATATCGTACGCATGCTCTTCAGTCAATACTCTTCAGCGTCAACGACTATGTATAGGTAGTATGACGAAGGTACATAAACCTCGTATGATATTCGGAAAAATGAGATAAAAGAGGAAAACATAAAATAAAATCATTAGTAAATTATTGAAGTAACAAGAGTTTGATATATTATTTTCGGGAGAATGTGCATTGCAGTTACATACAATCAATCTAATAAATAGTACAAGCGGAATGATTGAATTATTGAATTGATCATCGATGAGTTTGATTTTCCTATAAATTTTAATATAAATTTAGAATTAGGAAGATATATATCTACATTGATTTTTATAGCATCGACGCTTTCAATGCCTGCAGGACGAATATTTCATTCCGAATTCATATATCCGGGATTGAAAAATATCCGAGTTCCGTAAGAAATCAAATAATTCTAGTCTTTCCATCAAATATATTCTTTCAAAGTAATATAAAACGCTGTGGCGTTAGATTACTCGTCTTTTACCTTTACATATTGAACGCGATGGGGAGTGTAACATACTGTTGCTTGAGAGATTGCGTTCGATGAAAGCTTGGCGGGTATCCAAAATATAAAGAGAATATCGTATACCCATGTCATATGCTACATATCCGAATAAATGTATGCATGGCGTCATTCCCCAACTAGTACAAAGTCCTTGAACATTAAATTACTCTAGTTTGGATAAAATGGAACTAAACTTTTTTTTGTTTCT
The DNA here is from genome assembly GCA_949628255.1 of Macrophya alboannulata. Classification (NCBI taxonomy): domain Eukaryota; kingdom Metazoa; phylum Arthropoda; class Insecta; order Hymenoptera; family Tenthredinidae; genus Macrophya; species Macrophya alboannulata. The sequence goes on along the minus strand of OX451209.1, from coordinate 3,076,371 downwards.
GTCTTTTTCTTTTCTTATTTTGATTTTTTTTTTTTTTTCACAAACTTTCTTCGCCCCAAAAAGTTCATAGAACTTTCCTTTATCGTTGTTTTAGCAAACTGTATACCGTATAGAATCTTGGCGAAACTTTTGTCACGGGAGAATAGGAATTCGTAGGTATATACGTATAGGTAGATACAACAAATTTTCACAAACTAAATATGTATAAGTCGGTTGCCAACAGATTATAATTTCAGTGTGGTCGTTCATTTTTCTGTACATATAGACATATTATGAGTATATGTAATATCTATATATACATAATATGTATAGTATAGACAATTTTTATGGATATTTTTCCTCCTTCATACTTATCGTTATATTACACAACAATAAAAACTACTTCGTAACACCCACTCAAATAATAATGAGAAAACTTTTCCTTTAGAGAAAGAAATTAGTCTCGCGTGTCGTTGTAGATATGTACGCATACATATACATATACTGTACAGGTAGAGGTTGGTATATAAACTGCAATGAAAATAATACAAATAGCTAACTCCTACGAAGCACATGGCATGTAGTGTGATGTGAGATTAGGTATCGCGTGAACCAAATCGTTTTTTGCTAAACTCAAGCCCTACCCCTCCCCTCCCGCCTCGGGGGCTTCAAACAGAAATGATTACATACGTACCTACGTCGACTTCGTAGCAAATTGTTTTACACCTGTTTGCACCATTTCTTATGAAATTATACCCACCTTGTATATACCTATACTTATGAAGAGATCTTGATCTGAATTCGAAACTTCGATATTTATTCCCTAAAAGTTTTCATATACCTATATACCTACGTAAAAATTGTAGTAACGAATTGAATTAAATTTCACAATGTGAATTATAGATAAGTATGAGTACAAAAAATTATTACCGTCAAATGGTTTTTGTGCTCAAATCAGTATACATAAAGTATCGAATCGGTCGTAAGTCAAACCGGACTTATCTATACATGGCATATCCTGGACCGTTGTCCTCTCGATGTACTATATCGAAAGTTGAAGGAGGAGGCTGGAGGGCCCGCCGCTAGACACTTCATGTCGAGTAAGTATACTTACGTAGGTTATAGCCATGAGAACAAAGTCTGAAGCAACATGATACTGCAGGATATGGAGTCTCATCTTCCTTTATCCGTCGCCTGTCCGTCATTTAGGTAGGAAAACTTGGTGATAAAATTCACAAGGAACAATATAATCTACCCCTCCGACTGAAAAAAAAAAAAAAAATTCTAAAGAATAAAATATATATATAGCTAAGACGAAAGTCAAAAGTAATGAAAAAAATAAGGAAAACCTAAAACTGTCGTTGTAGCAGAAAGTTTTTACAAAGAAGACTACCGATTTTAATTAATAAAAAAAAAATAGACATAGTATCTATGAAAATCACGTTTTCCACGTTTCGAGGGTGGGAGCCCCTAGCTAGCTCGAAAGGTTTATAACTTTATAAGCTCTAAGTGGAACGAAAGTCTCATCGAAGTATTATCGTCTAAGCTCTAAATATTCCCGCTTTAACCCTTACGAAGATTAGAATACACAGGGGTGTGAGAATATCGAAGGGGGGTAAAATCAGCCCCCAAAATACGTTGATTAAGTAGACGTCTATATCGATTAATTTGCGGTTTACCGAAACCTTATCTTCCTGGATTCAATCCCCTTGATATCTTCCATCATTCGGCTGTCTCCAATTCCCTTATTCGCCTTCGCAATAATTTCTCCACAGATATAGGTAGTTCGCATCAGTGTTGTCTGGCATGGGAGACAAACGGCTGTCTATAATATCGCGTATAGCTTGCAGAAACTGCGCGTTCTCAATTCACAATATTATATACACTTATACATACTTACGTAATACTAATGTCTGTGTAGGAGTTTGTGTCTACGTATGTATGTGTCTACCACAAATCCTACTGCAAAGTATTTAGATTCAAAAGTAGCTCAATACTCTACGACTGTATAGAATTACGTGTACAGTGAAGTCGTGCGTTCATCTGAAACTCCGCTCGCGAAGTTTCATCGTATACGAGCTTTTCTAAAACTACGTAGTTGTCGAATATACATATACAGGTATATTCAAAGTTGAAGATAAACTGTAAAGAAAGACGCCTTAGGTACCGACCTATAGCGAAATTTTGTATATCTTAATTTTTTTATTCGTTTATTTATTTACCAAAAAGCAACAAGCGAAGATATACCTAGCAAGTGCTTACTCATTTCAGTCTAGAATTATTAGATTTTCGAATTTGCCTTTCAATCAATAATTCTCGACCAGTAGAAAATAGACACGGGCGAGAGATGTATGCAGTAAATCTTCAACTGGACAGCAATTCGGAACGTAATCGAGCTTTTCGCGTGTCATAGACGAGTAAAAAGAGTTATAAAAATACGACGAACTGTATAGGTGGAAGTCTGGGTATAATAATTTGGTAGAACTTGATCGATTAGAGAAACTTTAAAGCGGATACCTTTTTCACCTTCATTCGGTTTAATATACATCATAGGATCGTTTTACACGGAGGGATTTAACGATTCAATATACAATATATAATAATGGTATAATATTAATAATAATACGAAGTTCTTCGTAAAAATCTGTATACCTATAGGTACACAGGGTACAACGTACCTACAGATAGGCATGTACCGTATACTACAGCATCCAACGATAAACGGATATTATTATACCCCCCAGTCATGTACCGGAAGTAGAATAGAATTACCGTTGAGCAATTGAGCACGTTTGTAGGTAGTATCTACTGTCTAAATTATGTAAATATACGATTTATCGTATTCCCTAGTTGTCCCATCTCCAAAATTCCAGAATAATCCGGTAGAACAGTTCATACAGATAGAAATACGCGATATAATATGTCTTTCATTTTTACTGACGTAGTACACATAAAGCACGGGGCAAGTGGCCAAGTGAATAAGTTCATCCTCATCCTCATCCTCATCCTTATCCTCATCCTTATTCTCCTCGTCGTCCTCGTCGTCGTCGTAGTCAAGAAGCAGAAAAATAAGAACGAAAACTTTATCCTACCCTGCAGAGCAACAGCATCTTGAAACCTATATACCCCGGTACCTATATTTGCACAGTACCTACGGAGAACGATGAACTGCTAGCGAGCTGTATAAGAAAAGAGCAAAGAGTAAAAGCTTTGATGTCATCTCGTTTGGGAAGTGTCGAGAAATTGTTCGGGTTGGTATACGTATGCATATATATATATGGTATATAGCACAGATATACAGATCCGTGTCTACTTATACAAATGCACGGGCGTGTATAAGCCAAGTACAAAAAAAGAATAAAAATGAAAAAAATAAATCGTTAAAAAAAGAATATAATGAAACAAGCACCGTCTGTGCACAGAGCGAAGGAAAGAGATCCCATGGCGACCCGCGGCCACGGTGCAGGCTCCTAATGATAAATTAATGTCCTCGCCTTAATGTCAAGGCTAACTGATCGTCTGCTTCATCGGGTAGATTCAGTCACGCTATTTTTAATTAGTATCTACCATAATGCAGCTCATTCAAGTCTGCGTCGTTTGAAAGGACAAAAAAAAATTAAAAAAACTAACCTTTTGCGGTTTAATTTGCAGATTATCATCCTTCCCATATCGCGATACGAATTTTTCTGTTTAATTAGAGAAAATTGTAACTAAAATAATTTCATGCAATTTATGGACAATGGAGCGATAAACATCGCGTGCAGCGTTTCGTCATCAGATATTTTCTAATTTTGTATCATCCCTGAATATATGTGGGTCTGCATAATTGCTCCAGCAAGGATATGAAATGTAAAAAAAAAAAAAAACGGACTTATATGTGCATTGTAATGGAATATAATAGAACGTTAGGGACTGAGCTGTTAGGAGTTTTCAGTCTTCAACAACGATGTCATTCTCGTTCTGTTAATTAGTTAGCCGAGTGTTAGTAACGTCATATTTACGGTGTACTGTAGACATTTACAGCATAGCTTCTTAGCCCCTGAACGAATATAAAACATGTAATATAAATTCCAGCCCGGACAGGGTAGTATCTAGCACCGCGTGGATTGCACACGGGTGGATAAGCATCGCGAAGATTCCTCGGGGAGAACGAAGCGTAACAGAAGAAAGTAAAAAAATAAAAAATAAATAAAAATAAGTACAAAGAACAAAGAAGAAATAAGAAATAGGAAAGAGGGAAGCAAGAAGTAAGAAAATTGGGGCACAACTCATCGACTGAAAACGGTATAAAAAAGAAAAAAAATGAACTAACAAATAAACGAATTACAAAAAAAAAATCACACCACTTGACCTCTTTCGAAAAAGTTTCAACGTCCTTTTATTACATCGGTTCCGTAGACGGACGGGGCAAGTAGCCAGAGGGTTTCTTTCGCATGGTGGGTACAATGCCCGGCTACTCTACACCAATACTTTATATTACGGCCCATGTATGTATAGGTATATAGAGAAACTAGTGTATATGCATATACCTATATATGTATATGTATATAGATCCAAGACTTCGGACCACGAGGCAATTTAGGGGCGCGAGAAAGTCTAACTATATACACTATATACACCCTTGCTTTATATTCCTATCGAGCGGTTCGGTTTCGCAGCTCGAACGACACGACGCGAGGCAAGGAAAGCCAAAGCAAACCAAGGCAAAGCAAGGCGACGTTGAGCTTCCGTAAAAATTCGTGCTTATAACGTTTCGGCGAGTTTTTATGTCCCGAGACAAAAAAAAAATGAAATTCAGATTCTTAAAATCTCCGGAGCTTCCGTGCGGGCTTTTTATATCGCAAATATGTGCTCCACGTGTCTGGCTGATCCTACATACCTATATACTCGTCTGCTCATGGTACTCATCCAGAGATTCTTGTACTACAAAAATACTATAAAAATTTTTCCATTTTGGTACATGTAAACGCGAAAGCCGTTCCGGGTGCGTAGAGCGGAGCTTGCGGTAACGGGGATTTTCGATAGGGTTACGATATTCTGTGTACATAGTTTGATAAAACAGTATTTTCCCCAGAGTTATTATCGACGGTTCTATTCCGCCCTCGGAGATACGGGGTTAGAAGGCCGTGAGCAACCCCCTCGCGGTAAGTTTCGAGGATCCCTTAAGCCGCGCCGCACGTGCCGGGAACATCCGAAGCCGCGGTCGGACCGCCTCGGCGATGACCTGCCCGATCGAAATTCTAACCGGCTAGTCACAACCACGTGGTTTTAGCTGGTTATCATTATAGAGAAGAATTCAACAATTCATCTAACCCGCAAGTTCACGGTCGTCGCACGCGACTCTACAATCGCATATGCAGCTTTTCCCCCGTTTCTTTTCTCTCGGGTCCAAAAATTTTAGCAACAAAAAACCACAGGGACTCACGAATAAAAAGTTTCGATCCCTTTTCCTATTCGATTAGAAGCATATGTCGATGTAAAAAACAGCTAATCTGTTTTCCAGGTATGATTTAAGCTCCTCGAAGAAATTTCTGAGCAAATTTCGACTCATAGAGTGGAGGAAAAAAAAACTTAAATGAGAAAGTTTTGGTCAAACTCTTCCCCATGAATGCGCGTATCATACAGTTATACATACTATACCGCAAAAGTGGTATGAAAATGTATGAAACTATGTGATAGCCTCCGTTTAGAGCTGTTTGGAAAAAGTAGTTTTCGGGAAATGACCCTCAAAGTTGGAGTTTGAGAGTTTTTTTTCCCTGTTTTTTTTTTTTTTTTATGATTTCGCGTGGGATGTGTTGTATAGGTTACCAACCACTGACTCCTCGTTTCCGCTTCCTAAAGCAGTTATTAACTTTTTCGAATTTTTGATATCTCGAAGCTCCCTGTCGATCACGTGAAATAAAAGTACAAGAATATAATATGGCCTGGCCCCGCGGGCCGGGGCTGGAGAAGAGAAGGATACTAGCTTCATTTGACAATTTTCAAATTTTTTTTCTCATCATGTTAACCGTGTAAATTCGAATAAAACTATACTACGAAAGATTCAAGAGGTGAATATTGATTCGCTATAAAATTACAGGGTAAATGTATGTACCGTAGGAATGATAGCTACTTATGTATATCATGATATTTGATATACCTATCTATATCGTATATTGTAATCGAACGTGTTTTACTGAAAGGGTGGAATAATTTTGCTAATACGTGAAAGTGAACGTTTGTATAAAAATTCTGTATCTTCGGATGATGCTGCTTGGTCTGGTCTGTTCTGCTCTCGCGGTACTGGCGGCTTGATGGTATAGGTTTTTTTTTGAAAAGCGCATGCGTCGCGACGCCCCGTTGCAAATATGTGGCGTCGTGACGCTCACAGACGCCCAGTAACTCCCGCATCCCAGCACAGTGTACCGTGCCACATTTCTGCCCCGTAGAGCTACTACCGTCGGCGCCCTATTCTCTTTGTTGCCATCATGACACCGGACTCCTCCTTCATCGTTTGTTCTATGTTTACCAACCCCAGAAGATGTGGACATTATTAAAAGGTAATTGAAACAATGCAAAATCAATTTATTCCCTTATTTTCGCACCCCCTTTTCTTCATACTCGATTCTGACATTTGGAGTGTTCTTTTTTTTTCTTCTATCGTTTTCCATATTCGTCAAAAGATCGTAACCATTTGTCTTCCAAAACGTGTTTTCCCTTTTTTCTTCTCTCTCTCTCTTTCGAAACAGAAAGAAAAAAAAAAAAAGATAGTCTAGTTTTTTCCTTTTACTTCACATCGTCGGGTTTTTGCTATACGTCCGACAATCATCACCATTATACTGCAGTACGTATGTGTCAGTGTTTAATTACGCCAATCAGCGAAATGGATTTAAGTGTCGATTCTGCGACGGTATTGCAAAAAAAAATAAAAAAAAATAAATGAAAATGAAGAACTAGAATTTTAACTCGCCCTCAAGTTTTGAACGAGTGAAAGATCAGCATTAACCCCCATCACCCTTCAGCTCGGCTTGGTCACCCGCTTTAATCTCAGCTCTCCTCTCGCCTCTCTTTCCACCAAGTAAATTTGCATTCGTGCTTTTTAGTTGTCAAAATATGTGATTGATTGCAGGCTATTCTCAAGAGGGGTACTTATAAAATCCAAATGCAGATAATTATCCCGTCAACACAAACCTCCCCCGCCTCTTCCCCCCATTTCCCTCTCTTTCCTTCACCCATCCATTATAGTTAAACAAAAATATCTTTAATCGCATAAACCGTAGTATAAAGTGTAGATGAAATCGGTCACTCATTCAGTGTCTTAAAACCGTATTATAATCACACTAATTTTCTTTCTCTTAAATATTTCGTGTGGTTCCGCGCCGGCTGTCATGGCTTCCTGGCACCCAAGCTCGAAGCGCGAACCAGCTCGATCCTCTTTCCTCGTCCTTGCGCGCTTTACCTACCCCGTGTGCACCGCAATAGTTACCACATAATAATTCCCCGACGAAATCACCGGCGAAAAATATGAAATAGGTGTGAATATAGTTATCGGTTAAGAAAGGGATGAACAGTGGAATGAAGAGGTGTGGGTCAGAGATGAGATACAGGCGAAGGAAGACAGTCTGAGATAAAGATAGATAGAGAGAGATAGATAGATAGAAAGATAGCTGGGGGTTGGTGCCTCGAGGAAACAGCTGTTGGCCCGCTAATATGATTCAGAGCACGTTCTGGCTTTGGGGTCAGGCCGGGGACTCCGGCACTTTGCAAATGAGATAAACTTTAAGACGACCACAAAGTGGCGGAATCGTTTTCGTTGGTTAGTTTACCGTTTTTTGTCAGTTTTTGTTAATTTCGGTAATTTTTTTTTTTTTCGCCGTTTGATACTTTTTTTATTTTTTTTATTTCGTCATCCCGTCTGTCTTTTCCCTATCAGACACGAGTGTCCTTCAAAGGTGTTCAATGCTCGACATCGGGCGAGATTTTATTGATGCGATTCTGTTTGATTGAATGTGAACCGCTCGGCGATCCCCGCCCTGTTCTTCGGCCGCCACGGCAGCTGCCGCACCCTCGCCGCTTTGACATGCGCCATGACCTGCATACCCATGGTTACACTTTACCATCCCCATCCCTATTCCTCCCTCTTCCCCATCCTTCCTCCGTCTCCTCGTCTCGTCATCCCCTCCTAGAACAACTAGGCATGCCATGCTTGCGTAGACACATGTGATCCTGCTTTATATTCTTGAAATATCACATTTTAAAAAGAGAGAAAGGAAATGATAAAAAAAAAATTTATATAGGTACACAGACGCACATACATTCGTACATAGGTACACACATCTATCTACATTACATATTGTAGGTTTGGTTGCAGTCGAGTGCGCGGAAAAAGATATGGTATCCATAACTTTGGAGTGAAGTGGGGAGGGATGAAATTTTATTCTTCTTCGTTCCCGGGGTAGAAAAACCCGTAAATAATAACAATAATAACGTGTATATAGATATAATAGTTATAACATTAGTCTGTACCCTGCAGTATGTAGAAAATGGGTATGTTTACCCTGTATATATCCTTGTATATGTGTATATACCATATAGGTATATCCCTCATTCCTCACGTGGGATGAGAAAGCAAGGGTATAATACACGGTTGCACGGATTTTATCCCTAATGAGGACGGCGACGAGGACTAGCCTCGCTAACCTCCCACGCGATATCGTATTCTTGCGAAAACGAGGCGCGGAGGTTTGCTGCTTGCCCTCTGCACCTCTCCACTCCGCGTGTATATTATATGGTGTATAGCATTGTATATAGTATAGGTATGTGTAATATGTATAGTATAGTCGACGGTGTCAAGCTGACATAAGCTGAGCCCCCAATTGGCGTGACATACCAACATTTCCGGGGGGTTGGAAAAAAAAAACGAAAAAATAAAAAGGGAAGAAAAAAAAATGCCTGAAGGTCACGTTGTCCAATAACAATAATAATAACAATAATTATAGCAACAACCACAACCCCCCGTCATTTCTCGATCATAGACATATAAGATCTGATAGTGTTATAACTTTTCGCGTACGTGCAAGCCTCAAATGCGCGTATAGGGTAAACTTATCATACTTTGTTAACTCTAATAATGCAATCGAAATTGTTCTTCGCTTTCTTGTTCTTTTCTTTACTGTGGACGAAGTTGAAAAAAAAATTATTCTTCTGATTATATTTTCGGCAATTAGTTATTAGGTTTTGTATCTAAGGTTTTGCGATGGTATTGTTGAACTCGATCCACATCTCTCGACCCCTGATCATGATCCTCTGTCATTTTCTGTGCAGATATGATCATATACTGTGTAGAATAATATCGCGTTCTATATTACTCTTTATTTTTCTAGTATATATATATAAATCTATATTCGCTAGTGAAAGGTTAACGGATTAAATTATGACGGAGAGATTCAGACGTATACGTAGAGACGGAGGTTTTCTTGGAAGAGAATTGACTGAGCGACTCTGTGTGTCAATTCGAGCTGATCAAATCGATAATAATAAAGTAGATAGCTTATGGAAGTGGGTATATATGTATATACGTATTGAATAGTGAACGACACTACTGTAGAGGTAGAGGGTATACGTGCGGAGCCGATAGTATAATGAATAGCTAATAGGTGAGTATCGAGAGAAAACAAACAGCCACCAGTGGGCAAGAGAAAAATAATCCCACAGCATCACTGAGACTATATCTATTACCTACTTCCCTGGGGTATATTAGCTCCTGATCGATACCACCACCGCGCGCTACTGTGTAAGGTACACACTGTGTACTGTTGATCGAAGATATTATACCACCAATAGGCATTCATTTATTCTCTGAGGTATAGAGTATAGAGATGATAACCTAAAGTAATAATTGTCTCGATTGCACTGCACTGCACATGCATTATACAATTCGATTATCTTCGTTCGTTTAAAATTTTGAACAGCATCAATTGTCAAAAAAAAAAAAAAAAAAACTGTATGGTATACTATATGTATATGTATAAAAAAAAATTGAGGAAAATTCCTAATAATTCTTTGGCCAAATTTCATTTCAATTTTTTTTTTTTTTGATTTTCTTTTATACACAAAACGTGACTAATATTAGGGTTGAGATTGACGGGGTACAATGCTCTGGTTAAATCTTTGACGCACGAGTAGGTACACACACACACACATCTACATGCTTTGATGTTAAAAATAGTTTTTTTTTTTCGCTTTTTTTTTAATCCGAATTTACTAATCAACTGTATAACGAAAGAAATTTGAGTTTCAAACAGGAGGCTGTGCTATTCTTTGAAAGAAGAAAAAATTTTCTAAAAACTGTTTTTTCTTATCCATGATTACTATATCTATATCATTGTCGGTATATAGAATTGAAACGGTTGCGTTTCGTCGGACTGTATGTATGTATGTATGTATGTACGTACAGACGGGGGCTAGACAGTCATATAGTGTTTGTTATGCAGCCCCCTGTGCCGTATATCGTCGTAGGATATAACCTTATGGGTTATATTAGTACGGATCGACCTGTCGCCCTCACATACGAACAAGTATAACTGTATCTATAATCATAACCGTTTCGTGGTTTCGAAGAGCCGCGCACAGACAGACGTGAGAGAAACACTTCCGGTTTGACGTATATATCGCGTACCAGAGTGTCGCCATACCCTCAGGCTCCTGTCTCTTGCAACACACACGCCGTATCTGTGTAGGTATATACATAGGTATATACCTACCTATATTCAAGAGCTTCAAGAATTTGATATGGGAACGTATATTTCTAATTCGTTTGCCCGTTTTAGCACCCTTATGGCTTTACTTTTTCTTTTTTTCTTTTTTTTCTTCTTCTTTCCCACTTTTGCTTTCTTCCTTGTTCCTTCTTTCTTTTTTATTCTGCCTAGGACCCACATATATCCACCGACAGGTGGATGCGCAGACTCGTTTCAAATTCTCAAAGGTTGAAACGCGGCTTCGAGATCGAGGGAGCGAACCAACGAAATAAGGGCATATATATATTTCTCATTGCTACCGTGTATAAGGTTGAAAAGGAATTGAATATTCACTTTACGATGCCTATACATTCGTACAAAAATAGATTTATTTATTTATTTATTTTTTTTAATATACCAATACATTTCACTCATACACATACCTATGTATACCTACCTATATACGATATACTTTGTGCAAAAAAAAAAAAAAAAAACGTTAACGTTAGAATATTCGATACTTATGTATGTACATACATATATATCAAATATGCGCCAACTTTGAATTGATTCGAGGTAAAATATATTTTACCGAAAATTTGTTTCGTCTGGTATAAGTCGGGAACGTGTGACGACTAAAAGCTTGACAGTTCTTTTGATTAATTCAAAGCCTCACGTCGCTCAAATCCAACATTACAAGAGGTCGAGATTTATAGAATCGAGGGTTACGGGTATATAGAGAAACGAAATTAAACGTCTAGTGTATAATTATTCGTAACGCGATTTTATCTCGAATAAATATTTTTACTTCACTCGATCTAAACGTATACCTACGTTAATTTAACACATATCCATACATCTATAATCAACCGGAATGAATAATATGGTATGAGTGTACATTTTCTACTGTTTATACATCAGAGAGCTTTTATATCGGGTCAGAGATATGATTCGATGCGTTGTTATATATAAACTTCTAAAATCCAGGAGACGAGAGCTCGATATATCTATATGTAATACGATTTCTAAATAGATAAAGTAAAATGAATGGATTTTGAATGACTTTGCAGGCGATCATGACGCGTTTCCATGCCCAACATATTTGTCAATTCGAGAAGAGATTTATTTTTACGTTTCAGGAGGTTGATATACGAATTTTCAAAGCCCATTTTTTTTCAATCACAAATACATATATTTATTACTTCGTTCGCCGTATATTTTTTCAACGTTTTTTTTTTCCAGTCCATATGAAAATATTTTTCTATACCTTTTCGTATAAAATTATCCAAACAGCGATCAAAACGATCTTTCCCTCTTCGATTCCGAATTCGCAATTCTCATTTATTTATTTTCCGATACAGCAATGCCAGGTTATTTATTTCAAGGTGTGTACGTTATAATGACGACTAGGGGATGAATTAGGACCTGTATAATATTGTACTTATATACAGACCGCGTGGTGGAAAAGATGACTCCGCTTGTTCCACTTTGTGTAATTATTTATCACAGAGAGTGCGAAAGAGAGAGAGAGACAGAGAAAGATAGAAAACTTGACTGGGCTTATATCGTTGAATAGAATTGAAAAAAAAAAATTGTGAAGAAACTCGCGGGGTGTCCATCGCGACGCTGACGACGATATATCGAGGCATAAAAAAACTATGTACAAACGTATAGATATAAAGGTTGAAGTTTGAGGTACCTTATACAGGTATATAAGACGCGGGTAATTTTATCTCGAGGCTGAAAGTCACAGCGATAATAAAATTATGAACTAAGATCGAATTATGAAACTCCACTTTACCACCACAAAATTTCCTTTCGCCTCATCGAGTGTCATTAAAACTCAACTCCGCGGAGTATAACTCTTGGAAAACTTTACAACATTACCACGGTTACGCTTTACTCCTGTTACTTCCACGTTACAATTTACTAAGTTTCTTAACAATATTAATGATCGATTAACGTGTTAATCACGCGGCTCTGAACGAATATAAAACGATATCGAATTATACCTTATACCCCTGCACTCTCTGATAAATCAGCAAAGTTCTTATTACGCTGTGCTGGTGAATTTAAACTAAGTATATAGGTATATGGTATAAGTACATATACCTACCCTAAGTAGGTATATATAACATTTTTCACTCAAATAAATTTCTTACGCTAATGATCAAAGAGGCCTGGGGATTTAAATCGGGGAAACAAATCAATACCACTTTTCCGCTTTATGTATCATCTACATAGGTATAATGCGGTATTACCTACTCTTCCCCCGCCCCCAACCCCCCGTTTTTTAGATTTTATTCTCAATCAGCGAGAGGATCGCTGTGAACTGGCTTCAGACATTAACCGTCCCTTTTTTTCAAATATATAATTATCCATATAATACCTGAGCAGAGAGAAAGAGTGAGAGAAAGGTGGGCTCGAGAGCGTAGTAAAATGGCTCGTAAATCCTCTAGAAATTAAACTGCTTGATTTACGTTTAATTTTTTTCCACTCAGAGGTAATACGGTCTACGTGACTAACGGATTCCTCCTCATCTCTTATATTGCGTGTCGTTCGTTGCGTCAATTCGCGTTTCAAATGCTTCGAAAACGTGAGACAGATCGTTGAGTAATAGTATCTATATAATTTTCCTTGAAATTTTCGCGTGGAAAGAAGACCATAATCTATTCGATAATCGGGCGACGGTATTCCTCCTCCTTTCTCCCAGATACGAGAAACGAAAAAATTCATCGAATCGCACCGCTTCGATTTCGAAATTTCAAAATTTTATGTTCACTGAATTTTTCATCCCGTTTTCTCGTCATTCCCTAAAATAAATGAGGCGGAAATTCGCGAGATACAGAAACAGAATCGAATACAAAAACGGCGTAGCGAATAACCTTCGATAAAAATACGCTAAAAATGATAACCGCGAATGTGCTCTATCGCGATTTTGGCTCTGCATTTAACCGGCGCTAGTACGACACCTAAATTTCGGTGAAATAGCTGACGTGTTCAGCTGTTAGGTAGGTAGGTACGCCGCAGAACTGGCTTAGGCTCTGTAAATATACCACTGAGTAATATCACACCCTCCACACCCTGATTACCGATTGCCGTACGTACGTGTACGTATAGGTATGTGTTTCTCTATGAGTTGGGAATTGCAAAGCTATACCCACTGTGCCGGGGCCATAAGCGAAGTACGAAAGGGCTGGTTAAACTCGTCATAGTCACAAGGGAGTCGGAAGACCAGCCGAACCCAACCCTGGCTAAACCTCCGCCACTTCCCAGCTCTAGCTGTGCCGAACCTGAAAGGAGCCTTTACCACTGGAGAATCTCTAATCGCAAGCTAAGCGCTCTAATACGCGTGTTTCCGCGCACTTTGAAGTATGTTTACTGTCCGGTGTTAATAGGAGCTAGACGATTCTACGCTACGACTAATTGTTCGGTATTAGTTTCTCATATCGGGCTGCGGGACTTCCACTTTCTTGAATCCGTTATCACCGACGTACGGCGGAGTAACCGGATGTAATTGTCAGCCAGTCGTACGTCGGTTACATCCGCATGAATTTTTTAATCAAATTCAGTTTCCAGGATCGTAGAATTCAACGGAGGGACATTTTCGTATGAAAATATTAAGGCTCAAGCGGGTTTTTTTATTTTAGATTGCACACAGTATCTATATGCAATAGTGAAATTTACAACACTGTACACTGGACACGTACGAATATCTCTTTCGTCGGAAGTAGGCAGCTAAGTCACGTAAACTCGTGCCGTGGTGCCTTTAGCCTCACGTTTCTGTAACTGAATATTTAAGGCATACTACTACCTATCGACTAGGGGCTGGGGCTTTCTTTCTTCCTTCCTTCCTTCCTTCCTTCCTTCCTTCCTCGCTTTATTTCCTTCTTTTTTATCCCCTTTAAAAAAATTCGTGTTCGAACTTTGTGCCAAACATCTTTTCAGAGGTCTCGTACCCCCGAAACCCTTTGTCAATTCAGATGTGTCAGGGTCCCGTTGTGCATTGAAATTTTAATGTGCTTTCGACATACAACAAGGTTATGCCTAGGCCCTTGATTGGTTGATTTTGGTTCACAAATACATACACCGATTCGATTTTAAGGTATATAATATGAGAATATCTTGGATTCTATCCGTGGCATGTACCTGTATGTATATATGTATATAGGTACCGGCTTATATACCTTCGCGAACACTTGGATTTCGATTAATCTCACCGGAAGAGTTTTGCAAGTTTAATGTGTTCCTGTTCACAGCCGTTCGTAAATCTTTAAGAACGTCGCCTCCTCGTCCTAAAGTTCTTGAGTAAACACGTAAACAGAATTCTATAACGTAGTCGATTGCTGCTGCGATATAGGTATATATATAGTATATATAGCCGTCGATAAAATGGACAGTAAAATTCTCGCATATCCTTTTCTCCTGCAGATTTTTACACACATACGTATGTATACCCTAAACACTAATTCATTAATTGGTAATTAACAAGCGTAGATCATTCTAATAGCTCAATTATGAAGATTTAGTACCCACCTTACAAAGTAGATAACTTTTCCCAGACATCAGGCAAGTTACATACCCGAACAACCCGCCAACATCCCCTCCCCCTCCGCCCCCCGCGCTCATCTTCGCAATTACAAGATTTATACTTGTCATTTCAGACTTTAGAAGTTTGATAAGATTTCGTATATACAGCTATCTCTCGATTTCCTATTCGCTTTTATTTTTTTCTTCTTTTCATCCAGGATCAGTATAAGGTAGGTATGTAGAGAATATACGTGTGAAAAAGAGACGGATGTTATTATGAATCAAACGGAAGTCCTGTAATTATCTTAGCGAGTATCCGGCGCTTTTAAGTCATGAAAATTTGATGCCGAATTGCCTTTTCATACATTTCATTTTTCTTCTTTCTCTTCTTCTCTTTTCATTATTATTATTATTATTAATATTATTTTTGCGTATGCCCGAAGGGAGAAATATATATATGGAGAGATTTCGATGTGTGCTTGCCCCTGCTTTTGTAGGCATGCCATACATATAATAGGTATATACATTTTATTATTTTCTACCTCCACGAATCTGAGTTATTTCGCACAGCTCGATTGTTTCCGACCAATTTTCTGCCAGTTTTTATACGTTAGGACCCTGCAGGACTCCCGAGGCGTCGAGAGAAAACGCGTTGGAAAATTTTGTCCTTTTTTTTTTCATATATTTTTTCTTTTTATCCAACACAAAATTTATGAGGGAAACGAGCGATGCGGATGAATCGGCACTGACATGACGTGACAACTTTACATGTAGAAAGCGGAAAAATTGAAGACTATAGAATCAGAGACAGTTAAAAATTTACGTAGATATTTTTTGGTGGAAAAAAAAAATTTTCAATAGCGAAAAACCTAGACGCTATACGCATTGGTACAACGTGGCGTCGTGTAAACCTACCGCATCGCCGTCACGACTGTTTAACAAGATTCGATTTTCTTGTTTACTCACAAAATAACACAGAGGCGTTGGGGTCTGCCAGGGTGGCAATTAGGAAGCTGCTAAAACACCTTGTGATAAAAGCTCTTAGAATTAAGAAGATTAATTATATAATCTAATCTTTGACGGGTGAACGCACATTTCCTCATATATCTATATTTAAATATATAACAAACAAACAAAATCTTCTTGATTTTTTTTTTTTTTTTTTTTACTTTTTATCATCCTTTTCTCAAATTGGAACAAGTCAGTTTGAAAAATCACAAATATTTGTATTGTTGCCATGGCGATTTAGTAAACAATCACATTTATCACACCGCGTACGTCTACTACGTACGTACTACGCCCTGATTGAAATTAAATTTGTTTGCTTGACGTGGAGCGTTCCAGCTAGGCGTGGTACTACGTAGGTAGGTATCGTATAGATCCGAGGAGGCCATCAAGTTAGGTCAAGATGTCAGTAAAGTGTTTCCCCATTTACCAGAGGCATCGCAGGTTATTGATTCGGCGAATAAAGTGACTCACTTTAAATATACCCCGTACCTCACACCGTGGATCACGTAAAAGAAAATAAAAATAAAGCTCTTTCTCCCCCCGAAAAAATATATATAAAAAATTCTCGTTTAATTTTCTCTCCCGCCTCCTACCACGTCCGCACGTCCGTTTACTCATGACATATTATAAATTAGAAAATATTCTTACGGACTGATATACAGGGAAAAAGGAAAAGAATAAAAAAAATACTTATGTATATATATAATAAATCGAATATCCGTCGAAGCCGCGTACCTGTAATACGGGGGTGTGAATCCAATCGGGTTCGACAGTTGTCCACCGGTGTCTCAGGGTTGAAACACGTTTGTAAAATTCATGAATCGGGAGAATATATATACCTACGTAGGTACCCCTATACCCCGTCACTTTGAAATTCAGAGTAAAAATTTGATCCTTCGCCTTCGGTTCGGTTAGTCTTTCTACCTTGACTTGGTCTATGATGAGAACTTCGCGAACCCATGGGCCACGTCGAATCCCTCATCTCACTTCAAATTCACCACCCCTACACACACGCACACGGTGGTATACATATTTATATGTCTACAGATAGCCACATGCCAACCCGAAAAAGGTCAACGAGTTCGATTCAATGCATTTTGATTATTTATTGGTGCAATCCGCGGATTCAAGCGTCAATCGATGATTGGTACAATGACATTCCATGGCACACAAAGATATCAAGCTTCGGACTAACTGGGTTCGATAAATTTTTACGAATTCTCGATAGAAAATAATCGTGCTTACCGAGTGTGTACCGAATTATTTTCATGTTTGTTATAATTCTATCCAATCACTGTTAACGGGAACGTTAATTTACGCAAATTATTTTGATTTCGCGCTATTTTCGTTCAATTATACTCTTTTCTTTTCAATTAACTAATTTCTCTTACTTTCGAGATACTCTCTTCTATATGTATATCTGTATATGTATATATTATATACACTCACTCTCTATTATACCCGAAAATACTCCGGAGTAAAATTTTTGAAAGGATCCCAGTCTGCTCGCTCAGTGTAATTAAATTCGATGTACCTACTTTAAATACAGGTGGGCTATATACTCCACCTACTCGGTTGAATTTTTTCGGTATAAATTTCTTCTTCTTCTTCTACTGCAAAAAAAAAAAAAAACAGAAAACAAGATAAAAAAAAAATCTACCCGGGGGTATTTTTTTATACGCGTATACCTCCCGCACATATGAATACGACTACATGTGTGAATGGTTTTAAGCTCGTTTCAGTTTAGTATCAGCTCAGCCAATTGCGTTGAGTTTACAATTGATTTCACTTTACGTTAAGCGATGTGGGGGAGAGCTAGAACTGATTCCCGATAGTTTTAGGTCAAGTGTTTTCCTTATATCTCGTTTAACGTGCCTTCAACCATATACACGTATAGTTTATTATACTGTATCGATTCTCCGCACGCGCCTCGTTCAAATGCCTTTTTTTTTTTTATTATTCTTCAAACGCTAATATTTTGAAACAACAAATTTTCATCGTTATTGTATTCAAAAAAATTTTATTTTTCATGGGTACATATATTTGTATGTAATTTGTGTATATATCATCTACGTACATACGTGAATGATCGTTCGTTATAAAAGCCAAGCCCTGAATTCTCGTTGTATATTTTACTCGGTATAGGGCACGTGTAATATGATAATTAATTCCAAGTGCGTGAGTTTTGCATTTTGACTCTTGTTGTCCTCTGGGTAAAACATCGGTGTTGTTTATTAAGAGGCAAAAATTATTTACCCATACCCTTCATATATACCCTCATACCTTTAACTAACAACGTTTTGCCAAAGGATCGATCATTCCATCACTTTCAGATATTGTTGTGTTACACGTCCATCCAAAACGAGCCCAACGAACGAACGAACGAACGTTTCTTTTTAATTGCCTAAACAACTCGGCAAACGACAGTAGAGGTACGCGACAGCAGAGTATCGGCAATTAATTAAAACGGTTCTGACGCTGCCGAGGGGTTGTTCGAAGCAACAAAAACGAGGAAAAAAATTATAAAAGAGAAACAAACGATAATATACATATATGAGATCGAAAAACTGTCGAGATACCTGAAAAATTTCATCAAATAAATTCATCGAGACATGAGTACGTATGTACACTTGACGTGTTGGATTGTGACACATATGAAGTTGCACCCCTTTCTGACGAAACATAAAAAAGTTGAGTACAGCAATTGTTAGGCAGTCGCGACCCGACATACCCGATACAAAGCCAATAGGAGCGCTGACAATTGCTGTGCTCAAATTTTTAATGTTTCGTCAGAAAATGGTGCAACTTCATATGTGTCACAATCCAACACGTCAAGTGTACATACATACGTATGTACTACATACGTATACCTATATGCCAGTTGAAATTATTATTGTTGAATATGAAAAGAAAATAAGAAGAAGAAATAATCGAAAAAATGAACAAATGATCGAAATTTTATATACTTTTTTTTTTAAACACATATATGTTGTATACACAGCTGCACGGAACTAATATTCGCGAGGGCGAAAAATGGCCCAGCCTTAACACTTAGGTGGCAATGAAAAGAAAAAAAAAAAAAAAAAAGAAGACAGAAAAAAA
Organism: Macrophya alboannulata; assembly: GCA_949628255.1. Classification (NCBI taxonomy): domain Eukaryota; kingdom Metazoa; phylum Arthropoda; class Insecta; order Hymenoptera; family Tenthredinidae; genus Macrophya; species Macrophya alboannulata. The sequence continues at coordinate 3,057,037 of OX451209.1, read as the reverse complement.
AATTTCTTGGGGAAATAGGCTGCTGCCCTATCCTTTCCCCTATACCATAGAGGTTTTTTATGAGCTCCATAAATTAAATTAGATTTATCTATTTATGTTCTGAACCTCGTCGATGGCAGAGAAATCGATCCTACCGGATTATACGTACGCAGCTGGGAGGGGTATAAGGGTTTGTGTGCTATAGTGCAAGAGCGAGATTGAGGGTGGAATAAGTACGCGGAATATTGCGTGTGGGTTTTTATAATATACGATGAGGAATGGGAGGAGGAAGAGGACGAGGACGAGGACTGCACGAGAGTGCTAATATATTATAAACGCCTGGTTATTATACGGAGAGGGGAAAATTAAAATTCAAATCTTACTTTAGAGAGGGCTGAGTGATATTTTGACCCTTGACGAATACTCACTCCGTATTTTTAATAACATATATCAATGCTGCTCGAAATTATGTATAATATACATATTTTTTTTTTTCGTTTTTTTTTCTTCAAATAACGTTATCAACGTATGTTCAACGGCTATGCGCGTTCCATCAATATTTAACGGATACGTGATGAACATTTAATAGATTTAGATAAGGCCTTCGTGTTAACGCATCCGGGCGTAGAACTTGAGAGCACTCAAACCCCTCTGGCTAATTCTGGTTGTTTTATGTTTACTTGAATTGTAGGTTTTTCTATTTTATTTTCTCTTCCTTTTTTTTTTTTACTCCTTTCATTTTTTCTTTCTCTCTCTCTCTCTATCTCGTCGATAGAAAACTCGGAAAAACAGGCGAAAATATATTTCAATTTACCTACAGCTGCATCTTCGATAGAATCCTGCAGCTAAATCAGAGAGAAAATAAGCGGCAGAAATTTTTTTTCCAATTAAATCGTTTTCCCTAACAGAAGTGGTACGGGTTATTCGCGAGCGGAGGGATAAACTCGTTCAATCTTCTCAAGAATCAATCTGTGTCTATAAACTTTTCAGTCAAGTGTCTACTGCGTTCTGAGTAACCAGATATATAGGTATACACGTTGTGCCAATGCTCTGTACCTTATTCCTATACGTTTATACGCAGACAAACATCTCGACGAGTCTATAAATATCGTTTAAATTAAATCTAACGCAATAGCTTATATTTTCGAGGCTGCAGGGTTCAAGTTCCGAATTTTAATATCACCGACTCACGGTTTTTAGATAGGGTATTATCCCGAACGTTTGCATAGTCGATTTAAAAAACTTCAAATCTAAAAACACCGAGGGTTCAAAATTCCGAAAGCTAAAGATATATCCGAAGGGCCGAAACTCCGAACCTTGAAAATCGTGCATGAAGCATCGTGTTGGACTTTTCGAGTTCTTAGCTGTCTATACTCCGATCTTCTCGAATTTCGATATTCTGAACTTGAACGTTGCTGGATATTCAGAATCGTCTAAAATGAATCGCTAATTTTGACCGGCGAAAAGTTTCAAAATTCGGGACAAATATGGATGTAAGTCCGAAGTGAAGCTCTCAGATGCATATACGTTATAACAAAATCGTTGTTCCACGAAGGTATATAAGTATATATATACCGTAAATTTCATCGCGACCCTTTGCTGTTAGTCCGAAAATTAAGGAGCTCGACGCAAAGTGGTAAACCCTTTTGAATTGTTAATAAAAAGGTCGGTTATTAAGGAGTTAGTAGCGCGTGTAAGACCGTCACGTTGTGTCTTTATACTACGGCTAAACAGGGATCGTGCTAATTCACGTTAGCTATTCATACAGCTAACATGATCTACGACGTCTAGTAGTTACTACACGTACATACATCTAGCCTAAGTAGTTGTCAGATAAAATTTACGAGCTGACCTACAAAAGAGATCCATCCCTTCAGCCGGTAGCTTCGCGTATGTAAAGTAAACCGGGCAGTATACCGTAGCATTAGGGTCGGAAACATTTTATTTTTCCCTTCATGTTCATCTTCTACGTTTTTTTTTTTTTTTTTTTTTTATTTTTTTGTAGAGAGATTAAGTTAAATTACCGCGGTAATAGTGGAGGGAAAAATTGTTGACTTAAAAAAAGAAAAAAAAAAAAAAGGAGAGGAGAGGAGAGGTGGTATGAAAAAAAACAAAAAATTTACGAATATTTTGACGGGATCGTAAATTATATCTAACGATGATGATAATATATCATACAGATGATCCAAAATGAATATCTTCAAATGATAATCATCGTTTGATAACAAACCCGTTGGCAACAACTGCGGCACATTTTTCATCCTTGAACTAACAAATCTAGTAGCTAGTTAGCGGGGGCAGACATATTTAGCCGTAAATCAAACGGCTTATATTCTACGGAATGTAACGTAAATCACTAAATCGGAACGATATAACACGAGGTGGAAGCGTATAGATGTATCGTTGCGGGTGCAGAAATCTCTGGCCTCTGCGGGAAATCTCGTATTTTATTTTTATTTTCTTTCTTTTTTTTTCTGTATAATTTGTGGCGGTTTTTATTTCATTATCACTCGATTTAGGCTTTCCTGTTTACTCAGTCCTCCATCTATATCGTTTACCATAACTCAACCTATAGCGCTTTAACCCTGAAGAGGTACTCTTATTTTTATATGCATCTTACCAACGGGGGCGGAATAGTTGCCATAACTTCTGATCGGCTGGCGATATCGCCTCGATTATACTTACTGCGAGTAAAAAAAAAAAAAAAAAAAACAAAGTGGAAAAGTATATCACCGAGTCCAATGTAGTATGGAACGAGGCTGTGCTTTGCGAGGCATGCTTAATGCGCCTCTTTTCTTTGTTATTTTAATACCGCGCACAAACAGAAAAGAAGCAGAAGAAGAGCTTTAAATAAAAAGATAAATAAGTTATACGAGAAATTCGCCTTTCGCTAATTGTTTCTGTTTGTCAATCAAATAAATCGCTGCGGTTTTACTCATTTTCTTTTTTCTTCTTCTTCTTCTTCTTCTTCTTCTTCTTCTTCTTTTTTTTCTATCCATGGCTATTAAACGAGAAAACGAAAGAGCGAACGTTTCCCGAAGGCTTTACGAGCGTAATTTTTACGAAGATTCACTACGTTGACGTAGATAAACCAAAAAGATCTTTATTGCCTTGGGTCTCGAAGACCATCACCGTTCGACTCCCTGCAGTCGTACGGTACGGTAGGTAGCTGGGTAGGTATGTATAGATTGATACTATATAGTAAACCGAAAACAAATTTCCAACTCAAATCAGTAAAATTAAATTTTACGTGCTAGTTGGCAATTAAATTCCAGCCAGTCCCCCTCATCCCGCCCCCCCACACAGTTATGGAACCAGAAAATTGATCGTCCGACTGGCAACAGTTGTGGGTTAAAATTGAATAAGCGTGAGAAAGCTTTACGAACAACCAAATTGTTGGGAGATCACAAGAGCGAGTGGTGTAAACCATTTTTATTTATTTTTTTTTAATATTGTAAACATTTATAAAACCCGCAATCCCGCATATCAAAACCATCTGAATTATTCAATCGACTGATCGATGTTCACCGATGATTTTTTTGAAAAACATATCGGCTCTATACCAAACCTACCAGGCCCTATATGACGATGGCGACGAACGAGATCTTGGGATTAGTAATAGCGGATTACAACCACCTGGGATATACTCGATCCAATACGGGCACTGCGGTGCAGGGTAGAGTCGTTTGGAATTATGAAGCCCGTAGATAGATACCGATATAAAATATTGTTAACCATACAGCCGTTCCGAAGTGGCGGCTATAACCTGGTACAAAATCTGAGGCTGACGTATATATATATTCTCAGAATGTTAGCTTTGAACGATTTAAACAATCATTCGTGTTTAGAGTAACGAATTTATTGTTGGTACTTCATCATCAACTGACGTGTTTAGTTATTCGCGAGAAAATAGCACGGCTTGATTTATCATGAAAAAACTTTGAAATATTTATTTATAGCCCGTGCAGTATACGACCAGTTTATTCTCTCTACATCAATAACACTGCGTTGTAATCTGGCAATGACGAATTCGCATCATCAACTCCAACGAGGCAGGGCTACAAAGCCTACTTTATAAAAAAATATATAAAAACAATATCCTCGCATCCCTTGTATCTACGTAATCCTATTTCTATAGATAGAAGGTGCGGTCAGCATTGTGTCTTCGTCGCATCTCATCCTACCGTATCCCTGAACGTGGGTAAAATAATCCGATTCATATCATTCAGGTGTGAAATGCATTTGAGTCTAAGCTTCCAATCGGCACTTTAACCCTATCGTATAGTAATTTCCTAATTATACGCATCGTTTCATCGTCCAGATAAGCCCATGCGTCGATATTAACAACGCTCGAAGGAACCTCGTGCCGAAAGCATAATCCAGACACTCACATCCTGCCAAGGACTTACCGAATAAGATATAATTGACCACTTTTTTTTTAATCCGTTCTTTCTTTTTCTGCATTCGATAATCAGATGATATTTTTCCATTACAGGAACACTGCGAAGCTGGATTTTAAGGCATAGAAGCGATTTCCTGAGGGCTAAAAGGGTGACGAGAAACGTTAGCCCTGACCTGAACTGTGACCCGGATAAATTTCAATGAGCATCCAGTACGCCTGCTGGATGGGTGGCGGTCGGTCAGCAAAGTCTTGCTCAACGGGTCCGGTACTCTTCAAACTAAATGGAGAATCGGTCAATTGACATGTTTGCACGGAGTTTTTGATAGCGGAAACGTCACTCATTGACTAACTGACTCACTCACTAATTCAATCACTTCGTGTGGAATTTTATCACCGTGTGTTTCACCTGGGCTAAATCTGACCATAGAGTTTATTTTCTGTCGGAGTAAAACGGAGAAGAGAAATCGAGGGATAAATAGTAATTGTTGATTTTGACGGTGAAATCCGTGATATATACCCAACACGATGATGTCCATCAGCGAGTCACTGAACTCTGACATATTTTTTAACCTTACCGATCCGGTGTTTGATAATGTTAGCATGTTTAACGGTAGTCTAAACGACACGATGCAGATGGAACCGAATTGCGACGCTGATCTGCCGATAGTATCACTCGTAACCCAAATCCTATACGCGATAGTGTGTATAGTTGGTCTGCTGGGTAACACCTTAGTAATATACGTAGTACTTAGATTTTCGAAAATGCAAACCGTTACGAACATGTATATAGTGAATCTCGCGATTGCTGACGAGTGTTTTTTAATCGGTATACCGTTTCTGGTTACCACAATGAGCCTTCAGTCTTGGACGTTCGGTAAAATAATGTGCAAGGCGTACATGACCACTACGAGTATAAACCAATTCACAAGCAGCATATTCCTCTTCATAATGAGCGCCGATCGTTACATCGCCGTTTGTCATCCTATATCATCGCCGAAAGTAAGGACCCCGTTCATCTCGAGGGTTGTGTCGTTGACTGCTTGGGGCACCAGCGCCCTTTTCATGATCCCTGTATTCCTTTACGCCAATACGATGGAGACAGCCGAGGGTGTGATAAGCTGCAACATACTTTGGCCCGACAATGCAAACCAGGGGGCAGGTCAGACGACCTTTACGTTGTACACGTTCATACTGGGCTTTGCAATACCGTTAATTTTAATACTTATATTTTACTTTCTCGTTATAAGAAAGCTGCGAACTGTGGGACCAAAGAATAAATCAAAGGAGAAAAAAAGGTCGCACAGAAAGGTGACGAAGCTCGTACTTACCGTTATTACCGTGTACGTATTGTGCTGGCTTCCGTACTGGCTTACCCAAGTTGCCCTTATTTACACACCCCCTAAACAGTGCCAGTCACGTGTCATCATAACCACTTTTCTTCTCGCTGGTTTTCTCAGCTATTCAAACAGCGCCATGAACCCGATACTTTACGCATTTCTTAGCGACAATTTTAAGAAGAGTTTTCTCAAAGCTTGCACATGCGCGGCTGGAAAAGACGTGAACGCCACTCTTCACATCGAGAACAGTGTCTTCCCTCGAAAGAATAAAGCCAATACAGACAGGCTACAGCCTAACAAGGTTACCTCAGGTCATTCACGAGGCGATCTTGAGGACGAGGAAGGAGAAAGAGGGCTTTTAATCAGTAAGGCTGAACACTCCACTACCGCTGTCACTATGACTTCACGGTCGAATATCACTGTTACAAGTGATTCAAGGGATCAGGCCCAGAACAAAGACGGTGGTAAAGAGACGGGCAGGGATACAGTGAAGAACGGTGCGCAGTTAACTCTGCTTACACAAGTCTGAAGTTCTTTTCTTTTCATTTTATCTTTAACCAAATTTTAGGATTTTTCTGAACTGTGTCTCATATCATTTTTGGTTTTCATATGATTCAAAAACGAAACAGGACCCCTGAAATTTTTCGCCGTTGAAAATTATTATACAGACGTATTATGTATAGATGTATGTACACATATATCTACTATATACCTTAGGCGTTGATCATATAAAATATATATTTTTTTTTGTCTGTCCTTTTTTTGCTATTTTAGTTTTACTAAAACGCGGTAAAATCCGAACCAAATATTATATAATAGATGATCACCGTTTAATTAACACGTACCTATATCTAATTAACCGTTTATCGATGTGTTGTAAATTGTCCCTTGTCCGATTCTCTATCGTGACGGTATACGAGAAATTTGACGTTATACCCAGATACATATACATTTCGCGATGATTACGGCATATACATAATAGGCTATGTATTAACTGTACCCAATTTTATTTAAAATATATACTTGTAAAAGAAAATGTGAAATCCGTAATATCGTGAAGGAAGAGAGAGAGAGAGAAAAAAAAAAAGAAGAAAAGGCATCGTATTATATAATGTATTTAAGTATATATATATAAATTTATTTTGAACCCCTCCCCCCCCCCCCATTGATGTGAATGAAAATATCAAAACGGCGTGTATTACGTGTGTAAATATTTTTTGTATTATATTAAAATAATCTATACCTATATATACCTATATACTATATATGAATATCGAATTCAAACTTTTCAAACATAATATTATATATAGTATGTATATTATATATATTACGTATATATGTATATATCAAAAACATGAAACATAATTATTTTCATTTATTTATTCATTTATTTAACAATTTTTATTCTCGTCTTCGTGACTAAATCCGGATTTATTCATATACATATACCTATATTGTATAACTTCCTATAATACCAAAAACTGCTGTCACGAGTATAACTCGCAACGTTTCCATTCGCGGTGTGATATCGATCGCGAAATGAAGGAATCTAATCCACCTGGAAATGAAAAAGAAGAAAAAAAGAGAGAGAGAGAGAGAGAGAGAGAGAGAGAGAGAGAGAGAGAGAGAGAGAGAGAGAGAGAGAGAGAGAGAGAGAGAGAGAGAGAGAGAGAAAGGCAAACCAATCAGGTCCTATCAACGTCCGATATGTGATTGTGGTGATTTTGAGATATCGGATAATTCAAGTGACAAGTGAGCAGTGACAGTTCAACACCAAACCCCCGCACCAATCCCTCGTGAGTCACTCTACACAATGAGTGTATAGAAGAATCGCGCTTCGCCGTTATACATATATACGAATGCAATCGAATATACATATATGTATACATATGATACCTATATGTATAATATATCGTCAGTTTATTTTAACAAAAAAAAAAAAAAAAAAAAAAAAATCAGGAACAAAAGGAATAAATGAATGAATGAGTGCATAGCTTTTTCAAAGTAGATAAACTGACGTATATAACTATAAATAGGTATATAGGTATATAATAAAATAAGAACATTTAATAGATATTCGATCTGTGACCAGCATCAGTTTTTAATAATTATATGCGGTAATAATGACTGCAGATTATAATCAATACGTTATTTTTCTCGTTGATATTAAACAAAAAAAATTAGATATAATAATTATAGTAATAATAATAATAATAATAATAATAATAATAATAATAATAATAATAATAATAATAATATTAATACTAAATTATTATACATAGTTATGTATGACAATGTTTACAATAGATGTGATGTCAGTATTTGTATACATGTACACTTTATATATGATATATATAGGTATATATATATATTATATACATATATATACACACAAAATATTCCATGCCGATTCGATCTAGGTCTGACCCTCGACCCTGTGGATTTGGTCCGTAATTTTATACATAGTTCTTCTATCTTTGGAAGGCACACTGAATTTTTTTCAGATCTTTTTGAGTAAATTTGTCCGAATAGAACATCATAAGCACTAAAAATCACATCGAAAGCGATAATTTGAAAATCTGAAAAAGTTCCAAAAAAATCAGATAGTGTCAGATATCAAATTTTTGAGGTATTGAGCCAAAGTGGGATTTTCGGGAGAAATTTTTGTTGTTTTTGTATAAGGAAGGTGGAGTCTGGACGTAACAAAATTTTGGAAAAAAAAAATCTCTTCCGAAAAATTTTGAAGAAAATTCTTAAAAATCCGGTCTTACATGTGAAAATGTTCAAGCAATCACCCATATAATGGACTGATTCTTTCTTTTAATCGAGAAAGAAGAAAAAAAAAATTTCCGGAAAAATGTCGAAAAAAATAAGAAGGAATCGTACGGCCCACTTTGGCTCAATACCTCAAAATTTTGATATCTGACACATGATTTTTCAGAATTTTTTCATATTTTTAAATTATGGCCTTCGATGTGATTTTCTTCTTAGCTGATTTTATTCACTCGACAAAAGATCTGAAAAAAATTCAGTGTGCCTTCGAAAGATAGAAGAACCATATACAGGATGACGGATCAAATCCGAGGGGTCGAGGGTCAGACCCAAGTCGAATCGGCGTGGAATACCTCATATATATGCCATAGATAGCGGTTCTATACCGAAAACTCGTTACTTATTTTGAACTAAAAAAAAAAAAGAAAAAAAAAAGAAAAAAGAAAAAAAGAGAAAACATAAAGAAAGAACTAATTAAAGAAAGAAAAAAAAATCATATCGGTCTAGTTAGTAAGTCACCGAGGAACTTCTTACGCGCGGAAAGAAGCACTCTCCAAAGACTTTTTTTTTTATTTTTTTTTGTTAGGCCTCAGTCACCCAACGTCGAGCAAACTCGATCTCACATTTCAATTTAATTAAGGACGCACCCTCGTCCGCGAGTGAGTCGTATTTTTCTAACAATTTCCTCGTGGAATACTCACCTCGCTGGACCCAGGGCACCTTGGTTAACAATATAATTCTCGCAACTTGCGGTTGGAGCAAAGGGCATATATGCCCACCTACACCCACACCCACACTTATGCCTATACCTACCGTCCTCGGGAATAATATTTATTCAAAACTCACCGAGAACGTTTAATTTTCCGGTGCCCAGTCATTCACCGCGTTTTCGTGGAATTACAAATAAGGTATCCTGTATATATCCTTCATCCACCATGCACGGTTATGACCTCGAGACTTTCGTGATAATAATAATAATAATAATAATAATAATAATAATAAAGTTTGCTTTATCGTAGCTATGTGCCAGGTTCAACGTCACTAGACGATTGTGCGGTTTATCGGTTTCTACCTGTCAACGTACGGTACTGTAAATCGATATCATACCCCTCCTGCAATTGTTGTCTCTTAAACTTTTCTATTTTTACGTTTCATCCGATTCTTTTCCTATATTTCTTTCTAATTGTAAACTCTTCTGATATACCGTTACTCGTTTTATTTCATTTTTTTTTCTCTCTTACTTCAGTATTCGCATCACGAAGTACACCCAACGTCAGATTATTATTGTTCATTCGTATAAAAATATTGTTTCTGAAACTCAATTATAAAAGGGTAACCATACGTATTTGGAAATTCCGGGAAGAGAGGAAGAGAGTAAATGTCGAGAAACCGATCTGGCTATCAAAATTAGATATGTATAGGTACATATGTATATAAAACGCGAGATTTCGAAACTTAGCGATCGGTTGTAATTGGTAATTAACGGAACGGACAGATATTAGTGAAGATGACGTACCTATATCCCGTTAATTAAACGCATGATACAAAAACAATAGGAAAAAAGTTATTTCAAGTATACTCGGCATTGTAAAACGGAACAATGGAGTTCTCGAAGTAAAGTTAACATCGTTACCGGAAACCAGACTGTTATACCCCGAATTGCCAGATGCACTCGCAACCCGTTAATTATAGAATCCGGATAAAGAGACTCGAATATGTGGCTGACGATGAGGAGATTCATGTTACACGATATGTCCAACGCATCCAAGGCTTACAATTCATCGTAGTAGATATAGGACTATAAAAATTGTCAATGATTAATTATATTTGTTTCATTGATTGAACAAGATTTTCTCTATAATATTTAAAGTCAGGGAAGAAATCGCACCATTGTGTCTTGCCTCTACCGCGCGGTGGCTGCTATAATTACTTGAAAATTTTGACCAGCTACTCTAAAACTGTTCACATTTCAAAAATAAAAAGAAAATTCAATAAATAAAATAATTTTTTTTTTTTTTGATACGAAATACATAAATATATATGTATAGTAGGTATATGCTATTTTACAGAAATAATGCGCGGACGAGGATTAGCGATTTTCATCTTGAAATTTGTTTTTTTATGTCGTAATTTTTTACAGATGCAAAAATCCATTTTTTTTTTTATTTATTTTTTTTATAATCGATGATCTTCTCAGTTGCCCCCATATTTTCATAATTTTTTTTTTTGCCTACTCCGACTACACTGCTCGGAATGCAGAACTCTAAAATGTGACCAAAACGAAGAATATTATACAAGAAAATTACCAAGCTGCATTAAAACGTGGGTAAATATATTATGTAGAAAAACCAAAAAATAAAAAAAAAAAATACAATAAAGATAAAGATAAAAATAAAAATACTAAAAATAAAGTCAAAGGGAATGAACATATAGCGAATTAATCGATGTAAGAATTTTCGTAAATCTAGATAACGGGAGAGAATGAGGATTTTTTTTTTTTTTATATACTCATCCAAAATGTTCACTTTGACATTTATATACATGCGATGACAGATATATGGTAGATTTTTAGTAAATCGTAATTATTATACAGCTATATATATCCTATGAACCCGTGGGAATAACGGAGAAAAGAAAAACCAAAAAAAAAAAAAAAACTCAAATTTCCGCGCAGTTAATTAAAAATTTGGATACAAAAAATTTTTTTTTCTTGTCTTGTGTATTAAATAATACTACAACCTACCGTCTTCAAGACTGCTGTTTTCGCTAACTGATCGGGTTGCATGATTCAAGTGTTTGAGTGATATCGATGTCGAATTGGTATTTCGCACAACGTGAGCACCGTGACGTAATTATTAAGAAAGTACGATTGTCCACGTGCAAAGGCAACGCCCGAAGGGTAGAAGACACATTATATAATGGGGTTGGTATAAATATACACCTGAGCAGAGAGTGTCTGACAGATAATAAATAGATGGAAAAATGAAAAAAAAAAAAAAAAAAAAGAAAGAAAAAACTGAAAACTTGAAAAAAAAAAAAATTAAATGAAACTGTAGAAAAAGAAAGAAGATCAGACCTAATATACATATAATAGTACATATAATAAAATAATTTTATTTTTTCAATTTTTTGATTTCTTTCTTCTTAACCGGTTGTGACAAAGAAAAAAAAAAAAATAACCAAAACCACACGTTGTCAGATTTTGTCGATGTCGCCGGAATGTGCAGGAATTGTGTCGAAGTCATTATAAGTATAAAATAATGGGAAAAAAATGTTAATTAAATGCTGTGACTATATAGCAAAGATGTAAGATTATTATATAGATGTGATTATAAATACATTTTAGGAAACTATTAATATAGACCTAATCAAAGTATCGATTGTAAACATATTTATTATGAAATACTATATTCTGTATAATGTTACAAATCGGGGGGAAAAAAAAATGCAGGCCCTATAAGAACTGCTGCGGTGACGCCGTATAATTAATCATTTTTGTTAATAATTTTAACACAGATTTATCTCGTAGACGATTCCCGTTACCCGGTATCATTATAATTATCAGCCACAGCGTTTCGCATTTAAAAAATTTAAATTTGGAAATCAAAAAGCAAAATTATTCAAGATAAACAAAATTATACAGAAACCGAGAAGAACGAAAACAAAAATAGATTTTGCTCGGTAACGGGAACGAGAAGGTAAATTTTGTGAATGAATATTTATCATTGTTTCTTACAAGTTACAGAGATGTTATATTTGAAATAAAATGTATACCTAATTTGTATCTGTACTTTACCTGGACGTTTCTCCCCCGCGTTTAATCGGAGACCCTCATTCTTTCATTGATTTATTCACTTATTTCTTCATTCATTCATTCATTTATTCCAGGTATAACGTGGCTTAAATTTCACGTATATTTTCGTATACGCCGATCCAGCGCGAAGTAATTCGTACGTACATACCCTAAATGTATACCTATATAAATATAAAATTTGTAATTCAATTGAAACACTGCGGTTTTACCGACAGGAGTAAAATGCTGATGAACCCCTGGACACACGTTGGATATACATTCAATAGAAATTCAGACTTTCCGAGTAGATATACTCACCATACGTTGGTAAGGCAGGGAAGAAATAAAGAGAATAAACGCTTACGCACATACAAATTATTCTTATGTTATGTAACGAACGAGAAAAACCACTGTACATTTTTTCATACCGAATATATTAATATACATACACGGCAAAAAAAAAAAAAAAAAAACGGAATAGTCTAGTCAAAAAACAAAAAAAATAGAAATAAAAAAAATGCAACATTCGAAGTGCATACATAGTCCTATTTTTTCTTCGCGAAGATCGACTGTGTGTGCGATCGTACCTACCATCCTATACATAATTCTTTCGAAGATACATATATTATATATTATATTAGTATAAATTCATCCTATACATATACATAAAATAAAGTATAAATATAAATATATATAAAATTATAATTTTCTATGTATATTTAAATGTCACTAAATCTATACCGTATAGAAATAATAATGATAATAATAATGAATGAATAAATAGATAATTATACGGTATATAAATACCTACCCTGTGTATGATCGTTAACACATACAATATATACGCTATATAGATATGTGTACTATGATATGTGTAATATAAGTAACATTGAACAGGTATAGCTATAATGTATATCGTTATATATATGTATACATATATTCGTATAATATATATATATACATATATAGGTATGTTCATTTGGACGATTTTCTTTACAGGCGTTCAAACAGCTCGTGTATGTTTAGGGTACCTATAATAATATATTAGCATAATATCAACGATGACGCGCGATTGCCAATATTCCCGGAATACGCACTACACCTGGTAATTATGTAAGTTACACAGTCCTCGGTATAATATTATATATGTATTATTATACCTTAATGTTTGCATGACGCATATGTGTGTATAGGTATAGCTGGTATATCGCAGCAGCCGACCCCCGGACCCGCAACCTTTCTCTCTTTAAAGTTCGCGTATGGTATAGTCAAGAGCTCCGCAAGTCATGTAATTTTTTTTTTTTTTACATTGACACATTCATACGTACGTAATTATACACACAAACAAACAAATAAACGTGTATGTATGTACAAACATATATGTATATATATAATATACTATAACTATATACCGAGGACATTTAATGCGGGGATTTTGCTCCTTGTGCGGTTTACGCGATGAGTCATTCCTCCATAAATTACGATACACTTTAGAGTGACTTCTTAATTAGTAGCTACTTCGACTGTGTTCTTCTGTGTATGCGTGTGTGTGCGTACGATACGTGTATCGCGCGGTATCAATCCAAGCGTGTTAAATTTCTGTGACTGATTGAGATAACGAGCTGTGACAACCGTGAATCCCTGTACAACTAAATTATGCGACTAGTCGACTAAGTATAATTAAGTCGCAAAAATGATTACGGAACCTGTTTTCTATATACGAATGAGTCTACTAGAACCGTAATTCGAAAATAATTATTGTACATATACGAGTACCAGAAAGCGGGTAAAATAAATCGTTGGATACAAAGTCGAACGTGAGCCTATATAGTTATGTACGACTTGAACTTTATATAGACACTAATTATAAACTAACTAATCATATGTATTCGACTATACCGCTGATTAGACGTTTGTATGTTTCATACATACACGTAAAATTGTTTACGCAACCGTTACGCGATATAATCGTTCATTCAGTATTGATGTAGGTATACACGATACCTATATATGTATAATGTGGGTGTTGTTTATTAACCCGAAACTTTTAGATGTATAAGAATCGTTGATCATTATGGGATCGCGATTTAACGCAAAGTATAAGCACTTTCTAATAATTTTATCCGTTGAAAGATTGACGATCAATAAATTTGCGGTTTTCGTTACGTTATAACCCGGCAAGACTTATCGTATATAGTTCAGGATGATTAATAAGATATATATCCAGGATGTATGGTTGAGTCAATCTATTTTTACAGCATTGAAAAATACACATTAAAGATGAACGAGTTTCGTTGCAGGTATAGGCTTGGACTAAGCATTCGAGTCATTAAAACTTCAAGTGTAACGATCATATTCGTTAATTATTTGCTGTTTCATTACACACGAGAATATAGGTAGGTATGTGTATGCAGAGTATAAGAAAAAACATACGTAACAGCTGGTGATTAAATAGCAAATTAACTTACCAATGAATTTTTTCATTTTTTCTTATTACTACATCATCGTAAGGTATAGGTAGGCAGGTATATACGTTTCCGTGTATATCTGCGGTCTTATATTCCCGGTTAGAACAGCGACCAAATTTAATCTCAACCTTAAATCATACTCTCTCACATAATTGCCCTTATATATATAATTTTTTTATTCGTACTTCTCTTTCTCTACATATATGCGACTGTAATCAGGCATTTATAAAAGTGAAAGCCTCGAACGGAATAAAACAAAAGAAAAAAAATTACGCAATAAGGTTTTTATTACAGTGAAAATTTTTTTATCAATCGACGTATGTACAACATATGTATAAAATCTAATTGCTCTATTCTGCGGGTCTCGCAGATGCAACCTCAACGAGACAGAAGAACAAAACCGCGAAACGCTCTGGCTAGTCGTTGCAAATTTTTTTTTTTTTCTTTATCAAGTACAAATTCCCCAATTTTTAATTTTTATTCGAACTTCAGAGGAGGACTTTGCAGAGACGAAGAAAAAAGAACTGGATCTTCAGCTGATCATGCTTCATCGTCAATAGTAAGTTTGTATCATACTATAATATACAGTAATCATTGATAATAATCAGTCTTGAACGATTTTGACGTAGATATATCCCACAGATATACGAAGCCCTGAGAGTGGGATAAACTTATCATAGAAATAGGGCGATAAGATGATTTCCTGATGACCATAAGGGTTGATTTTATCCTTCTGACAGGAGAAATCGCGTCCGATATGACATTACGGTATATAAATATAGATATTGTCGATATATGATATAGAACAGCATAAGATGTATCTACCAATATAAGTATGAGCCATCTCATGAATGAAATACCATCCTGGCGAAATATTCGCAAGACAGAGAGGGCAGCAGTCAGCTATAATCGAGTGCAAAAAACAGCCAAGCAGTTGACAACCGTCGGTATAAATAACATAGCTTTGCAGAATTCGAATACCATTGTATCGAACAGGTTTTTTTTTTTCTTTTTTTTTTATCCAACACCTTTGCTCATATATCTCATGTACGTACGTACGTACGTACGTATGTACGTATGTATGTACCCACATGAATTCGAAATTTGAATATGACCCAACTATACGCATATATAACACACCGTTCATTATATTCTTCGACATTATATATTATACAGCAACGCTAATGATACCCTTTGCGAAATTGGTGTCAAAAATTATCGCCTTATCGTTGTAACAATACGTATATAATCGTCTCTTTCTTACGCAATCTTTTTCGCGACAAATTTCCGGCGAGAATAATGAAGCAGAAATATAGAGAAATAGCAAAAATGGAGAAGTAAATTATTCTCTAGTGAAGAATTTTGTTCCTACATTTGTCAAATTTTTAAAGAAATGTTTCCTACATGCTATGAATTGACAACGCTCAGCATTCCGTTCGATAAAAATCTTGCCAAATAACCAGTGTCGTTGTTGCAAGCTTTAATGGCACGCCAAAATGTAACAAACAGGCGAAAACGTTTTGCGGTCATGGAATAAAAAATAGACCTACTTTATTTATTTTTACTATTTTCTTTTTTTAGAAAAATTGACTTGCCACGATTTCATAAAGATAAAAATCAGTCGACACGACGCGTGTTTCATACTTACATCGCTTGAGTATAAGCTACAGGGTATAACTTTGAACTATCTATTTCTATGCCTATTATAGTGGCCGTTCTAGCGCTACTTCGCAGCTTTGAATAGCGACGAAAATAATGCGACAAACGTTTCTAGAATCGGAATGACCATAATGGGTAACGATAATTGTATACAGGGTGGTCTGGAATTCCATGTATACACACACTACCACAAAGAAAGTTAAGACATTTAATTACACATCGAATGCGTATGCAGAGAAGAAGACAGGAAGTATAGATCCTGAATGTCTACTACGAGGAATAGAAAAGTCGTTAAATTAACGAATTCTATTGGTCTTCCTTCTTTTTTTTTTTTTTTTTTTTATTCGATAGAAAAAGTAGATTCTGACGTTTTCCTCTTTGATTTGTTGAAAAGAAAAAAAAAAAAAAGAAACATTTCGGCAATGAAATGGAAATGAATAGGGAATATATTTCGCTGTTTGAAATGATTAGAAGAATCCTTTGGAAATTGATATTCACCTGTTATACCAAAAAAAAAAAAAAAAGGGAGAAATAAAATCTCTCAACGTCAGAATTACGACAGTTTCCTCACCGTGTGTGGACCTGTTTTTTATGGCAGGTGTACCTGTAATCAGGATAATTGCACGGCGCATTAAATATACCTGACTGAGGATAACCCTCGCTAAATTATACTTAAAAAATTATTTCGACATTCGCGGCGATCCCTTTGCTGCAGCACGACTCACATATACGCATGAACCATATTTGAGATTTGTGCAAATTATTAACTCGCAATTATCTCACCCTCGTCTCAAAAATCTGATATTCCGCAATAATGGCAAATCAATGAACAAATAAATGAATGAATTTTTTTACATTTTCTAGAGAAAGATAGAAATATCAAACCGTTTGAAATTCTCGTCGAAATTTTTCGCTGACGTGTGAATACCGATCTAGGAAAATCTTTGATCACCTTATCTCAGTTTCCTACTTTGTTAAATTAACTGAAAAATAGATTTGAGAAAGAAATAGAACAAATGTCAGATATATCCGAATAGGACGGCGCGTGTCCGAAGGTATAACAGTATATGAGATCGATTACGATTCATAGATCGTTCGTTCGGTAGGTAGGTATTGTGTGTTGCGACTACATACATACCAATAACACTTTTATACTTTGCACCGTGAGTTTCTTTGTGTACCATAGAACTATACTAAAAAACTAAAGAAGAAAGAAAAGAAAAAACGAAAAAACTTTGTCAGAAAAATATATATTACTTTTCTTGTATGTATACATATATATATATAGGTATATACTCTCTGGAGTAAAGTGCATCGTACGATAAAGTACGCTCTCTCTCTCTAACTATAGAATTGCACCGAAGAGTACAATGCGCTGTACCCCTACACGTATAATCCAAGTACGTTATACCCATAAACTCTAGACGACTACTTAATAATTCTTTCTAGCAAAGCCTGATCTCGTTTCTCGGTTTACCGTTGGTACAAAAAAAAAAAATGCCTTCAAATCATATTCACATCGATTCGAGCAGCCAATTCGCGTGAATTTTATCTGGGGTCGAAACGACGTGAATTTTTTCCGATTTTATTTCTTTTTTTTGCCGATCATCGACGAGGTGTAAAAAGAGTTGACCAGATTAAATCAGTTCATAAGATAACCGGCGCGCAGGGGGTCCCGACTAGTCCGTGTCGTCGAGTGACAGATTACGATAAAGATTGATCAACGCGTTAATAAATTATTCTTATATACGATTAGTGATCGTACGATGAGATCGATCCCCGGATTGCTTAATTCTCTACAGATATTATACCTATCCCAAACCCTCGTAACTTCATTGGCACTATCAGTCCGAACGTTTAGCTCGAAATATACCTGTCGTTGGTATATTGATCAGAACTAATCCTCAGATCTTATCTATAACACGAGAGCTGCTCGTTTCTATTGCCAATTAAATACCCAGTAGTACCTACTACCTACCTACTATAGGGTATATAGAATATACTTTCAGCTACTAAAAATCCATTCACTCGTTAAATGACTCACGAATCTCGATCCCTCCACGTCTGCTACGAATTGTTCTTGACAGTCTCTTGATCGATCTATACGCCTCCTATTTCAATACTTTCTGGCTTATATACGTAGACAGCGTCAGGATATCCACTCGGGATATTTTACCTCGGAAATAGACAAGCTGCGGGTTAGAGTTATAATACTTCAATCTCAGAAATCAGAGAAAAATCGTTTTTTTGATCAGTTAGGAGTCGAGATAATCAGATATAAATTGGAGAAAAAAAAAAAATTGATTTTGAGAAAAAAAAAAACCGCCGAAGCTTTTCAGTCGAAGTAACTATTTGGGCTACGCATCTACACGCCTACATCCGTTAGTAGTTTGGTAAAATGTTTATAAAAAAAATGTTGACACAAAGATTATAGGTATACAATAAATTCTTCACTCGTCGATGCGATATTTGTATGTACTCATATATGTATATAATATATACAAACCCACATAGGCAGTCGATTAGTAGTGCGTGTAGATAATTGATATAGCTATTAACTGGGGCGAAATGCCAAAAGTCAAGGGCATCTGCAGCAGTGAAATAAAAAAGAAATAAAAAAAAAAAAAGATCTAAATCTGGGCTTAGTCGAACAAGCCTTTCGCGGGGTATTACAATCTATGATCTATGTTATAGATCTATAAAGTACACCGTAAGAGTTTGATATACAGTGTAACTAAAAAGTAAACTTTAATGAGTCAAGTTATAAGTCAAGTTGAGTTAAGTTAGTCAGTCAGCCGGCTAAGCCACTCCGTTCGACATGCGCCAGAAGCCGCCCCACGTTCTTCGTGTTGACACGGCAGTCTGGCAGTGCACGCCGTCTACTACTGTCGCGAAATTCGCGCCTCTCCGATACCGGAGGCCCGAAGACACGCGTCGCGACGCTACTTTTTTCACTTAGCGCGCGAAAGTGTTCGAAATCGAATACTGCTCGATATATTAATACAAGCAAGGCGGGATTCTCCGATCAGCTCTAGTCGATTTTGAACCTATTTTTATATTTTTTCATTCTCAATTTGAAAACTATTTTTCAAAAATAGATATATACATGCATATACACGGTATGTCTGTTTTATTTCAATTGCAATCATCAACAGCCAACTGCAGCTGAGATACTAAAATAAATATAAACACCGAGTGTGCAGGATATTTATTGTCAGACATATTTCACATACTTTGAAGAATTTTATTTTTTCACTCAATTTTTGTATTTTCGTTTTTTTTTTTTTTTTTTTTCTCATACAAGTCGAACATCGCTCCGTCTTCGTCTTTAAATTGCCACCCATTTTTCATCCAGGGAATGCATAAATTTACGTATAATAAAAGGCTAGCCTCCTTTCTAAGAATTTCTTTCTACCTTTGCAATAGAGCAATTCCGTTTCCAACTGCGAATAGAATTATCAGTTTCTCGCTCGTGACGCGTTTTCGCTGATAGTAGCCTAGCAATTAAAATACATTTGGGTTAAATTTTAACCAAGCCTCGGTATTTTATTAAGCGTATTTCAAACCGTCTAAAATCTCGATAAATCCATCGTCTGATCCATTCGAACTTTCATCAATTATTTTCGAAACAATTTAATTTGTTTAATTTATATATACGTATAATTTATTTTTTCAATACCTACACCGTACCCCTGCGGGAACTAATTTTGGTCAAACCTCATAGATTTATCGCGTAAATATATATATATATATAACCTTGTTGAAAATTCGGGGTAATTACACCCCGTTAAAACTATAATCAAAGTGTCTTTCATCTCGCAGTTAATCTCACCAAGAAACTATTATTAACAAGGTGAGTCTGATCCTCTGCATATACACAAAACTATCGTACATATCGGCATCTAAACCGTAGTACGTGATAGAAAAATCAGCATTCCCAGAATACTCTTATATGTACATACGTACGTACGTATACCTTTGACGGACCATATAATACTGTACCATTATGAACGCGGATAATTGCTCGAATATTCAAATCAGGTGTGTCGGCTGATATATACCCACGTATGACGTTAATGGAAACAGTTACCGCACATCTTTACGCTGCACGCTGTTAACTGAATGCATACCTTACCTATGTCTGTGAACCTGTGGGATACCTTATAGACAATCCATTACCGCGGTTATATGGCGTGAAAATGAAAGTCAGTGTAGACACCGTAACCTCGGATTTTAATAGTAAACAGCTCAGATAGAAATTCTACGGCGATTTATAGTCGGCGTTGATCTTATATCAGACAAAAGTCTTATAGCGTTCTTAAAACGTCGCGTATAACTGTAATAACTATTCTTACAGATAATCGATTGATCAAACTGTGTAACTGAACAGCGAGTATTAAACGAATCAATTAATTATCGCGGTATTGACTTCTGGAGTTTTAATTTATCGAATGGAATCTTGCGATTATATTTGTCTAGTTCACGCGGATTGACATATGTATCTGCAGACTCGGAGCTATCCGATCGATCGATTGATTCGAAAATTTAATTAAAAATGTTCAGTCATATCGAGGGTGTTGTTGTATTTTGTTGTTCTTGTGGTTTATCTTTAGAGCTATAGACTATCGAGATGCATCTGACAACCGAAACACCTTTTTGTATATAAATATATACAGCCGCGTACATACCTATACGTGCAATAAATAAATTTAGCCTAGCGTGCGGCCTACAGAGTCGTAAGACCGTTCTTTCACTTCAACTTAGTGATGACAGCCTGAGGCGATTCAGGCGGTATACATAAGCCACATTAAATAAGAGCTGCAAATCGCTGGGCGAATGTGCATCAGAGAACCGAGAAAGAGATATTCTAGAATCTATGGAATTTAGAATATAGATTTTGGAGATTGGATCCACCTGTGTCGTGAATTCAATTAAGTTTCTATTCCTGGTTCGGAGATTTTCGGTATTCGAGATTTTTCGCGAGGTTTTTTGTTCTTTTTCATTTTTCTTCTTTTACCGCTGAGGAGAAAAGAGGAGAGAACCGAGTTACAGGTATATGTAATTTCATTGGCAATGGGCTTCGCACGTGTGGCTAAAATATGCTGCCAAATTTCCTGGCTTTACTCGTCGTCCTCGAGGTGTTGGTATACGCGTATAACGAAGGGATATACTATCTTCGAAAATCCTAGATTCAATTTTTCACTCGACTTCCTTCTTGACTGATTTACCGATCCCGAGCACGGCACCGTTATTATACACTTGGTGTAAATTCAACGAAAAGATCTCGAGCCCGATGAGCCCACTTTTACCCAACTAGGTATATAATCTTTAATCTCATTCCACGAGTAGTCGCTTTCGTGAATCGCGATTCACGAGACATGTAAATCGCCTAGGAGGAGATAAAAGATCGTTAAACTACGAGCTCTTTTGATAAAAGGAAGAAAATTGATACGAGAGGAAAGAAAAGTTTTTTTTTTTTTCACTCAAGAATTTCGTCCCTCAGATACTACGAATTCGATTTGATTAATTAATACCAAAAAAAAATTTTGGTCATTTAACACGGAGCTGCAGCTGAAAATCACTTTTCGAATATCGATCTAAGAGATGATCCTGATTAATCGATCTATAAATCCACAAATTTCAACTCTATGGTAGGTTTAATATGGAGTAACGATATCAAGGGTCGTGGTCAACCCACGGTCGATTTCGGGTCCCATAAATCCGCGAGCTTTGACCCAAGATCAACGGTCTGACAACGACAACGTGATTCTGCCTGGTCCGTTTATTGGAGAATTAAGAAACGCATTTTTCTCTCTCTGGTTTAACGGGGTGGTTCGAGTGGTTTAACAAGACCGTCGAGAATCCGGAAGACCCGAAAATATTTAATGTTCGTTTATGATCTCGAAATTTTAAGAGAGTTAAGAAAAATACTGTAGAAATTTATCTGACGGATGATATTTGTCGAGTGAAAATTTATACGAATGGAAATATGGGATGAGGTGCTAAATCCGAGGCTGTGGTGACTCGTAAAACGATAATTCGTAAATCACACATTAAGCGCGGGATGCAAACGGAGCGTGTGAAGTGCCCCTCCAGCCCAAACGCGGCAAGCCATGCGGTTATGCGACCGAAGAGATATAAAACCGTTTTAGTTCAAATTTAACACATGCTAAACGGAGCAGCGTCATATAATTTGAGAGAATTTGTCGCGGTTCAGAAAAGAAGAAGAAGAAGAAGAAGAAATAAAAAAAAACCAATCCCGTCTGTTTACTTTGTATCGGTTTAAATTCGAAGACGGGAAGCGCAATGATCATCGTTGGTGTGAAAATAATTCAACTCCGATACACCAAACCGTGAAAAAAATCTCTTTGCAAAGCTCTTTCTCTTATTATTCAACGATTTAAAAATCCCGGACGATCTCTTAGAGTTGAGAGATTAATATTGCCCTTTACGTAACAAGGTATATGTATTCAGTCGGAAGTAGGTATATACCTATATACAATACAACAATTTCGTATATTAAATCTCTCCTTATATCCCATGAGGTAGATTTCACCGAAGTAATATAAGTCCATTTAACTTCCCAGATGGATCCCTTGATTAACGAAAGAAAATTTTTCTCCCTTTCTTTTTTATCCTTCAAATGTCGTTTGAGACGAAAAAATTTATTTTAATCACTCCCTGCAGGTCCCTCTTTATTGCAAATTAAGAAAAATATATATTCTCCTCTTGTTTATTATACTCGGTCGAAACAAAGACCGTTAAAAAAAATATTTCATACCCAATACCTACTCGTATAACCTATACATAGGTATAGATAGATCTCCTCTCTTTCGACTATCGATTTACACGGCTAATAAGAACCGTGCAATTTCAAAAAGGTGCTAACTTACACCTCTTTTTTGGTTTTTTTTTTTGCTATCTCAGTAACAGTAACCTTGGTGGTTAGCTGCTGGTGGGACAGTTCACCTTACGTAATACTGAACCATATATTTAAAATACTGCGACGACCTCGCGGTTGAGTTTGATGTGTTATTAAAATAGGTTGAACAGTGGTATTAATACCGATAGCACATGGAACCGCATATGAGTAAACTAACAAGCGGCAAAAAAAAAAACGAAAAAAAAAAAAAAACCTCGGGTCAAAATTTGTCATTTAAGTTAAAACGGAGAAATTAACGCTCGAGTCTGCGTCCGGCCGTTTACCACTCGCCAAAATTCACCTTTCTGCACCGTTTTGCGTATAAACTTAGGTATATGTATACACTTACGCGAGATATAACCAACGTTGCGCAACGACAATTTAGAGGACATTGACAGACGCGTCTAGAAGTTACGCAAGTCTTTTAGGTACCTATGCCTATCTACATAGAGGTATCTCTCTACTGATCCCAGCAACTAAATCGGCCGTTCAGATTTCCGGATTTTTTAATTACCGAAACAGCGGGGAGATCGCGGATAGAATTATAAATCCGGTTTCATCGTAGAGAGCGACATAAAACGGAGAAAAAAAAGGAATAAATAACGGTTTAGGAATTTTTACAGTAATCCAAAAAATTCGTCCGGAATTTGAAGAAAAAAAAATTGAAAATCGCATATCTTACAATTCTGGAATCGATTTGATAATGAACGATCATTTTAATTGGCGAAATATTATTTTGCGAAATTCTCGGATGTGAATTGATCCGATTTTTATTCGCTCTATTTTTACTGCAGGCAATTAGCAAACGCTGAGAGCTTATGGAAGAGGAAAATAGCAGTTAGTTAATTAAACAGTTTTGCAGAAGTGTAAACAAATTGGAAGTACCACGGTCTAGTGATTTCCTAATTGTAGTTAGTTAGGTGAAGAGCGCCATCTGTGCACTTTGTACCATACCGTAATTAATTCGACAACGAAATTTAGCTAGTTTATAATTGCGATATTCACGGTCCATTGAACTTTTGCAGAATCTGCTGTTTCCGCAACGTAAATTTTCCGCGTCCTTCCGCCCTGCCCCGCTCCGCCCCGCGGGTCATTCCGTTTAATCAAAATCTCTGGCTTTGCGAATAATAATTATACTCATCGAAAATGTATCGAGTAGCGAGAAAAAAAAAAACTGCCGACTAATATCGAACCTGTTCCTTCGTATAATTATTTGAATAAGACGCCCAATCCTAATGCGATCTTTTTAAGCGTTAATTAAATTCGCAGAATAGTTTTAGAACGGCTTGTCTCATGCTCGGCCTCGGCTCCCGCCGAACACCCGAAGACGGCGGTGCGCGAATATGCGGCGGTACCCCACTTTCGATTTAATTCAATGACTTTTAAAAAGAAGATCCATTAATTTTCCTCGGATTGCCTATAAAGACGACTATTCTGGGTACAGGTGGGGGCCGCGGGGTTTATACGGGGGCGAAAAAGCTGTGCGCACAAGCCGCACTAGGTGCCTGATTGTCTTTATTGCGACCCCATGCGGCTTACTGGTTTTATCCATTACGACCGCATAGCAGCGCACTCCTAGCCTCTGAGTAACCCAACCTAAAGTAGGTATATCCTGCCTAGACTGCCCTTACGAATGCCCAGTTTGCTATCGACGACGAAGGAGGATAGATAAGGGCGATATTTCGTCCGATTAAATTAAAAAATTTTACTCTTCTTTTTCACACATCATATCCAAGATTTGCTGTTGGGTATGCGAGAAGTCGAGGCTAGACGGACATGTGTCCTTCTGACGGCTCTGCTCGCTTTGTTCTTCGGGGGTGTTGACGCCAGGACATTTACTCTGGGATATCTGACCGGCTCTAAACGAAGACCTGGAGATTTGGAGTACCAGAGACCTGGGTACAGAATTTCCGGTGCAATTACTCTCGCGGTTGAAGAGGTAAGGAATTATTGCAACTCTGCACTGCAGGAATTTATGTTTAAGGTTCAAGGAAGCTTGTGGAAAGTTTGAGCCTCCGTAGTTTGGAGAGAAAAAAAAAAAAATGGGTTTCGAGGAACCGTTTTCGGCGGCTGTAATTAGCAACGTTTTAAAAACTAGGCGAATAAATAGAATGTTTTTATAGTTAAAATAGAATCGTGACCAGGGGAAACGTCTAAAATAAACCACATCGCCGTTTGGAGGGTGATTAATCACCTGTATCTTGTACAAGTACATCAGTTGGCAGGCTACAACGTGATTAGGTTACGAATTGAGATGTGAATTATTTTTATAATTTAACAACGTTGCGAAACCACCGTTTCTATGCTACCGCTGCAGGCCCGCATAATCCATAACCCAGAATTCTAATTATTCCGGCTGATTGCAAAGAGGAAATTTACTTTTTTTTCACTCCTATAAGCCTAAATTGTGGCTCGAGGGAGGCTCGAAACCCTTATAATTTTTACTCCTAAAGGTGAACGCTGGTGAACTGGCCAAACGAGGACATAAACTCGATTTCATCGTAGCCGAAACTTACGGAGAAGAGGAAACGAGCATTCTCATGACCGCTGATCTCTGGACCAAAAATATCAGCGCTTACATTGGACCCCAGGAAACTTGCATTCATGAGGGCCGGATGGCCGCTGCCTTCAACATCCCGATGATCTCCTACGTGAGTCAGAATGCCTATCTAAAAAAAAAAAATTTTCGAACAAAATAAAACGAGCAAATATAGGCTCGAGAAAATTGATCAGTTTATTTTGAGTCAATTCCAAAAAACGAAAAAAAAAAAATCGAAATATAAAAATATAATGAGAGTCATAATTTTCGGATCATGTATACGGTTGCGGATAAAACGCGCGGCGAGGAAACTTGGATTTAATGGTAGGGTCGTGCGTCATAACGTAACGCTTTTGATAACGAATGACGAAAGTTAAGTTGAGGGTAAAGTTACGACTACGTCAAGCCTGGACAATTATACTCTAGAGTTTAGATAGCTTACTATACATATACGTACATACCTACGTCGCGGGCTTTCTAACTCGGTGATATTTTGCAAAATTTCGCAAAGTACGAGATCCTACCTATACAGTTGCCTATACATATAATCCAACTCGAGTAGAGCTACGGGGTAGCCTCTTTTAGAATAACCGGAAGTCCGTGCGCCACGCGCCTTCTCCTATACCTATGACATTATTCACATTGACTTCCGGCTCGCGGAGCTACTTCGTGCGATAAAATCACGGGGCAAAAACTACACCGCACGAACAATACGCGATTTTACTTCTCGTCTTATCTAATGCAGGATTTTTGGGTCAGCTAGCCTGCGGGGTGGAAGCACCGAGGTTAAACTCGACGATCTCGTGCTGATTAAACCTCCTTCATAAATAGTTACTGCCTCGAGGACGTGGGTAGTTTCCGCGATTTTAATGTCGAATTCAAATGGTCGGGATTCAAATTTCGAATTTTTGTAAAAATTGACAAAATTAAATATTCTAGCTGCCATGTTTTTTTTACTTTTACGCCTTTCATATTGTACTTTCAAGCACGTACTTGGGTAGACAGTATTTACTCGATACGTATACAGGGAGGAAGTGTTGCAGCAGGAAATGGACACGTGACTTAATTTTCATTCTCCGTATACGCTGGCGATATATTTTCGCGAAATAGCTGGAGTTGGACGCGTGTTGGTGGCAGTTTTACACACGTTCAACGAGTTTCTTACTACACTGTGTATTTATGTATATCTATATACCCCGTTTGACTAACCCAGAAGCAAAATGCAAATCGCGAGCTAGTTCGCCTTCGCTCTTATCTTGCCCTGAACTTTTTCCTATTTTACAACGAACGAATGCGTGCTCTGTCTTTGAGATAAAATATCGTCTAATTTATAGAAATTATCTTATATACGGTCAATAATTTTTATCCACAATCAACTGCCGGTAATTTTCGGAATTTCTGTCCCCACGAATCGAAAGGCGTGACGATAAGTGAGTTGGAAAGTACTTTTTTTTATTTTTATTGAAATTGAAAGAGGAGAAAAGCTGTCGATGGCTCGAAGAAGTTACTTCGATAGTCGGTAACTCGGTTTAGGAACATCTCTGATATTTTTTATTTTTCTTTCCTTTTTTTTTGTTCACAGTTTTGCACGCATCGAGAAACTTCGGACAAAGCAGAGTTTCCAACTTTTGCCAGAACCCGACCTCCAGATACTCAGATTTCTAAATCTGTAGTGTCAGTTCTGCTTGCCTTCAATTGGACAAAAGTAAGTTCAGACCTACGTCGATTTTGTTAACTTTTTATAATCCAATTCGTGGCGTCAAAGTGCATCTATAAAATAAACTATCCACGATTCTAAGAACTTTGCATAACTTAAACGTTTATTATATCTTCGCACAAGATTTTAGCATCTTTGGCAATTTTTATCTCTCAGCATCCCCTAGACTCGAGACACTGGAGTCTCTAGCACTAAAAAAATATGCTTGTTGTTTACTGAGAGGACCAATAAAGCTCTTCTTTGCAGAGCTAAATTTGCATGCTGCAATGTTTCTGAAAAAAACATTTATTTCGACTATGTTTGCCGTCTCATTCCGCTAAGGAGGGGTCCAAGACTCGGACGATAAAGACTCTCGCGAAATAAATCATTAACATAGAAATACATTCCGGTCTTCAGTATATATATATAAGATACAATTGATAACAACATGACTCTCATATTTTCATATAGATATAATAATAAATCAATAATTATTGTTATACATGAGAAGAATTTTTTTTTTCCCCCCTTCCTTCAACAAAAGCATAAAATTTCGATAGTCAGTATGATAATTACCTTTAGCGCGAAGATGGTAAACTGAATAACAATGGAACGCGAATCCGCGGTTTAGTTACGTCAAATGCGCAAACAAAGTGATTTATGTATGTAACAGCGAGCAATGGCAATGGCTA